>CM070875.1:49690242-50927742 GCA_036365515.1 Torymus aiolomorphi | reverse complement strand
TAATTTTTTTAATTTAAATTAACTAAAAAAAAATTTTACCAAGGCACTTTGGTAAAAAGTTTGAAATTGTCAGTCTGTCCATCCATTACCATAGAAACTGGTAATTTTGTCTCGAATATTTGTAATTTTCACTACAAAATTTCTCTCCGTGTATGAGATATCTCTTATTGTCATGTGGACTTAGAGCTAATTTTGTTTCACAGTACGCACTACATGAGCTTTAGACTGTATGATACACTGATGTCTGTATTGTGTAGTTGAATTTAGTAAACACTGATGATAGTCGTCGAAATTGATGGTTTTGCTGACAACTCCACTTTTCACACCTTTAGCTTTTTTCGTTTCAAACAGCACAGCACGCGATGCTGTGTAGCATCTCGTCGAAGTTTGCGTCAGCGTCCACCCCGTGAGCACATTTTCTTCGAAACATTACTGAGATTCAAAATACACGTCTTATTAAAAAGGGTGGGCATCGAAAAGAATAGCGGCACTATACACGTACTCCAGATGTGTAAAGGAACGACGATTCGTCAAACGTGCACGCGCACATACGTGCATGGGTCAACGTTGTAAAATACGACCCTATTGACGCATGAAAGTCGAGAAGCACAATCGAGATAAAAACTATACATCATGTTTTGTGTCGGGCCAGCCGGGCTTACAGTTCAGCATGATATAGCCGAAATATACTTACTGAGTTAGAGTCACATCATACATGCAGGCCACTTCGAAAACTCTCTCGCCCTCGCTCTCTCGCCCTCGCTCTCTCGCCCTCGCTCTCTCGCCCTCGCTCTCTCGCCCTCGCTCTCTCGCCCTCGCTCTCTCGCCCTCGCTCTCTCGCCCTCGCTCTCTCGCCCTCGCTCTCACTCGCTCTCTCGCGGCAAATATCTTACCAGCGACGATAGACTAATGGCCACAAAATACTCATACCAGAAGGCACGTTTCAACCTGCACAACATGTGATGACGTCGCCCGTGTAGCGGTTGCTGGCAAGAGTGAAATACTTTTCGTCTTGCCTCCTTTGTATGGACCCACTTCATAATTGTTATATCTAAGGTTTCCATCGATGCCGTCACGCTTATCGTTTGTATATGCAGTTAACTAAAACAGTATTTCGATTTACCGGGTAAAATTCTATGAAATACTATTAAGTTTTGTGGGTCGTTGTCAGGAAACGATTGCAAGGAGAACGCAATTGAAATACTCTGGAGTTCTTAGAATTAATAGCGATAAGGCAACTACGAATATCGGAACAACAAAGAGATGCGATAGTTCAGCATGCTATAGCCGAAATACACTTACTGAGTTAGTCACATCAAAATGCAGGCCACCTCGAAAAATAAACGCGCGGTAAATATCTTACCAGCGACGATAGACTAATGCCCGCGAAAGTCAGCTCATCAACGCGGTAAATATACTTACACGCGGCGTATGCTAATGCCCGCGGAAATCAGCTAGCCACCGCGGTAATATGCTCATCCCCGCGGTCGTCCAGCTTGTCACCGCGTCGATTCAGCTCATCCCCGCGGTAAGGTGCTAGGCCCCGCGCGCGCCGCCGCCGCCGCCGCCGCCCGCCGCCCGCCGGCCGGGTCGCTCGTAAATAAACATTTGACCGTCATGCAAAAATGTGACAATAAAATACGGATAAATTTTATTCGATGACGTCATTACATATGGAAGCTTCTCGAAAGTTGGCGGAGCCTCACCTCCCCCCTTTCAACCTATCAGAGCGCTGCACAGGGCGGCCGGTGGCCGAGTGGTGGGGGGAGGCAGAACTCTCCTAGCTTACCTACTAATAATATAAGTTTGAATAATGAAATTCTAAGAAATTTTTTTACGAAGAAAGCAAAAAGATTCATGCATGAAAGATTTTAAAAGTAATGCTACGACTAACAGTAACATATATATATATATATATTGTTCTTTTTTTTTTAACAACAACAAAAAAAATATTGCGATTACATATTAAAATACCTCAGTGAAACAAGCAAAAATTTTATTTGTAAAAATGGTGTGTTATTAAATAATAAAAAAATTATTTAACAGAAATTTTAGTCACAAAGTAGAAAAATTTTAGAGGGATCAATTTAATAACTTATGATTTTATAAGAAAATATAGAACTAATCCAAAAGGAAAAGATATAAAAACGTTCCCAAACCTTTTCACATAAGATAAAAAAAAAATAATTTGACTATAATTTTATGCAAAATTAAACTGTATTTGCCTAAAAAACAAAACAATTGTTCGCACTCATAAAATTTTTTTAAACAATTTAAGAACAGGAAAAATTGTCTAGGTAGCTATGTTCACATTGCTAAGGTTAAATAGAATATATGTATTGGAAGTGATCAGTTCAGACATATCTTAACATGATCATCCTATAAGATACACTATTCTACATCGAATTGAGTATGTAAAATATTTTTCTACTCTAACAGATTGCGTATTCTTTAAAGAAACACGTGAATGCTACCTATGCCAGAAAAAGATTAAGTTCTAAAATGAACTTTTGATATGGCTGAAAATTTTCAAACGAAGGTAAAATACAATAATGCATAAAAGCTATAACAAGTCAAAATTTATCAAAATCATTTCGAGTTATTTCCATTCCTTTTTTACGGAAAAAAAACCCACACAAATGTATTTTTCTTTTGGAAATAATTATAATATGATTGTTAAAATAATTCTGTTATAATAATATCAAAATCCCTTTAATATTATTCTACTTAAAGAAAGAAAAAAATATATCTTTTGCCAAATATCTCAGCAGGGAGGGAAGTAAATTATCACTTGAATCATTCCCTATATAATTCCCCTCATCTTTTAATTACTACAAAATTATTTAATATACACGTTATTTCTAAATTTTGTTAATCAATGACTTTATTTTATGTAAAAACAGCAAAACAAAAATTATTACTAATTACCGATAACAAAATAATTAAATTATCGAAATGCTATGTAAAATTAAGATATACATGTTTATATGAATTCTTCGAAATTTGAATGCTAGAAAAGTCGGTATTCAACGTGAGATACAAAGTCAAACGGTAGGTTAAGTGTAGACTAGTTTTAGGAAGGAAAATAATTTATTTTATAGAAACATATAGACGATACGAAATTTTATTTAAAATTATTAAATATTATTTTTATTTGAATCTTAATTATTGTTTTTACTATGAATCTTTTGTAACGAAAAAATCAGCGTCAGTCATTTTCTCGAATGTAGAAACTGTGTATATTCGCATTTTGTGCACATAACACCGCAATGAAGCGAGTAATCGAAAAGTATACGTGCAGCAGTTTTTGTGAATTCAGCACTTCCAAATGCCGCAATTCGAACTACTTACGGCCTGCACCTATGTAATTTCTGTCATAAAAAAGCGAGACACCCAATATAATTAACAAACGTCAATTAATTTTTGTAAACGGAAATCTCTGATGCTTAATAATACACTTGTTGAATTTCTACAACATTTAACAGTCTAAGGGGGGAGGTGTTACGTCCTGAGACGCATTACGGAATTTAGAATACTATTTAAAATTTAATGTTATCAGATATTTACTGACACACATCGACGAGAACGCAATTTTATACGACGCAGCACTTCGTTCAGGTGACATCCTGACGTAACGAGTCACCGGCCTCAAGAAAAACAACGTATTATATTTTCTTCAAAAGCAGCATCTTTTCAATACTATACTGCCGAAATTTATACCGAAATTTTTGCATTTTATTTATAATTTATTGTAAAAAATTCATACGATAGCACAACTATTATATTAAATAGAAACAGAATCCAAAAATTACGATTATTACAAATTTTTATATTATACAAGTTATTATTATGTTTAAGCGTTAATTTAAGATTAATTATTATTTTAGTATTTCTCATAAATCAAATTCTAAAATCACTGATACAATTTTATTAAGTACATTCTGGTGTTTTGAAGGAAATTAGTGAATTTATTATTCGAAATCTTACTATCATTTTAATATTATTGAAAATTCTGTAACAGAAAATCACTGATGTTTAAAATATTTTAATATCTGTTGAATCTCTACGATATTCAACAGTTTAAGGGGGGAGGTGTTACGTCCGTAACGTATCCCTATAAATTACATTTGATATTTATATTCTCATCAGTAATTTCTTGATCCACAAAATTATGTGATTGCAAATTTATTGACACCCACGTATCAACTAGCATAAAGAAAAAATTGCAACACAGGGAAATTGTAAACATTCTTGTTCGAAATGAACCACAATTTTAAACGAAACATATTGAAATTATTTAAAAATTTCTCAAAACATTTTATGAAAGACGTTATTGTATTTATAGTTAACTTTCCATCTTATAGTTGCAATTTGAAATTATTGTAACAGAAAATTACTGATGGCTAACTACTATTATACTTGTTGAATCTCTACGATATTCAACAATCTAAGGGGGGAAGTGTTACGTCTGTGACGTATCTCTAAAATCAAATTAACAATGCATATTTATCGCCAGTAATTTTCTGACATACAAATGTCGTATATGCGAATTTTGACAACGTTGCTTTTTAATGCAAGCGGCATCACGCCGAAGCAAGCGAACTTTACAACGTTGAAATTTTTTAATACCAGGCAATCGTGACGTAGTAGTAGGTTATCAGACTTGCGTATTATATTTTCTTTAGAATCAGCATTTCGCAATGCGACTACCGAATTTAATACGATTGGAGACAATTACATTGCCAAATAAGATGATCTCAATCATCTTCAACCTAATTTAACCGCTTAATAAATACGGCGACTCTCAACACACAAATCAGTAATCGTGCAAAAGTCGCGAGCTCCGTACCACTCCAGCCGACAAGAGGAGAAGCGAATAGTTTATACGGGTCAAATACCCTACATTCAATTACGAAGAGAATTTCTTATATCAATAATTTCAATAATCTATCGGCATTATATATTGTTTAACAAAGTTAATAAGTTGTAAATCGCATAGTCTTATTTATAAACCTTATATCTTTCAATAAATAGTGCATCTAACTAATCAGCTGTTTATTATTTACGAGAGCCTACGCCCAGAATAAAGGTAATATAAATCAAATATCAATTGAAAATATATATATATATCATTCAAATATAATTTGAAGATAAACCATACAAATTTCAATACACATATAAGAGTAGATTCCTCGACACTCAAGACTTAACAAGATAATAAACCAGGCACCTGCTATCATGTTGTAATATGGGGTAAATAAGTTAAGGTTATTGTTAATAATATAAAGTATGTTTATTAGCTACTTAGGTCTAGGTTATAGTGGTGAGAACCCGTCCGCCTTACATGGCTATCTCGAGACGACTAACTGTACATGCGCTGTCGGCCCTCGCGATACTCTTGCTCTACTCATACACACTCACACGCATGTAGCTATGTTCAGGAGCGTAGCATTTACTTATATTCCAACATTTATAATTCACAATTCGAATGGCCTTCAATACATTTGTTAATGAAGTTTTCAGGATAATCATTTTTAATTAGCATTTCTTTTACTAACATGATATTTTGACTGTGCAATGATTTGTCCGATAATAATAGTGCTCTGTCAACAAGGTTTGATATGATATTGCGTTTTTGTTGTTTAGTATGATGGGAATTAAAATTCAATAATCTGCCAGAACAAGTAGGTTTTTGAAACCAATTAGTGATTATGTTATTATCCATTCTAACTATCATTAAATCTAAAAAATTAATACTATTGTCTATTTCTATTTCATGAGTAAATTGTAGATATTTGTCATATCCATTGAAAGTATCAAGGACAGATTGTAATTGATCTTTTTTAATACACAGTATAGTATCATCAACATATCTATAATAAAATAACGGTATACAATCGGATTTTTCTTTTAGTAATTTCAAACAAGTAGTTTCTAGATCATCCATCACAATATCCGCAAAAAGAGGAGAAATAGGAAACCCCATTGGAGTGCCAAATAATTGCTGATAGATTGTATTATCAAAAATGAAAAAGGTGTTATCAAACAAGAATTTTGTTGTATCTATTATGTCTTGAAATGGTAGTTTTGAATTAAAATGTACATCATTAATACGTTTTTCGAGACTGTTGATCACTAGTTGGAATGGAATATTAGTAAAAAGAGAACTTACATCTAACGATACTAAAATACAATCTGATGGGATGGTCAGATCCAGTAATTTTTCCTTTAGTTCAATACTGTTATTAATATGTGATTTTGGTTTTTTAATACAATTTTTTAATTCATTATTCAAAATTTTTGCTATAAAATGAATAGGACTATTTACTGTGGAGATAATAGGTCTAAACGGTATATCAACCTTATGAATTTTGGGCAAACCATATGCTTTTGATAACTGTGTATTTGTTTGGGTGAGGCTATTGTTATGATACTGCTTTTGTAAATATCCATTCGCATTAAAGCGAGACAGAGTTTTGTGGACTTTAGTTTGTAATGCTTTTAACAGATTTCTTTTGATAATCTTAAAAGTGTTGCTATCGTTAAATAAACCCTTTATTTTGATTTTATAATCATGTGTATTCAAAGAAACTGTCATACTACCTTTATCTGCAGGAGTAAAAAATATATTCTTATGACTATTCAAAAATCTATGGGTAACTGCGAGTTGTTTGGAGAAATCTTTATCATATTTCGATAACTGTTGTTTTGCGTTGCTAAATTTTTCAATATTTCTAACTATTAAATCTCTGAGTTCATTAGTCATACCCATATTTTTATTATAAAAACTATATTCCACATTTTTACTTGTAGTTAATATATCATTTTTTGTTTAATCACATTTTGTATTAAAATTAGGACCTAAGGAAACTACATCCATAACTTCCTGAGGTATAATAAGATCAGATAGACGTTGTGGTTTTGAAAATGAAAAGTTAAAGTGTTTTTTTGTGTACCTGGGTTGATCCTCACCATCGTTTCTTATCATTGAAATTATTATGGAGGATAGATATAATAGTAATTAGCAATTCGGTCTCCGATGGAAATATGACCAGACTCCAGCAAGGAGGAGTTTTTTTCAAGTTTATTTTGAAGACACATGGCTATCAAGTTGTAAATATATTGAGAACTTGGACTTCGTTCAGACATGATTTAGCAAAATCAAATGCAAGGCTCAATTTTCTCATCGCTTGTCGGCAAGAAGAGATTATTCCTTCACACATCGCGAATGCGCAAAAACGCTTTTTTTGTTTTTATAGTAAGTCGAGTCACAAAAAACGTATTCGAAAAAATTACTAAAATTAGAAATTAATGATTTATTTGTACATATTACACATCGTAAAAAACGTCTTAATGCACTTTCAGTTGTTATAGATAATGTAAAACTAGATTTTAGAATTTTCAATAAGTTTAGAGAATTCACAGAAAATAAAAGTTCGAAAATATACAAAAACATAACAATAAAGTTGGAAAAAAAATTTCATAGACTAATGAAAAATGTGCGTACTATACATAAACATAATAGAGAGAATTGGGTTAAAAATCTATCTGATGTTATTATACCTCAGGAAGTTATGGATGTAGTTTCCTTAGGTCCTAACTTTAATACAAAATGTGATTTAACAAAAAATGATATATTAACTACAATTAAAAATGTGGAATATAGTTTTTATAATAAAAATATGGGTATGACTAATGAACTCAGAGATTTAATAGTTAGAAATATTGAAGAATTTAGCAACATTTCTCCAAATAACTCGCAGTTATCCATAGATTTTTGGATAGTCATAAGAATATATTGCTTCCTCCTAGAGGAAGCTTTGTGATAGTAAAAAAAAAAGTTTGTGAGATAATGTCTTAGGAATGTTGTATAGAAAATTTGGAATCGAAATACACCATTTTTAGAACATGTCCGTATGGATGTGTGTGTGTGTGTGTATGTATGTCCGTATACTCTGATATCTCATGATCTACTCAACCGATTTTAACGAGAGAGTGATCATTTTTTCAGATTTTGCTTCAACAATTGGGGTCAATATTTTATTTTTGTCAAAATCGATTTTTTTGTTTTTTATCGCCATTTTTAAATTTTCAAAATTTTTATTTTCAATTTTTTTATATTTAGAACAAATATTATTTATATACGATAAATTCTCTGTATGCAGAATAAAATTTTCTACAATTTAAAAAAAAAAAAAAGCCGTTAGCTATATTTCGTCATAAGTTATTCATGAAAACGTCATTTTTAGTAAATAGGTTATATTTCAAAATTAAAAAAGATATTAACATGAATATTTTTTGGTTATAAAGAATACTGAGTACTATAAGTTACTTAATTTTTAGGTTTTTTTCTTCATTATTTTTGGAAAAAAATAATTTATAAAAAAAAGTGTTTTTTTTTGTCGTTCAATAACTAGAGTAAAATTGGCTTAATCAGTTTGAAATTTTTTTTAGTGGTACATTTTGTATCACAATCGATTGAGTTCTTTGGGCAAAAGGATTGATCCATAAATTTCGGAGATATTTGAGGTTAAAATTTTTTCACTTTTTTTTTTTAAATCGTAATTTCTCGAGAACGGCTTTATGTATTTGAATCGGGTGGGCGGCATTCGAAAGAGAATTTCAAGACCTATGTTTTCTAAAAAAAATTATTTGTCTAGCTATTACGGTTCTTTTGTTATTAATAAAAACGTAAACATTGAAAAATGAAAAAAATGAGTTTGGTATGTCCAACTATTGCGGGAGTAAAAATTGACTTAAGCGCTTCAAAATCAACTCCTGACGAGTTGTTAGACTTATAAAAACGATTTTAAGCCATTTACATCGTACAAAATAAAGTATGAAATTTTAAATATTGGAAGTAAAAATTAATTAAAGGAATCAGTAAATCAAGTTTGAGGAAGCTACGTGCCAATGAATTGGCAGCGGTTTTTTTTACTCGTGCAAATAAAGGTAGTGTGATAGTTTCTTTGAATACACATGATTATAAAATGAAAATGAAGGGTTTATTTAACGATAGCAACACATATAAGATCAAAAGAAATCCGTTAAAAGCATTACAAACTAAAGTCCACAAAATTCTATCTCGTTTTAACGCGAATGGATATTTACAAAAGCAGTATCATAACAATAACCTCACCCAAACAAATACACAGTTATCAAAAGCATATGGTTTGCCCAAAATTCATAAGATTGATATACCGTTTAGACCTATTGTCTCCACAGTAAATAGTCCTATTCATTTTTTAGCAAAAATTTGGATAATGAATTAAAAAATTGTATTAAAAAACCAAAATCACATATTAATAACAGTATTGAACTAAAGGAAAAATTACTGGATCTGACCATCCCATCAGATTGTATTTTAGTATCGTTAGATGTAAGTTCTCTTTTTACTAATATTCCATTCCAACTAGTGATCAACAGTCTCGAAAAACGTTTTAATGATATACATTTTAATTCAAAAATACCATTTCAAGACATAATAGATACAACAAAATTCTTGTTTGATAACACCTTTTTCATTTTTGATGATACAATCTATCAGCAATTATTTGGCACTCCAATGGGGTTTCCTATTTCTCCTCTTTTTGCGGATATTGCGATGGATGATCTAGAAACTACTTGTTTGAAATTACTAAAAGAAAAATCCGATTGTATACCATTATTTTATTATAGATATGTTGATGATACCATACTGTGTATTAAAAAAGATCAATTACAATCTGTCCTTGATATTTTCAATGGATATGACAAATATCTACAATTTACTCATGAAATAGAAATAGACAATAGTATTAATTTTTTAGACTTAACGATAGTTAGAATGGATAATAACATAATCACTAATTGGTTTCAAAAACATACTTGTTCTGGCAGATTATTGAATTTTAATTCCCATCATACTAAACAACAAAAACGTAATATCATTTTAAACCTTGTTGACAGAGCACTATTATCATCGGACCAATCATTTCACAGTCAAAATATCATGTTAGTAAAAGAAATGCTAATTAAAAATGATTATCCTGAAAACTTCATTAACACATGTATTGAAAATTGCATACGTAAACATAAATATGAGAATGATAACTCACGTATTAACAACTTATACAACCCGATAACAACTATAGCTCTACCTTTTCATGAGAAACTCTTTTATTCTTGTAAAAAAATGTTTAAAAAATTTAACATTCGATGTGTTCCTACGATGAACCACAAAATGAATAGTATTGTTAAGTTAGGCAAAGATAGAACAGAAAAATGGAATGAGACTAGTGTGATATATAAATTTAATTGTGATAAATGTAGTAGTGTGTATGTAGGCGAAACAAAAGGATGCTTAAAAACAAGGATTAACGAACATAAAAAATCTGTAATAGATGGATTAAAACAAGAAGATTCCCAAAAATTTCTTCCTGTTCCACAACATATTAAAGATAATGCTACACACAATTTTGATTGGGCTAACCCATTAATATTAGATAGGGAAAGTAACAGAGCAAAACGTCGTTTTTCTGAAATGCTGCACATCAATTTTATCGATAACATAATCAACAGACAGGAAGACACACAATTTTTAAATAGTCAGTACAAAAGATTGAACAGAATTTTTAATAAATTTGATTTGAATTCTCATCGTTTTATATAATTATAATGTTTGTTGATTTGTATTTATGTATTGATTGTTTTGATTATGGATGAAAATGCGAGAGCGATGTATTTATATATACTACTATGTGAAACGTGAGTTTGTCGGTTGGCGATGTAGCTTTTGTAATGGGACGTAGAACTTCTGGCTCTTAAAAATACCCAAGATGATAATAACTATATTGTATATATTTTTTACTATTCTCTCTTTGTGATTACAACAAAAATAACCATGTTTAAGATTCTATTGTGTCTTTGTTTTTATAGTTAAATAAATGATTACCTGATGAGGCTAGAAAACTAACTAGCGAAACGTTGTGGTTTTGAAAATGAAAAGTTAAAGTGTTTTTTTGTGTACCTGGGTTGATCCTCACCATCGTTTCTTATCATTGAGATACCAAGGTTAGACAAGGCGTGGTAGAGGAAGAGCGTCCAAGCATAGAGAAAAATGCAATGTTGAAAATAATGACGTTAACAAATAAAGTCATATAATGAGGTTATTAAATGATGTTATTTGTTTGTAAATTAGAATCAATCATTAAAGCTCTGTTTTTGTTTTGCAACGTCTTATTAAATCTTTCTGCTGTTCCATTTAATTCGGGTGTGTGTGGCGGTGCTACATTATACTCTATCTTTTCTTTTTCCATTACTTCTGAAAATTTTCCTCCGATGAATTCTGTTCCATTATCTGCTCTGATATAACAGACTTTTTCATATTTGCCTAATAGATTTCTCATTGTTATTAAGAATTTTTCTAGATAATCCCCAGCCTCATTTTTATGTTTCACAGAGTATGCTTTAGCAAATCTCGTGTGATCATCCATAAACACTATTATAAACCTGTTACCACCAGGAAATGAAGCTGTCTTTATGGGTCCCATTGTGTCCGTGTGTATTATTTCCAGGGCTCTGGATCCTCTGGTTCTGTCTTCTGAGAAAGGCAAATTTTCCATCTTCGCCATGATACACACTTCGCAATCCATAATGTCTTTGTCGAATTTAATACCTTTTAGTTTTTCATCTGATTTTTGCATCTGTTTGAGATAACCTAAAGAAGCATGACCTAATCTGATATGCCTTCATTCAATTTGCTCTTTTTGTTATCCTCTGATTTTTCATTATAGTCCAAAATTTCCATTGACTCATTTATGCTCTTGTTATCTAGGTTATGTACTTTTCTGTTTAAAATTCTTGCATCTAAATCGAAATCGCTAGTTGTTTGGGGACTTCTGATATTTGGTTTTGTTTGAACGAGTTTTTCTCGATTCTCCCTCCCAATCTCAGACGTGTTTATTTCAAGTATCTCTGTATTCTCTTCTGATAATTTGTTTGAATCTAAGTTCATAACATCTGTCTGAGATTGTTGCAAAAACTCGTCTAAAGTAACTAACCTAGCCATGCATGAATATTTTTCGTAATCTGAATTTACATTGTTAAGGCCATGTGAAACCGTGAATTTCAATATTTCTTAAATCAACTTTTAAACGTTTATTTGGAAAAAGACGAACGTCAAGCGCTCCATACACGTAAACACTATATTCAGATTTTTTTTGGTGATTCTCTTGGTATTTTCATGAGATATCCATGTTCGAAAAGTAGCTTAATTGCAGATTCCTACTTACCGACAGTACGGTTTTCATTTAATTAAATAAATTCTCATCATTTTTTTGGAAAAACACGAACGTCAAGCTCTCCGTACATGTTAATACTATACTCAGATTTTTTTGTGGACGATTCTATTGGTATTTTCATGAGATATCCATGTTTGAAAATTATGTCGGTATTTCACATCACCTTAATATTTCTTTGTTTTTCTACTTCTAAGTTTATTATCCAGTTTGGTTTTTCATATTTCCCTGTAATATATTCAGCCCCTGTATTTTTATCAAAGATTTTTAGAATTTCTTCAGTTAAATAAATTCCTAAACCTACATCTGCAAAACGTCTGAGGGAGATTAAGTTCTCTGATATATTTTCTGCTGATATTACATTTTTCAAAACAATTATTTCATCTTTATTAATATTCGATTTTACTACCAAATTTCCTTTCCCATCTATTTCTATGTTTGCTGAATCATATTTATTCGCGCTTCTGATTGTCTCTCTCGTGTATTCTTTGAAATCGCTCAATATTATACCCTTATTTACGATGTGGTCGGTAGCACCTAAGTCTGCTATAAACGCTATCTGTGTCTGTGTTTTAAGTTTATTGATATCTTTAGTAGTACCTGCTATATATGATGTTGCTCCTTGCTTTAAGGTATTTTGTGCTTCCCCTGTCGCGTCTCGATTACCACCTCTTTACAAATCCTCCTTCTGAAATTTCCGTTTCCACCACCTCTTATAGCAACACCTCTGCCTCTGTTATTCCCTCTGATATTTCTCTTTCCTCTGAGTTGTGTGTTTGTGTTTGTATAGTGTTGTGTCGTATGGTCTTTAGTCTGAAAATTATCATACCTTCTGGGTGGTTGTACTGCCCCCTTATTGGGGCAATCTGGACCTTTGTGGCCTACATCTGCATTGCAGACATAGGAGAACCACTTGTTGAGTGGTTTAAGTGGGCAGTTCGGTGCCATGTGCGCCCTCCGATTGCACCGAAAGCACTTGACGTGCGGCCCCGACTGCCACTCTGGTACCCTCTGACCTATCTGTGCTGCTGGTCTTCTGATTTCTTCTGAGTTTTTGTTTTCTGCCTCTAACTGTAAAAGAAATGACTTTATTTCTTCTAAAGTCATTTTTTTATTGTCTGTTTGTCTTCTGATTAGGTAGGCTGAACGAAGTAGTACGAAACAGCTTGGTAAAACGCAGATCTCTTTTCCTCCTCAGATAGTGGCACACTTGTATCGCAACTCTCATACTCTCCTATAATTGTATCAAATCTGTCACTAAAGTCATTTATTTTTTCTTTCTGGTTTAATTTTAAGCGATACAATTGAGCCCTAACTGAGGAAGCTGTCCCGTTTGCTTCTACTTTTCTGAATTCTCTGATCTTAATTAAAATTTCTTTTGGGTCTTTTATATCCAAAATTTTCTTATGATAGTATTCGTCCAAATAATTTATTATGATATCTCTGACTAGTGACTTTCTTTTTCCTACTTCTGATTCATTCAGATTTACTGGTGCTCTTACTTTTTCGTCAATTATATCCAACTAATCATTTGATCTTAACTCTGAGTGGAGGTAGTCTAACCATACATTTAAAACTGCTTTTTGTGTCAATTTGTAATCTCTTTTAATGTTTAATTTTGACTTAGTCTTGTTTGATTCTAGCGTCTGTGTAAAATTTTTAAATGTCTCATTAATTTCATTTATTAAAATGTGTTGATGTGTTTGCATGTTATTGTTATCCGTCTCTGAATTTACATTATCGTCTGAATTTAAGGCGGTGGAATTAAGGATGGGTTGTGGTACCTCGTCTGATTCTCGCTGTTTCTACCTCCAGCATCTTTTCCATAAGTTTTTGTTGTCCTTCCATCAGTTCTTTCATCTACTTCATCATCTGCTTCTGGGTCTCATGATTCTCCTTCATTGCTCTGAATCACAAATCCACGTCTGCTCTCACTCTCTCTGACGGTTGTACAGAGCAGAAGTTACAAGGTCGTAACGACTTTACATGAAGGCAAGAATTCTCTGCACGGCAGTATCATCTACGCCTCATGTCGTCATTACAGTGTTTTATATTTCGTCTGAATTCAATTCTGAGAATTGTGTATGTGTGCTTATCTGCGCGCCGCTGAGACTAAGTCTCCGCGATTCAAAATGGCGTCTGAATTTCTATACACGCCTCGACCGCGTGAGCGTGTCCGTACGTGCACACAGCACGTACGTCACAGTGATTTTTCTCTCCC
This sequence comes from Torymus aiolomorphi, assembly GCA_036365515.1. Classification (NCBI taxonomy): domain Eukaryota; kingdom Metazoa; phylum Arthropoda; class Insecta; order Hymenoptera; family Torymidae; genus Torymus; species Torymus aiolomorphi. Next base: position 50,913,243 of record CM070875.1, on the reverse strand, counting down.
TCCAAATCTCTGAATTCAATTCTTAATCTGAATACACGCGCCACGTATTTACGATTTGTGCCCGAACTACACTTCATCGCACTCCGCGTTGGTCTATTTTTACTTTCTCCTTTCGAAGAATTTGTTTCTGATACTTACTTCTGAATTTACTCTGAATCTGATACTTCTTTTTTCTTTATCGCAAAATTAAAGCCACCTTTCGCGTATTTCTAATTAGCTCTTGGCTATTGTAAAAACTTACGTCCGAAGAAAACTCTCGCCATGTGGTCAAAAACTCAACATGGCCGCGTCTTTAGGTTAGCCTCGCATAGAACTCAGGTACTTACCGATCTTCTTCTGAATCCGATCTTGCCAAAAACTCACAGCGTGGGTGGGCCTATAATCTGTTGGACGGGTATAAATGAGGAGTCGAAAAAAAACAGTTTATGTAAAACAATCTGATTTTATTTAAGTCTTCTGAAATAATTGATGGCACAAGGGAGTCGATGCGCCCATTGATGACGGCGTTCGGCACGGGAGAGAGCGAGCTCCGTCGCTGGTGCTCGCATGTTGTAGGCGAGGGGTAGAGGGGCAGACGGTAGGCTGTCCGCAGTCCGCTGAGCTCCTCTGCACGGCGCGTGGCGCCATCCCATCGTCGCTGGCTTGCGACGCTGAGCTCCTCGCTGCATGTTGGTCGTAGCGGCATGTTACGATGCGTGCTCTCGAAGCTCGCTTATTTCTCACAGATTTCTATTTAGCTCCGATTATAGAATCACCAGAGTTTGACAAACGATATAAATTCGTCCGTGTACCTTACTTTTAGCAAAACCGCGCTTGCCCTCATACAAACAAAACCGCGCATTTTAGCGTGTCATGTTTTCTTCTTTTATAGAGAAGGAGATCATTTGTGTGAAATTGTCCCCTCTCTTCATGATTTTCGTTCTTCAATATATATTTTGCCTCTCCTACTAACCTTTTGATTCTATAGGGGCCTTCGTATTTTGAGAAGAACTTAGCAATTTCTCTTTTTTCATTATCACTGACATTGTTGGCGCGCAGCAGTACTTCCTCTCCGACTTCAAATTTACGGAATAATTCGTAGTGTTTCTCATCGTGAGTTTTCTTGCGAGATCCACCCCGTTTCCGTATGCACTCAGCTACATTCTTGGTCTTCTCTTCATGGCTCCGATCTTTTTCTGTGGCTAATGGCTTTTTAATACACTTTGTCCGTGGTCCCGCTGGTCGCTGGTTAAAATGTAGCTCGTATGGCATCATCTCCATCGATTCGTGTCAGGTTTCGTTTATAATCTCTTGGATTAGTGGCACGTAACACGCCCATGCAGTGTGATTGTTCTTGACGAAAATTCAAAAGAATTTTTCTAATTCTGGATTCACACTCTCCGCGATGTTTTCTTGTGGGTGTCTAATCGAAGAGTAGATTAATTGAATGTTTTCATCTTCTAACTTATCTTGCCATTTCATTGCCATGAATTGAGTACTGTGGTCGCAGATTATTTTTTCTGGCTTTCCATATTTCTCGCAGTAGTGCATACAATTTTGTTGATAATTATTGCTGTGGTGGCTCTCTTTATCGGGTACAGGCATATCAACTTACTGAAGGCATCTATTGTCACGAAAATATGTTTCACACCTCCTGTGGAAGTTGGGAGTGGACCATAAAAATCGATCGATAAAAACTCGCCAAGTTTTTCAGAAAGAATGTTTTGCATAGGTGCTTTTGAGAGACGTGTAGCTGTCTTGCTTCTCTGGCACATATCGCATGTGGACACAATGTATGCTACTTTGTGGTGTAGATTCTTGATACAGAAATCGTTTCCGATTAAATTTCATGTCTTCTTTGCACCTATATGGCCGTACGTCTCGTGCACTGCCACTATCCGCTTGCTATGGTATTGCTCCCATACCATGGCAATGTATTCTCCTGTTCTTCCTTTCTTATACAGGATATTGTTTTTCTTGCACTATGTTGTTGTTATCACGTCTTCTTCTTCAGGTCCTTTTTCAGCCATCTTCTTGAATCGTTCAAGGTCTTCAGCCTCTTCTTGAAATGTCGAGAGATATCTGAGAAATTTCTCAATCTCAGAATTTAATTTCTTTATGCAAACTACTGCTAAGTTTATCTCTCCTGGCCTGTCTCTCACGTTCGTCATGTGTTATGGATGGCGGGTCAGGACTTCAGCTACGATATTGTCTTTCCCTTTCACGTGTTCCATATCAATGTCGAACTCTTGGATAAGTATCATCCAGCACCGAGTTCTCCCGGTTGAAAATTCACACCTCTGTAAGAATATCAGTGCTTGATGATATGTCTTTACATATATCTTTGCTCCTCTCCGATACGTGCTTAATTTCTGCAAGCTCCATACTATCGCCAACAGTTCCTTCTCTGTTACAATATAGGATAACTCGCTGGGGTAGTGAACGATTTATACATGTAATCGGTTTGACATCACCCTCGTCGTCTAGCTGCGAGAGAGCTGCCCCGAGCGTATTATTATTAGCATCTGTGCGCAAAATATACGGCTTAGTAGGGTCAGGGTGGGCCAAAACAATATGTTTCAGAAAGAGATTTTTTACATTTCCGAAAACATGATTTTCAGTGTCCCCCCACTCCCATTTTACATTGTTTTGTATTTTTCGATGGAGTGGGACCAGGGCAGCTGAGAAATTTCGGACGAACTTGGTATAGAAAGCTACCAGCCCCAAAAATCCTTTGAGCTGTCTGACATTTCGTGGTATTCGAAAATTCTTTATTAAGTCAATTTTTCCTTCTTGACGATTGATCCCTCGTGTAGCTAAAGTGAATCCAAGAAAATCCACTTCTTATCCGAGAAATTTGGATTTCTTGAAACTTAGCGTAAACTTATATCTTGAATTCGGCTTAGGAATTGCTTTAAATGCATAATATGTTGAGCCTCATTACTCAATATGCAGAGCACGTCATCAACAGAGTCGATTATATTGTTTCCTAGTCCTCGAAGAACAAAATCTAGGCCTTGCACAAGTGCTGCCGTACTAACCTTCGTTCCGAAAGGACACACTTCAAACTCATAGGTCTTTCGTTCGTGCATAAAAGCTGTGTATTGCTTATTTTCTTCCTTGAGTAGGATTTGCCAGAAACTGCTAGTCTGATCTAACCTTGACATGACTTGTATTTTTTCGCAGATTTGTAGCAGCTCCTCTATGTTTCTTGGAGATTTATGATCCATGATGAGCCTTTTATTTAGCTTCCTTCCATCGATGCAAACTCTGACAATGTTAATTTTTTCTTCACTCGTCATCAGAGGGCTTATATATTTACTATTTAACCTTTGGATAGTTGTCCAGTCCAACATCTTTTGTATTTCTTTTCTCACTTGCTCTCAGTAATTAATCGGAATGGGACAGGGTTTTACAAAAAAAAAGAGTTTTATCTTGTACTTGTAGCTCGTATTCAAACTCTTCAATCCTTCCAGGTTTCTTTATAAAAAACTCCTCTGTACTTCTGCAGTATTCTTCGTAATACATCTATGGTAGATGGGCTTGTAACATTGCAATCTTGAAGTTTTTCTTCGATCCCTGTCGGTCAGTTGGTGCACATCGTAATGGTTATCCATACTACCATTAGTTTGGGCTGACAAGTTGACTTCAAAAATTTCGGGTATAGCTTGGAACCGATCCAACGCTTCATAGTTGGGTATCTGTTCATCTTCTTCTATCCATTTTTCTGCGTCTTCATCACGTTCTATATTTTCCTCTTCGATTGTTAATATTTCCACCTCCTTCATGTTTTCGACTCTGCAAAATTCCCCAGAGTAATTTAGATGTAAATCACCATCTATCCTTCTTACAATTAGAGTTAATTTTTCTCCTGGGGTATTGATTATAAATTCGTATTCTTTGAGGGCATCAATTCCTAGGATGCAGTCCCTCACGAACTTTGGTATAATTAAATAAATAATTGCTCCCTTTATAACATGTCCGATTACGGGTAATTTTGGGCAGGCTTGAAAAGTTTTGTTGTTCGAGAGGAAAAATTCCTCTGTGATGCAGGTGATAGGGCTTCCAGTGTCAACCAATCCTCGTAAATTCAGTCCTTCAATTTCAAAATCAATCTCGGGACATTCCTCATTGTTTTTTCTCTCTTGGATCCTCTGTGATGGTGAAAATGGTTTCTTCCGTTGCCGTTGCAGTACATTGTTTAATTTTTAAATTTCCATCCGGGGCCCGTGGTGCAATGCTATTTAGTTTTCCGCAGGCATACCACATGTCGCGACGGGGTTTGCTGCAAACTCCTTATCTAAAGTGTGGATGTTCAATCTTCTCGAGAGGTAGATGCGCCCTTATCTCGGATTGTTCCGATTGTCACCTCCGAATCGGCTTCGATTTGCGTATCTATTACTTTCCTCGGTGGCAATTGCTGAAATGTTTTGATTTTCACTTCTCCTTCCTCCTTCTTTCGGAGTTTCTTCTCGTTGAGGTTCTCTTCGGATGAAATTGATATTTTCTTTATCATTCGTCCTTTACCAGAACTTTCACGTATGCCTGTACATGCGACAGCCATTCGGCTTTATACAGCCCGTTTACCAGGCCGAAGCATGACTTCACGAATACAAGCTGTTCTTCATCGGTTTCAAACTCCTTGAGAAGGGTTGGATGCTCGATGTTGATTTTTCCGTTCCTCTCGGCTGGTATTCCCGGTAGTCGATGTACATATGCCCCTATTCAACCTTCCAGGGTGCTTATGCGCTCCCCCAGCTCCTCTTGAACTTTTGTAAGTTATTTACGTTGAATCATATCCTGGTAACGCTCCGCGAGGTTAGTATGATCCGTACAGGCTTTTGTAGTAAGTATCACCTGCCGGTCGACTTCACCATCGAGTTCCATGATTTTTGCCTCAATATCTTCTATGCGGCTTTCATTTTTCTCCACATAAGTCAAAACACCTGTAGTACTGTTTTGCATAATCTCCTGCCATTCGTTCGAAGTCTCTGGTGTTCCATCCTGAGTAACAGCATTGAAAGTAGTCTCCAGTTGTTCAAGGTTATTAACGATCTGCTCCTTTTCCAAAGGCAATACTCGTTTCTGCGCGTGCGCAGCATCATGTCGGTTGGTACCGTTTCTCTTCAATTTCAAAATTCAGTTACATTGAGCCGACCCTCGTTAAATAAGTCAAGGACATCTGCGCATCAGCACACCGATTCTAAAACTCAAGCTTTGAAACTTGATACGTTAGGCCATCGTTTATAGAAACAATTTTTGCGCATCTATGCTGGCTTACGCACTTCTCCTTCTATTCATTCGGGCACCATTTTGTTGATGAATGATTAACGAACTTTTTCGTTTCAAAAACTTTTTTGGCACACCAACTCGTCTTACCTTGAAAAAACCCGTTTCTGCGATTCTTTCTAAGTAGTCAGTCTATTTTCTCTTTTTTTCACGCTACCTTCATTTTACTGAAAAGTGTACTGAAGTCTTCCATGCTTTTCTCCAGTTTCTTAAATCGGGCGAAAAGATCACATACGTTTTCTCCTCTCTCGACCTTCAATTCTCGCACGTGGTTACGTAAGTGCTCATTCTCTGCCTCGAGGTTTTCAATTTGCTGCTCGCCAGTTTCAGCATCTCGCAGAAGACTTTCACAGACCTTCCATAGTTCTCGCACTTGCTCCTGGAGAACCAAGATAATAGCCTGCTGGTGCTGAGGGTCCACAATCCCGACTTGTATGTTCAAAGCCCTCATGGGCTGGAATGGTTTTCCTTGTAGATTTAAAAAAGACCCCGATCCTGGCAGGATCGACACTTGTAATGTGTTATTTTGTATAGATGTAACATTCCAAAAGGATGGTGCGGGATCGGGGGAAGAATTTTTTTTCTTTATTGTGAAGGTAAAAAAAATCTAAACAAATTTTAATTCAAAAAAATAATTTTCGTTTTTTATTTTAACGAACTAACTATTTATAAGAATTTACACAGATTATTTTTTACGCTGTGAGGGACTTTTCTCACACACACTGGAAAAACTTCAACTCGAACGTGTACCTTGTTAAATGAGTCAAGTTATACACGTGGAGCTGGAGCACTTACCAAATGTGTGCGAGAGCACTCCGCAAAACAGAATGATCGCACATTAAAGCGCAATCAATCGCTCAGGCTAGTGTCTCCCCACTATACCATGCGCGATTTAGGCGTTACTTATCACAGCGAAGTCACAACTTATCATACTCCGCTCTCCGCGCAGGGAGAGGGATCAAACACACAACTCGCGGCGGCCTCACGCATAATTGCTGTGTGACGTCACACGAAGTCGTTCACCGCGCGACTTTCCTCGCGCATCTATCATAATATCAAGACTTTCGTCCGGCCGCGTTTTAATTCCGCGATACATATACTATACCCTATCTAATCGCGTTTCCATCTCTATTAAATACTCGCGTGTAATATGTCTTGTGCAATTTTACATTTAATTTTTCTTTAAAATTTTATTTCATCGCAAATCATTCGTACTTATGATTTGAATTCTTTTTTAATAAATATTGTACTTAACTTTCTGAATTAATAGACAAAAGTTCTTTACGTTAGTTATTAAAAATATAATTATTTAATAAATAATCATTCGCAAATCTAACTACTCAAAAAACTAATTATAAAACATTCACATTATCAACAAGGGGAGTACATATTATTTACAAAATAAGTAATGCAATAAAATAATACTTTAAATATTAATAAAAATTAAGTAAATTAATGGCAAAAGAAACATCTCTAATTTTATTCTAACTTAGGACTGTTACAAATTGGTATACAGTGGTTTCCGAGGATGCCAATCAAAATTTTGACATTGAACTTTTGAAATTCAAAGTGGCGGACCACTATGGCTGTCAAAAGTTCGAAGGAAGTTTAGACTTAGCTTAAAGTTTGTATACAGGCGTTTTCGAGGTCGCTGATCACGATTTTGCCATTAGTCTTTCGAAATTCAAAATGACGGAACCAACATTGTGTTTAAAAATTCGAAAATAGCTTAGGTGCATCTCAAAATTAGAATACAGTTGTTTCTGAACTCGCTGATGACGACTTTACTGTTGAAGCTTCGAAATTCAAAATGGCGGATCCAATATGGCGATTCAAAGTTGGAAAAGTGCTTAGAGTTGACTGAAAATTGGTATACAAGGGTTTTCAAGGACTCTGATAAAAATTTTTCTATTGGACTTTCGCAAGTCAAAATGGCGGAACCGATATGGCTGTCAAAAAATCGAAGGAAATATAGACTTAGCTTAAAGTTTGTATGCAGGCGTTTTCGCGGTCGCTGATCACGATTCTGCTATCACACTTTAAAAATTCTAAATGACTGATCCAATCTGATGTTTAAAGTTTCGAAAAAAACTTAGGTTCTCCTAAATATTAGAATACAGCGGTTTCGAAGTCGGTGATCACTATTTTGCTATCAGATTTTTGAAATTGAAAATGGCTGATCCAATATGGCGATTGAACTTGGGAAAAGTGCTTAGCGTTCGCTGAAAATTGGTATACAGGGGTTTTCGAGGTCACTAATCAGAACTTTGCCATTGGACTGACGAAATTCAAAATGGCGAATCAATAGGCTATCAAAAGTTCGAAGGAGGCTTAGATTTAGCTTAAAGTTTGTATACTGTGGTTTTCGAGGTAGCTGATCACAATTTTGCTATTGAATTTTCGATATTCAAAATGGCGGATAAATGTGGCTATAGAAAGTTCCAAGGAAGCTTCGATTCTGCTTAAAGTTTGTATACAGGGGTTTTCAAGATCGCTGATCACGATATTGCTATCATACTTTCAAAATTCAAAATGGCGGATACAATATGGTGGTTAAAAATTCGAAAATAGCTTAGGTATTTCTCAAAATTGGAATACAGTGGTTTCTGAAGCCGGTGATCACGGCTTTGCTGTCGGAGTTTCCAAATTTAAAATGGCGGATCCTATAGGGCCATTAAAAGTTAGAAAAGTGCTCAGAGTTGGCGAAAAATTTTCTAACTTAGGAGTGTTACAAATTGATATACAGTAGTTTTCGATGTCGCTTATCAAAATTTTGCCATTGGACTATGGAAATTCGAAATGGCGGATCCAATCCTGTCATCAACATGGCGTCGGATAGCAAGGAGCCGCCCGATGCTACGTTAAATAAATTCTATAAATGTCACTCAACTCAAAAAGTTGGTGCAGTAGTGTGTATTTTATGTAGTGAATTTCAACACACAAACGAAGTAGTTACAAAATATAACGCTGGTGTGCCTGTGAAATTTCTAAGCAACTCATTTATCATCTGCCAAGATCACCCTATCTTTGCACTAACCTCAAAATTACCATATGGTGAACTGAAAGGACCTGCTGCTGCTTTTATAGCTCAATACAAAGACGAAGACAGGGAACTACAGAAGCAAGAGATATTAAATGAAATTGATCTAGAGTCAAATAAAGGAAAAACACTAAATGATACAATCTATGAAGAACTAAGTGAAAATGAAAAATACAAAGTAGAAAACAAATTATTAAAATAAATAGTTGAGGTACTGCAAGAAAAAAATCAACTACTTAACAAACTACTAATCCAAGAAAAAGAAAAAAATAACAAAAATGAAAACCAAGCATGGGCAGCATATGCAAATGTCCTTACACAAAGCAATATTAAGCCAAAAAACAAAAAAGTGCCAAAGCTCATCATCAAGAAAACCAACAGCAAAGATGAAACAGATATCGTCAAAACGGTGTGTAATTACTTGACTAATGACAAAACAGTACAAGCAAAAAATGTTAATACTAAAATCAAGGACACTGTGATAATAAACTGTATGAACGTAGAAAGTGTAGAAAAAATAGAGTTAAATTTAAAAAATAGTCTAAACGAAAACTTTAAAATAGAGAAAGAACAAATAAATAAACCTACAATGAAAGTAATAGGAATAGATAAGCATTTCTCAACCAAAGAAGAATTAGAAACTGACATAAACCAAAGAAACTTCAGCAACATGGATGAAAAGTGTAAAGTGCTACATATTTTCACAAACCAAACATCAAATAGTGCAATAATAGAAGTACCTTCTAGTATATATAAACATATAAAGGAAAATAGAAGCAAAATTCTAATAGGCTATCAAAATTGCAGAGCCTATGACATTATTAATACAAATCCGTGCAATAAATGTGCTGGCTATGGACACGGTGGCAAAAAATGCACGAACAAGATTATGTGCTTTAAATGTACAGGACCACATGAAGCAAGCAAATGCAATTGTAACACTATAAAGTGCGCAAACTGTGATTGTAGTAAGATAATTGATAGTGATCAATGTGAAATTTTAAAAAAGAAAATAAAAAGATACATAGAAGCAACAGATTATCCATTACAACCTACTTATCAAAGATACTTTGGTAAAGTAGAAAACACAAAACATACAGATAAAGCAAATGAAGAGGAACCTACAGTACCAACAAATGAGACAACTTCAACACCAATGATAAATAGAATCAGACAAACAACTTTCAGAGATCTACCACTAATTGGACAAACATTTACAAATACAAGAAGCAGAAATGGATAAAACAGAGAAAATTATAAACAATGAAATAATAGTTGATACAGTAAGTAAACCAAACAAACTTCTGAATATTGAAAAACTCATTGTATGCATAAATATAAGAAGTATGAACCACAACTATAATAAATTACTAATATTCTTAAAGAGCCTTACAGTAAAACCATGTATTATAATTTGCACTGAAACTTGAAATATGGATCATCATGAATACTTCAATATAAATGGATACAAAATATTTTACAATAATAGCAGAATAAATCAGAATGATGGGGTCGTTATGTACATAGACAACAAATTAATTGAAACAACTGAGGTAACTGAAATTAACAAACTTAAAATAATAAATTCGACAATAATAATGGACAATAACAAACAAATACTAATATTAGCATTATACAGATGTCATAGCTTAAAGAAAACAGAATTTATAATATATTTCAAAGAACTGTTGATAATGAACAAAAAATTTAAAAATAACCTTATCGGTGACTTTAACATAGACATAAACAGTAATGAAAGAATAGACCAACAGTTTTTACAGATCCTATTAGAAAATGGATATCACCCAGGATTCAATCAAATAACTAGACCAGCAAACAGTGACATTGGCAAAGGTACTTATAGACAATATTTACTTAAAACTTGATAAAATTGCGCACAAAAGTTATACTATAACAATACTTTTTAATGATCATTACCCGATATTAATGTCTATAAAAAAGATAAAAAAAATGATAATAAAACCAATTACAAAACAATAAATTATAACAAATTAAAAACTATAAGTAAAAACATAAACTGGGGAGATATCTCCATAACCACAGACCCAAACAATGCACTAGATCAGCTGATACTCAAAATTAAAAAATGCATATATGAATCTGAATCAACTAACAACAATAAAAAAATAAAATCTACACCCAGAAAATGCTGGATAACCAAAGCCATAATTACATCATGTGAAACGAAAGAAAAATTATACAACATAGGGAAAAAAGACCCACATAATACATCAAAAGAAGATGCTTACAAGAATTATATAAAAATACTAAACCAAACTATAAACGAAGCAAAAAATGGCTATGATAAAAAACAAATAGAAAAGAACCAAAATAACCAAAAGAATCTTTGGAAGATAAATAATAAAAAACTTGGAAAAGAAAACAATACTAATAACAACATAAGCTACCTAAAAAATAACAATATAAAAATCACTGACTCAACTCAAATAGCAGAAAATATGAATGAATACTTTTGTAATATAGGAAGAAAAATGAGTGAGAAGATAGTAACTACTCAAAATGAAAATGTACAAATGGCACACATCCCACGAATCCCAAAACCATGTATCTATTCCCAACTAACCAAATAGAAATGAATGACATTATCACAAGTTTAAAGAACAAAAAAGGAAGTACAAAAGGAACACATCAGCAAACCGCTTCTAAACATCTACAACACATGCATAGAACATGGTGTCTGGCCACATGCACTAAAAATAGCAGAAGTCATTCCGATATACAAAGGAAAAGAAAAGCATTTAGCAAACAACTATAGACCAATATCTCTTATCTCCAATATCGCAAAAATATTTGAAAAACTATTACACAAAAGGTTACTAAGCTTTCTAGATAAAAACAAAATTATATCACAGAACAATTCGGCTTCAGAAAAAATAAAAGTACTAAAGGTGCACTAAATGCTTTAATATACAATCAAATAGATCAAAGTGAACCTATAGCAGCAATCTGTCTTGATCTTGCCAAGGCATTTGACACAGTGGATCATAAGATACTTCTCAATAAACTATACAAATATGTAATTAGAGGTAAAATTTACAAACTACTAAAAAGCTACTTAGATAACAGAAAACAAAGAGTAAAAGTAAACAATTCAAATAGCAAATTCGATACAATACAAATGGGAGTCCCCCAAGGAATAATATTAGGACCATTATTATTTATTATCTATATAAATGACATGTTTCAAACTCTACCAGAACTTTCAATATTGGCTTTTGCTGATGACACTGCAATAATTGTAAAAGGAAAATCATGGCTGGAAATAGAAATAAAAATGAACCTATACCTAAATAAAGTATCAAACTTGCCGGCTCTAAACAAACTATCCTTAAACATTGATAAAACAGTTTACATGGAATTTGGAAGTACATGAAACAACACTTCGGGAAATTTAAATATCTGTATACAAGGAAAACAAATAACAAGAGTTGACAGTACCAAATACCTAGGAATAACCATTGATCGTAACATGAGATGGGAAAACCACATCACAAATATTTATAATAAATCAAAATATTTAATCTTTATTTTTTATAAACTCACTAAAATACTATCGCAATCAAATCTCAGGATGCTCTATTACGCTCTTTTTCATAGTATCATGTCTTATGGCATAATTGCATGGGGAGGAGCATACATAAACATAACTAGAACTCTTCAAACTCTACAGTACAGAATTCTCAAAATAATAAACAAAAATAACTTTTTAAATGAAAAACAGCCACTAAATTTAGATCAACAATTCACTTACGAATCTCTATTATATCATTACGAAGATTTAAAAGATAATTTTATAAATTCAAATAGCACCACGAGAAAGAAATGCATCATAGTTCCAAAACAAAACAAAAGAATAAGCAATAAGATCAGTTATTTAAGGGCCATTACTTGTTATAACAGTCTGCCTAATAATCTCAAAACACTAACAAACAAAAACAACAGAAAAGTTAAACTAAGAGAATGGATAAAAATAAATTAAGATCAACAAGTTATGAACACACAGCAAGCGAAGAAATTAGAATAGACTGCAATAAAATCAAAACAATCTTACATGAGGTAAAATACACTAGAAAGGGCTATGCCCTAATATTACAATATAAAGTAAGGAAAACAACCGTCAAATATGACTGTCTAACATCGAAAGTCCATGTGTATAAGACCATGCTTGACGCATTATCATTAGATACTAGAACATATATCTGCTCGAAAACCAAATGCATACGACACCAATTTCACTCACACCAACGACTGACAAATTATAACTACATCAAATTAAAAAAATTCAACAACGATAGATACTTGCAAAATATAAACCTAATCGCAGACAGCATAATCCAGAAACGGAAGAAAAAATTAAACAACCAAAAAAAGAATATTCTTTTATAAGGAAATTTACTAAATGGACCAACTCGAACAGTAATCCACAAACAAAAACATACAACAAAAATTGTCCTTATTGCCATGATCCTAAAACACGTGGAATTAAGCATACCCATTTCTTAAAAAGCACAGATACAACTGAAAATCAAGGAAAAAATAAAAAAACCCACCAAAACAGAACCTAATGGAATAGAAGAAATATATGATATGATTTACAATATAGCCAATGAAAATAGCATTAAATTACTACAGAAACCAGTAACAAAAGAACCAGGAAACAAACCAACTACAAACAACATCCGTATGACATATGGTGATATTAACTAGGATCAAACAAAGCACTTTTTTATTTTGATAGAGGAATCAGAGGCAAGCAAACTTTTACTAATTCAATGTACCCAATAGATGCACAACCAAAACACAAGGATATAGTAGTAATAGATGAAATAGTCTTCACATCAAACTGTAAATACGATTCGAGTAACCAACTCAGGAACATGTTCCCTCATTATAGGATCACATGTGCAATTGGGCTTACATGCCCAGCTCGACTCAACAAACATGAAAGGATAATTTATGCAAGAAACAAGAATGCAACAACAGAAACACCTACAACTGCGAGATGTATACTAATAAGATATTGGTGAGAGTGGTAGTGACATAGTTTTATTTATAGTTGAAATTTGTTTCTCCCTGTAACCAAGTTACAGGAGAGGAAACAGATATGCTCTAAAAGAAATGTATTAGATTGTAAGTTTAGCTTGTAAGTTTATCAAGGAGCGCGGGAGCGCTCCGAAGGCAAGTATAGAAGAAGCCTAAAGGAGTTACATATACCAGATCAGCATACAGGAAGTTACTTCCTCTGCCGGACTATTGTTGTAATGTAATTTTTGTATTACTCTGGTTAATAAAAATAAAAAAAAAATATTGCTGTCAAAATTTCGAAGGAATCTTAGATTCACCACGTCTTTTCACCAGTCTAATATTTCGACGATTAAGAATTTCCTCTTAGCTAATGATTACCCATTGAAAATTATTGAAAAATTTATTAATAAACGCCTACATCACATAAATTATCGCAATTTACCGCTTCGTACTCCACCTAACAATGAACATAACAATAATAATGAAAAATTTCTTAATCAAAATATTGCCTGTTTTCCTTTTCACAATACAATCAATAATAAACTAAAATCTACTCTGCGCAAACATAATATTTCTTTGATTAACAAACCTACTAATAAATTTAATAAATATATTAGATTGGGAAAGGACAGATTGGATAGGGGTGACATTAACAACGTGGTATACAAAATAGACTGTAAAGATTGCGACTCCACTTATGTAGGTATGACATCTAGGCCTTTAAAAAAACGACAATACGAACACCAGTATTGTATAAAAAACAAAGGTGAACGTTCTCCTCTATTCTTACACAAAGAAGAGACAGGACATGATTTCAATTTTGAAAATATAAAAGTAATTGACAATGTTAAAAACAATTATACAAGAAGATTTTCAGAAATGCTACACATACATTATTTCGACAATGCGTTAAATAGAACAGAAGACACTAATTTTTTAAAACAATCCTCTAAAGACTCAATCAATCTACTAAAACCTCCCAAGGGAAAAACTCGTTCCAAATCGATCAGTTAATTTTCTAGCAATAATATTCTACCAATCTTGTATAGTCACATAGGTATGTCCCCTCCCTGTTCATTACACATTTACTACCCCACCTTGATGGCTTTTGCTCTTTCGTCGCTTCTGTCTTTCCCGATATCCGCTAGGCCTTCCCCCTCCTCCGTAAGTTCGAGACACACATACATACGTCGTTAGGGCATTATTCTCGGCTTCGCGAAAATTTTGAAATTTAGTCACATCCACCTGACATTAGAGTGAGGACGCATTAACACTCCGCGATCCTCCTCTTACATCCGAAGCGATGGAACTCTTGTAGTACCAGTAAGTTGTCCTTTTTTAGACAAGTGTTTGCAAAGAAATAAAATTTTAATTTATTGTTGTATAATAATTTTTTAGTGTGGACATTAGTTAGCTTCCTCGGGCTACGTTCTTGTTTTGTTCTTGTCACAACTTGTAAGTAAAAAGTAATAGTTTTATTGTTATTAACATGTAAATAATTTTAATACTTTTGTAAATAATTGTAAATTTCTGTATGGGTTTTAGAGTCCTTGAATAAGGGAACTTGACGTTTCCGAAACGTAGGAAAATAAAGTTCTATAAGAAAAATGACTCGTTGAGATGACTAAATTCATTATTGTGTTTAGTATCTTAGATTCTCCTGAAAATTGGAATACAGAGGTTTCGAAGTCGCTGATGACGATCTTACCATCAGAATTTCGAAACTCAAAATGGCGGTCCCAATATGAGGATTGAAATTTCAGAAAAAGATTAGATTTTGCTGAAAATTGGTAAACAGGGATTTTCGTGGTCGCTGATGAAGATTTAGCTATTATTGAAAATTGCGAATCCAATAACACTGTGAAAAGTTTGAAAAAGCGTAAATTGTATAGATATAATGTAACAATTGCTTCCTCCTAGAGGAAGCTTTGTGACAGAAATTTTTTGAGTTATTGCAAAAACATGTTATAATTGTTTTTGAAGGTGTTAGGAATCGAAATACATGATTTTTGATAAATGTGTGTGTGTGTGTGTGTGGGTGGGTGCGGATGGATGTCGGTGTGTGTGTGTGGGTGTGGGTGGCTGTGGATGTGGGTGGTTGTTTGTGTGTGTGTTGATGTGGGTGGGTGGGTGCGTGTGGGTGTGGGTGTGTGTGTGTGTGTCAGTGGGTGGGTGGGTGGATGGGTGGGTGTGGGTGGGTGTGTGCGTGCGCGTGCGTGCGTGCGTGCGTGCGTGCGTGCGTTTTTCAGGCAAAAATTGAAATGTGAAAAAAAATGAGTTTTGTATGTCCAACGATTGCGGGAGTAAAATTGACATAGTCGCTCTGAAATTCCTTGTCGAGGTAGATTTTTGATAGCTCTCGGTCGAGTTCTTTGGGCAAAATGATTAGTCCAGAAATTTCAGAAATATTTAAGGTTAAAATTTTTTTAACCTTTTTTTCAAATCGTAATTTCTGGAGAACAGCTCCATGTATCAGCTCCAAATTTATAAAAAAATTTGTAATATTTGTGCGAACTTTCATCAAGATGGTACAATTACTTTTTGTGATTTTTGAAAATTCTCGTATTTTACAAAGTTATTTTCTTTGTCGTATGTTAATTAGAGGAAACAGAAATTGGTTTTGTGGAGATGTAGAGTCAATATATTATCGTATAAGTCCTTTAGGTAACAGAATTGTGTCATGGTTTTTAGAGATATTTAAGGTTAAAATTCTTGTACTGTTTTTTTCAAAATCGTAATTTCTCAATGACGTCTCCATGTATCAGCTTGAAATTTATAGACTATTTTGTATGCAATATAGGCAAGACCTGTCTAAAATTTCATCTAGATTATATGGTTATTTTTTTAGATGTTCGATATTTAAAATTTTAGTTTTTTTGAAAATGCCTTTCTTTGTTGTCGCAAAATATAACTACATTAAAATTGTTTTAATTTCTTTAAAATCTGGTGGAGATGTAGAATTTGAATATTATTTATTAGAAAAGTTCTTAGGGTAAAAGAATTCGTTTATGAATTTCAGAGATATTTGAGGTTAAAACTATTTTAGCCCTCTTTTAAAATTTTAATTATTCAGGAATGCATTTATGTATTCCTACTAGAAAATGGAAATGACATGCGCTATGCGCTATGCGCCGATGCGCGCGTATTGTATACCTGCTTTTGTTTTGTAATAGCCATTTATTATTTTTGAGTCTAGAAACTTTTTCTTACATCGGAAATTCCAGAAAGAGCACACAAGTACGGACAGGCATAGTACTAGAGACACATACCCTGTGTGTGAAATTTCACAAAGAAAATATAATTGGAAGTAAAGTTTATTTAGGAATTTTAAAAGGTCTTGACGATAATATTACAATCAATTATTTTATCTGTTTTTCACACATACTTAAAAAAAAATCATACCTATTATTTTATTCATATTTTATACATAATTTAAAAATTAATAATTTTTAATCTTCATAAATGTATTTAATTATAATTATGTCATAAATTGTTGAAAAAATTATATATTATGTTATTAAAAATTTATTAAAGGAATACGCAAATTAAGTTTGAGAAAGCCACGGGCCAATGAATTGGCAGCGGTTTTTTTTTCATTTGGTAGTAAGCTTATTAATCGCACTTTTATTCGTAAAATTGTAAAAGATTTATCTAAGTAAACTAGGCGGGATGTGCTCCCTGCGTGCCGTCGGCACGCAAACCCCCCTCTTTTACCTACTCCTCGCTTCGCTCGTCGCCCTCCCCCTCCACCTGCTCCTCGCTTCGCTCGTCGCCCGCCCCCTCCCTATGTAAAAACTTCGTTTTTACATAATAGGCACGACCGCAATGCTCATAAAACCTTATAATTTTATTATTGCATTAATTATAATACCTATTTTCATCGTTCTTATCATTAAAATACACATAAATACATCGCTGCAGTAAAATTTAAATGGAAATTATGCATTTACTATTAGATATTTATTATTTATTGTAGAAAATTTGCCTTTTAATTCCATACATATAGATATCTATTATTAGATAAATAGGTATTAGATAACTTTTCAAATAGTCTATGATTCATATATAAATTAATTAATTATTATTAATTGTTATGATTAAAGTGCACATAGGAATATTAAATATATAAGTACTATGATTGCAATTATATTTAAAATTAAGAACATTGTTTTCATAATTTCTATTTGAATTATAATAGTTTTTATTTTTATTTATGCAAATGTTGAATAGAAAACAAATTTTATTTCAATGTTATCCACAACTTATGTACTAGAAATTTTTGTGTGAAGTAAAATGCTTTTGAATAATATAAAGAAATATACCGTTTCATTACTTCCGATTAATACAAACATATAAATTTAAATTTTACACAGTTTTAACGAAAACTGTAGACTAATCGCTCACTGATATTCGTATAACTTATACATTAGTATACAATCTCAATGACGAAAAAATACTCGAGGCACATGTACACATACACTAATACCGCGAATAGGAGAAAAACGAAAAGAGAAAAATGAACACGGTACATTCTGCAATGGTATAATCTGTCTTGGTGCTGCACGTGTGATGAGTACAGCAGCCGTAACCGTTAATGGCTATCTCGGCTGCGTATAGTGCGTTCGCACCAGCGGAAAAACGCATGCGACCCACGTAACCGTGAGCGCTCCCTGTATATAAGATATGGTATATCTATATATGTATATGGATCGCGCGCGCTTTCTGCTACTAGCCCTAGTGAGTCTGTGTTCACTGCGGCCCTACGGCGGCGTGCGCGCGCGTATGTCCATGGTGTGTGATATCAACAATCGACGGCTCCCGGCGTTCCCAGTGATGACGGATGTTGCAATAAAGCACCGCCCTAGACAATGTCGTCCCTTTCATCGTGTTACTGGTTAATGATGATATTCGTCAAAGACATAGGAAGGCAGCGTGTCGACGGCGAAAGCAAATTTCGTAAGCCCTTTCTCGTTCCAAACCTCTCCGATAGGTAAGCTGATGGTACGTTCTCTTGTTACAGGTATCTGGCGACGAGAGTAGTGTAAACGATGGGCACGGCTGCAGAATCTTTCTTGAGTGTGGTGATGTTGCTTGGCTCATTTATTTATTAGTCATATGTGGTTTTTAGATACTCAACTTTCCATGTGTATACTTAATCTACTGCTGGTGCCTTCAGTGACTCTCAGGCTGGAGGTGTTTTCAGCAATGAAACAACGAATGAGGCTCGACCAGTCTTTCCCCTCTAATTGTTACAGATAGCTGGTGCAGTGAGAATAGTGAACAACAACCAGACTTTTCTTTTATATGGTTATGTTCTTTTGTGTCATCTATTCATTAGTTATATGTGCTTTCTAGGTGCTCAACTCTCCTCTCTTGTCTCCCAGATCAGTGGCTAATCTGTTCAGGTGTTTTGTTCATCCCTATTGTGAGACAGTCCTTGAGATTGAGACACACATGATAGTCTCTTTCAGCATATTCCTCCCAGATGGCTATTACATAATTCTGAGTAGACTGTCATGCATGGAGTAGTGCCTGCCCTGGGCCATCCAGCCTCATTTTGCAGCTTCTCCAGCTCTATCAGTGATCTTCAAGTGTTAGTGCTTTAGAATGTGAGGGGATAGATAATTAGGAACTGGGGGATATCATAAACGTGCTGTGTGTATGGTTAGATGCGATACGGGTAGGCAGTTGTCGCTCGTCATATTAGCTCATCTAGTTGTGAGTCTAGTCAGGATATACGAACTCATTTCAGGGTATCTGTTGTTATAATACATCCTTATGTATTTCGCAGACTTTTACTAAGTGAGACTTGCCAATTTAATAGTTGTCCAGCACACTGTAAGACTGACAAAGTCAGCATTGCATTCTTTATACATTGAACTTTACTATATTACAAAATCTATAACACCTACATTACATTAGGTTTTTTTGTGTAATATGATATTACTTTAACATGTACTTTATAATATTAGACAATTTTGATTCTCTTAGTTTAATCGCTTAGGTTCTGTGAACATTATTAACAGGTTAAGCTGTGTAATTTTATATGTAATTTCTATTTGTTATCAAAACAGTAAGAAAACATAATTATAGATTTTTAACAACCGGATTTTTAAACATTTTTCCAATTTTGTTTTTACCACATACTAAGTTCTCTAGATCATTGACAAGAAATTGTAAGTTTTGACAGCTTTTATGTAACAGTTTTTGTTAGTTATTGTTTTAGTTTTTTTCATTGGTATTTAAACAATATCTATATCCTTTGTATTTAAGAATTCTATTGGAAATGAATTCTATGTACGATAAGCAAAAATCGTCTATTTTATGTATATTTTGGCGTTTAAAATCGTTTTTATAAGTCTAACTCGTCAGGAGTTGATTTTACGTGAAAATATTAAATAGAAAAAAGTTTTATTTAACTATATCTATAACTTATGTATTGAATATTTTTCTGTAAAATCAAATTCTGTCAAGTTATAGCTGAAAATCGTCCATTTTATGCATATTTTAGCGTTTAAAATCGTTTTCATAAGTGTAACTCATCAGGAGTTGATTTTATATGAAAATGTTAAATGGAAAAAAGTTTTGTTTTATTATAATCTACAACTTTTGTATTTGACATTTGTATGTAAAATCAAATCCTGTCAAGTTATAGTAAAAAATCGTCGGTTTTTGACGTTTTTTGCCGTTTTTCGCAGTTATCTTGGCCAATATTGCTCTTAGAGAAAAGTGTTTAATATAAAAAATGAGTATTTTAATTAGTTTTAGTAGAGAGACCTATATATATTAGCTTAAAACTAATTTTTCTAGTCATTAAGCTTAAAAATCGATTTTTGGAAATGTTTCTTTGTGCTCGCATTTTTTTATTTTTTCATCGATCTATCTCTATAAAGAACCAGCACTTAGGTATATTAGAGGAGTATTTTCCCGGAATCCTGATGGAATCGGTTGAAAATTCATTGAGATAATCTGTAAACTTGATTACATACGGACGTACAGACGTACATATATCTCAGAAAACGCTTAAAACGCACTCATTCGGAGTAGAAAATGGTTTTTACACATAAAATATTCAGTATTTGAATTCTTACAATTTTCACTCTGGTGAAATTATAAGGCTCTCCCGAGTAGCGGTCGTGCCTAAAAATATGTAACGCATTGTAATTTATCTTTTCATTGTTACATTATTTGCATAAATTTTCAATTTAATTTCTGTACACCTGATGGACATTGATTCGCGTGGAACGTTTCAAAATCCTACCATCCCATTAGCCAATTCGGGTGTAACCATTAACCTTACACTGTAATTGTCCAATGGGATTCTAGGATTTTAAAACTGAGGAGGCACGTTCCACGCTAATCACTGTCCACTGGGTGTACATTATTCACTATTATGCATTTAAATTTATTAACGTATAACTTTTTATCACAAATGTCACGAGGTCACGAGATTAAAAATAAAAAGATGGTCTTTTAACATCTATATAGATGTAGGGGGTATTATTTAGACCAATTTGTTTGTGGTGGGCTAATGACCAATCCTTTTTAAAAACCACTGCTAACTGATTTAGCAGAATGCTTTCTCAAAGAACTTTGTAATATCATTCCATTCTATGTTATCCTTAAAAACGAAACTTTTTATTACGTTTTTTCTTCATTTATATATTATTTTTAATAAAATATGTTTCCATATAGTCAAAATATTTTAAGAAAATTTGAGTATTACTAACTGCAATCCTATTAACTGTATATAATTATGTTCACTATATTGGAGTATTACTAACTTGGATACATATGACTGTGATGCGTCTCCATATATATGTGCTTACCAACATTCACACATATCTATATACATACTCATACACGCTGTCATGGCCGCTTAAAGTCATAAGCCACGTATCATGAGCCACGCTCGTGTTACAACAGCGCGATGCACGATTCCGTTCGTTCGTTGTCCATAACTAATTTAACTCACCAATAAATATATAGTATAGTTAAGCTACGGTTATCTCATTTGCAAGACTACCCGATTCCTTGCATCTCGAACTTCATGCGAATTTTATTTATGCTACGACATTGCCCCAAGGCAAGATAATCGCAGTAGTTCAAATTTTTTCCAGCTACGCACGAGAGATCTATGATTCTAAACCTGTGAGCTAGCTGAGATACCTTAGAGGCCGTCACGTGAGGACACTCTACTATAAATCTATCCCGATTTTTGTGCACTCTGCAATTCGAAGCAAAGTTTAGGCATGGAGAGGAGGTACTCGCTCAAGTCGTCCAGTGACATATTATGAATTATAAATAATTATGTACTCTAGAAGATGGTTTTATCTACAAATTTCTCAATATCTTCTTAATCCTTTAGTATTATTTTTTAATTCAACGTTTAAATTTTCAAAAATTTCGCCGATTTCCAACTAATTGCCTATCATCTATTTTACTATCTATCATAATTTTGTTATAAGAGGATATGACAACAATGAAACAAGATATATAATACTGTTACAATATACGGTAGCTTGTCGACATGGTCTACGACATATGTCTTTTTCTACATATTTTATTTTTAGTCAATTTTGCTCATTTCTTAAGCACAATTTCCTCGTTTCAGTCATGCCAGCGTCATTTACAATTTAATTTGATCTGATTTAGTTTATCATAAGCGTCATTTATGCTTTACTTTTTGCTCATCACTTTTTTATGATAAAATGAGAATAACTTTATAAATAGAAGATTGTAACGAATTTCCAATAGAATATTACTCTTTATAAAAATATTTCTGAGATAAAATATATAAATTTGAAAATATTACATTTCGATACTAGTGCGTGAAAGTGATTTTGTCCTCGTTTGAACGTTTGCATCCGAACGAAACGAATCCATTGAAATAAGATGTGTGAATAATAAAATTTTTATCACGATTATTTTCTATTTTTATTAAAAAAAAATATAAAATAATACATTATTTAAAAATTGCGAAAAATTGATGATAATACGAGTCGTACGAGTCAAGAATCATTAAACCAGAGAGCAGGTAATGCAGATTTAGTACATAATCAGAACACGTTTATTTTTCTTTATTTTTTTTAATCGACATAATAATATCCGATCGGGCCGAAAAAATATTGTTAGATAGGTAATTTCAAGACTTTTTAGAAAATGAACCTACTTCTGACCAATATCCAAACCCCAGAGACAAAAAAATTATTTTCGATTTTTCGAGATTGTTATTTTTTTTAACCGACTTTATAATATTCGATCGGGCCGAAAAGAATATGGGTAGTGTTTGGAAATTATCAATGTTTTGAATTTCCCGCTGTTGCGCGACTGAGGGATAACTCAGCAGGCGGCCGCGCGACGGCAGCACTCATCAGCTGTTCTCTGCGGAACAGCTGAATCGCTGCACTGATTAGCCGAGTATAGCAAAAATCATACTGTCTCTCTCACGTTTACACATATAAATAAGAGAGATGCTGATTTGACTCACTCCTCCGTAACAACGAGGCGAGGAAGAAGACGGAAGTGCTCACTCTTTCAGTCTAGTTAGTCTGGACGGCGTGCTCGCCACGACGCCGCATGGCCGACTCACACGGCATTCTCGCTCACTCTAGTCTACTCAACTCTCTTTTCGTCTGGACGGCGTGCTCGCCACGAGGCCGCATGGCCGACTCACAGGGCATTCTCACTCACTCTAGTCAAATTCTCTCTCTGAAACGGTCGGCCTCGTGGAGAACATCAGTGTGCACGTTCGGCAACTCTCACACGGAATCTCTCATGCAGCAGTGTCTCTCACACGGAACTTCTCACACGGCGGTGACGCCCATGCGGCATCTCCTCGTGTAGCAGTGCTGCTCGCTCGGCATCTCATCACATGTCATTTCTCACAGGCTCGCTGCATCTAGTTGGCCACGAGGTGGCCGCGGCCTGCTACTTTCTCAACTATGAGTTTTATCTGGCTTCTCTCATCGGCTGCTTCGCATCCTCGCACTCATGTCAACGGCTTTCTCATTTCGATCATCACCCTCATCTTACGGCTCTTCTCAACTGCTCATCGTCGTTGCGGAATAATCACTGGAAGAACTCATCATCGTAGACTATTAATATAATCGCTACGTACGTGAAGGTAATTACTCAATTACATGCGGCCATTTTATACAGAGGTGCGCTGCTATACGGAACGCATAACCACGCGATACAATAAGAATACTCAGCCATGATTAGATCAATAATATCTAATCGTATCATCTCATTGAAAACTCAAACACAGTCAAATCAATAATATTTGATTGTGTTGTTTATTGCATGGTTACTCTCATCAGTGATTCGTAACGTGTCGCAGAAAAACTCATCCACACTCACAGCGAAAAACTCATACACTCAAATTGTACAACTCATATACACTTACACAGAATTTTGTAACACTCATATACTCAAACAATTCTGTAACAGGCATACACTCAACCAATTTATTGTAACAGTTACACACACATTTAATATCAACCTTTATATCAACTTTATATCAGTTTTAAGTGGTTCTTCATGTAAATATGTAATAGTGATAATTTTATAGCCAGTTTTCAATATATTATAATTTAATTTACTAAAGTGTTTGGCTCTCAATTTATTTTGTAAACACCCACAGCATGTCCTCATTATAAATTATGGCATTCTCAAACATTTGTTCCTTCGAGCCGGATTAAACATGCTGTGTGTATTAGAGTCATTGCATTTTACTCATTGCTAAACTGTTTACATGCATTGGATCATGGCTGAGGATGCTGAGGCCAAGGAGATTGACAGACTCATGGATGCGATTCTCACCAGTGACGTGGATACTCTCAACATTCAACGGACAACCTCAAGGAACTCAACGAAGAAACTCCACTACATGTGGATGTACATGTACACACCTGTGTGGACGTACAGATTCAGCGCTGCCTTAGCAGTTAACTCAGACATATGCCTCACAGGAATTCTCCAAGATCATCTCAAGCGAATTGATACATTTAATATGCATTACCCAGCACACTTGCACCTATTCGAAATGAACGCACTCACTCTATTGTGGCATTGATATTATTCGATTCAACGAGATACAGAGATGCAATTACACTCTTCCTATTCATCTTACAATTGTGCTGTGCTTCAGATTTTTGGATTTATGCATCAATAACCGCACGTCACACGTAGGTGCAAGACCAAGGAATTTTCACTCAAGATTTATCACTTGGATAAAAAATACTCAACAATTGGATTTTGGCCCAACCATCAACACTTAAGGTCAACTCAGCTGCAACACTCATTTACTCAATTTTCATTATTGCAACTGCATTGGAATGATACGACACACCGGTGCCATCTCATAAACTTGGATCATGAGTCTATTTAATATCAGAATTATGATTTATCTCAAAAGATGCTATTCGAGGACTCAACGCTTCACGGCAACACTCATCTATCCCAATCATTGGAATTGGAGGTACGCAATCAACTCATACATTAGAAAAGGTTCAAATAGACTTACAGCCCATCCACAAAAATCTCAAGGCTAGGATCACTGCTCACATTATACGCCAAATCTCATCAACTCTGACATCAGAGAAATGTGTGCAGCTTATGTGGAACCATATGCAGAAATTACGTTTGGCAGATCATACCTTTTGGACACCTCAACCTGTGGATGTACTCATTGGTGCTGCCTATAATGGTCAAATTATCAACCTAACCTCATTAAGAGCAGTGTGATAGAACCTATCGCAGAATCATTAATTTGGCAGGTCATTGCTAAAATCACTCAAATCATCTGTTCAACGGAAAACAGTACATCAAGATCGGCTTGCACTTAACGATGAAGAATTGAAGAAATTACTCACACGTTTCTGGGTTAAGAAGAATCACCCTCAACAACGACAAGTAAAATCAAGAAGGAAGAAGTATTGTGTGAGCAACACTTTGTTCACACAATGAAATCATCAAGTAAGGTTATCTCAAACTTAAGCTGATGTACTGAACAACGCATTTGGCGAAGCTCAAGCGTACCTGAAGCAGCTACTGTCAATTGCACTCATGATAGCATTTACAACAAATGGTATTGCGCATTTCATGGATAAATGAACCGGACCAACTCACATACTTCGTTTAAGCAAAATTCACATATGGAACACGAGCAACGTTACTTGGATATCTGCACTCTTCTTCAGCTCGTGAAGACTGAAGAACAGAATCATTCACAAGGGTTATACAGTTATCAGGGTTCTCTACGGCGGGCGGCTATCCATTAGCCAAACTCAAGCTATAGATTATGATGATTGCGTCACGCAATTACTCAAATTATAACGGATCTTACTATCAAATAAATTCACATTAGAATGATTTTGCCGCACACTCAAGAAATATTCACAACTGGATAATTCTCTCTCAAAACTCACCAATACTCGATCCCACATGGACAATCTCATCTGTGGTTATTATTTCAAATCCTCCTACAAGAGCTGTGGCTACTCAAATCTTATGGGACAAAAAGGTTTAACTCAATTGCGAAGAATGGCTGCAAATTCGAGAAGATTTCACTCAATTGGATTCGGTTCTCAAAACTTATGGCTTTTCGAATGCTTCGCAATAGGCAACGGCTACAGCACCCCACGGTAAACCATATTTCTCACAATTGGCTTATTATTCCTAGTCTCATCAAGAAGGAAGGCAACACTCAACCCGAACTCCATATCAAGGTTGGAGTTCAGAGCGGCAAGGTTACTCAGAAGGTATGTTTGGACAATGTTCAGTTGCCAAGCGCTCATGTTCATTTATGGATAGATCAGAATATGGTATGCACACGCATAACCTCACGTGCCTCATGATGGAAGGAATCTATTCAAACTAGGATTCACTCATTTACCTGATGATTTCAACAAACATGGGAAGACAATAATCATGGACATCTCCAGCTGACTCACAAAAAAGAAACACTTTCCAGAAAGAGGCAAAGGTCATTCTCATTGCAGCCACATCATTTGGAAAATTCATGGAATCTCGTCAATCAACACTCATTATGCAATAGATTACTCAACAAGTACTGGCTAGGTTATGTTAGCTTGTAATCATTTCAAGGCAAAATTCAACCGAGACGAGACTCACAGCTGCTCTGATCAGCAAAGAAAAAAATCTTCTGGATCAAGGAAACTCAGCTTGTTCATTTCCATCTGAACTTCCTATGCTGAAAATTCTCAAGTCCCACGGAATCATCTATTCAATAGAATGACTGCATACATTCACTCAGAAGGAATTACCAACACAGGAAGTCGGTTACAAAACTCAACTAGAATATCACTCAACATCCAGGTACATTTCTACGGTGCAGTCAACTCATCACTGATCATTCGGAATTCTCACGTAGCAGTATCTCTCGGTGGCACCGAGAAAACTCATTTTGCATACATCAGGCAGGAAATTTGGATTATTGGAGGAAGAGTTCCGGCCAAGTCATTTATTCTAGACTTTGTGACTTGTGCTAGATATCGGACTCATCGGACTCAGCAACTCATGGCGGCAACTATCCAGGACGCTGGACCTCCCCATCACTACCCTTAACTCACACTGGGATCAACTTACAGAACCACTCATCAACTCATCGAAGGGTGTGAATCCAAAACATACAAGTGCTGGAATTGTATTTGTGTGTTCTCACAGCATCATCTTCTATCAGCTGTTCATCCATACATTGTCAGTGGCTACTCATCCTAATGGTTTCATTACGGCTTAAACATGGTTCATTTCAATTGGAGAACTCCCTTCGCAACAAACTCAACTTGGTACAACTCTCATCAATGATGGCACTCGATGGATACTCAACCCACCTGCAGCATTTCGTATGATGTAAGTGGAAGGCAGTGGTGAAATTAATAATATTTCATCGCTAACCGACCATGGACGACATCTTTATCAAATTGAATATCATCATCATTGCTGACTCAAGTGAAGGTTTGATCAACTCAAAGCCGTTACAACCACTCCAAAAGGATTCAGAAGATACACTCACGTTGGCTTTGTTCTCATCATCAAGGTATTAAACTCAATGTTTCACTTGGTTTCTAACTGTCAATGCATTTCAGCTGTCCAGTTGGGAAACTCCTTCATGGATGACTCAGCAATTCTGGCAGCAAGTCGTCTCAAGAACGGTCTCAATCAACATCAAAAAGGCATCACTTATCTCACGAAATCAAGTCGAGTTCATGGTACTCAATACGGATAATCCTCACATAGTATATCGCTACTATCAGAAGATAGTGGACTACCTCATCAGAGAACTCACAACCACATAAGAAGAAACTCAAGTCAGCAACTCGCCATCGTACCAACATCATCGGAATTTAAATCAACCTAGCGGTTGATGGCGGGCGAAATGTTTGGGAATTATCAATGTTTTGAATTTCCCGTGGTTGCGCGACTGAGGGATAACTCAGCAGGCGGCCGCGCGACGGCAGCACTCATCAGCTGTTCTCTGCGGAACAGTTGAATCGCTACACTGATTAGCCGAGTATGGCAAAAATCATACTGCCTCTCTCACGTTTACACATGTAAATGAGAGAGACGCTGATTTGACTCACTCCTCTGTAACAACGAGGCGAGGAAGAAGACGGAAGTGCTCACTCTTTCAGTCTAGTTAGTCTAGACGGCGTGCTCGCCATGAGGCCGCATGGCCGACTCACACGGCATTCTCACTCACTCTAGTCAAATTCTCTCTCTGAAACGGTCGGCCTCGTGGAGACCATCAGTGTGCACGTTCGGCAACTCTCACACGGAATCTCTCATGCAGCAGTGTCTCTCACACGGAACTTCTTACACGGCGGTGACGCCCATGCGGCATCTCCTCGTGTAGCAGTGCTGCTCATCCGGCATGTCATCACATGGCCTTTCTCACCGGCTCGCTACATCTGGTGGGCCACGAGGTGACCGCGGCACCTCTCAACAACCACTACGCAATATTCAACTGCTGCTTTCTCATCTATGGATTTTCTCTGGCTTCTCTCATGGGCTGTTTCGCATGCTCGCACTCATCTCAACGGCTTTCTCATTTCAATCATCACGCTCATCTTACGACTCTTCTCAACAGCTCGTCGTCGTTGCGGAATAATCACTGGAACAACTCATCAGCGTAGACGATTAATATAATCGCTACGTACGTGAAGGTAATTACTCAATTACATGCGGCCATTTTATACAGAAGTGCGCTGCTATACGGAACGCATAACAACGCGGTACAATAGGAATACTCAGTCATGATTAGATCAATAATATGTAATCGTGTCATCTCATTGAAAACTCAAACACAGTCAAATCAATAATATTTAATTGTGTTGCTTATTGCATGGTTACTCTCATCAGTGATTCGTAACGTGTCGCAGAAAAACTCATCCACACTCACACCGAAAAACTCATACACTCAAATTGTACAACTCATATACACTTGCACAGAATTTGGTAACACCATACACTCAAACAAATATGTAACAGGCATACGCTCAACCAATTTATTGTAACAGTTACACACACCTTTAATATCAACCTTTATATCAACTTTATATCAATTTTAAGTGGTTCTTCATGTAAATATGTAATAGTGATAATTTTATAGACAGTTTTCAATATATCAAAGGGCGCAGCAGCCCCCTGCTTGTCGAGTATAAGGAACGAAGTGACAGACGAGCAAGCGGGGCGTCGGCGCACCCTTTATTCTTTGGTGTGATGTTCTAACCCTACTTTTTTTTTGTCATATTTACCTTATCATTTTTTATATGCGGAGATACCGCGCACGAGGTACTCAATTAGAAAGTATTTTTCATTTACATTCTACCTGTAAAGTTTCTTCGTGAAAGATACTTTCGTATTGAAGCTATTAAGCTATAAAGTTTTCGTCGCCGCGAAATCAAAATATTTTTTTCCTTCAGCCTCTAGTGAAAATTTTTCGCAGCCTGGGCGAAAGACAGCCTGGCTGTAGTTGATGTCAAATCGTATCAGAATATAGTTATATTTCAGTACTAATGGCGTACGAAGCGCGGCGCTACTGCGCTTGATTCTTGATCATGGGGAGATGGAGAGAGAGAGTGTCTGTGTCAGTGTGTGATTGCGGAGAGAGAGAGTTATGTTGTCTGTCAACTAAAAATATTTTTATTTATGTTATTTTTGTTCAAGAACGTCGACAGAACCATTAATTTAATTGCATTCACAAATATAACCAAGATCACCAAACAAACTGGTAATCGTTGAAAATACTGGCAAGAGTCCAGTACGCAGTTTATCTTTGCATTTTGAATGTTGGGTAAAAGGATGAGTGATTTGACCTATATTTTCCTGCTTTACTGTGAGAATATGGCAGACCAGAACTACAAGTTAAGAACGTAGAAGATCTAGAACTGAAGAACTGAAGAATGCTCAACCTCATAAGTTATTTTATCAGATTGAATTGATTGAGGGATCCACTGAAGCCAGAGCGTTCAGATTCTGTTGAAGTAGAAATCATTTTGAGGCATGATGAGTTAACTCCCCATCCTAAGGAAATTCTGCAGAAGGACGAGCAGCTACTTAGTTAAATATACTGGAAATCTTTATTTCTTCTCAACTTATTCTATTATATAGTTATCTACTATCTTGATGCCTAACCCCTAATATATATGTATAAAAAATATATACATTGACAGTAGAAAGCAGAGATCAAAATGTATTTTTATTTTTTTAAGTACTGTTAGATCAGATCTTAGAAATTGAGTCTATCCCAACTATACGGTTACTACAATAAAGAGTTTAGATAAGTATAATTTTCAAGTAATTTGTCATAAAGACATTATCTCTCATAATGTAGGCTAAGGGAGAAGCTCCAAAACCTATTTCATTCATCGTAAAGGATTTTCAATGTTTTATGTTTGCAACATGACCAGTCGGGTGATTCTTGAGATAAAGTTTATATTCTTTGTATAAATGATTTATAGTTATGATTTGAAAAGTATCAAACATAAAAATTTTCTAATTTTAATTATTTAAAAAAACAAGTTATTTCACAATACCATTTCACGATAAATTTTTATATTTTCTAACTTTTCAAATCATAACTATAAACCATTTATACAAAGAATATAAACTTTGTCTCAAGAAAAGCCTTATCACCCGACTGGTCATATTGCAAACATAAAACATTGAAAATCCTTTTCTCACTTAGCTTACATTATGAGAGATAATGTCAAATGTAACAAGTTACTTGTAATTAATTCTAACTATATATTTTCTTCATTCTTAAAGGGGATATCTGATGTAAAATCCAAAGCTGTTAATATAACAGCTATAGATGTTAATTCTTAAAACCATATAATGTATCCGTAAGGTATTTTCAATATATGGCTTTTGGTACATAACTAATTGGGTGAGGGATGTAAAATCCAAACTGTTAATAAGTATAACAGTTAGAGGAATACGTCTACTTGTTTGCATTACTGATTGAGGTAAATATATAATAATACACTATTTAAAAATGGAAACAAATAGCCCTTTATTTTAATCATATAGTTCTTTATAGTTCTTCATTTTAACCATAGGTTCGAAAAATTGTACTGGAACGAATTATTTCCATAAGTCATTTGTTAAAAAGTAATCATTACAACGGATATGAAAAAAAATTTTAATTATTTTATTTTACGTACAATTATGAAGATAGCAATGTTTATTTTTATGACAAAACTTTCTACGAAAGTATAATATAAGGCAAGTATAAGGTGTTTCTGTAATATATAAAAATATGAATAAAAAACTTATACTCTATGAAAAGGAATTCTAATAATAAATAATTATTTTCTTCTGACAATTTTATCTTACCGGTTCTATACAATAAATTAATTTGTCTATAAAAAGAAGAGTATATATACTATTATTATATATAGCAAAAGGGATTTTTTGATACAATGAAAGTGTTATTCCATTTTTTTTTACAAATACAGCAGCCTCATACGATGCAATTACCATCATGTACCCACATAAAAATTAAATATATGAAATATGGTATCATCATCCTTTACCGTTATAAAACTTTGTAATTATTATTAAAGCTCTTAGAAACTTGTGGAATCTCCCTAAAATAACACTTTTTACAAAAGTAAAACTTTGGCGAGTATAAGTGTATTTGTAATCTCTCTCTCCCTATCTCTCTCTCCCTATCTCTCTCTCCCTCCCTCTCTTTCTCCTCCTATCTCTTTCTCACCCTCTTTCTCTCCATCTCTCTCTTTCTCCCCCTCTCTCCCCCAAAAGAATATCATAGTTTAAAACAAATACATGAAAGAAGTGGAATCAATTATTATTTTGTATGAACAAGTACATTTTTGTAACATAGAAATATGGAATTATTTTTATAACAAAAAATCGTAAGTACTACTAAAAATAAACTCATGAAACTGGTGGAATCAATTAAGTGCAGGCAAGTACATTATTACCCCTCTCTCTCTTTCCCCTCCTCTCCTCTCTCTTTCTCGCCCTCTTTCTCTCTATCTCTCTCTTTCTTCCCCTCTCCCTCTCGCTCCACCTGTCCCGCTCTCTGCTCCTTTCCAAAAGAATATTATAGTTTAAAACGAAGACATAAAGGAAGTGGAATCAATTATTATTTTATAAAGACAAGTAAATTTTTGTAACATAGAAATATGGAATTAATTAGAAAGAGAGAGATAGAGAGAAAGAGGGCGAGAAGGAGAGAGGAGAGGAGGTTATAATTTAATTCACTAAAGTGTTTGGCTCTCAATTTATATTTTAAACACCCACCGCATATCCTCATTATAAATTATGGCATTCTCAAACAGGTAGATAGAAAATATCAAGATCTTTCAGTAAATGAACCTACTTCCGACCGATATCCAAACACAGAGCCAACAAAAATTATTTTCGATTTTTCCATATTTTTCTTTAGTTTTTTTAACCGACTTAATAATATCCGATCGGGCCAAAAAAATATGGATAGATAGGAAACTTCAAGACCTTTTAGAAAATGGGCCTACTTCCGATCGATATCCGAACCCCCCAGACCCAAATAAAATTATTTTCGATATTTCCATATTATTATATTACCCAATTAGCTATATAATTGACCTTGCACAACTTCAAAATAAGCTTTATGTACCTGCCAAAGATAAACTTGAAATCTCTGACCAGTTTCGATTTATGCTGATGACAAATTTATAACACACACACACACACAAATACACGCACGTAGGCACGTACGCCCCCCCACCCACCCACCCCCACACACACACAGACATTTTATAGAAAACGCATATTTCGACTCAGGGAGCTCGGAAATATCGAAAATCATCGAAATCTTGAGGTCGAAAAATTTTACCGTTACCAAGCTTTCGCTTTGAAAAGTAAAAAAACGGTCTTTTTACATTTAAAAATTATGAAATCCATTTTGGACTTTCCAAATTGTTACGGGACGGTCTAAAAGACGATCGCATGACCGGTTGAAAAAGAACCGTCTTTTTACATCAATGAGTCAGAGACAGCGACATAGACAGAGAAAGATGAACTGATAAAGTAAAAAAAAAAAATAAAAAATAAAAAGATATTAATGCGCCTCTGACGGTACCACAATGGTGGAATATATTATAAATTACTGTATCAAAGTACATGCTCAATTAAAAAATGAAATTTATTTGGGAAAATAGAAATATACACTAAAATTATTGTATTACATTCTAGATTACAATTGATACATTTTCAAAATTCCAATTAAGGTTGTCGAGCGGAGCGAGTAGGGGGTACCCCTCCTAGTATATATATATATATATATGTGTGTGTGTGTGTGTCAAAAAAACATTTTTTTTTTAAAAGTGCCCGCACGAGTTAGTGAGGGAGTACGGTGGACGACCAAAAGGAGGTGACACTCTTACAGATACACTCAACAATAAGTAAGTAAATCAATTTAACTAAAGACGTTTATTGAATACTCTAAATGAAATTGCGTCGTTACAGTATGAACGCCCGTCAGTGACTGATAATCGCTGGTGCGAGATCAGAGTAAGAAAGTATATTCTATTGTCATCTTCACTGTCTTCTTATTTTGCCCTGTGTCTTTGCAGCTTCACAGTGCGTCCAATATGGAGCGATAACGTAGCCGTGGCTGATCGATGCATCCATGCGCCGAGACGTTGAGCCATATAACTCCTCCACGGCCAAGTTCAAAGACGTCCTCGTCTTTGGGTTTTTCGGTAGGTAGTTGATTCTTAATTTGACGCTTGTATATTAAGTAAACTGATGTAATTACCAAGAACAGTAATACAAGTATAATCGAACATATAGACATAAAAAATTGAACTCCGAATGGATTAAAAGTTGGTATAGTCATTGTGGGTAAGTTAAAGCTTTCAAAGGCTCAAAATTCAGCTGATGGTCCCAGTTAAACTCTATGGTGTGGTGATGATTTCTGTTTGATTATTGTAGTTGATTGTAGCAAGTCTTTGGTAAAGGGATAATTCGATAGGATTGAGGATAGGGAATTGAATGGTGTAAATAATAGAGTTTTGAGTGAATGCGATTGATCCCTGAGCAAAACCGAAATCTAACAAATTATGGTGATGCAACATTAATTCTTTTTGAGAATAAGTTTCGAATAAGTGTACGCGGATATCTAGTATTTGCTCGTACGTTAATATTTCTAAATCGAATAAGTGTTCGGAAAAGATAAATGATCTTTTAATTTTACCGAGAAAGTCAAGAAAATGTTGTTCCTGAATTATAAGAGTAATGACTGCTTCAAACATATTAGATTGTGAAATTTGGTTATTTACGTTTTTCCACATATCTCTTAGATTTGTATTGATTACAACTGTATTATTATTTATTTGTTTGCTTATTGTATTTATAACACTTATTGATCTATTTAGAGCAAACACATTTTCTTGTTGTTGATGTTCGAACGAGTTTAAATAATTATTTATTTTGTCCAAATCGTTGGCATCCGTGTTTCCGAAGACGTATGTTATTACTGTACCCAATCCGTTTACCAGACCTCTTTTCGTTCTTCTGTTCGATGGCATTATTTGCTGTATATTTTGACGTATTTCATCACATAGCATCTCAGCTTGTTTTAATAGATTGGGTTGCTTTAATTCTTGATGAGTAGATAATATCGTAAAGGTGCCTGCTATATGTTTTTAAGAGGGTTGTAATATTAATGTTGAAGTGGAGATAATGATATTTTTCAACTATTCTTCCAATTCCTTGATGATAATCGTAGTGTGTAGAATTTTGGTCAATTTTACTGCTCTTCACTAGCAGAATCGATAGCGTCAGAATTAGTGCCACCTTCATCTTCCTGCAAAGAAAAAGTTTTTCTTAGTCTCTTTGCGCTTCTTAAGTTGTAACGGCGTAGTTATCCATGAATATAACATTCTAATGAGGGGCCTTTTTGTTTTTTAATAAGTAATTTTTGATAACGCGGTGCTATTTTGTTACGTTTTTGTTGATGGGTTTTTATGTCAATTTCTTTATTTATAAATTTTTATTTAAATCGTCAGGAAATTTTTGTTTTTCCTTTTGTTTTTTATACAGTTCATTGTAGGAAGGTAAAATCTCGTTCTTGCGGATTTCGTTATATTTATCGATTGTGCCTGCTTCTGGTTCAATGACATGTTTATGCAATTCCTCATACGGTCTATACAAAAGTGTGAATGGTGCAAAATTTGTAGAACAATGAATGCCGTGGTTCTATATCAAGTCGGCTGTAATCATGTGATCTTTAATCGTCTCTCTGGGATTCTGATCTATTAAAATACTTAGTTTTTCTGTCAAAGTAGAACGTAGTCTTTCTATGGGCCCATTTGACATATGCCTGTTGATGGTAGTTTGGTGGTAATCAATCTTGTGTATTCGGCAAAATTCTTTAAATACTGCAGAATTAAATTCGCTTCCATTGTCTGTGGTGATTTTGTCCAGGAAATTATGATGGGAGGCAAAATGTCTTACTTTGCTTAGTATAGTCGTAGCGTTTCCGTCTGGTAAATGGTAGGCTTGGGTATATTTTGAAAATATATCAATGATTGTGAGAAATTTTTCCTTATCAATGTGAAAAATATCCATGTGTATGTGTTGTAGCGGTCTGTTAGCAATAATAGGACTATAATTTTCTGTCTGATAAGGTCTTCTTTCGTATTTCTGCTCTAAACATATTTCACATTGGTTGATGTAGTTTCGAATAATTCTGTCCATGTTAAGTGTGTAAAATTTTTCCTTAAAATGTGCCGTCGTCTCCTGTATTCCATTGTGGTTCTTACCGTGATATTCTTCAAGTTTCTTCATGAAATTACTTCGATCAATTACAGGTGTATAGATGATTGTTTTGATTAATTTTAATGTTTCGTTAAAGTGATCCTTTAATATTCTATAAACGATGATTTCCAAATGCTTGTTTGCAAAGTAAATTCCATATTGTTTATATGGTTTTGTGTTTTCATTAAGAAATTTCAACAGTTGTATTTCTGCATCTTTCTCCTTTATTTTTACTACGTATTGTATCTTTAGTTTGTCCTTATTAATTATTGCATCATAATCATTTCCTGATTTGAGTATTATACTATAATTGAAAATATTGTATTTTTCTCTGTTACAGGTAAGGGAAAGACTAGATCTTCGTCAGAGGCGTGGAAGGTTGCCATGTCGTCGTCAAGCAGTTCGTCTATTTCATCGGCTGCACGAGATGCGACATCAGGTGCCTGAGCTATCATTGAAAGTGAGTCGTCTTTTTCATGAGTATTGATTTCTAAGCGACTTAACGCATCTGCTACACTATTTTCTTTATCTTTCTGGTATGTTATTTCAACCTTTGTTCGAGTGTTATGTGAAACTGCATGGGTAGCTGATAATTTCTTCTTTTCGTAGTAGAAACGATCGTTGTATTTGTTCCATAGCATTTCGTTCTTTTCTTTCTCCTCACTGTTCATATTATCGGTTCTCATCTGTGCTTTTGTCTTCGCTCGATGACGATTCACGTTTCCTGTCTTGCATCCTTCTGAGGTATTATTAAGATAATTCATTTCAAATTTGGCTGTACTGAATAGTTGATTTTTGTAATCGATGTCAACTTCCAATTTTCGTAAATCCTTGTGACCGATTAAACAGTCATAGGTTTGGTTCCACTCTGCTATAAGAAAGGTGATGGGGGTATCGTCTCTTAATTTGCGCAGAATAGGGTAGGTAAGGGCATGAGTATCTTTCGTCACTTTATGCACCGACTTTATCTCGAAATTATAGGAGAAAACAAATTCAGAAAATAGTTCAAACGCAATTTTCGGGTTTATTATAGATGATGAGGCCCCCGAGTCAATCAAAATTTTGAGTGTTGGATTCGCTGTTGTTATGTGGGGCAAGTCGGGTGAATTACTAATAGAGTTTAGGTGTACTACGTGGCTTAGGGTAGTCTCGGCATCTTGGAGAAAACTTTCATATTCGGTAGTTTCCGAATCTTCTCAGTAAATCTCTTCTTCATTAGTTATCATCTCGTTTTTATAGCCTGCTGCTTCTCCTTCTCCTTGCTCCTGCTGGTTATTCAATTCTTCGGCGACGAAATTTGTTGGTCCAGTGCTTCTAAAGAAGTTACTTCCTTTCGGCGTAAAAGTGTTGTTTGGTGGAGTAAAATTATTATTTGGTCTACATTATTTGATCTATTTGAATTATTATTATTCGGCCGGTTTCTATTTCTAGTGCTTATCGACATGGGTGTCGGTCAATAATTTTGATTTTGATTATTTTGTCTAAAAGCATTGATTCCGAAGTTCGTTGGGGCAGCAACGGGTTGTGGTTGGTAAAAAGGTGTATTACCATTCCTTGAAGTTACAGGCGAGTTATTAAAAGGATTAACTCTAGTAGGGGCGGAAGAATTTGTATTTTTTGATATTTCTGATGCACAAACGGATTAATTTTTCTTGAATTTTCAGTCGTGCCAAAAATGTTTTATTTCGGTTTACTATCGCGTTGCTTAACAAAGTCGAGAAAAGCTGACTGTTGTTCGTGATTGTCGTATTGTCTGCATTTTACTAAACATGCCTCTATATCATTTAATTCAAAGTGGATTAAATATGCACGATATAACGGAGGTAGAATTCCGTTTACAAACGTATTTTTAGCTACTTTGTCGTAAAATATGTTTTTCAAATTAATTGTATTCTGATCTTCATTATGTAGCAGTATGTGTTCTTTTATTTTGTTTAATCTGTATTTAACCTCATCAGCGTATTTTTCGTACGTTTGATTATGTGGCTGATGGCATGTACATAATCTATTAAATAATAAAACTTTCGAACTGGGGTCGCTGTACCGATTTATTAAAAGAGTCTTACACGCGGCCCACGTAGTCGGATTATTAGTAACTATTAAATCTAATCTCTTTCCTCGAATTTTAGATTTGATAAGAGCGAATAACGCTTCGCTTATCGCGGCGTCGTTCGTCGCTAGATTCGCGGCAAATTTGTCGCACGTTTGTAGGAAGTGCGATAGAAGCTTCCTGCCTCCTTCGTACACGGGGATGGCTTCGCGCCATATCGTTAATCTGAGTTTAAATTGCTCCATTGGGATTGGAGCTTGATTTACTTGTTGATTTGCTTGTTGCTGATTATTTGCCATTTTGCTTTTTGTTTAATTATTTTTACGCGATCAATCGTATTTCTAACGATAAGGTTAGGTGAGAAGTAGGGAATTCCAAAGACTTACTATTTTTGTTTATGCTTCGATGATTCCAGGTGAGTCACTGCGTACAGATGGGCTTCAGAGTCGATGTAGGTGTGGATCTGCGACGACGGGGGCGCCGGCTGCTTTTTCCGTGATGATTTTTGTCCAGAAGTTTCGAGAAGAATCTGTTCAGCAACCTCGCAGAGTCCTATTCGCGCAGCGCCAGTTAAGTGATCTGGATGACCAAAAGGAGGTGACACACTCACAGGTACACTCAACAATAAGTAAGTAAATCAATTTAACTAAAGACGTTTATTGAATACTCTAAATGAAATTACGTCGTTACAGTATGAACGCCCGACAGTGACTGACAATCGACGGTGCGAGAGCAGAGTTAGAAAGTATATTCTATTGTTATCTTCATTGTCTTCTTATCTTGCCCTTTGTCTTTGCAGCTTCACATTGCGTCCGGTATGCAGCGGTAACGTAGCCGTGGCTGACCGATGCATCCATGCGTCGAGACGTTGAGTCATATAACTCATGCGGGTAGCCGATTATTGTGACCTTGAGATATTTTTTAGAACTTACAAAAAAAATAGTCTCTGCAAATTTTCATGGTCAAATATCTAAAATTGACGTCAGCAGTTTGTCTTGAAGGTGAGAAAAGGGCATTTTTAATCGTTTAATCATGTCTTTCA
This sequence comes from Torymus aiolomorphi, assembly GCA_036365515.1. Taxonomy (NCBI): domain Eukaryota; kingdom Metazoa; phylum Arthropoda; class Insecta; order Hymenoptera; family Torymidae; genus Torymus; species Torymus aiolomorphi. The sequence continues at coordinate 50,874,480 of CM070875.1, read as the reverse complement.
AACTTTTATTTAGAAAGCTCATTTATATCAATTTAGAATTTATCAGTGGGTTTTTTCTTCGTCTTGACTTGAGCTTTACAGATACATTTCTTTCGAAAATCAAAATTAACCTATATATATTCAAATTACATCATTCCTAAAATCACCTTTTTAAAATTTTAATGACACTTTGAAGTAAATTTTCGGGTATTAGTTATAATCGCACCCTAATGCACCCAAGTGCGATCGCAAGAGGGTGAAAACCCCTTTCTATATCACTGCAATTAAGCTAAAAAAAAGTTAAAAAATCTAGCGCATATGTGAGTTTGGATTTAGCAGATTGTGAAAAAACAGCCATTTTCACGAAATTAAAACCCGTGGGAAATTTTTCTAGCAACTCCGATTTGGCTGAAAACTATCAGAGAATGTTCTCCAAATATACCTTAAGAAAGTTGAATTGGACTGCGCATGGATATCGAACAATTTCCTATTGATTAGAGTTGCTGAATTATGATATTTTTTCAATTTCAATGCTATACATTACTAAGCACGTTCGGCACTTCTATAGATCATTTCCTTAAAGCTTTTAGAACAATTAAAAGACTCTTCTTTTTAACCCATTAACGTCAAATGTTCACGTTTGCACATGCATACCTTCAACGTCGTTAAAGAACCAAATCGGTTGGAAATAAATCTGCAAACTACGTTTTCCGATAAATTTTGGCGAGTATTTTCAGAATCCTAGGTGCAAAATTTGAAGAAAAGCTTTCTTTATTATTATTTTTGCGATTTTAAGGAAAAAAATGTGATATTTTTGCTACTATTTTTTGAAAAATCAAAATTTTAACAGGGAATTCTTTAAGCAGTAGGTCTGAATCCTACGGAAATCATGCACAAACTATTTTTTCTTGAAAACCATACCTACATGAGCATTAAAAATCAATATGGCTGATCCAATATGGCGACCGGAAGTCGAAAAAAGTAATGAATCATTTATCAATTTTTTACTCGAAAAGGATTAGCTTCACAAAAAATTTTATATAATAAAAAGTGCTTAGAATTTTCCAAATAACATGTTTGAATCATCGCAGAATTTTTTGGGACATTTTTGGTTTTTTGGATTTGGCCATTTCTTAAAAAATCCAAAAATGGTCCAAAAAATTCAGAAATTATTTACACATATTCTTTGGATAATTCTATGTACTTTTTGTTCTATAAAAATTTTTTTAAAGCTAATCCTTTTCGAGTAAAAAATTAACCAATGATTCATGAATTTTTTCGATTTCCGGTGGCTATATTGATTTCTAATGCTCATTTGGGTATGGTTTTCAAGGAAAAATAGTTTGTGCACGATTTTTGTAGGATTCATATCTACTGCTTAAAGGATTCCCTGTTAAAATTTTGGTTGTTCAAAAAATAATCACAAAAATTTCATACGATATTGAATATTTTTTATATAAATCCACTCGAACGCAAGAAGTTAAATGATAAACGTTTAGTGAATAAAGGTGTTGAAATCCTGCAAATTGTTGTCAATGAAGTTTCATTGAACAAACCTACGGTGTTAAATTACCAAAATGTAAGAATTTAAAGGAAATACGTAACGAAAGTTTGTGGTTTCATAATATATTTTGTGTTAAATGTTAAAAATGTTAAATCTAAATGGGATAAATGCAAAATTGTTGATGAAAAAATAAGTTTATTAACTCTATTGCCAAATCTTTGGAATTTCAAAACTGTTACTCAGTATTTTAAATGTACGAATTATATGTATACGGAGGCGAAGAAAATAAAAAGTAATGTTGGTAAGTACTAAGTTTAAAAACAAATCCCCTTGCGAACATTCCCTCGAGGTTAATAAACACGTATGCAACACTGAGGCAATATTCCTGCAAACCAATGATTTCCGTTTTTCCATTGTAAATTCTTTTGTTCGAATTTTTATTTTACATATTGTAACAATATTATTACAATATTGCTGCAAGGTTGTACAATTATTGCGAACTTTTTCTTTTTTTTTAATTAAAAACCGCTGCTAACTGCTTTAGCAGAATGCTTTCTTAAAGAGAATTCATAAATTACATCAAATAATTTTTTTAAATGTACATTTTATATAAAATTTCATTCTTTCTGCATATCTGATTTTCCATAAATACAATTATTCAAAATGATCAAGAAAATTATATTTCAAATAGTTATGAAGTAATTATTAAATTGCAAATTAAAAAGTCTAAGGTATTATCACATGCTATTTATTGAATTTATAAATTAATTGCATTTCTTCGAAATTTCTTTGGCGTTTTCTTCGAAAACCTGCTAACTCGGTGTTTGTTTCAAAACTCCACCAACTCTTCGAAGACTTCGAAAATCCACCAACTCATAGAGTGGTTTCAAAAACCATATAACTCGGCGAAGGTTTCAAATATCCTCTAACTCCGGCGTTTTTTTTTTCATTAATTTTGTAGTGGTAGCTCTAGGATGTTAAAGTACAATTCCTGTTTTTTATTTATTTTTTTACCGGCTTAATATTATCCGTTTCGACGGACAACAATATGGATTGATAGGTAATTTCAAGACTTTTAAGAAAATGTGACTACTTCCATCGGATATCCAAACCCCAACGCCGTAAAAAAAATTTCGATTTTTCCATATTTTTCTTTTTTTTAACCGACTTAATATTATCCGATCAGCTATATAATTGAACTTGCACAACTTAAAAATAAGCTTTAAATACCTGCCAAAGATAAACTTGATATGTCTGGCGAGTTTCGAGTTATGCTGCGGACAAATTTATAACACACACACACACACACACACACACACACACGCCCGCACGCATTTTCTAGAAAATGCATATCTCGACTCAGGGAGCTCAGAAATATCGAAAATAATAGAAATCTCGAGGTAGAAAAATTTTTCTGTTACCAAGCTTTCTCTTTGAGAAAGCAAAAAACGAGACTTGCACCAATAAAAATGTCCCTTTGGGAAGCACCATCCATATGGTAGGTTTCGAAGTGGAAATCTTTGTACGCATAGGTGTCTTTTTCAATTTTTATAAAACTAAACTTTTTTTATATTTCAAGTGTACATAAAATTTGATGTGATATTAAACATGTTTGTTTTTATCAAAGGACTTCTTCTACACTGAAAAAATTTGGCACAGGAGCTGCCCTTGACGGTATAACTTCTATGCCAAAAGGCGGAACTGTGCTATCTGATGACTTGGCATGGCTCTTGTCCCGTAGTGAAGCTCTCCCATCCCAGCGCCGCACCGCTCATGCCCTCTTCGGTATACGTACGACACCACACTCAGAGACTTTCAGAGTAGCTGGTACTCTTCAAGTCTAGATGGAGCTCTGAACCGTGGGGTCAGACGCTACACTTCTCATTGGAGTAACAGTTACTCCGATCTGAGTAGTGGTTACTCAGATTCGGTATAGCCACTGCGCTGATCTGTGTATGCGTGACCTAACCTCTCGGAAAAGAGTACGGAGCGCGACGAAAACGCGCAGCTGTTACTCGCTTCGGAGTACTGACCACGCCATGGCGGCGCTGCTGTTGGTCGGTGTGGAAGTTAGAACCTACTCGGAAAGTTTTTCAGTGCAGTGGTAAGGTTAGGTTAACCCGGTACATGAGCCATGACGAAATTGGGAGCTCTCCCGTGTCAAACAGAGGGAGCGCTCGAGTACTATGAGGAAGGCAGCTCCTGTGCCAAATTTTTTTCAGTGTATTTAAATCAAATATGGGTGTTCGTAGTTAATATTAATATAATTTTTTCTTGGTACTTTCGGTAGATGCATAAAAAAAGTTATCTTCGGGTTTCTCATGGAGTCAGAAAATCAATCAATGATTATTATTTAGATGATTTCAATAGTATAATGTGTAGTGGAATAAAAGAATGTGTGAAAACTAAAAGTGGTGAATCGTCTATTACAATTCAAAAGAGAATTTTGATTTATGATTTATCAGATTTATATAGAAATTGGATTAAAGACAGTGGTCACAAAACTATTCCTTCCTTAGCATTTTTTAGTCAGATGCGACCGAAAGAATGTGTATTTGCTGAAGAATCAGGTACTCACAACATATGTGTATGTTCCATTCATCAAAATGTAAAACTGAAATTATTGGCTATAACATCAAATATTAATTATAAAGAAGTTATTGAAGCTTCTGTATGCTCCATTGATAATACAATTTATATGCTAAGAAAATGTGATTAGTGTCCAGGAGAAGATGGTATTCGGCAATTCTTTACCTCTTGTGTTCATGATGTAAATAATACAGAATGTGTGGAGTATAGTAATTGGGTTTCCATAGCTACAAAAATCAAGGACTCAGAAAGCTCGATTAGCTCTAGAGTGACTCTTAAAAATTTTAACAAACCTTTTAATGAGTTTACATACAATTTTGTAAAAGATATTTTGAATATGACTGAACATCATTTTATTTCTGTTAGTCAAAAATATTATTTTACTGAATTTAAAAATAATTTTGCAATAACACTGGAATATTTACTCTGGATTTTGCTGAAAATTATACCTTTATGAGTCAAAATTCCAACCAAGGATTTTACTTCAACAATACTTCGGCTTCATTATTTACCGCGGCATTGTATTTCAAAGAGCAAACAGGAAATGATGTGAAACATAAAACTTTTATTTTATTTGAGACAGTTCTATACACCAAGCTTAGTCAATTCATAAATTTACAGAACTAGTACTTAGTAAAATTAAAAAATGAATTTTTCTGTATAAAAAACTTAATTTATTATTCTGATGGTGCTCCGACACAATTTAAAAACAAGTAAGAGGGAAATTGCTCCATAATTTTTCATTTTGTTTTACAGTTTCTTTTAATAAATCACAAATAGAAATATGATAATAAATTATTTATGAGTGAATTATAATTCTTTGAAGTGATGTGAATTTAACCATTATGAAAAGGAAAGTAGATACAAAATGTTTTTTGGAAGAAAATTGATTAATTTTATAATAAAGCAAAGTTCTTGACTTCTCAATTTCTATCGTAAATTTTGATGATAATTGAAAAAGAAACGTATTTTTCTGAATTGGCACAATTTTGACATAAAAGAAAAACAGCAATTTTCCATTTTAAGATGGTTACGTCCTTTTAAGGGGGCCAGATGGGATTAAACAAGAAAATTGAAAAATTATCAATTATAATTGAAGGATATAATTATATAAGTAAATGGTACTTTCCTAAAAGTAGACTATCTAAATAACTATTTTATGCACTCATACATACCAAATTTCTTTTTAAATAGCTGGAATGATCGTGCGAGTTGTATATGTCCAAAATGGCTTGTGACACTCTGCTGGGGATCAATGCAGAGGTCTGCGGGTAAATACTCGAAGTAACAAAATCAAATGCAATAGAACACGGATACTTTATTAATAAATAGTTACTAAAACTAAATACACTATGTACACGGGCACCAGGTGCACGCGTCATTCGCACCGACTATCAGTTCTCTGACTAGCGTAACCGGGAGCGAAAACTCTAACTCAAGTTACAGCTGCAGCACGTGCTGCAGCTTGCGCAAATTCAGAGTCCCGTGACTTCCACCGCAGACACGCACACACTGAATAGGAAAACTGGGAGGGAAAGATAAGAGGGGAGCAGACCTAGACCAGGCGCAGATATAGCCGCTGATGATGACTCTCGCACTCGCTCCTTCTCGGTCACTCTCGGGTGGGCCTCATCCAGGATTCTCGACGATGGCGGGGACATCCAGATTGAGGCAATGGCAGGTACCGTGAATACGAACGGGGCGGCGTACTCTTTGCGCGAACACGAGCGATCAAAACCAAGCACGCGGCACGGCGCACAGTGTACTAATTCGATTCGATCTTGGACAAAATCTTAGAGCTCCGGACATAAATATGATATCAAAACCAACATAGACTTTTTTGAAAGTAAATGCAATTTCCAATATAAAAAAATATGATTTATTTAAGAAAGGGATAATTTGACCTTGAACGTCAAGGTCAAATGTACGAGTTTTAGAGAAAAATTTCTATTGTTTCCGCTGGTGAACCTTAATTTTTGGTATTTTTTTCGCGGAAAATATATTTTGTAGATTTTGGAACGAAGAATCCAAGTCTCACCTCAAAAATACCTTTGTGATTATTAAATCCCAGAAATGTTCAGTCAAAGATTCCTCATCACATTTTATGCGAATTTCACACAACAAACTTTGTTGTTATTATTTTTTGATGTTATCTACTTTTTATTCATGTTATTTTGTTATATCCTAACTGATTATCACCAGCTAGAAAACTTAAGGAAGCCCAAATTGATGTGCCAACGAATATAAACACGAAAAAAATGCAGTTACAATGGTTATGCAACAATGTCTTTCAGTTAATTGCAACGTGTGTGCGTGTGTGCGTGCGTGCGTGCATGTGTGTGCGTATATGTGTGTGTGCGTGTGTGTATGTATGTGTGTATATGTATGTGTGTATATGTGTGGGTGTGCGAGTACATAATTTTTAGGAAAATAAACAATTTATTGTTGTAATATAAGTAAATGTTATGATCTCGTATGCGTATGCGTATAAGTATGAGTGTGTCTGTGGCGTTAGATTCGCAAGCAGCGAGCATATGGTAGTGAGCGCTGAGAGCACATATATACTTCTCTCTCTCGTCACGGTAGTCAATGCGAGCGGACGTGTGCTCGCATCATGTAATTGTTTAAACTTACAATATATTTTACTCTCTATCAAATACAAAGTGTGAACACTATTTTCTATCCCCCAACATCCAACCCCTTATTCCAACATGGTAGCTGGAGCCTGGTTAAAATTTTATTATCTTCTATACGGACTTTCAAGTCTTATAAGATAATAGAGGGGAATTAAACAAAGTATGGTTGAAGTGCGATTGGAAAAGACAGTAAAGCAATGAAACTCAAAGGACAGAATAAAATTGTACAGTGAAAATTTGAAAGTTGCGATGAAAGATATTATGAGAAAAACGTAGTAATTACTAAAAAATCGGAAAAAAATACGTGGTCACAGAGACACAACGTGTAAGTGAAAAAGACTAAGTCCACAACAATCAGAACTGAAAAATATAAGCGTAAAGTGAAAGTAAAAATTACTAGCTATCGAACTGCAAAATGATTTCTGAAAAATAATCAGAGATTAGTGAGATGTCAATGGATAAAAATTGATGAGTGAGACACGAGGCCGAGCATAAGCAGAGGGCACATGGCAGACATATAGGTTAAGCACGCGTTCATATGGGCGACGAGAAAAAGTTAGTGCTTGAAAAAACTATACTTGATAAAAAGATAAGAAATCAGTGTAGAAAATTATTTCTGAAAGTACTCAGAAAAGTTATTGTGTTAAAAAGTGAAATTGATAAGAATATTGAAATAAAAGAAAGTGAAATGGCCAAGCAAGAAAAAATTGAAGATATTATAATACCAATTTTCGATGGGGAAAATTATTCAAGTTGGAAAATTAGATTGATGATTTTATTGGAGTACAAGGAATGTAAAGATCCTGCTGATAGAGAAAGAAAGCAAAACGAAAACGAAGCAGATTGGAAAAAGAAAGATCTAAAGGCGAGAACGATTTTAGTAAGCACGATATCGGACAAGCAGTTAGAATACGTTAAAGATTGTAGAACCGCACTTGAAATGATAACTAAGTTTGACAAGATATATATTACTCAATCTACAGCCCTTCAAATCTTATGTAGAGGTAAAATTGATGCAATCAAGTTAAAAGACTATGACACAGTAGAAGAATTCTTTATAGATTTTGAAAAGACAGTGAATGAATTCAAATCAGCCGGAGGGAAAATTGATGAGTCCGAGGAAGATGCGATACTTATTAAAAGCATTGCCAGCAAATTATAGTTATATTGGTGATTTCATTGATGTGATTCCAGTAGAACAAAGGACAGTTGACTACGTTAAAACAAAGATTAAAGAAAAAAATATGAATAAAAATCAAAATGAGGGAAAAGCCAATGTAAGCACCTTCACGACAAAAGCGAAAGGACAGTGCTATCACTGCGGAAAACTTGGACATCTGCAGAGAGATTGCTGGCACATAGAGCCAAAAGGTCAAGATAGAGACGGTCGTCAAGTTCAAGAAGGAAGTCAACGAGGACATCATCGAGGCAGCAACCGAGGAGGACAACACAGAGGTCGTGGCCGAGGAAGAGGTTACCAGACAAGTCAACAAAGAGGCGAATATCCAAGCAACTCAAAGAACATCGGATCAAGCGGTACCCAGGCATGGGCAACAAGAGTGTTTAGTTGTGAAGTGGAAAAGTGTAGTGAGAATAGTGCGAATTCAAGCGAAATAAATTGGTTGTTAGACAGCGGTTGTTCGGATCATATTATAAATGATTGTAAATTCTTCGAAAATTATGTAAATTTAGAAAAACATATTGATGTAGAATTGCCCGACGGTAAAATTTTAAAAGCCACAAAAATTGGCAATGTAAAAACATGTTTCAAAACTTATTATAATAATAATGAAATAGATATTAAAAATGTTTATTATGTAAGAAATATGAATCAAAACTTATTAAGTTTTTCAAAGATAACTACGTCAAATTGTACAATTGTAGCCAAAAATGACAATGCAAAGATTTTTGATCAAAATAGAAAATTGCTAGCTGTAGCTAATAAACTAAATAATTTGTATTGCATGAAAAGCTTTATATTGAAAAATCAAAATAAGATATTTACAAAAGTAACAAAGTTAACGGATAAAGAGAAATGGCATAGAGCACTAGGTCATGTAAATTTTCAATATTTGAACAAATTGATAAAGAATAAATTGCTAGATGGTTTGCCAGAAAAAATCGAGAATACAGAAATGATATGTGCAAACTGTATTGAAAGTAAAATGTCAAATGAACCTTTTGAAAATAATAGATCTAAATCAACTGAAATTCTTGAATTAAATGGCATACTGATTCAAATGGCCCACATAACACCACTGGTTATAGTGGAGAGATATATGTTTTAACATTTATAGACGACTATAGTAAATGTGCAAAAATTTACTGTATTAAAAATAAATCAGAAACTTCTAATTGCTTCATTGATTATGTAAATCTAGTTGAAAATCAATTAGATAAAAGAGTTAAGAAATTGCAATGTAATGGCAAAGAGTATATAAACAAAGATGTATTAAATTTTATCAAATATAAAGGAATACAATTATTACGATGTCCACCATATATGCATGAATTAAATGGTGTTGGTGAAAGATACAATAGATCAGCTATGGATATAGGTCGATGCCTAATGAGAGAAGCTGGAATAAATAGAAAATTTTGGCCTAAAGTAATGAATACAGTAGCATACTTAAAAAATAGAACAATTGCAAATACAGTAGAAAATAAAACTCCGTACGAAATATTCTTTGGAAAAAGAGCTAATGTCAAGCATTTAAAAATATATGGAAGCAGAGTTTTTGTAACATCACAGTGAGGTGTTTTGAAACTTATTCTCTGAATCAGTGTACTTTACACCTGGCGTACGAATAGCAAGAGCCAATCTAAAATATTAAGAGGTGACCTGTATTTCTTTCAAGTAAAATATTTCCAAAAGAAACTACGTTATTTCAGGATAACACGCGTAGAAATAAACTGACGTCCTTAACTTTTACGCAGATTTATAACTTTCGATTTCTTAATTTTAAATAATTTTTTTTAAACCTGTAATAATAAATTGTTTATTTTCCTAAAAATTATGTACTTGCACACCAACACACATACACACACATACACACACGCACCCACACACTCACGTACGCACGCACGCACACACACACACACACACACACACACACATACACACACACACACACACAAACAAATACACATACTGCAATTAACTGAAAGACATTGTTGCATAATAATTGTAACTGCATTTTTTCGTGTTTATATTCATTGGCACATCAATTTGGGCTTCCTTAAGTTTTCTAGCTGATGATAATCAGTTAAGATATAACAAAATAACATGAATAAAAAGTAGACAACATCAAATAATAATAACAACAAATGTGGTGAGACATCTTTGACTGAAGATTTCTAGGGTTTAAATAATCACAAACGTATTTTTGAGGTGAAATTTGGATTCCTCGTTTTAAAATCTACAAAAATGTATTTTCTGCGAAAAAAATACCAAAAATTAAGGTTCACCAGAGGAAACAATAGAAATTTTTCTCTAAAACTTGTACATTTGACCTTAACGTTCAAGGTCAAATTATTGCTTTCTTAAATAAATCATATTTTTTTATATTGGAAATTGCATCTACTTTCCAAAAAGTCTTGTTTGGTTTTGATATCATATTAATGTCCGGAGCTCTACGATTTTGTCCAAGATCGAAACGAATTAGTACACTGTGCGGCGGTAAGCGGCAGAAGGCCGGCCGGGGATGTGCACGCTGCTCCACTGCCCTGCAGTTTGCCGATCGGTCGTCTTCTTCACCACAGCGCGAGCGAGTAGTCCCTCTGCTACCGTTGCTCGCGCCGTGTGTCTCGGACGGCCAAGCCAGCGCTTCTATAGTCTCTAGCTCTCTCCCTCTCTTACCTCCGACATCGGCTGCTGCTGTCAGCCTCATGGCGAGACAGACCACGTGGCTTGATTCTGTTCCAGCTGCAGCTATTCCTCGCTGTAGCTGCTGCTTACCTCTTCATCTCCTGGCCGACTTGACAACGGGGAGGGGAAAACTGTGGAAGAAGTGCGGGCATGGACTCGAGGTATCGGGTGGGGCGGTGCGCATGTATGATCGTGTATGTGTACATGCCGCGGCCGCTCCTCAAATCAACCCTTTTCATGTAACAGGCAATTTGCCACGTTACAGGCTTTATCACGCGATTCTGAGGAGAGTTTTGAACGAATTGGTTTGAAAAAATTCAGAGGTATTCTACACGATATGTGTTACGGAACTTATTCCTTAACAGTAGCTTCTCTTAAGAAGTAGATTTTGGAAAAAGTAAGTATGAACTAAAATAAAAAAAAATCAACGATGCCAAAAAATTATAAAAATTTGAAAAATTGACTAAACTCAATTTTTTTCATTGTGAATGATTTTTTTTCAAAATCTGCTCCGCTTATTTTATAACAGATATGTTGTAGAATATCTCTGAATTTTTTCAAGCCAATGCGTTCAAAACTCTCTTCAGAATCGCGTGGTAAAGTAATTTTGGACATATAGGACTCGCAGGATCATTCCAGCTATCCGAAGGGAAATTTGGTACGTATGGGTCCATAAAATAGTTATCTATATAGTCTACTTTTACGAAAGTAACCATTAATTATATATTTAAAGAAAAGAATTGATCGTTCAACCATAATCGTTGTAGGAAGAAAGTTATTATCGGGCAAACATGAGCTATACTTCTACAGTGAAAATTCACTGAAAGAAAAAATTATTGTTGATTATTGACTCTCGTCCACCAAATTCCGGTGAATTATATAATTATATAATTATATTGCTTAAATTTTAATCTGTAACGAGCTGCCTCTGTATGCTCACGAGATAGCTGCGGAGTGAGCTCCGGAACCCGAGCTTCGCCTAATCGACGTGAGCGCACGAGATTAGAGGAACACGGAACGACTGCTCATTACCCTGGTATCCGAAACGCCCTGGGTTGCTACCGTCGTGAGCCCATGAGGTAGCCGCGGAGGTGTTCCTGAAACTGTCCGTTGCTTAATCAACGTGAGCGCATGTGATTAAAGAAACGCGGAACCCCCAGGGCAGGGAAACAAGTGGAACGAGCGAAACTACTTCTGCCGTGTGCATACGGGACAGAGAGCGTCGTACGTTCGTGGTCGGGACACTCACTAGCATCGTGAGCACATGTGTCTAAGGAGTTTCCTCGACTCTTGGATACGAGAACAGGAACGTTCAGACATACGGCTCTGGCGTAGCATCCTTACATCCCACGTGACCGTTACGTTCTCCTCTGGTCTAAGCAAACTCCTTGCGTACATATAGATTCTTAGCTCTCCTGCGAGAAAGCGCTGCGGTCAAATTAGGTTATAAGTTATGCGGGCTCGGAAGCGTGCCGTAGTAAGTGTGTTTGCCTATTTTTATGTTCCAAGTGGCGAATTAGATGAACGGCGGCGTTTTTCTCCGATTATTATTATTGTTATGATGAATGAGGATCGTGGAATGAGCTGGTCTTTTTTAAAATAAAAAAGGCTTTCGTGTGAAGATAAAATGATGTGCCTTTATTTGCAGTCTCCGTCGTGCCATTGTAGGCGTACAGAAGGTTGCTGTCTCTCTGCTCGTCGCGCGTGAACTACTGACGCTGGCCGGCGTTGCGAAGAGTCGGCCGCGTGTCTTTGTTGAAGGAGGGCGGTAGAGAGACGCAAAGAGAGCGCAGAGCGGCGCGGCTCTCTCGCACATGTAGAATGTAGCCGGAGTAGGGGGAACTTTCTCGGCGACTGGCGTATACACGCAAAATCCCGAACATTCCGCCCACCTTCGCCAGACTGGCGAACGGACCTCATTCCGATGGATGTAGTCGAACGACCTTGACGACGGGGCGACGTAGCGTAGTAGTGGCCGCGCGAAGGTCGAACACGCCAGTGATGCCATCACTCCCTGGATAGATGGCGATGACACGAACAAGGGGCCGCTTGGCTGGTGGAGTGAGAAATGAGCACGAGGTCACTTACTGATACATGGCGTTGATGTTGCCTCCACTTCTGGCGTGATTGCAGGGATGTCAAGTATTCTGATGACCATCTAGACCAGAAATATTGAGTGAGCTGACTAATCAGTAGCCAGCGTTTTCCTGATGGAATGTTGACTCCGTTGTCATCTTCTTCGGGTACTCAAAATGATGGACGTTGTATGAGAAAATATGAAGATGATAGAAACTCAAGGTCAGAAGGATCGCCAGTGAGGGCAGTTAATGGTCTGGAGTTAAGGCATGCTTCGATACGACACATAAGAGTAGCAAGTTCTGAGAAAGTGAGAACTTGATCTCCTATAACTCGACGCATATGATGTTTTGCTGATTTAACTGCGGCCTCCCAAATGCCACCAAAGTGAGGTGCACTGGGAGGATTGAAAATCCATGATGTTCCTTCTTTAGCGATTGACCTGACAATTTGCGATGAAAATGAAGAAGACGCGACGAGCATCTGTTTTAATTGAGCATCTGCACCTACGAAGTTTGTACCTTGGTCAGAGTATAACTTCTTGCAATGACCCCTACGAGCGGTAAACCGATGAAAAGCAGCGATGAAGGCTTCACTAAAGTAGTCCTGGACTATCTCGATGTGTATGGCTCAGGTAGCCATGCAAATGAAAATTGCAATATAACCTTTCATGATGCCTTTTCCCTTAGTTTTAGTAAGACGAAGAGGAATGGGGCCGGCGTAATCGGCGCCTGAGCGCTTGAATGGCGAAGAAGGACACTCTCGAGCCTTTGGCAGTTCGCCCATTAATTGAGTTGACACTCTAGCAGCATGGCGTGAGCATGCGTGGCAAGCTCTGATGACTTTCTTAACAGCGAATCTTCCTTTAACTATCCAGTACTGACGCCTGAGTGTGGCATGTGTTAATTGAACACCACCATGAAGAGTACGCTGATGAGCATCCTGAATTATCAACGTAGTGAAATGACACTTAGCAGGTAAAATGAGAGGATGCTTAGCATCTTTTTCCAGAAGAGAATGAGAAAGGCGACCGCTCACCTTGAGCAAATAATTTTGTAACATGGGGTATAACGATAAAAGTGTACTTTTCGCTGAAAGTTTACCCTTTCTATTTAACTGTTGTAGTTCGAGCTTAAAAAGCGGTTTGAACTAAATAAATCAGACAAAGTCTGGTGTTCTCAATCTCACTAGCACTGATCTCCTCGGAAGTCGGAGTGGGATGGCATAGTAGGGATTGAAGAATAGTAAGAAATCTAACCACTGAATTTGAAGTCGACTTACACTCTAATTTCGAGCCGATTCTATGAATGAATCTGAAGCAGTACGAAGCCAGTCATAACAATTTATCTAATGAAGAGTACTTATCAACGAACTCCAAATTTCTGGAGTATTCTCGACAGAATTTGGAGTGCTTTTATTAGCGACTAGAGTATGACTAGGTTGAATATTTAGACTATTTACGGTGAAATTGAGCTCGTCATGAAACCTCGACCAAGGTTCAGGGCTATCAGAGTCAGGCGGGACCTTTCCACCATAAAGTATGCGAAACTAGTTTAGAGGGCTCAATACCTCGAGAAATGACATCAGTAGGGTTATCACTTGAACGAAGTAATGCCAGTATGCGTTAGGTAACAGAGTATGAATTTCCGAACATCTATTTGCTACAAAAACACCCCATCTAGAAGTGTGGTCCTTTAGCCAAAAAAGCACATACGCACAATCAGACCAAAGATGAACACTTTCAACGTTTATTGGAAAAGATTCAATAAACATTTGAACCAGATGAGCAAGTAGCAACGCAGCGCAAAGTTCTAAGCGAGGTATGCTTAGCGTCCTAAGCGGCGCTACTCGCGTTTTAGCCACTGAAGTGTGACAAGCACTTCTTGTGTTTGGATTAAGCGCAGGTAGACTACTGCATCATACGCAAATTTAGATGCGTCTGCGAATCCGTGTAGTTCAATTCGTTCACATTGGGGAGTGTATCCACTCCAGCGAGGGATTTTGATCTCAGAGATAGATGAGAGATCTTGCAACCAATTCTGCCAACGATTAGAGATTTCGTAAGGAAGATCCTCATCCCAGCCTACCTTAAAAATCCACAGCGACTGCATAATAATTTTTGCCGTGATCACAACAGGAGCTAACCATCCCATTGTATCAAAGATACGTGCAATTCTTGAAAGAACAGAACGTTTGGTAAATGGCAAGTCAAGGGGGTATCTTCTATGTGGAAACTAAAATAGTCCATGTTAGGTTGCCAATCTATACCTAAAATTGGCACAGATGTTTCTGAGGCAAATAATGTAATGGAATCTGCAGTTAACATGTTCGAGGGTAGATAAGAAAACACTTCAGCATTATATGATGTCCACTTTCGAAGATTGAGATGACCTTGTTTAAAGAGTTGAATTGACTCATCTTGTTTCTTCAAAGCTTCGTCAAACGAATGTGAACCAGAAAGCTCATTGTCAGAATACATTTCTGATCAAGCAGCTTCAGCTGCAATTGGATAAGCTTTGCCATAGTCTTCAGCTAATTTCAGAAGCGTGCGTATGGTAAGAAAAGGTGAACAGGCCAAACCATACGTCACAGTGGTTAGCCGATAAATTTGAATGGGTTCACTCTTGTCAGAAGGCCATAAAATTGATTGATAGGGTTGATCAAATTGTTTGACACCAATTTGTCTGAACATTTTCTCCACGTCAGCTGAAAGAGAGATCTTGTACCTACACCAAGTACAGATCAAAGCGAAGGGATTTTGAAGAAGATTAGGTCCAACGTGAAGAACATCATTGACCGAAAGGCCTGATATAGATTGACACGAGCCATTAAACACAGTACGTAACTTGGTTGTCGTACTTGTTTCCTTCCACACACCGTGATGTGGTAAGAAGGCTTGACTTTTATTAGATAACGAACCGAAATTCGAAGAGAGTGACATATGATCTAAGTCAATGTACTCTTTTATGAACTCTGTATGAGCTATTTTCAGTTTTTTGTCCTTAGCGAAGTTTGCTTCGAGACGATTGAGTGCGCGTAATGCGGCAGAATGTGAGTTTATGAGATGAGCAGAGCTCAGATTTTCTCGATTTTTCCAAGGAAGACTGACTATATATCGACCTGTTTTATCTTGACGAGTAGTTTTTTGATAAAACTCCTCGCATGCTTGTTCATCAGGCGAGTAAGATTTTTTATCAACTGATATTTCCTCCGCCCTCCAAAAATCTTGTACGAGCTCCAAGAGTTTGGCTTCATGCTCACATTTGTTTGAACAGTGAAGAGAAATGGAATCTAGCCCGCTTTCTGTGGGTGAAGTGTAAATATTGCCTGTTAAGAGCCAGCCGAGTTTAGAGCTTAGTGCTATCGGCTGAAGGCTCTGACCCTTAACAATTTGGCCTTGAATTATTTGCTCGTAAACGCTAGTACTGAGAAGAATATCGATGCGTGAAGGTTCGAAATACGCGGGGTCTGCTAGTTGTAGCCCTCATAAGTATTCGAAATTAGAAATACCACCTGCAATGGGAGGCTTATATGATGATAATCTTGGCAAGACTACCGTATCCACTTCTAGAGAATAAGTTGGATCAAAATGAGGTCGTATAGTAAGGCAAGCTACCTTTGAAGACACGGCTGCTGTATTTTCACCTATACCTTGAATGTGCATGTGACTGGTTCTACAATTTAGAGAAAGTGAGTTACACAAAGCTTGTGTAACAAGTGAGATTTGAGATCCAGGATCGATCAGCGCACGAACTTGAATTTTGGTTCCGTTAAGACCAAGGGCGTTAACCCTACCGGTAGCTAAAAGTACTCCTGTACATTTAGTACTTTCTCCAGTATTAAGGGAGACTGCTTGAGAAGCAGATTGATTCTCTTCTGATATGATGAGATTGCCACAGTTTGGGCTAGAGGTGCTGGACACTGAGTCAATCTGATTAGACGGTGACGAACTGATTACTTGATTGCTGTGAGTGTGCACCAAAGTGTGATGCTTAGCTTTGCAAAGAAAGCATCGATACGAGGAAGTACAGTTCTTTATGTGGTGTTTCCCTAAACAATTAGAGCAAAGATTTAAAGATTTAAGAAACTCTTTCCACTCGGGAATCGTCTTATTCAGAAGTTGTTCAGACCGATTTATAAAATGAGGTTCATTACATAGCAAACATTTCCTTTTCTGATTGTTTTTCGCGTTTTGAGGCGAAACTTGACGAGAATAAGTCGTATGAGCATTGTCATGTTCTGGCTTTCGCGATTTAGAATTAGATGATTGAGTTTTAGGGTTATTGTTCAAAGAAGTTTTAGTACCTGCTTCGATTGCCTATAGAGTGAGGATTTGACTTCGAAGAAAGGATTGGAGTGGCTCTATTGTCGGTGGATCGGCACTGTCACCTAGGTGCCTTTCCCATTCTTTAGGTGTATTTAAATCGAGCTGCTTAAGCGCAAAATGTACCATTAAGCCGCTTCCTGAAGAAGCCGCCCTATTAAGGGATGTTAGGCTAGATATAGGGTTGAAAAGTTCCCTGCAGATGCATTTAATTTCTGACGAGGTGTCTGCCTTCATGGGTTTAACTGAGAAGATTTCTGAGATATGAGTGCTAACAATAGGACGCTGATTTTCGTAATATTCGATTAAAGCTGTCCATGCTCGGTCATAATTATCACCAGAGATGGGAAGAGATTTAATTTTCTCTAGGGCATCACCTGTAAGGTGAGTGCGAAGAAAATTTCATAACAGGCGATAAGTCCTCGCGACGATGAATGACTGCGCGAAAAACTTTCCTAAAATTTTCCCAATCCGAAAATTTACCAGAAAATTTGTGTAGATCTATCTTAGGTAACGATTGAAAAAAAAACGTTAGTAGATTGATCGGGGCTTGAAAACACTGGCGCAGCAGTCGAGCTAAAAGAGCCTTGAGCAGCATCTTTTGTTTGGAGTGACATCTGCTTAGCATGAAACTCCTCCATTTTGAGATCAAAGTAATTAGATTAACAACAAATTTGACTATTTAACTTCGGTATTGAGTTAACTATTCTTGCCTACTCGCGAGCAGAACAAGAATAGTTAGAGTTATTACAATTAAGCCTTAACCTAGGTTATAATACTTATGCTAGTATGAACATAGTGATGCGACGTTGAGTTCGTCTGCTAACGTTCCCACAGTGAATCAGTTGATGATCCACAGCGCTGACTGTACGACGAGAAGTTACTGCAGGCGCTATATTCAGCTATTCCTGCAGCGCAGTCCACAGCTGAATCAGGAATGCTTCCAGATGTGGGCCAACAGTCGAAATTGTAATTAAGATGAAGTAACAGCAGGCAGCAATAAAACTGCAAGGTCAAGTAACACAAGTATTTGCTAAGGCAAAAAATTGTATTCAGTTTCCCAAAGACTAGCTTCAAAGACGCAAGTTAAATTAATAAACCCAACTCAAGTTAAATAATTCTAATTTCAAGCTACATGCACTCATGTTTGACTTAATTAATATCAATATTATATAGAGTTCATTAAATTCTCGTTAAATGGGATGAAGAGACTAGATTGACTAGAAAACACACTGCGAGAGTAAATTTAAATAAATTGGAACGATACGTGTGTCCAGGTAATGGGTCGAAATATCCGATCGCAATCGGATCAGCGATGGAAGCGAAGTAAATGGACTCGTCCGAGTACAGCTCCGATCCGATGGTGCATGCCCTCTGGCGAATGAGAATGAACTCGTCCTGTTCCAAATATGCTTGGCGACGACGCACGCGGCGTCCTACATGTCACGCGTCCTGATGGCCGTCCTCTTGTAGATGTCTCTTCCTCCCTCGTGGAAAGTTTCCTATATGCCCGGTGTGCGCCTCGCACCTTGATGCTGTAACGAGCGATGTCCACGCGGGCACTACGTGGCTGAACTGGTGTGGACCCCGTAGCGAATAGGCGCCACGTGGGTAAGCCTTGTATTGAATGGCGTGGATCCCGTAGCGCGGAGGTTCCACGCGGGTACTCCTTAAATGGAGAGGCGTGAACCCCCTTTCGACTAGTTACACTAGCTGGCAACGATTAGATGATCACCGTACACGCGATGACTCGAGAGGTGGCTTTATAATGCACGCTCTGTAAACTTAATTTACCACTTGTTGCTCTTGCCTACAACAAGATGGCTGATGATCACCGTACACGCGGTGATTCTGGAGCTGGCTTTACAATGCACGCTCCGTCAAGAATTTGTGATGTCGCTAATGGAGTTGGTATATGCGCACACTCAGCGACGTTTTTAGAAGGTGGATAAAATAGCAATTAGATCTGCTATTTCCCCTAGGATGCCTTTGAAACTGGCTTCCGAGTGCACGCAACGGCGAGACAGTCGAGAGAGATAGCAACGAACGCGCGAAGTCGGAATGCGGGCATATGCGACTTTTATGGCACTCACGACCACGAGAACCCTGATGCGCACCTGCAAGAAATGTCCATTTCTACGCCACTCAG
This sequence comes from Torymus aiolomorphi, assembly GCA_036365515.1. Taxonomy (NCBI): domain Eukaryota; kingdom Metazoa; phylum Arthropoda; class Insecta; order Hymenoptera; family Torymidae; genus Torymus; species Torymus aiolomorphi. Next base: position 50,855,355 of record CM070875.1, on the reverse strand, counting down.
AAACAGACGTAGAAATAGAGAAAAACCTTCTGCGTTATGGCCACGATGATGCTGTTCTTCCTCTCCCACGATTCGGCTCGAAGGACCAAATGTTTTGTAGTATGAGAAGCTTGAGGATTAGAGTGAACTGGAGGTTCAAATTGAAATGCGTTTCGTGTAGAGAAAAGATAGTGTTTTATTGTCGTATCGTTGAGGCATGAGTTTTCGTCTTACAATGCGTGCTGTGGTGTGCTGTGGTCTCTATATCGTCGCTGAACTGACTGCCGGCCGGCGTAGCGAGGCGCCGTCGGCTTGGTACGTGAAGGGGTGGTAGGAGAGACGCGTGGAAAGAGCTAATTGGCGACTCTCTCTCACGTGTGTCGTGAATAGCCGTGGGAGGAGAAATGCCTTCGGCGACGAATGTTCGAGACTCTGATTCCCAACACACATGTATATGTACATTTTTCTTTTATAACTTTATATGCGTTTACACCCAAATCAGAGTATATAATAAATAAGTTTATTATAATATAACAATTATTACTATTTTTTTTACATGGGCGTTTTTCCACCACCTATCCTACCTCCTGACATTATCACTTGCGCATTAATTATCAATTATCATCATTATTAATAATTTATTTGAATTTTTTTTGCACTTTGCTATTAATTTTCGCTATTATTTAAAATTTTCTTTCATTACTAAAATCAATACTTGAGATTAAATACATAAATATAATACATTTATCTGACAACCAAGGACAATGGCAGGAGTGAGCGGCATTGATATCTTCGACGAATAATCATCGCTTATACAAATAGTCACCACTACACTTAGGTGACTCCTAACCTATTTGTCCCTTCTCTATCTTTAGAACCCTTACCAACTCCTGAGCATCCGGCAGCGGGCGGAGCGACCGTTACATGGCGCCCGAACAAGGACCGTTTTAAAGGCAAACAGAATTAGATTCGCACCGAGTCCGACTCGTTTTGAAGCTGTAAATCAATGAACTTTGTTGATCGTTACAATTAGTATAAATTTCCTTTAAAGTCTGTATTGTTAGTTAGTAAGGATAAAATTGTAAATCCATCGAGGAGACGACATGGCCGTGTCGTTGATATACTGCCTGAAGAAAGAAGAGCTTGCGGAGGAATTATAAACATCAACTCGACATCCGGCGGTCCGTCGCAGTACTCCGAGAACGTCTCTTGGTTTTCGTCAGGGAACACGACAAACTATTCCAGGACAAACCAACCGACCCGGAGGACTACAACGAAGAGCTGGACAAGACGAAGGACGAAATGGAAGACCAGAAGCAGGGGGTTACCAAACTCGGGATCGAGGAAACCCGGGTAACGAATCAACCTTTGGCCGCCGACAAGAATGTGGTCCATGTAAATACATCGGCGGACGGAGCCAACCAGATTCCTCCTGCCGCAAGCCAGAACAACGAGGTGTGCATTTCGCTGCCGGATTTTGCTACCACCCAGACCCCACCATTCAGGGGAGAACAAATGAGGCCTACGGGAGTATCATCTCAAACGGTGCCACTGATCACAAAACCTCACCCCGGAGTGGTCGAAGGGCGCAAGGTGGTCGACCAGATGAGGAAATAGAATTGCTACTTTGAAGAGAGAGACGTCTATTCCTTTCTAGAGCGGGTTAAGGAGCTTCGACTCGCTTACGGCGTAGAAGAAGAGCAGCTACTGCAGGGCCTCTCAGAACTACTCCGCGGCGACGCTCTCTACTGATACCGGAATCTGGCTCGCCAGTGCACTACGTGAACAGAGTTCGAAATCAAACTTCAAGTTTTTTATATACCTCCATTGGAACGCCGTCAGCTCAGCCGTCAGGATGCCGAATGCACGCAGAAATATCAGGAGCCGATACATACCTACGTTACCGCCCTACAGACTCTGATGAGAAAAAGAGGAGGATACTCGATGGAGGAACAGCTAGACAACCTCTATTTTGGGATGAGATCAGAATTAAAACTGCACATCCGGCGTCAAGTGCCGGACGTTATGTTCCTCGTACAGCAAGTGGAGAAACACGAAGCCGTTCTCCTCGAGATGAGAAGGGAGCAACGCTTTGCGAATATTGCAGTTGCTAACACTGCCCCCCCAGCTCTTGGTGACACGACCAGGTATAATCGCCGCGAATACTGTCGGGGGTGTAAGCAGCGAGGGCACACCCGTACCGAATGCCGCAACGAGACCCGATTGTTTTGTTTCATCTGCGGAAAGGGTGGTGTTTACACCAAGGACTGTCATGGATTACCGACGAGAAACTATGTTGCTGACGCTTTATCTCGTCAACCCCTTGCCATATGTACAATCGATACCAAGGACCATAGAAAATGGTATCGAGACACCCTGGCCGGGGTGAAAGCCAATCCTCGTAACTTTCAGGAGTACTACGTTCATGAGGGGAATTTGTTTCGACACGTATTACATACGCTCGACTTTAATGAACACTCCGAAAGCGAAGCGTGGAAGTTATGCATTCCGGCAGGGGAAAAACAACGGATCCAGAAGGAAGCACATGAAAATCGCACCGCAGGACATCTGAGAGTCGCAAAGACCCGCAATTTATTGTCCAGACACTATTACTGGCCAAGAATGCAACGCGAAGGAGCAGGTCACGTAAGGAACTACCTTAGCTGTCAAAAACACAAATCGTCGCAACAACCACACTCTGGGACAATGCATGCCACCACCGTTACCCAACTGTGGAAGACGGTATCGGCGGATCTGATGGGCCCCAAACCACGATCCGACCGAGGAAATACTTCGCTTTTGGTGATGCAAGACCGCTATACGAAATGGGTCGAGCTCAAAGCACTAGGCAAGGCAACCAACGCTGCTATCTCCCAGACCAAGAAGGAGCAGATAATCCCTCGGTTTGGGACACGCCGGTGGGTCGTTAGCGACAATGGCCGGCAGTTCATTGGCAAGGAGTTTACCCAGCTCCTCGAGGAGTACAAGATCGAGCACCGACGAACGCCGCCCTACACCCACTGGAGAGGACAAAGAAGGTCCTGAAGACAGCCATTAACCAATACCTGGAGAAGTCCCAAAAGAAGTGGGACGCTCTCCTACCTGAACTTGCTTTCGCTTATAATTCAGCATCCAGTGACAGCACCGGGTACACACCGGAGTTAATCCGGCCAGGGAGTCTCCACCATGTAAAGAGGAAGCGCCCGGACGTCTCCTTTGAGAACCGGATACGGAGAATTCAGCAGGCGCTGGAGCTGGCCGGAACCAAGATGGCGCAGAGCTTCCAGAGACAGCGGAAATATTACAATTTGCGTCGTCACGACTGGGCACCCAAGAAGGGAGATAAAGTCCTAAAAAGGCAGCATGTACTATCGAACAAAGCTGCTAACTTCGATGCCAAGATGGCGCCGAAGTGCGAAGGACCATTCATCGTGCACCGCGAGAGGTCGCCAGTCATTTTCGACTTAAAACACCCTAGCGGAAAGCTAGTGAAACACATACATGTACGCGACCTCAAACGCTTCCAGTAAGTGGAAGAAGGGGAAGAGAGCGAGCACGAACCAGAGTCAACGACAGGTATAAATTGCTGCGACCAACCGAGGCAAGATCAGTTCTGTTCAAGATGCCGCCCAGAAGGAATTCATACAAGACCTATATGATGAGGGCGTTCAACCCGCCCTCTTCGAAACGATCAAAATGTACGCAAGAAGCCACGAGGCCATAATCAATACCGCCAGCCTCATCACGACGGTGTCACCGGAAATCGGGGAGCTGCTACGGCAACACAACACCCCCTGTCTGTGTCAAGGGACGCTCATCGCCAGGGCTCATCTACAGCCTACCGGGACGAAAACATCACCTTGGTTCTCCCCGTTCACTCTCCTCGCCACTTTCGAGGCGAAGGGGAGGGAGTTTAAGCGCTCACGGGTGGTGGTCCGAGACCAGGACTTTCCCATTGTCCTGGGGATGGATTTTGTATCGTCAGACGGTACACGACGCCAGCGGTAGCGCCGAATGGCCGGACGAGGACGAAGGGCTTGGCGGAAGTACCGCCAAAATTCAAAAACCACGAAGTTAATACCAAATTACATCCGTCTGCCAAGCACGCTACGGGGCGCAGGGAAGGTAAAACCCGCAAGCAGAAAAGTTCGCTCAGGGATGTAGGGTCCCCCCTTCGGGGCCCCGAATCATAGAGGGCGTATAGATGTTCACAAAAGGGAAAGTTCACTAAGATAGATATAGGAGGTCTACCGGGGTCCCACGTATACAGTTGAGTATAAGCGCCAGGATGTCGATTTTGGAGAGTTACGCCCGCACATTCCAGGAGGAGATAACTGCATTAGAACAGGAGCTGGAGGACACCGGCTTTACTCCATTTGATAGGCAGCGTCGGCTGAAATGCCTGCAACTAGAAAAGGAGCAAAAGAAGAAGGCAGTGGAGGCCAAAAAGGAACAAGAATATGTCCCACAGCCGATACCGCCGCTGCTCCACCCTGTTGCTGGTCCATCGTGTACGCCCACCCACATCCAGATACTTGCTACCAAGGTACAACCTCTAGGAAATAACCTCTAAGATTAACTAGGTGACTAGGGTCGCACCCGCTGCGTTCCCACAGCTACATACAGCATTGCGGAAACTCCGGTTCCAGCGGAAACCCATTGTTGCCACGGTGCGTACATCGACGATTTTCACACCAGCCCCAACACAGAGCCGTAACTTTGGTAGCGCCAAATTTGAAGGTTAGGGATGGACTCTCAGCAACAGACTCCCGGACAGCAATAATGTCATTACCAGCTCCAACACCAGTCGAGGGCGAAGAAGACGGCGTAAGGATGAAGGTGGCAACGATGCTAGCCACAGGAGGGGCCCTTCTGCCAGCACCATCACCAGCCCCCACACCAGCAGCAGAAGAGGCGGCTCCCCCGGTCCAATACCGGAAGTCCACCTCGGCGTCGCCCTGGGTCAAGCGGTCCCTCCCCAACGGAATAGAGGAAGAGGTACCAATCGGCGTATCCAAGTACGTGGTGCGCTATGGGCAGGTGAAGCAGCTGCTGCGTCTCGTCCCGAAGGCGGGGGAAATCCGGCACGTAGGGCCCCCACGTCAAGTAAGTAACCACCGAGCTTTGCTCTTCCCGAAGAGAGGGGGAGATGTAACGAGGATGATATTCCTCGTTACTAACCTTTCTTTATCCGTATCATGCTAGGCTAGGTGATCAGGATGATATTTCTCATCACTAACCTCTCTTTACCCTCCGGTTAGACTAGGTTCACGCTTCGGCTCTGGCTAGTCTCTACATGCACGCGCGCGCAAACCGCGACATGCAAACCCGCCTTGTCCACGAATGTGCATGCGCACACTAGTCTGCCATCATCGCGCTGCTACAGCAACGCGCGCACCGGCAAGTTATGCGCAGCCAAATCGGCGCGCACACCTGCACACGAGGCAGCCTCCTATATAAGCTGCGCTCAAATTGTAGTCAGGGACACCATGACCAACCGTCCTCCTAGGCTGAATAGTCTAATAGAGCCATGAGCCCACAGGCTATTAAACCGGATTTGCAGGCCTTCCCTTCGTGAGCTCACGTGGGAAGTACTGATTTGTTGAACTCCCGACTTGACTACCTGACGTACCGGAGCCCTACCACCGCGGTGAATGTCAGCCCACGACACCGTTGTAGGCTAACTCCTGGAGACATGGTTCTTTTAGGGGTCGTGTGCGCAAGTGACTAAAGGAACGCGAACAAGCGTATGAACCTCTAGACAGCCGGAACACACACTGTCTCTAACGTCGTGAGTGCACGAGGTAGTAGCAGAGTGCGTTCCTGGAGACGCGGGTCCCTTAATCGACGTGTGCGCATGTGATTAGAGGAACGCGAATAACCGGACGAACTCCTGTGCGTGTGGATTTCCCCCTGTCGCTGCCGTCGTGAGCTCACGAGGTAGTTGTGGAGTGAACTCCGGAACCCGGGCTTCCTCTAATCGACGTGAGCGCAAGAGATTAGAGGAACACGAAACAACTGCTTATTGCCCTGGAATCCGAAACGCCCTGGGTTGCTACCGTCGTGAGCCCACGAGGTAGTCACGAAGGGTGATCCTGGAACCATCCGTTGCTTAATCAACTTGAGCGCACGTGATTAAAGGAACGCGGAGCCGCCAGGACAGGGGAACAAGAGAAACGAGCGGAACTACGGCTGCCATGAGCATATGAGGCAGATAGCGTCGTAAGCTGGTGGTGAGGACACTCGCTAGCCTCGTGAGCACACGTGTCGAGGGAGTTTCCTCAACTCTTGGGCACGGGAACAGGCATGTTCAGACATACAGCTCCGGCGTAGTATTCCCACATCCCACGCGACCGTTACGTTGCCCACTGAGTCCAAGCGAACTCCTTGCATGCGAGTTGATTGTTAGCCCTCCTGCGAGAGGGCTCTGCGGTGAAATTAGGTTATAAGTTACGCGGGCTCGGAAGCGTGCCATAGTAAGTGTGTTTGCCTATTTTTATGTTCAAGGTGGCGAACTAGATGAGAGGCGGCCGTTTTTCTCCGATTATTATTATTATCATTGTTGTTATTGTTTTCTTTCACATTGTTATATTTTGTTATTTAGGTTAAGTGGTGAATAAACACCTTTATATTTTGGCATATATTTATTGGACTCCGATTTATCCCCAGATACTCCTTATCCGCCTTCATCCAAATCCTGGTGAACTCCTGAGCATTCGGCAGGGGGCGGAGTGACCGTTACCAATTAATTATTTTTCAATTTTCACGTTAAACTCCCGCTGGCCCCCTTATGTGATGTCAATTCCTTAAACTCATGAAAAATACAAACAATAATTAAGAATTATTTGTTTATTTTTTCACGAATCATTTTATTAATTTATGCTATTAGGCAGAAGATTTTGGAATAAAAGTAAGGTCACATAATTTGTTTGCTACATCTCACGGAAAAAGTGTTAATGGTGGTATAGGGGTAACGGCGAAACGGCTCGTCAGAGAAGGTTCTCTACAAGGTGCAGAAATTTTAAATAAGCAGCAAATGTATTAGAACTTATTAGAAAAAGAATCAAATATTTGGTATGAATATTAGTATCATTTTGAAGTTTATATTTAAACGTAAAGCGTATTGATAAATGAAATATTTAAGGGGATGTGAAACAGGTGACAAGAGCTCTACCTTACCGACGTTTTGAGTTATTTGCATTTTTTCCATTTAGAATCAACTTCTGGGGAAAAACTCTATTGTCCTTGGCAGTTGTGTAAATAATATTCGTATCTATTTTTGAGCTATTCTGTTCATTATATTTTGCAGAAGACGGGTTGAAAATTTTCCAACCCATCTCTTGTAAAATCTATAATGCAAAACGACTTCAAAATTTACACAAAGTATATTTATATTATTACGAAGAGAAATAAATAGCCCTTTTCCCAAAATTTGGTAAAAGAAAAATAATATAACTGCACATAATTACAGAGACGAATAGACGAACTCTACCTTATCGACTTCTTGAATAATTTGTATTTTTTCCATTTTGAATCAACTTCTGGGAAAAAACGCTTATTTATTGGCCTCGACAGTTGCATAAATAATAACTCTATCGATTTTTGAGCAATTATGTTCATTATATTTTACAAAAGAAGGATTAAAAAGACAGGAAATGCAGAAAGGCTAAAGAACTCGGCAATATTGTGTTTCATCTCCGCGCTTTAACGTTAGCGCCGCGTGCATGAGCGGCCGCCCGAAGTACTATTCCCTCATCTGACAACAGCCGGCGATGCCGTAACGTCAGTTGAAAATTTTCCAACCCGTCTCTTGTAAAATGTATATTACACAGCAACTTGAAAATTTACACAAAGTATAATTTCATAATTGCAAAGGGCAATAAATAGCCCTTTTCCCAATATTCAATCAATGAAACAAACATTATAAATTCATATCATTGCAATTTTCACGTGACCATATGGTATACAGTGACGTCTAAATACCAAGAGATGGCGCTCAGTGCAGCCGTAAAGCTTATAAACATCTAGCCTTCAAATTTGCCTGCTGAATCCTCTATAATAAAGCGGATGGCGATTATTTACCGTATTGAAGCTTCAGTGGTAACTTCAGAGCGTTATCAAAAATATCATTGGTTAAAATATATTGGGCCAACTTCACAGCATTAGCTCTCATTGGTCAAAGCCATCTGCGCGCGTAGCGCGCATTTATAATCCAAGTAATATATTACGATACTAGTGTGGAACGTGATTATTTACCGCAAGAGACATTCTTTGCACGAGAAAAGCGAGTAAGTGACGTCGAATGTGGTAAAAATCCCCTTACACATGAGTTTCATATAGTATTTTATACCACGAGAGCTTAAAAATCATGTCAAAGTTGTGCGATTTTTAAATTTCGAAGTCTACGAGCGGGAAGCTGCAGTGGGGCGTTCTCGCGCTCCGCTGTGGTAGACTAGCGAGCGTACATGCAACGTGAAAACGAAAACTATAAATACACGTAGAAGAAAAGGTCAGAGATTTTTCAATGTACTGTTAAACTTTCATCATTTTAGTCATTTTCATTGAAAATTTTCTTATATGACACACAATTAATAAAATAACGTGAGTGTTATACTAATTCGTTTTATGCCTAGTGAGGTCCATATTTTACTTAATTTTTCAGGTCATTTACGTATTAACGAATTTCGAGTTCCGTACGTAAAGATGTGATAGTAAACATTGATGGTATAACTAGTCGTTGGGCTATTAGTAGTAATAAACACGATACTTGAGGTAGTTCGATAGAGAAAACCCTTGAACGGCTTGCGTGATACAGTCCTCTGTGATAGACTAGGGAGTGTACGTGCATCGTGAAAATGAAAACCATAAATACACATAGAAGAAAAGTGCAGGGATTTATCAATGTTCATACTGTTAAATGTTCATCATTTTAGTAATTTTTATTGAAAATTGTCTTGTACGACATTGGATTTGTAAAATAATGTTACTAATGAATTTTGACCTTCGTACGTTTTTAAATTTTTAAATGTTTAAAAATGGCAATTATTTTATCAAGTGCTTTAAACATTTTATGAAGAAAAACCAGCAAATTTTACGGAAATAATTAGAATAAAAGAATTACAAATCAAATTACAAATAGAAAAAATTATTTTTAAAATTTTGAAGTGATTATTTTTCCAATTATCGATTATTTACTTATATTTTTTCCAAAAAAGAACATAAGTAAAAGTAGAATAAAAACAATATATTAGAATAATTATGATATTTAATAAAGTTACAAAATATCAGAAAAATACCAATATTCACAACAACTAATTATAGTATCCAATTAATTTTTAAATATAAAAAAAATGTAATTTCGTTTTTTTATAATCCGTCTAGGAGCTGAGATTTTTATAGGTACACAGTTTGCCATACGTTATAGACCGTGTACTTACAGACGAATTCGAATTATCATAGGCTGTGTCCACGATCAAGCGCACGGCGTACGAACGCGCGCGCCGGCCACATGCGCATGCCGTATTACCAACGTAAAACAAATTTGCGCTTGATCGACGGAGCGAGCGTCGACCGGTATTGGTTGGCAGCGGGCTCAGCGGGCGCGCACGACCAAGAAGCGAGCGCGTGTTGCGTGTGCTCTCTCCGCGCGCAACTGCGCGCATTCGCGTCCGTTGACGTTCTTGTGCAATCGAAGAATCTCTTATAGGTATGTGTCGGGAGCCAGAGAGGGAAGGACGCTGACCACTGTCAAGCCGCGACACGTCATCGCTGAAGTCAATCGACAGTGCAAAGAGAGAGAGCAAGAGAGAGTGAGAGAGAGCGCGCGAGACAGGAAGAGAGAGAGAGAGAGAGAGAGAGAGAAGGGTAACATGCAGTAGGCTGCAACGGTCGGAGTGGCGGCCCGCCACCGCCGCACCAGGCGCGCGTCGGTGCCTGCACTGACAATTGTGCTATGTCTCGCGCGGCTCTCGTACTCTAATTCGTACATGACAACAGCGGCGGCAGTACGGCGTCCTGACATTTTGTGGTCTTTTCTTAATGCTCAGCGGCCTGGTGGTAACTCGTTCGAGGCAGCAAGATACCAATTTCGGTGAGGAAGCAGCATAGGTAAGCCCTTCTTCGTTCCTAACCTCCCTGCTCATTGGACTGATGGGCTTTGTTTTGTTTATCGGTGCTATTACATTTCTAGTATGCTATAAGACTGACTTTACTAGTCAGCATCATTTTATTGTAACAATGATAATTTGCCATAACATTATAATAGAGTTAACTTCATTTTCGAAAATAAAGTTCAGCATCTTGTAATGGATATCACTGGGACATATCTTACTTCAAATGTCATTTCTACGTTAAGCCAAGCTAATCATTTGACTAACCAGGTAAGAGCACTCGAAAAGAAAGTTTTTTAACATTATAATTAATCACATAATACATAATGTTTATTATACTTTTTCATTTTTAAATTCTCCTACCTAATGGTTGCACGAATTCTATCAGTCAAATGCCAGTAGTTCTCATACTTATATATTTCGACCAAAATTACGCTACTGGAGCACCTCATTGTCGAAGTTCTGTAGTTTTGAGGCTATTTTGCTCTACGAACTTTATGACTGGTATACTGTCAATCGCTGGAAATGAATTGCCTATGCATGTAAGGATATTATCTATAATCTATTAAAAATTTTGCCCGATATGAAATTAATAATTACGTTTTTTAATTTACTTGTGTTACAGGAAATTAAGAAAATAGTAGTTGAAATCTACTTGGTACCAGAAATTTCGCGTGTTTTATATGACTACGTCCAAGCCAATCAGGCACAACTGAATGAGTGCGAGATACAGAAATGAGCAAATCTATAATTAAATATTAATAAGGATTTCGGAGTAATTTAAACAATAAGTCCTAAGAGCTACCCTATCTACGTTACTGCTAATAGAGGCTTTAAAAGGACTTTGAAGGCTGGTGAAAGTGCATTCATTACTGACTGGGTGGCTTCCGTCCTTAAGGACTGATTTTCATGTTTCTTTCTGTGCTGATAAGGCAGTCTGAGCCTATTACGGGGCCACCTGATTCTGTGCCAGTACTTACATAACAGGACTTAATCAGTACTGAGGATTATAATATCCAAGAATTTTTGAAGGCAATGGGTAAGTTGGTTAAATAAAATATATCTGCAGAAAATAGCTCCCATTTGGCTTTCTGTCAAATATAACAGCAATAAGGAATTAAAATATTAGCTGTTCTTTATTATTAGTTGAAGTTGCATACGGATATTCGTATTTAAATGCATGCCCATTACTGTATACAAAGTCACTTACATATCAACGTTTTTGCTACTTAAAATATTATAAATGCACTTCTCATAATTATTACTATTTTTTATTTTACTTATAAACTCATATTTTACATTAAAATTCCATAACAGTTACAATCTAGCAAAATTGCTTATGATTTCCTTTTTTTCCGACTACTTTATTTTTTGCTTTAACAAATTTTATAACTTGTTTTCTGTAAAATCATCAATATTTATAAAATATTGATTAGTAGTTATTAGCGACGTAGTAGTCGCTGTGAATAGCTGCCGGTATCCCTGGTTATACATCGTTACAATAATTGCAGTATCTTCGGAAGGTCTTTCCTGGCAATGACTCTTCTGGATCCTCGCTACATCTGTAGATGAGTTTTTATCCGCGAATTTCCTTTTTTCTTCAGTTGTGTTGTGTGCTATTCAGTCTACCTTCAATACCTAACCTCCTGACTTCTTTCCTCGGGGAGAGTTCCCCAAGCTGCTGTAACCCCCTTACTCTCCCCTGGTTCACGCCCATCGTTGACGTCACTAATTACTTCTTGTTCGCCTAGGGCGAAGTGCTCCTGCAGAAGACGTCGCCTTGGCGAAACCAGTCTCAATTATACTGCGATCCCGGGGTGTAGGTGATGATGGCACAATTACGTCGACAAAAAAGCCGCATGGGTAAATCTATATTCATTCCTAATCTATCTTTTCTTGGACTAATATTTTTTTTTTCTAACTTAACGTAGTGATGCACCTCGGCAACGACTGCGATGTACTGCTGCTTGCTCCGCTGTGATCCAGGTAACATAGTCCGACCCCATTTACTGATTTGATTGTTTCGAGATGTGTAGTTCTCTGTACTGCGCCATCAGAGTTGGTGCCTAGCTAGCGTAGATGAAGTGACACCAGCGACAACCTACGGATTCCAGTGTTGCTAAAGAGTAGGATCTTGATCTTCTTTTTCGTTGTAGCCTACGGTGTCAGTGAGGTAGCATGTCAGGGGATAGAGGTATAGGGAAAGGAGGGTCTTAATAACTAAATGTAGTATGTGTGCCTGTTAGTTTCGCTCAGAGAAGGAAGGATTATATTATTATACGTGTTACTGGAATATATTCCAGAATGCTTGTACTTGTCGCAGGGGATCCCATCTACTATACGGATACACCATCGTGTACTTCGCAAACTTCCCAGCGATCCTTTAGCAATTGCTTTTCGTACAACTTGGTTCGCTATCTCATTCTCTTCAATTCGAAGGTGAGAGGGAATCTAGTACAGTATCAAGGATTGGTTCTGAAGTTTGTAACGTTGGAGTGCAACGGAATAAAGAAAAAATTGATTTTACTTAAAAGTTATATAGATTCATTTTAATTTAGTATTTTATAGTATATAATAATTTTATAACAAAAATTCAGATGATTTTTTTACTACCTGGTAACTTCAATTAATTGTAAAAAGTTATTCCATTGCATTCCAACGTTGCAATCTTCAGACCCATGTCAAGGACGTGGAGCCTACTTTAATTTTGAAATAAGTTTAGTATTTTTTTTTCATTTCTAATATGTGTGGGTTTGTTTTGATGCAAGGACTAGTGAAATATAAAGAGAGCTATAACACTGATGAGTTCCAAAAATAACTATATTGCGATGACTGTTTTTAAAGTGATCTTATACCTAGAGACTGTTTAAGCCCAAATCAACTAAAAAAGTAAATTAACCCATTTAGTCATAAATTTCGTCAATTTTCACTAAATTTTGATCCAGTTTTTTTTTCATATTATTTGTATTAAAAAAAATTCAGAAACATGACATCCGACGTAAAATTTTATGCTCTTTCAGAATATGGTATCAGAATTTGTCTAATATTAATCTTTGAAAAGTTATAAACAATTTTTTGCAAAAAAAAGCACTTTTTTCTATTAAAAAAATATTTTTGATCTAAAATTTTTATATGAAACCGATAGTATACACATCGTTTTACGGATAGGAAAGTGTTTTCGAGTCATAAAGTTGAAGATAGGTGGGATCCGGAATGAAAACTTAAACATGGCGGTTTCCAAAATGGCGTCCGAAATAAAAATTTTGCTGATAAACTATAGGACGCTGCAGCTTAAAAAGTATGAACTATGTTAAAAAAATGCCAAGCATGAAAAGTTCTTAGAATTCATTGAGAAATATACTGGAATTTTTTCAGATTTTTTTGGTGACATTTTGAAAAATTTGTTATTTACATTTTTAGAAAATTTAAAAAAATTCACGAAAATTTCTAAAAAAAAATCTAGCATATTCTCTAATAAATTCTAAGTATTTTTTGTTCTTTGTAATTTTTTCCGAAAGTTGGTAGTTTTCGTAGGAAAAAATATTCTAGATACATCATTTAGAAAGCTTCTGATTTTTTCCGGCGAAAACTATCAACTTTTAGAAAAAATTGCAAAGAACAAAAAATGCTTAGAATTTATCAGAGAATATGCTAGAATTTTTTCAGAAATTGTCGTGAATTTTTAAAAATTTTCTAAAAATTTAAATAACAAATTTTTCAAAATGTCACCAAAAGAATCTGAAAAAATTCCAATGTATTTCTCAATGAATTCTAAGAATTTTTGTCTCTTAGCATTTCTTTGAAATAGCTCATATTTTTTAAGCTGCAGCGTTCTGTAGTTTATCAATAAAATTTTTATGTCGGACGCCATTTTTGGGACCGACATGGTTAATTTTTGTTCCGGACCCAACCTATCTTTAAGTTTATGACTCGAAAAAATTTTTCTAACCATAAAACGATGTGTATATTACCGGTTTCATATCAAAATATTAAATCAAAAATATTTTTTTAATAGAAAAAATTGCTTTTTTTTGCAAAAAATTGTTTATAACTTTTTAAGGATTAATATTAGACTGATACCATTTTGAAAGAGCATAAAATTCTACGTCGGGTATCATGTTTCTGAATTTTTTTTTAATTCAAATAATATGGAAAAAAACTGGATGAAAATTTAGTGAAAATTGACGACATTTGGGACTAAATGGGTTAAAATAAAATCACCATAAATAAAGGATATGTATTATTAATATAACTTATAACCGCCTGGGGCAGGTCTCTAAACCTTCATTATGCTAAATTATGTTATTGAAAAAAAGAAGAAAAAAACTGGTGCGTAACTTAGTTTGACAGTTGGTCGATTGATTTTGATGGGACACTAGTGGCAGTTTATCGTGAAACACTGCAATAATTGATAATTTCGTTATCAATTTGTAACCATTGATGGTTTTCATAATCTTATGTGATATTTATTAATCTACTGCAATGGATTTTTTCATTGATCTACATTAAAATATGTTTTATAAATAATTTCGCATGTTATGCGTAAAGTGTCATATGTAAAATTTTTGTTATTAATCTTAAATGAAGTCCGTAGTTATAATCTTGCATGGTTTTATTTAAGACTGCAGGAATTGATTTCTGTATCTGTTAACAATGAAACATTATATTAATGGTATTGCATGTTATCATAAAATCCTGCAGAAATTGATAATTTCTTTTTTAATTTGCAATCATAGATCGTTTTCATAATTTTGCATGGTATTTATATAAATATTTTTTATTTAAGGATCTGCAATCAAATATTATGTTTATGGTATTGCATGTTATCATACAATACTGCAGAAACTGATAATTGCTATATCAATTTTGCAATCATAGATCGTTTTCATAATTTTGCATGGTATTTGTTTAAGTATTTTTCATCAATCTGCAATCAAATATTATATCTACAAGTAAAGGGAAAATCAATTTATAGGGCAAAGTAAAAAAATGAAGTATAAGACGTTAAATAAGTCTGTCTGCCGAGTTCTGTCTGCCAGCAGCATGATGGCCAAGCTTACAGCGGCGGCGCGTCTCGCGCGAGCCAAGAGGGGCGCCACCGCTGCAGGTTCACGGTACGTGCGCATGCGTGTGGTTCCGGTTTCAAGACTTTTCATTACATAGTGTGCGCGAAGGACAATAATCGTCTTTCAATATATTGTACATATTCCTCTGCATTTATTTTGTAGATAAAAGGCGGTAAGGCAAATTTCAACATTGGTTTTATTGCACTCAAATAAATAATATCCGCTTATATAAAACGCGGACAGTCAGCGTGGCGACATCTGCCGTTTATTATGGTGCATTATGGTGTAACTTGTTAGGTCAGGTTATGGGTGTCGTGGTCTACTGTTTTCAGTCAGCGCAACAGTTCATTATAGCATTAAATTGAGTTTTCCACATTCGACGAGGTATTCGCGTTGTTTATTAATCTGTATTTTAATGTTCAATTAACAGTTCAGAGTGAATTCACGTGATTTTCTCGTCCTATACTATGTACGGGTTAGGATAGTGCTGACAATATGTCATTTGAGAGGTTATGTTGTGTTGTGTACAAGTGTATCATTTACGTAGCTTGTTAGAGGTTATGTAAGATGAGAGGAACATTGAAATAATACCAAATTGTGCGGCTAGTAGTTTTTCGAGTTTGCGCTAGATGCGTTAGTATAATTGATTAACCCAAGTATAAGTTGATTAACTCAATAAACTATAAAAAATATACATAAAGCATTGGTGAGCCAAATAAATAGAATCAAAAAACAAATTACGCATTGGGTTGTATTAAAATCGAAGCCGCTATATTCATTTGTAGTTTGTGAAATTTCTTAACGTTTTAAAAAGTGTTTTATTAGTTTTCGGAATTTCAGCCTGTTTAACCACCGACTTTCGGAATTTTTACCCATCCGTGATATAACCGTTGATAGTTTTTATTTCGACTATTCGACCTTTCCGACATTTGATTTTCGTTACTATGAACCATTGTCAAAATTATTTTCGGAACTTTTGAAAATTGTCAAAATTATTTTCGGAACTTTTGATCATTTGTAATTTTCTCGTAGGAATTTCTCCTATTCGATTAAAACCTTATTCCGATGATTTAGCTATCGGTTAAATTTCATATTGGGATTTTTGCTATCGGAATTTCTGATCATTATATTTTTTAACTCTCCCCCCCCCCTATGCTTACTTTTTACTATTTTCTCTATTCAGCTAGAATTTTTAGATCTTATTAGCAGTAAACAATATAGTGACAAATGAAACAATAAAATCTTGAATAAATAATAATAACTTGATTGGTGGCAAAAATTTTTATGCTTGCTCGATCCCTTTGCAAAGTACTATTGTATTTGCATACTGTTTTATTATTTATTATTTTTCTATATGAAGTTGCTTTCATTGACCAGCGAGTGGCTCAAAAAATCTTGCATTTGCACGCTTGCTCGAATCAGCGCCGTCCGTGCCCTCTCTGTGAAATATTCGTTACTACTTCGCTGTTTGACTTGGGCAGTTGCGGCCCGTCCCACTTTGTATTTTCCGTTGTTTGGAAAAAATAGTTATCTGCGGTCAATTCTGACTGATGAACATGATTCATTATTGTCATGGCTACGGCGCTCAGCTCTTTATTTGATATACACATATCTATTTTTTCTACAATTACTGTTCAAAGTGACTAATATCATGAATCTCCCACCTAACGACAGCGCCAGTATCTTGGTGATGATTTGGTAAAACTTTTGCTACGACATCCCCTTAAGTAAGGAGATTGTCGAATATAAAATTTTAGTTGACATAAATTCAGTACCGATTAAATTTGAGATTGACAGTGAAGTATTAGATTGGTGAAAAAAGGAAATAAAATTATTTGCCTGTGGAAAAATACCTATTTAATTAAACGGCGTAACAAATGTGAAGATTAAATATGGAAAATTTTAAGGAACACAAGCTTTGGTCATAACGAAAGACAAAACGAACCAAATATACTATGTCACAAGCTCGGGTTTTAAAATATTTCACATTTAATCTATCGAATACGAAAATTTGAATTATAAAAACTGATTAATAAATACCCAGGTATTTTGCCCTCGAAGCAGGAAGGTCACAAAAGTATACCAATTAATATACAGTTAAAAAATGGAGCAAATGCTAAATTCATAAAAGCTTATCGCATACCTTAAGCCCTTAAGTTATTATAATAAATTGTTACAGGAATCGGTGATTGAAGCAGTACAAACAATGGAAACAAGGAATATTAATTTCTGTATTGCAATAAGATTAGGCAACACCAGTTCATTTTGTGGAAAAGACTATGGTAGAACAAGCGTAATTGATTATTATAAAAATACGCTTAATCTGGAAATTGAAGAAATACCCTATTCCAACAATTGAAGAAACTTTAACGACGTTGAACAGTAGGAAAATCTTCTCACAAATCAGCTTACAAAATGCGTATAAACAATTACGAATAAATGAAGAAATATCAAAACTCTTAATGACCAGCACCACAAGAGGATTATTCGAAGTCATATGTTTGCTGAACAGGTTGCCGGCGGCCCCTAGAATTTTTCAAAAATTCATCATATCTCGATTGTAAGGAATTAAAGGAGTTCTAGTATACATGGATAACATGAAAATTAAAGGAAAATCTGAAAACATTCACATAAATTTTTGATCGGATAGCAATTTAAATTAATTACTGACCAGAAACCACTACTGGAAATTCTAAATAAAAATTCCGAAGTTCGTAGGCTACAAATAACATTAGACGCTTACGATTATAATTTAATTTATACATCGTCTAAAAACATAGAAAAGCGGATTTACTATCGAGGTTTCCATTACATGAATATGTCAATAAAGACACAACAATATTAAACGTATTTATAATTGAAAGTTCTAGAGATAACCCTATTACTGCCGACGAGATCGGTGTTGAAACAAGTCAAGACAAAACACTGAAAAAACTATAACACTACAAACCGGATGGCTACAAATGATATTAAAAGAATTAAAAAGATTTTGGATTGAAAAGAAATAAATTTTCCATTCATAAAAATTGCATTATAAGAGGAGCAACAGTTGTTATAGCTATAATACTCGCCGCAAAATATCGATAGTCGCGACAAAGGCTTATGCACGATTGTATACTTGGTGGCCCGGAATTGACAACGACATTGAAGCAATTATAAGTAATTATGCTAAGAAGTAAGAAACGACCAACCCGAGCACCGATTAAAAACTGGAAAATTCCCAAAAAATCTTGGACACGAGTTCATATAGATTTTGCCGGGCCATTTTAAGGGCAAGCTTTCCTCATCGTAGTAGACCCTATAACTAAATGGGTGGAGGCAAAAAGAATTTCGTCCACAACGTCGAATAAAGTGATCGAAGAATTGCGCTAACTCTTTGCTACTCACAGGATCCCTGAAGTCGTAGCCTCTGATAATGACACATCATAGAAATCGGTGAAGTTCACTGAGTTCTGAAAAAGAAATGGGATAAGAAAAACTTTTATAGCTCCGTATCACTCCGCCTCCAACGGATGGGCAGAATGAAGAATTCAATCAACGAAACGTAACTGAAAAATTCTAAGTTAAGGAAACTGGGAGTTGAAATTAAGTAGAATCCTCTTGAAACAGCATACAACACCATCCTCAGTTACAGAAGTATCGCCCGCAGAAGAAATTATGAACAGAAAATTATGCATTTTGCTGGATTTGTTGAAACCAATTAAAAAATAAATAACCCGTACACCTTAAAATTGAAAAAAAAATCCGAAACTTTCAAATAAATAACGATGTACATATGAGGATCTGCAATAAAGAAAGTACTGAAGTGAATTCGTGCAATAGTAAAAAAAAGTGCCGTTGTATGATGTTTAAGAAAACAAAACAACAACGCTACAGCGACGTCACATCAATCAATTGATCAAAATTAAAAATGATTGAAGAATCGAAGATAAAGACAAAAAGACGAAATTATTGTAACACAAATTAATAAAGAACATACATATAATTTACGAAATAATAAATTATAGATTACAATTATATTACCATTTTTTTTTGTTTCTGTTTATTCTATATATTTATAATTGTAGTTTATATATATATATATATATATATATATATATATATATATATATATATATATATATATATATATATATATATATATATATATATATATATATATATACATATATATATAAACAAACTACAATTATAAATATATAGAATAAACAGAAACAAAAAAAATGGTAATATAATTGTAATCTATAATTTATTATTTCGTAAATTATATGTATGTTCTTTATTAATTTGTGTTACAATAATTTCGTCTTTTTGTCTTTATCTTTATATAGATATATATATATATATATATATATATATATATATATATATATATATATATATATATATATATATATATATAAACTTGTATATCGTTAGTTCCCAGGACCCCATGTTACTGTATACCTATACGTGACTAAAGAAATAATGTCTCTTATGGGGGCCGATGTCCTCAAAACTGACGTTAAACATATGTAGATTCAGGGACTGTCCCCAAAACTAACAAATGTCCCCGAAACCAACGTTAAACATCTGGAATGTCCTGGAAACTAACATAAAACATAAATATATATATAAATATATATTTATGTTTTATGTTTACGTGTCCGGAGCGCCTGACAGTCGTATTTTTCCAAATAAACGTTTGAATGTTGATTTAAAAAATATTGAAATCAGGGTATCACATCACCTTAAGTACTAAAAAGCTCTTTCCAAAATTTCAATTTAACTGTGACGATTTTTAATTTACCTTTACGTATAGTACACTAAATGTTCTCTCACAAATCCATTCATAAATACAAAAGTGAAAATTATGAAAAACATTCTATATAAAGAAACAGCTAGTAAATTTTTTTTTTAATTTTTCAAATAGCATTTCGTTGAAAATGATTCGACAAACCAAATTTAAATTTATAGATATTGATGTAATAACACGGTGTGTATTATTGTATGAATTTATCCCTCTGTTATTGTGATTATATTGATGTGGGAATCTGTCGATCTTCCCGAGGCAGCAGGTGTAAGAAACCCTTACAACGCGTATACGCTTTTTTCTGTTGACGTTTCGGTGAGCAATGTCACCCTCATCAACTAACTTTATTTCTGATGCGGGTGACATTGCTCACCAAAACGTCAAAAAAAGCATACACACGTTGTAAGGGTTTTCATTTCTTACACCTGCTGCCTCGGGAAGATCGACAGATTCCCACATCAATATAATTAAATTTATAGACTAACTCACGTTATGAAGAATATATATACAAAATTTTATTAAGGTTACTCAATTATTTTTGGAGATAATTGTATTTAGAATTTTGTAATTTTTTTGGTATTTTAGGACAGCATAAAAAGTCTTTGTTATTGTAATTCAAATCATTAAAACTATTTTATTGCCTCCTCATAGTGGAAGCTTTGAAAAGGTGAAAAAAATTTTCGAGACAAAAAATGTTCAAAAAGATGTTTTAAGGGGGTCAGACGCCTTTACAATTTTCATCATAAAATGACCTGAAAATAATTAACTTTCATAATTAGAAATATTTAGAAGTAATATTGTGCAATTTGTGATAAAATGAGACCCAAAAAAAAAAAAGTTTTGCTCGGTTTTAACCAAATATATGGCCATTTCAAAATTTTTGCTCTGCCGTCGACTCCAGATTCAGGAACTGCATATATTTCAATGGGAGAAGTCCTAAAATGTTGGTATTTTATATGACTATTGACTGAAGAGTTGTACTTATCTAAGTTATTTGATTAAATAATTTTCTACGGTCAAAAATTGCTAAAAAAATCTTAAATTTAAGTGAAATTCAGATTATTTAGTAATCTTTGACCGTAAAAAATTATTTAATCAAATAAATTGGATACATACAACTCTTCAGTCAATAGACATACAAAATACCAAAATTTTAGGACCTCTCACATTAAAATATATGCAGTTCCTGAATCTGGAGTCGACGGCAGAGCTCAAAATTTTACATTATGTAGAAAACAACTTTAAAGATAAAATTACTAAAATACTTCTTTATTTCTTCTTTTTTATTTCTTAACTCCATCTCTGCCCTGAAATACAAAAAAGTATTGGTTTTAGCTCAAATTATTTTGCATTTAGAACAAATATTCTGGTACCTCAGTATACGATCTATCAGACTTGTAAGCTATGAGCACGCGTAACAGTCATATCCACATCAGTCAGTCAAGTTTGTTAAGTGGTTTAACATGTAGATCCTTTGGTGCTTTGAATTCCATATGTTTTTAATAATCTCTATCACATATATTAGATTCTTATACATATACTGAGGTAAATAAAGAATGTGATGAAAAATCCAAAATCCTTCATGCATATTATGAAACCAGTATCGCCATAGCCAAATGCTTGAAAAAAATGTTTATAGCAGCAACACTCCTATATTGATGTTCTTTTATTGTCTGATAAGGTGAACTTCTTTACTTGTCCTTCATTATTCTTTTTCACATATAATATTATTACTTAATAAAGAGAATACGACTGATACATATTAATTGCAGCGCATAACTGTTTTTACTTAAGAAAATAAAATGTCAATTATATTATAGTGAGATTCAGGCAATGGCTTATAATGGTAGCTTTCTGGCAGAAGCGAAGGTTCCATAACATTTTTCTGCACAATAGCATATCTTCGCTTCCTTTAAAAGTTGATTTAAATCTGTACACTAAATTTTTTTTGTAATAGTCAATATACACTTAATTTTTCTTTAGTATCAATCCCTGTTATTTTAAGTATAAAGTTTCCAATAAAAGTTCAAGTACTAAAAGCTATCTCTAAAACTTTTATTCAACTGTCACACCTATCCCGGATAGCACAAGACATTATTTAAACGTCATTATGACGTCAAGTTTGAAACCTCGTGACGTCAAAAACAAAAGTTGATCAAATGTCATAATGACGTCAGTCAGACGTTGAAAATGTCCGCAGTATTTTCCACCAATATATTTTTTGATTTTTGTTAAAGTCATAAAAATGTTAAAAAAACTGTTAGAAGGACGTTAGAAAAACGTTGGAAGAATATACAATAAATGTTATATAAACGTCACAGAAACGTTATGAAAAAGTCATAAAAACGTAATATTTATTTGGTTAAATGTAGCCAATGGTAGGTTTTGGTGTAGTTATAGAATTTGTAGCTAATGACCGTACTACCAAGGTGTTTTTTATAAGTAAAACAATTATTTACAACAATTATTTACAACAAAGAATTTATAAAGCGAAATTCACAGTTACTTATCACTAGAGCTGATAAGGGAAATGCTACCGTTATAATTAAAAAATCTGATTATATAGAAAAAACTGAAAGCCTTTTTCAAGATAACAAGTATTATAAATTAGTCAAAACAAATCCTTTATCTGGTTTAGAAAGAAGAACTTATGAATTAATCAAATGGTTAAATAAGATTGACTTCTCGTTTACGGGAAAAAAGTTTGATTCTATTTTACAAAAGTCCAATATTGCAAAAGCATATGGATTGATAAAAATTCATAAGAATGGCTTTCCCATAAGACCGATAATCTCGGCTATAAATTCACCGCTT
This sequence comes from Torymus aiolomorphi, assembly GCA_036365515.1. NCBI lineage: Eukaryota > Metazoa > Arthropoda > Insecta > Hymenoptera > Torymidae > Torymus > Torymus aiolomorphi. Next base: position 50,832,595 of record CM070875.1, on the reverse strand, counting down.
TACAACATCTCAAAATTCTTTACGAAGTTCTTATCAAACAATCTAAAACAACCAAATTCACATGTAGATAATAGTTTTAAACTAAGAGAACAAATAGATAATTTCCAAATCCCATCTGATTTTGTAATAATTAGCCTTGATGTAGTAAGTCTTTTCACCAATATTCCTGATTATTTAGTTTATAAAGCAATAGAAAAAAGATGGACACAGATATATAATAAAATTAATATGAATTGCACAGAGTTTTTACATATAATAAAATACATACTTAACAATAATTTTTTTCAATTTAATGGAAAATTTTACGAACAAATTTTCGGTTCAGCTATGGGTAATCCCATTAGCCCCATCTTGGCAGACATTGTCATGGAAGATTTGGAAATTCAAGCGTTAAATAATCTTAATACGAAACCTTTGTTTTATTTCCGTTACGTTGACGATATTATTTTATGTATACAAAAAGACACGATTGATCATACTGTAAACACGTTTAATTCCTATGACCAAAATTTACAGTTCACTGTTGAACTACCACTTAATAACTGTATTAGTTTTCTTGACATCAAAATTATTGTCAATAATCAACAACGCATTATCACAGATTGGTACCATAAACAAACTTTTTCCGGAAGATATTTAAATTATTTATCTCAACATCCTCTTTGTAATAAAATTGCCATTATTTATAGTTTAGTTGACCGAGCATTTAAATTATCACACAACTCTTTTCACAATAAAAATATAAATTTTATCAAGGAACTTTTAAAACAGAATAATTATCCACCTGAATTATCAGAATTTCATATAAAAAAACGCCTAAATAAATTAAGAAATAGTAATAACAATCGATGCAATGAGAAAAATAAAAAAATGTTTATTACACTTCCATATGTTAAAGAATTAGAAAGATCCATGAATATTTTGTTTAAACAACACAATACAAATATCATATATAGTACCAAGAATAAACTCAATAATATTATTAAATTAGGTAAAGATAATACTAAAATTTGTGATAAAGCGAATGTTGTTTATAAAATTAATTGCGAAGATTGTGAGGCTTCGTACGTTAGCCAGACAGGTAGACGTTTAAATGTACGAATTAATGAACACTCTAAAAAATACACTAGGAAAGACGATAATTCATCATTATATCTACACACAAAAAACAATAATCATAAAATAGATTTCAATAATGTACAAATTCTAGATACAGAAATTAATAGAGGAAAAAGATTATTTTCGGAAGCTGTATTCATACACACACAATCAAGATATATGAATAAACAATTCGAAATTAATAGTTTACCAAAAGAATATACCACTCTAATAAATAATTGTCAATTTATGTGCTTATAAGAGGAAAATACTGAAAGCAGCAAGTGAAGGAGAACAGGAGAACATGCTGAGGTAGAGTTACCACGCACGCCCACATTGTCGTAGGATTGCTCGTTGTCGAAAATTTTGTAACATTGGTTGGGGTCCCCCTCTACTTAGACATACTCTCCTGATAGCACACCCGCTGTGTCGCTTCGAAAATCGTCTATTGCATCCCCACCACTGTACGCGCGTCTTATACACACACATATATGCGTAACATCTGTATAAATACGACGAAAAATCCGAATTGTAAGCAGTGACGAACGGATTACTTTCCGTAAAAGAATCTGACAATACGTTTTAAATGTAAGTTTTATTTATTAATGCGAAATTAAGTTATTGTGAATTGTAAAAAATAATTGTATAATTGTTGTATTTAGAACCTGAAGAGGGACGTAATAAAATGTCTGAAACGTTGTAAATAATTGTTTTACTTATAAAAAAGACCTTGGTAGTACGGTCATTAGCTACAAATTCTGTAATATTTATTTATTTTCATCCATATTCACCATGTTAACAAATAAATATATATGCATAGAAATGTCATGAAATTGTTTCTTTATACATGTCTAAGTGGGAGTATAATACTTACATATGTATGAACAAGCCCACCCACCCACCTTTTCTTCCAGTATTTATTCTTATAGACTGAAGGTCATTTTTTACTTAGAGATTGTTCAACGCCACCTAGCGGGACAAAATAGTGATTCATTCCAAAAACTTCGGAAAATGAATGAATATAACGTTTCTATGACGTATTTACGCCGTTTTTATGATGTTTTAATGACGTTTTTATGATGTTTTTATGACGTTTTTATGACGTTTTTGTGACGTCGAATGTAATTAATATTACTGGACAAATAATTCTTCGGACATTTTCAACGTTTTCCTGACGTCTTTATGACGTTTGATTAACTTTTGTTTTTGACGTCACGATGTTTCAAGCTTGACGTTATAATGACGTTTAAAAAACGTCTTGTACTATCCGGGATTATTCAAACACTTTTAAAAATTGATTTAAAATACCTTTACGTATTATAATACACTAAACTTTTATTCCCAAATCCGTTGGAAACAATGAAAATTAAGAACAACACTTTGTATAGAAAAGGTGCTGATGCTGATACCACAGTGTTTATATGAAATGACAGCTGTGCATGTTTACATTGCTTGCGGACTTTTACATAGGTTAAAATCAGCTCTGTTACAATAAAGGAGTGAGCTGTGAGCCTGTGAGAGGCTGTCGTTGATAAGTTAGGTTGTTACAGTGCCAACTTAACCGCTATATAAGTTTTAAATTCAAATTTTTTTTTTGTCAAAAATACCGTCCATAAATTATAAGATTTATTTTTTATCTTTATATTAATGTTTAAAATATTATTTTTGGATCATTTAAAGTATAAATAGATATGTAGAGTGATAATTTTAGCTATATTAAGAACAGGGAAATGAAAAAAAAAATTAGTAGAAATAATATATGATTATATAAATATGTATACAAGGGGAAAAATGTAATTTGAACAAAAAACAAATGAAAAGCTTTATCAGTGTTTTGTATATATTCTTAAAACAAAAATAGATAATGCTTTAAAACTAATTGGGACATATTCTACAAGTGTTTTTTTTGTAAATTATGTAATAAAAAAAAATTGATTTTTCGTCATTTTATAGGTGTCCTACCCCCTTAAGGCGACATATGTCGATATTTGTTGATATTGAAAAAATTTTTTTCGTGGATGTATGTATGTATGTGTGTGTGCATGTGTGCACGTGTGCGTGGGTATGTGTGTGTATGTGGGTGTGGGTATATGTGTGTGCGTGCACGTGCGCGGGTGTGGGTGTGGGTGTGGGAGTGGGTGTGGATGTGGGCGCGGGTGTGTGCGTGCGTGCGTGCGTGCGTGTGCGTGTGCGTGAACTCTTTATACCTCGGAAACCAATCGACCGATTTTCGTCGAACAAAGACTATTCTCTTCATCTCGCGAAAAAAAACTCGGTACTCTGATGGATTCGAGTTTTTATGGATTTTATTTTATTTTATAACCAAAAAACGATTTTTTATTTTCTTGTTTTTTTTATATCTTACAACCATTATTCAGAATATAATGAACTTTTTTTGAAAGGTATTTAAATTACCTATATTTTTTATTAATATTATATTATCTTCACTCTGTCATTTGCTATTAAGGAAAACATTTTTATATTTTATAAATTAATTTCTCAAAAATATTTTATTTATCGACTTGAAATTTGAACCACTTATTACATTTATTGAAGATTATATTTGGTTGAAATTTCAAGAGATTATTTTCATTTGTTTTGTAGAAGAAAATTACTTTAGAAAAAAATTTTAGGTTTCGTTGTCGCACGATAACAAAAGTAAAAATTATCCAATCGTCCCAAAATTTGGCACAGATGTAGCTTTTATTTATCTTGAGATCGAGTTCGTTGCCCAAAAAAATCGGTTCATTAGGAAAAAAAGATATTTGAGGATACAAATTTTTTAAAAAAATTTTCGAATCGCGTTTTCTCACAGAATACTTGATCTATCGACTTAAAATTTTAACCACTTAATAAACTCATTGAATTTTTTTAAAATGGTATTTTGCTTCTGTTTATGTAAATTCATAATAATTAATAAAATTATAAAATTGAAAATATTAAAAAATTTTTTAATTTATCTAATAGCACAACAAATTAAGTTTAAGGAAGCTCGGTGCCAATGAATTGGCAGCGGTTTTTTCTTGTATGTACGTGTTTACTGATACAATGATTATTATTATAAACAAATATTCATCGAACTAATTTTAAAAATATTTGCTTTTAGAATAATGATCTTCACTGTATATAATAGATGGCTCTTCAGCATCAATTCTTTTATCGATCACAGTGCGATCGATTAGTCAAATGCCGGGTGCTGACCCCATTGGTCATCAAGCAGGAGACAGAAATAATCATTTACCAGTGACAGTTATCACAGCAATGCCGTGGCAACATATTATTTGGTGATAATATTATTAAACAAAAAGTTATTATTCGTTAAAGGAAACAGATGAATAGAGAACAAAAGGGACAAGAAAGTGAGATTTAAAACTTGATGATAAAAATGTCAAGATCTTTCAAGCCTGATGAGCAAAGGAATGAAACAAGAAATTTATTTTTTCATTAGATATGTATAATCCTGTTTTTTATATTGTTATTTTAAGTATAGAAAGTGATACTTTGTGATTTATTTAAAATATTTCAGGAGGTGGCTAATCAGCTCCAAGGGCTAGAATGCAGTGCGATAAACCAACATGAGGACGTTGGAGCGATTGTTGTCGTTATTTTTGAAGACTTATTGAACATTAAGGACTAGTTAACACATGTTAAAATCAATAAATTTAAATTAGTGATTAGGTTTAATATTAGCCTGTTAAGAAAGCAGACCAAGACATAGAACAATCATTTCATGTCGACAATTATTTGTATGGAATTGAAAAGAAAAATATTGGGGAAAACTGTTCTCTAAGATTTTAGATAAGGTAATGTAATATAAATATAAAATGTTTTTAGTAATTATTGTATATTCTACTATATAACACCAGAATTAAATAAATAAAATTATTTTAAAATTTGTTCAAAGAAAAAGAAAGGTTGAGCTGCAAGTGTATAATTTTAGTTAAGAAAATTCAACCTTTTGTAACTTGGAATGCTGAATACAATGGCGTATAAGTTTACACACGCTTTCATTTTAGCATATTAGAAAGCATATTCCGAATTGTAAATGCAACCAGTGTTATCAGATGCGCTTTGCGCGCATTTAGCAAATTTTATGCATGTTCCAGCCACGTTCCGCACTCCATGTACTGCGCTTGTACGAGCCCTATCTTTTTCTATTATTCTGAAAATCTCCTCTTCAAGAATGGATTCTTGATCTGCATCTGTGGCACTCTTCTAGTAAGATAATCGCATTTATCAGGTAGAAGTTTCATTTTATTTTCTTTAAGACTTTCTAAGGATTTACTTATATTATAATTATGAAGTACATCCTTATGTCAAAAATATATAGGTTTAGTTTCACAAATTTCTAATTCAAAAGAAATAATTTTTTTTATCTCGAAAATTTGTATTTTGTTAAATAATCAATTTAATATTTGATTATTGACTCCACCATCAATCATACATAACTCTATGGAACACTTAATATGCTTACAGAATTTCATCCTGAAATCTTCTATTCTTCGTGAATTATGGGTAACTATATGTACTAGTGAGGCTTTGCCCTCCTTCTCGCTCCGCTCGTCAACCACCGTTTATCACAATATATATATATATATATATATAAACTTGTATAACGTTAGTTCCCAGGACCCCATGTTACTGTATACCTATACGTGACTAAAGAAATAATGTCTCTTATGGGGGCCGATGTCCTCAAAACTGACGTTAAACATATGTAGATTCAGGGACTGTCCCCAAAACTAACAAATGTCCCCGAAACCAACGTTAAACATCTGGAATATCCTGGAAACTAACATAAAACATAAATATATATATTGTTACATTCACACACACATACAATAACCAATAATAATCATCATTACAAAAAAATAACATATAACTTTATTCAAGATGATAAACACGATTTGAAATCTTATTGATAACAAACTCTCGAGTCAATTAATTAAACTGAAAACTAAATCGAGTCGAGAACAACAACAAACTTATCGCTTAGCAACGCTTTCGTTCTTATGTTTGATGATGGTAGACGAACACATAACAATATATATATATATATATATATATATATATATATATATATATATATATATATATATATATATATATATATATATATATATATATATATATATATATATATATATATATATATATATTTTACCAGATTTATGGAGCCCTTTTATACACATGAGCATATTTATGGAGCCCGTTTTCTTTTATGGAGCCCGGGTCCCATAAAATATTCTTATACGGCATTTATGGAGCCCGATCTAGAGTTTCTATACCCAGAGAGGGATTATTTCTTTAGTCACTTGTATACGGGAACTCTGGGCGTAGGTACTAATATACAGGGATGGGCTCCATAAAGGGGTTAAGTGATAATTATATATATATATATATATAACTATACTATATAGTTGTAAGCTCAATTAAGACGCCAACCCTCCGCGTCCCTCCGCAAAGTCCCTTCCACAAAATAACGTAAAATTCACTGTTTTTTTGCGTTATTTGGAGTCTGCATTGTCCCTCCGCGTCTCTCCGCGTCCCTCTACATAAAGGATCCTATCTCCCCGCGTCCCTCCGCATCCCTCCACGTCCCTCCGCGTCCCTTCGCGTCCCTCCGCATTGTTCCTCCATTTTGAAAATTAAAAAATTAAAACTTTCTCCTCGCGATCCTCCGCATCCCTCCGCATTGTCCCTCAGCATCGTCCCTCCGCAAAATTAAAACTATCCCTCGGCGTTCCTCCCTATCCTTTCGCATCCCAGTGACTTAAATAAAACTTGATTGACAAAGTACGAAAAAAAGCATTATATTTTTTCATATTATTAGAAGGGGGATTTTTTTTTACGAAGTCTTCGTTATAACGGTCAAATAAAAAGACTGTATCTTTTCATTAATTTTTCTTTTGTTTTTGCTTAAGTAGAATAGATACCTCACAGCAAGCGGGGTAGGAGGAAGGTTTCCCCTTGCATCGCGCGCGCTGCTTCGCTCACCGCGTACCCCCTATCGCAGCCAACGAACTCGATCGTTTGTTTATGTATTGCCGCAGTACTCACAAGGAAAGGATACTTTGTGTCCGCCTCCGATTTTCATGAAACTTCGCATATGAGGAGAGTGTCAAAAAATATTCGACACGTATTTTCTTTTATCTGCGGAAAAACATATCTAAGGTGTGAAAACTGCCCTTAAAGTTCACCCCCAAAAACTGTTTTTTTTTTTAATATCTCAAGATGGAATCGGAATTTTTTAATGAAACCAACACCTATTTGTTTCTTATGAAAAGTCAAGTTTTTCGGCACAGTTTTAATGCTGGGGGTTGCATCCCCTATTTTTTATAAGGATAAATATGATATTTTTCCTTGTATTTTTTATATAAAAATGTTTTAATGAGCTAAATTTGATTGAAAATTGCCATGCTATAAAGAAAATTGAAAATTATAGTAGACCTGTTTCGAAATTTAAAAATAACAACACGTTGGCGGGGTGAATTACCCCTAATTTAATTAATCACATTTTTGTTAGTGTCTGCCTCCGATTTTCATGAAACTTTGCAACTGGTTAGAGTATCAAAAAATATTTGACACGTATTTTTTTTATCTGTGGAGAAAGACATCTGGGGGTGAAAACCACCCTTAAATTTCACCCCCAAAAACAGTTTTTTTTAATAACTCGAGATGGAATCGGAATTTTTTAATGAAACCAACACCTATTCGTTTCTTATAAAAAGACGAGTATTTGGATACAGTTTTGATGATAAGGAGTTGCACCCCCTATTTTTATGGGGGTAAATATAATTTTTTTCACCCTGTTTTTAAGGGGGTGTCAAACTCAATTTTTACCGACCGAGCAAAAACCATCTTGTTTTTAGTAGAAAAAAAAATATAACGGTATATGAAAAATAATGAGTGCATTGCCTTCCGTAATAACATTATTAATCATTCTATAAAATCCCAAGTCAATATTCGGAAGCGTTTCAGAATCGCATTTGAACGAATATTTCGTTCAAATGCCATTCTTAGATGCCTTAAAATATCGACGTGAAACATTGCAGAATGATTAATAATGTGATTACGGAGGGCAATGCAGTCATGGTTTTGCATAATATTTAAAAAAAAAAATAGTTTTTGTTATCATGCGGTAAATCGTAAAGTTAATAAGCGAAAAATTTACCGTCTAAAAGACATTAGTCACCGCCTCTTACGGACATGTTACCGCGCAGTGGTCATAGTCATATTGTTCGTGTATGATGTATTAGATACGTGTGATGTTTATCATGCATGACAGCATGGCGCTGCCCTGTTGAAAAAAATCATATGACAATCACTTGATCATCATCCCCGAAATCACGCCAAAAAGTCAAATGATTTTCATATGATTGTCATGTGACTCTTACGTTCCCAATCTGTTAAATATTTATTCAAATAATTATTATTAATTATTATTACTATTCATTTACTTGAATCTGCGATTAACTAATGTATTTTGATATAATGTAAATGGTGGCAAAGAAGTTTTGCATTAGTTGTCATAATCTAGGAATGAAAAATTAAATATAAAAAATTTAAGATTAACAATCATAAATGATAATAATAATTAATAATAAATGAAAATATTAACATTATTATCAGATAGAAATCAGCTGATAACTACCTGAGAATCAGGTGACGTTTTGGCCTAATTTTCATCTGATTATCAGCTAATAATCAGCTGATAATCAGCTGAGCTTTTTCAGTTGGGGCGTCGTCACGTTCATCCTCTGCAGTTCCCTTTCTATCTGTTGGATCTATAGTAGGGATTTATATAAATCATTTCCACTGATTTTATTTCCCTTATCTTGTATTGACTAATTTTACAAAATTATTTGAATAAATATTTATCAAATTGGGAACATGAGAGTCACATGAGAATCATATGACAATCATATGAAAATCATTTGACTTTTTGGCGTGATTTCGGGGATGATGATCAAGGGATTGTCATGTGATGTTTTTCAACAGGGTGAGCACTGCCGGGTGTCGAGCTGCGACGCGCGCCCGTAGCCCCCGCTAAAGTGACAACAATGCGAGCTGATCACCGACCACGACCACGACGACGACGAGGTACGGTACCTATACCCTGTTTCGCACCGCGTTCAGAGCACACCCACGAGGCGGGCGCCGCGTACCGTACAGCCATAACCTCACTTTGACGGGTCGCAGCTCCGTTATTGCGAGACGCATTCACGCATGTGTTAAGTGAAGGTGTCTCGGACTCTCGGCTGCGAGCGAGCGGGTAGGCACGAGGTGCGCTTGTGATTATGTGCAAGTGAAGTAAGATAACTACTGAGAAGAGGTAGTGAACCTGTAGCAGCAGCAGCAGGGGGCTGGAGAAGGAAGGATACGGCCGGACGGGATCGTACGTAAGCAGCAGCAGAGGTAGCAGCGACAGCTTTCGCCACGACGCCCACGACGCCTGTCACGATGGTAGCTGTTGCCAGCATAACGAGAGATACAGTACATAGTTGAGTTCAAGATGTGTGTTCCTTATATATCTGAACCAACTATACCCTACAAAGGTAGATATAACTGTAGACTTGCTGATCTATTCTAAAACGTTCTGGCCAAAGTATAAGATATTTTCATTTTCTTTTGCTTACATGTATCCCTTTTTTTTTTAAATTAAACTGAGCCTCGACATAAATATATTTCTTTTCATAATGAGAGTGCTTGACAATAATGTCTCGTTCTCAAACAAATTTGAAACTTAAAATATTTTCGTACACTACTTCTATTATACTAAATCTTTACTTTCAAATCAACTCGAGAGTGCAAAAGAAAAAATGAATTAAGAAACACCATATAAAGAAGTTTGAAATCACCAGTACTTGCTATGTGATGATAGCTGTGTTTATATTGCTGCTAGCAGTCAGTTATCTATAGATATTGTAATTTATGGTTATGGTACCTGTACATAGTCCGATACTTACAAACATTTGCAACCTATCTTAACATTTAAATATTTTCTAGAAATAGTGCTAGATTTTCCCACCCATAGGTAACAGTGTGATAATTTATTCTAAGTAGAATTTTGTAAAATATATTATTGATAATCCATTTCTTTAGTTTTTTTTATGTAATGTAATTATTTTTCATATTGAATCCAAAAAATTTCTATTTCTGTTTTCCCTTTCCTTTTCTACACGTGTCAGGGTATTCAAATCTAAAATAACAACCGTTATTTACTAAACCAAATTTTTTTCCCAGTACAGTTCTTCAGCATCGATTCGAAGTTATAATGGACTCTCGATATGACTATTAATATGACCATCATAAGGCAGGAGACTTTTAAGAAAATAGCACCAAATTGGGAACTGCAACTTTGACAAAACTACACAGTGGTATTACAATGGGCAACCTTAAGTGAAGGGCTTCCTGATACACGCATCTGACAGCTTCATCTTCCAGATTATCCATGGAACCAGATCTAGTCTGTAATTATTTTAATACTCTATGACCACTTTGTGGTCTCTTCTTTGAATAATTATTATTTCAGCAATCTTTTGCTTTCAACCATGCTATAGCTTCATTTTTTTCTTTCAGGGTTTTCATTTTCCTTCCAGAAAAAGCAGCAACTATAAGAGACCACCTGTCAGATTTAACAGGTGTACTCAGTATTAAGTGTATTTGATATTTACTTTGAGGTTACGTATTTTCGAACTTAATTTAAAAGAGAATAAGAATGATAGTAATCCGCTTCTTAATGCATTGCATGGTATCATTTTTAAGCTGATTTTATCTTTTTGTAAGTAGGTATAATTTAATAAAAAAAGAATGAAGTTATGCAATTGTTACGTGACGTAGTTGTCGGCGATAGTTTTTCATTCAGAAAATTTTCAATTCGCTTCTTTACACAATTTCATTTCATTTATTCGTTTCCTTATTAATCGCCTCACAACCGAAGTCGATTGTCTGTAGAATGTGCTGACAACTATGTCACGTTGCAGCACACCACGTTAAACGCGAAATCGGATCCCTAAAGTGGTGGCCTGGTGTTTATCGCCTGTTGCCGCCCGGGATGACTGAATGTGAAAGAGAGAGAGAAAAGAAAATCGGGGGAGGTACAGCTCGCGACCGGGCAACCGCGGAGAGTCAGTGCATACAGCCGCACCACGAAGTACGCCCTAGGCTACGGAATAAAAGCTTCTTTGTTCAATTAATAATTAATACAATAAGGTATAGGAAATATATAAAAAAAAGAAAATTATAGAAAACATATATTTATCCATCTACGCATTAGTGAAGCATATACTCTAACAACGAATATAACAGATAAAATTAACGAGTTTTACAAGAAAGATTCATAATAAGGGACGCTTAACAAATTGACTGTACGAGTAATCCACGTGGGCTTTCCTGCAGGACTAGGACCAATAAGGTTACAGTGTCAATTGATCGATTGCTCAGGAGTGGAAAACAAAATAAAAGAAAGGGAATAAATTTAGGTAATAACCATAATTACAATTAACAACTATATTATACAATTATAATTAAAATCTTATGGCACATACTTATATCCTTTATCCATTACGCATACGTCTACATTAAATAATAACGGTTAATTTCGAAATTATCAAGACAAAATTATTTATCTATATATTCTCCGGATGCTTGAAATTATTTGAAAGTGTAGTAAATTCTCTCCCCGTGGATTTTTATAGACTCCGTAAATTAACAAAGATAGGAAATTAATTCAATGAATAATTAACGGCGAGCGCATGTGTATCTCGGTATATATATATATATATATATATATATATACATATCTCTAAAGGGGTTTATAAAGCCCGTTTTTTTATATATAGGGGTTTATCGAGCCCGATTTTGATTATGCGGCCCGGGCTTCATAATATTCCTAAATATAGGGGTTTATGCGGCCCGACCTAGAGTCTATAACCCCAGGGTCCATTATTTCTTTAGTCACTTGCTATAGGGAACTCTGGGCTGTAGGTACTAATATACAGTGTTGGGCCTCATAAACCCCGATAAGCATGTGTGTGTGTGTGTGTGTGTGTGTGTGTGTGTGTGTGTGTGTGTGTGTGTGTGTGTGTGTGTGTGTGTGTGTGTGTGTGTGTGTGTGTGTGTGTGTGTGTGTGTGTGTGTGTGTGTGTGTGTGTGTGTGTGTATATATATATATATATATATATATATATATATATATATATATATATATGTATATATATATATATATATATATATATAATCATATGAACATCGACTTATGCTGACACCAATGTATAAGACCACGTGACCTGTCTGCATAAGTGTAGTACCGTTTATACAAGTGTCTGCACAAGTCTAGCGTGACTAAAGAAATAATCCCTCTACTTATGCTGACGTCTGCATAAGTCGGTCTCTGTCTGCATAAGTCTATTTAAATTTCGGAAAGTGTCTGCATAACTAGCGTTTCATATATTTATATATATATATATATATATATACACATATATATATATATATATATATACTTGTATGTACGGCTACCTTCGCTCTCCGAGCGTGCGTTACCTCTCTTTTTCACTCGTGTGAGTCAAGTGCCGTTAACGTCAGCCTCCTGCGACTGCGAGGTGACCAGCCTACTCTTTATCTCTGAGTGCAAAGGCATAATTAACTCGCTCGATTAGCGATCACTTCGTGGCAAATAATATGCCCTATTAAAGAACAAATAACGGTGAATTAATAATTTTAACCCTTAACCCTCATCGTTCACCGTGGGTGAAATTCACTTAAACAAAAATATTAACTCCTCAGACAGTAGCTTAGTTTTTGAAAATACCCTTTTTGATAACTTTTCATTACTTATATTAGATTAAGATAATAAAAAGTAGTTTCTACAATATTTTTGTGTCATAATAATTGTTCATTCATTTATATTCATTATTCAAGTAAAATAAACAAACACTCTAAAACTCGACATTTTTCGTGCATTCAATCTTTAAAATAAATATACCTTTTAAAACGAGCAATAAAAATTTATTTTCTTTACTGATACTCATAGGACATCTTTTAGAATCCTATAATAATAAGATAATTGTCGGTAAACAAACTGCTGTTCGTTCTTCGAAACGGTACATTTAATTTTTAATTAAGAAAATCCGATCAAGAATTTTTGACTAGTACTAACGGATTTAGGGCGAGCGACTAATCCGCTAAGGGAAAAATAAACTAATTTCTGTGAACCTCTGCAAATATCGAATGGAAAAACCCGGAAAACCTCAAATCGACTCCTTTAGCATTCAACCCTTGTGCGTGTTACCACACATGCCACGAAAGTTAAGTTTCTTATAAAGTGTTCTTAATGAACAACGATTCGATAATAAATTAACGAATTCCTAAGAAATAATTGATAACTAGAAATTCAATAATTGGATAATAATTTAACAATAATAATTATTTAATTATTATTGTTAATTAATAATTAATATTAATTAAGTATATCAATAATTATATTAATAAGTAATTATATAAATAATTGTATTAATAATTGATTATATATTGTTAATTAATAATTAATGATTTTTACTAATAGAAATTAATGTTTAGTGAGTGTTCATAATAATAACTATCCAATTGTTACTAATAATATCAATTGTTTAATAATTATTAGTAGAAAAAAATAATCAACAATTATTAATAAAAATTGAATTTTTCATTTTCTATAATAGATTAATATTCTTAATATTAATACAATAATCGATAGTATCGGAACTATACCGTACCCTAATAGAACTTCGATATGGTTGTCCTTTCGTTAGACCCTACGTAGTAGGTTGAGGATTACTTTAGTTCGTGAATCTACGCAATACGGGCGTTGATATGCCATATCCATCGAAGCCAGTCCATCCAGAACCCGGCAGCCCATTCTAGATCCAAACCGCAAAGAGCCAGAGAGCAGTAACGGCCTCTAAAAAGGGAACAAGAACCCAGAAACAAGGTGTCCGCATACTGGAGGATTGAAATAACCATATTCCACATATAATAGAGGAAATCCAGTAACACCGAGGAACATCTCAACGAAGAAGAAAATATATAATCACATATTTCAAGAAGAATAATTACTTGCGTAGATAATAATATTTCTACGCCTGTACCTAGATCTATAAATATAGAAATACCTAATCCGCGGATCCAGCTGGATTATATTTCCTCAGATTATATCTCCTCCACGGACGTGTTAAGCCGCGCGTCAGTATCGTCACATAGACGGGCGCATCGCCCCATAACCCAGACTCAGGGTCATGTTGCAGTGCGGCAGCGAACATTGAATAAAGTCTCAGATTCTGACAGCCGGACTAATAGAGTGATTACTCCATAGCGTTAGCGTACGACGGGTATCGACGAATATTAATTGACCGCCAGAGGAATAAGTAGTGGCATGTGTGGTTTCTTTTGTTCTCCTTAACTTTTACCAAATAATTATTGATTGGTACGGGACAATTCTTTATTTGCATAGGACGCTTTATATACATAAATGATTTCCTAGTGTAATAAAACGATAGTAAGTCTTATTATTGTAATTTAACAGAATATTTACGGGTTGGTAATAAATAAGTGATATCCAACAGTAGGCATTGTTATAATTTCATTATTCCTTCAATCGATTTTATCCTTTCTTAAAACTTAGAATATACCTTAGAATTCTGGTAGTTATACAATATTCCACTTCATCAATAAATTATCCCTCGATATTGGGGTACGAAGAGTATTGTACGAACTTACGTCTCCGGTCTCGACAACAAATAAGGAGAGCAGATACTACGGTAACCCGATCAATACGAATATCACAACGAAGCAATTGCGCGCCGCTATATCCGTATGGGCGAATATAGGGGACGAAGGTAAGAGAAGGCACCCTCTTGGTGAGAGTGACACTAATATTCTCGAGGTCAACGACCACAACATTTTTATAACGAGTGCGTGAGGTCTTAACAGACGTCACGTAACAGCAATTTTTCAGATTTAATAATAAGGCACTGCTTGTTTATTTCCTAGAACTGTCAAACTGAAAAGTTACATATTTTCATTTTTTTATTTAATTATGTTTAATAAAAACATAGACTAGTACTTTCAGAAAGATAAAGTCAACTCAGGCATACATGAGATGCATTACTGGAGCGGATTTCTATTATTCTTATACTCTTATAAATTAAGTACGGTAACATGACCTCAAAGTAAATATGAATAACATGGAATGGCCAATCCAACTGCTAAATCTGACAGGTGGATTTTATATTGTAGGAGCAGGGTGAATTTTCTAGTCAAGTTTTTAATTTTGGCCCTTTTCGTGTAGTGCAGTGTGTGTCCGAAAGGTCTATGGATCTATAGTTTGCCTTGCTGTAACAACTATGTTCATAAAATGCAAGGTATCCAATAGGTAATTGGAAAGGTCATGGTTGAGCATTAAATATGAGTGCATGTAAAAATTGTGAAAAAGTTACTTTAACCAGTAAAATTTAGTTTGATTGTAGTAGTTAATGAATAATTAATGAACATTAATTGAGTTTTAGAGGTTATAGTCAACTTTTAATAATTATGACAGATATCCAGATTTTTAATTCAATCATGCTCGCTTAAAGAAAAAATTAAATACCACATTACAAGCAGGCCTGTAGATCTATAGATCTTTCGGACATACTCACACTACATGGAACTTCAGATTTCAGAACACAAAATATATTTAATTAAATAGGCTGAAATTTACAACTTAAAAAGACGAATTAATCGTGCTCCTGTAATATAAAAAAGCTGCCTGTCAAATTTAGTAGGTGTACTCATAATTCAGCGTTGTTGATGTTTACTTTGAGGTGATGTGTTTAACTACTTAATTTAAAAGAGTATAAGAAATTTACTTCTATAATGTATTTCAGGCATCGCATGTTCTTTTAAGCTAATTTTATCTTTCTGGAAGTAGATATAATTTAATAAAAAAAGAATTAAGTTGTGCAATTTTTCAGATTTAGCTGAGGCACTGCTTGTGTATTTTTTTTAGAACTGTCAAACTTAAAAGTTACATATTTTCATTTTTTCATTAAATTATATTCAATAAAAACATAGACTAGTACTTTCAGAAAGATAAAGTCAACTCAGACGTACATGAGATGCCTGAGATGCTTTATTGGAGCCGATTTCTATCATTTATATAGGGTGACTACACCAGTATTGGAACAGTCATCTGTTAACGAACACTTTCTTTATATATATGAAAATATCAAGCTTTCTATGTATTGTTTATCTAATATGACGATGATTTTCGAATCCTTGAAAATTTTTATTTCATTTTATATAAAGACTAGAATGTTGGGCGCGCTATGCGCGCCTACAATGTAGCTGTGTTCTCTTGAGCCGACTACAATAATTGCGTAATGTGACTCATTATGTAAATATATTTATTAATGTATACTATTAATTATTCGATTAAAATGTTAATTCTAGATATATGGTGTAACGAATTTCGTGGTCACGTAGAAACAAAAAAAAAATAGACCTCGAATACGGCCGATAGAAGAGAGCATGGAAAATAAACAACAAATAGATTTAGGAAAAAATACAGTGGAGAGGGCTCTAGCATGGGTGTAGTGTGTATAGTGTTATACTCAAAGTATAACAATTTTTACACACTTTAATTATCTATAATTCGTGTTAAACCATATTCTTTCTATATATTCTCTAGACATATTCTATATCATTTCAAAGAACACGATTTTACACGTACATTGCATAAAGTAAACATATTAAACATATGTAAATAAATGTAAATATTTTCTTCATTTTAAATTGTACACTAATAATAATAATAATAATAATAATAATAATAATAATAATAATAATAATAATAATAATAATACATACATACATACATACATACATACATTAAAGATACTATTTATTATAAAATTTCTTTAAAAACGTAATTTTTTACTTTATTATTAACTCGATTAGAATCTAAATAGAATTTTAATCCACTCCAAGAACGGACACGCGAAATTGCAACATATAAATGTCCATGACTAAAAACATCTTTTTATAAATCAATTAATACATTTGAAAATTTTGGGTCTGAGCTTTATTGATAGTCATTGCAAATGCCAATTTTATTGGAAACTGTCTTCTTTTGAAAGTAAAAAGATACTCATTATCAAAATATAAAGTAATGCGATTTAAAAAAACAACTTGACCCTCTTTATCCCCCGTTAAAATTTTACATTTCAATAAATTATTATTTAAATCTAAAATTCTTAATCGTGTTCCATTACATAATCCTTCATGTATACTAATATTTCTGATAAGCATAATAATAAAATTTATTCGTAAATGCAATTCATGAGGTGGTAAATTTTGTGGATTCAATGAATTAAGATATTCTGGTAAAATTCCTTCACCCATTAAACCATTATCATCACAATGATCAGCGGAATCAACACTCGTATATATACGTTCATTATAACATCTAATAACGATACGACAGTTTTATTAATTTCGTTCACATCTATATTTCGTGCAGCTAATATAACCGATGAGCTCATTTCATCATAAAGGTGATTTCTTATCAAATGTCCATACATACAATTAATGAAATTAAAATCAGTAGTTATAGATCGTTCAGGAATATCAATATTATCATTGTTGTCTTTTAAATCACCGTTTCCCACATCCAAAACAAATTTTGATAATGTAATATCTTCATCTATAGCTCTCATATTAGTCGTTAACTTAAATTTATGAAACACATTCCACAAAATACCACTTTTGATAGATAAATTTATAACTTCACTTCGAATGCTTCGTGGTAATATAGGTAATAATTGTCTAAAATCTCCACCTAAAATGACAATTTTACCACCAAACAATAAATCATTACTCATAATATCTTGTAAAGTCCTGTCCATGATTTCTAATGCGTATCGCGGAGCGAGCCATTGGGGCCTCATCCCAAATAAACACATCTGTTTGCTTCAAAAATTGCCCTTCCTTTGATTGCACAGCGATATTAGATGAAGAATCTGATAATAAAGGTACAGGCAAACCTAGTACTTTATGAACCGTCATTCCTTTAGGTAGTAACGTTGCAGCGATTCCAGTAAAAGCCATACAACAAACATTCTTGCTTTGACTTTTAATAAATTATATAATGTTGTATGTAGAAACGATTTCCCAGATCCACCAGGGCCATCGATATAAAAACACCGAGAGCTGTTATAATTAATAACATGTGATACTCTTAAAATCTTATCAACAATTTCTTTTTCATCCCTGTTTAATATGGAATACTGTCTATTTCCCATATCTTCCAAGTTACCACGCAATTCATTACTATCCTCAATATGGTTATTCACTACTAATTGAGGCATCGATGGAAAGTTCGCAATATCATTGCCTTTAGCTATCAACATTTCACAAATATTGGAATAAGCTAAATTATAAGCTCTGGTCTGATCTCCACATAATCTTGGGAAGTCTTCTGATAAAGCATCTTTAAAATTTTCCCAAAGTTCGTCCGGATGCACAGGTTGACAATGATTCAAATTACGTACAAATAACAGACGTATACTACCTGGCATCATCCAACTTACAGCTTCCTGCATAGCTCGACTCCATTCCTCATCATCATCTACGAGGGTCATTTGATAAGTACCTAGCCTACAAATGAAAACACCAAAATTTTATAAAAAATAAAATTTATTTTTCAATGTAGTCTCCTTTTAGTTGAATACACTTGGTCCAGCGGTGTTCCAATTTTTTTAACCCCGTTGAAAAAAATGTTTTCTCTTGGTTTGCAAAACAGGCCTCCGTGGCGGCGATTATTTCGTTATTGGAGTGGAATCTCTTCCCGGCGAGCGAATTTTTTAGGTTCGGAAACAAAAAAAAGTCGCACGGAGCCAAATCTGGAGAATACGGTGGATGGGGCAGCAGTTCGTAGCATAATTCGACCAATTTAGCCGTGGCGAGTGCAGAAGTGTGTGCCGGTGCATTATCGTGGTGGAAAAGCACTTTCTTTTTAGACAAATGGAACCGTTTTTCTTCTAACACGGCGTCAAATCGGCTCAATAGTTCGGCGTAGTACTGTCCTGTGACCGTTTTGCCCTTCTCCAGATAGTCAATAAAAATCACACCTTGAGAATCCCAGAAAACAGTGGCCATCACCTTTCCGGCCGACGGGACCGTCTTCGCCTTCTTCGGAGCAGGTTCACCGGGTAAGGTCCACTGTTTTGACTGCTCCTTGGTCTCTGGAGTGTAGTAGTGAATCCATGTTTCGTCGACGGTCACGTAACGACGCAAAAACTCTTTTGGATTGCGATTAAACAGCTCCAAACACTGCTCTGAACTGGTCACACGGATGCGCTTGTTGTCTGCAGTCAGCAAACGCGGCACCCACCTTGCTGACAGCTTCCTCATGCCTAAAATCTCATGTAGGATATGCCACACGCGTTCTTCTGAGATGCCTACTATCGCAGCTATCTCGTGCACCTTTAATCTGCGGTCTGACAAAACGATATCGTGTATTTTTGTCACGTTCTCCTCCGTAGTGGCTGTTTTCGGAGCACCTGGGCGTGGATCATCAAAAACCGACGTACGACCACGTTGAAACTCGTTATACCAAAATTTCACGGTCGCCATCGAAGGAGAAGCATCCCCATACACTGCATCCAAGCGTTCTTTAATTTCACTGCGCGATTTCCCTTCCAAAAACAAGAATCGAATCACCGACCGATATTGTTCTTTCTCCATTTTTCAAAAATCAACGGACACATTTGCTTTCACACGCTCTCAAAAATAAACTACAACTCCGACCCGGCTGAAATTTCGTCTGTAACCGTTTACAGGAAGATACTGCACTGTAGTGTATTTCTGGTGCGATAGTGGCACCATCTGGCGGTGAGGCTAGGTACTTGTCAAATGACCCTCGTATTATTATTAAAATGATTTGAAGTTTTTTGGAGATGTTTAGTTTATATGCCTAACGAGCTGTATATTTTCTCTAGTAGATCTATAAATTAATTTCAAAGATATTTCAAATTTCAATTTTTTCATAATTTTTTTCGAACTTTTATTTCTCAAAAATGGCTTTGTGTAGTAAATTGAAATTCGTAGCAAATTATCATCATAACATAGTCAACACTTTTATAAAATTTGTTCCATATTCTATGATTACTTTAGGAGATTTTTAATTTATTAATTTCGATTATTTTCTTTGTATCATAGCGCTGTAGGAAAATTAATGAAGATTGGTATACATGACGAATTTACTTTTTTTTATGTATAACCATATCATATTATATTACAAAACGCCAATCTTAATCATTTGCTTTGCAATAGTCATTTTATACGCTCGATTGAGAAATTTATTTGGCAACATTTTGTGATAATAAAATGTAAATGCTTAAATAGTTGTTAAAACTGCACAGACGAAAATGAAATTAAAAAATTTATTAAAAATCGTTTTTAGGACTGCCATTACGTGTTAGACAGTGAAATTTTGTGTTCTCTCCACTTACGAAATATAAAATAAGGATTCTCATTCAAAAACAATTGATTAAAGGTTCATAAAATTTTACGTTTTAAGTATATAGTAATCCGATAGTTTCGGTATAAATTTTTTGTTTTTAATAAATGTACTTTAACAAATATAACTTATGTTTACATTTTACGTAAAATATTTGTTTGCATAGTTATACTGTTAGAAAATTATTTATATTTACTTTTATGGAATTAGAGAAATAATAGTAAGAGATTGTTCTTAAAAAATAATAAACTTAATTTAAAAAATCCACGGGCAAATAAAATTTTAAAATGTAAGAAAGTGAAATAATAATTATAATTAATAAATTGAAAAATGGAAATAGAAAATAAAGACTAAGGGACCTAACTGCCAATTTATTGGTAGCGTTTTTTTTTCAATTTCTACACTGTTAAAAAATTAAAAATTACTTTTACTTACTATAGCAGCTTATGGCGAATTTGGATTTGTATAAGGCTCTTCTGGTTGCAGGAATTTGAGCATTATTTTCATTCTCCCTATCGTTACTTTCATCCTTATCAGCCCAGTAAAAATACGTTGAAAGCTCATCTGTTATACAGTCTTTTACAAATTGCTTTGTCGCATTATCAACATCTTTTCCTCCAAATAACTTGACGTAATTTAACTAAGAAATGAAATTTATGAAATTAAAAAATTTTAAACTAATCATATTTAAATTTTCTTTCCCAATATCTCTATTTTTAACTTACAATCTCGTTTTGCTTTTGTTTATTTTTTTCAAAATTGTCAAACTCCTCCACATTTGTTAGAGGAAAACCCTCTGGAAGACAGAGAGATACATGAGCTTCATTGTTTCCATTTCCATTTCTAAAATGTATACAGTGATCATTAACATTACGAGTTTATTTTAAGGAGGTTCGATAGTATTATTTATTGTTTGTACCACAATTAGAGGGTAACTGCATTATCGTTATCAAATGAGGCTAAATGTGTTTTATTTTTCATGAAGAATGTACTTTTTCTCAAATGGACAACATATTTCAAACTCATCGAAATAGTTTTTGCAATTTATTACACTACTCTGATCTTTCAAATCTGTCTGTCATTGCAGCTTTACGTTAAGAGACACTATCACATATAGGTTAAATGTTTTTTTCTTTTAATAAACATTGGCTTATACATCTGCAATAAGTATTATAACGTATGTTCAAACTTTGAGATTATTCCTGAAATACGGGTTTTATCAGTATTCGTAAATTCATTATAATGTATTATTTCTTACATTATTCATTTTAGTTAATTGTAATAAAATTTACGTGAACTTCATAAGTGCCCGTGTTAACATGAAACCATTTTTCAAATATTATTTCTCGAAAATTTTTACTGTAACAATTATTAACAAATAATACTCGAAACTATTTTATTTCAAACTATTTTACAGATTTATTGTTTTTTTGGAATATTATCGAACGTCCTTCATTTATTTTACAAATATACTTACAATTGTAACTGTTCCAATTTTTCACGTATTTCCAGTGCTAGCTGATCTATTTTGTTATCAAAATGTTGTTTCCATGTTTGAAGATCATTTCTAATGGCTTTTGCCAAACATTCATGTAATGCTGTAATTGTGCGTAACAACTTATCAGAATTAAATGATGGTTCAACTGAAGAAATACCTGCAAAATGTGTGTCTCATTTAAATAATTTCGTTACAAGTAGTACATTTTAGAAAAAATGCCCTATAGTTATGATTTATTAAAAAGTGCAAGTGGAAAATGTGTTACAATTTTTGCAAGTGTTAACATAACAATTTTTGTACATTAAGACATTGTTTAAAAACATGACGAGACTTCAAGACAAGACCGTAAATTTCAAGAAATTTCAAGACCAAGACTTGAATAGTCTCGTCTTGTTTTCGTATGGTGCAGCCCTACTTCATCGCACTTAAAAATTGAAATTCTAAAATTTAATATGTTATATTAAATGGACGACGATTAAGGAGGTTCACGAGATTTTCAAAGTCTTAGAGAATGGTTTGAAAAAAATATGTTATTCTATAGTTAAAAATCAAGTTGCATGAATTTTTATTAGAAATGTTGACTACATACTTTTCAGGAAAAAAATTCTTTGAAATTATACTTTTAAAGGGCTGCTATGTAAGAGAGAGGTTATGAAGCCTAATTTGTGCGTGAAAATTGGGGATACATGATAACCCTGAACTTCGTTCAACAAATATATTGAAAGAAAGTGTCTACCTTGCTTCAATCCATGTATATTTGAGTTATTCATAGAGTTGATTTCCGGAACCACGTTGGCCATTGCGTCAAAATGGGAATTGTCAGTCTGTACAACTTGTTGCTCATTTTCTTTCGCACTTTCAAGTTTTCATTGTCCATTGAATCGTCACTAATACGTTCAGAATCATTCTCTTCGTTCATTTTTCCTTCATTTTTTTCTTCATCTTCTTCTTCACTTCCTTCTTCAGCTTCTTCTTCATCTTCTTCATTTACAAAAGAATATGACATATCTGATACATCACTGCAATTTCCTTCATCGTCTGCAGTTTTGTTACCATGCTGTTCATTCAAACACTTTTCCATTACAGCGACTGTACTCTTTTCACTTGAATTCACGCTTCCACAATTATCTATTTTGGAATCATCGCTTTCTGTTGTTTCAAATCTTTTAGGTGTTTTTATTTTACGTCCTGTAACGGGATGGCTAGTGGGGGAAAATCCCAACAAGCCACAGGCCAGCGATGCCCTAGAACACGGTGCCGCGGGTGTCAGACTAAAACGACTTGCCCGGGGATTTGCTCCAGGAATCCCGAAAACAACGCGAAGATTGCACATGAACTACGCTTTCCAACTAATTGGATCGCTGAGTGAAAAGCGCGCGCTCGAAGAGTAAAGCGCGCGGCCGCTATGCTCAGATATGAAAACGACCGGCGGAGTCGTTTTTCCGCGGAGGCGGCGGTATCCGGGAGAAGGACAGGTTGTAATGAACAACGCGACGAGTAACTAGATATCACAGTATATTAAAACCAATAACAATTACATGCACAACGCACGTGCTTATTAAAACAAACTGTTAGTTCGCGCGCGACAGTTAATATTCAAACGCGCGAACAATACGGCGCGCGGCGAAGCTGCTAATCTCGCGCGCGGTTTTAAAGTACGGCGGGCTGACACACACCCGCACGTACACGGCACAGAAAGCTTACACGGGGCGATTTCCGTGCGAGCCTTTACAATAAACCCACGAGAGGAGAGTAGAAAACTTACGTTAGGAAGGAGCAGCCGGTGCACTCGGCTCTCTCTCGCTCTCTGTCGCTCGCACAGCAGTTGCACTCTCTTTCTCTCTCTATTACTCACTGTATTGGGTCGGCAGGCGGGCTGGCTACCGGCTCCTCGCTCGCTGTCTCGTGTGGCTCACGCGGCTCGGGATCGCTCTCTCTGTCTCTCTTTCACACGCATACACTCTGCTCGGCGCCTTCACTACACTGGCGGTAACTATAAAAAGCTAGAACGGCGCGGACGAGGTAACTTTTGAGAGACACGCTGGAGAGAAGTTTAATGAACGATTTTGGACGTAAAATTTCCCGCTCTATCCGATTCCGATGTCAGAAATAGGGGTTCTAATCTGAAAAAATGATCTTAACCTTGAAATGACCTTGAAAAATGATCTCAAGGTCAAATTGAAGGTGACCAAAAGTTGACCACTATCGTCACGAACAATTTTCATCTGAACCATTTTTCTGTATCTGGCTTGCATTCGGAGATATTTGGCTGAATAGATTAAAATGAGACACCGTGTATAATCGATTAATGAAAATTGCTCGATTAGACCAATGAGCGTGCGGTGTTAGCGGCAAGAGGCGGCGGAGAGCGCGGAGTGGGGGAAGGTGCCGCGCCGCCGCGCCGCTAACGCCGCGCGCTCATTGGTCTAATCGAGCAATTTTCATTAATCGATTACGGAAAATCTATCGATCCGATCGCGTTGGTTCATTGGACTTTTTATCTTAGAATTTTCCGCTCTTTCACGTGATATATACCCAATGCGGTTGTTTTTCAACAACCTGTATATATTATATAAGTACAGCGAGAAAACGTATGCGACCCGCGTGACCGCGAAGGCTTCCTGTGTATACGACACACACACGCACACACACACACACACACACGCACGCACGTACGGTCACGCACACGCACACGCACGCACGCACGCCCGAACGCACGCAGGCACACACACACAGACATACACACACTCAACTCGCACACACACACACATATGTGGCTTCCCGGAAAAGCCACGTTAGGGACGGGTTTTTCAAATTCGGTTTTATGCCTTTTTTCCTCTATCAGATGTCCTCTATCAGATGTCCTTTATCATCCAGCCGTGACAGAAATTACGAAAGTGCAATCGTTGTCTTGAATCAGCACAAGGAAAAACACATATCTACATTTTTTCAACGTTTTCCCGGAATAACCACGTATCTCCATTTTTTTAGAATAATTCCCGGAAAAACCACGTAACTCCACTTATTTTTTAGAATTATTCCCGGAAAAACCACGTAACTCCACTTTTTTTAGAATAACTCCCGGAAAAACCACGTAACTCCACTATTTTTTGTAGACTAATTGCCGGAAAACCCATGTAACTCCACTTTTTTTTAGAAAAACTCCCGGAAAAACCACGTAACTCCATTTTTTTTAGAATATAACTCCCGGAAAACACACCTAACTCCACTAAAAATTTTTTCTATTCCCGGAATAACCACGTAAGTGAAATTTGATTTCTAAAACATGAACGCTATTTTCTCTGGTTACTATCGCAAACAATATGTTATTTACATTAGTATTCATAGACGCAGTGTTGCATTTAATCTCACTTGTCTTGATTTATAACATCGATGCGAAATCTGCGAAACTAAAAACTCGATTTACTCGAAATAATGAAAAGTGGAGATAAGTGGTTTTCCCTGGAAGCCACATATATATATATATATATATTGTAACGCTCTGCCGGGGATCAAGGCAGAGGTTCGCGGGTAATTCTCAAATACAACAGATAAACAACTGAGTATAACTCCAGGTAGTTTATTAATATCAATCTAATGTACAGTACAATGGTATGGGCGCCAGGTGCACGCGTCACTCGCACCGATCTAAGCCTTCGCCGGCTAGCTTCAGCCGGGAGCAGAAAACCCTACTCTAAGCTGCAGCTACAGCACGTGCTGCAGCTGGCGCGAATTCGGAGTCTCACGGCGCTCGATTCGGATGCGCACACACACGCACTTGGAAACCGGGGACGGGAATATATAAAGGGCAAACCTTGGCCAGGACGCTGCTGCTGCTTCCTCTCGCTCTCTCGTTCTCTCTCTCTCGCTCTCCCTAGGGCGCTGCCTCCAGACGGTGGCGAGGATCGCCAGGGCGCACTGGCACGTACGCGACTTCGGCAGCGAAACACTATGCGAGCACGCGGCACGGCGGTAGGCGACAGAATGGCTAAATGCCGGCCGGTGCGCTCACGCTGCTCTCTCCGCCGTCCCCTCGTTCGTCCATCGGCCGTCGTCTTCACTGCGGCGCGTGCGAGCGGTCCGTATACGGCCGATGCTCGCACGCACCGTCCGGCGGATGGCCGATACAGCGCTGAGCCACTGCGTCTCTCGTTCTCTCCTTCTCTCGGCTGTCGTCTGCTCCTGTCAGCCGCCTGGGAGAGCGAGCTTACTCATGCTCCAGCTACAGCTTGTCCTCGCTGTAGCTGCTGCTGTTTCCTCCGACTGCTGGCCTGCTGGATACGGGAGGGGAGGGACTAGTGCGCGGAGAAGGCAGCGGGGAGGGATGGGCGCGCGCATGTGTGTGCTCGTGTGTCGAGACGTAGCTCGCCGCGGCCGCCGTGCACCTTCTTCGATCTCTCCTGTAACGTGCGTTCTGCCACGTTACAACTCTCCGCTCCTAAACTCGAAGTAGTACGTGGACTACCTTCGCATGTTTCTCACTGCTCTAACTGTTACATCTGATGGCAGTTTCGTTGCCCTAGCTAATTTACTTAAGCTAATCGGTCTTAGCTACAGCGGTGTGAGTGTAACTGTTCGTGTCCCCTTAGCTTCTTCTTCTGCAGCTAGGCTTATGTGTAAATCTGTATAAAGTATAACCGATGAGTGTGAGTTCTATTCTATGCAACCTGGCGCCAATAATGCTTTACAATTTCTCCATTCGCAATTACCGCACGCGATTGCGACTTCCACACCGCACTCTGACATTTTCCACTCACTCATAACTTTAAACAAGATGAAATAAATAAAAAAAAAATTGCTGCAACAGCACCTTACCTGGCCGATCCCTTGGACTACTGCTCTTTTTAGAGCTACGTTCTGGCAACCTAAAATACATGCTGACTCGATCGCGAATAAACCAATTTAGCCAAACTATTCATTTAAAACTGTCCATATTTATTGCGATTTGCTTCAGGTATTACGGAAGAGCGCGCTTGCTGTCGCTTGCAGGGAATCAAATGGAGGGGGAGAGGTAAGATAAATGAAACTAAAGGAGCCGTGGCCGGGCTCATCGAGGGCCAGAAACCCTGACGCGTGCGTCAGAAAATCTCTACCGGGTCTATGCAGGAGGGGCCTTCCGCGGTCGTCCTCAACCTCGGTGCATGACTGGAACGGAGCCGGCCCCGGTAGGAGCGGATCCAGCCCTGGCAGGAGCGGGAGCCTTGGCTGGCGACCTCGCCCTCGTCCTCGGCCGACCTGGCGCGGCATTAGGACTGGTTATCGCACAAGCTGTACGGCGCGGCCGATGGCCAGGAATGGTATCCGCCTTTCGTCCGACGAGTCCATCATTTCCAACGACAGGAATCTGGGTTGTAGCTTGGTCTCCTGGTGGTTGGACATTTCTTGGCGGCGTAAACTTTTTTAAATCATTCACGAATACTTTCGTCCGCCTCTGCGAGTCTAGATCCTCCACTCAGTACACTACTGGAGAGTAGACTTCTACCACCTTAGCCGGTCCAATAAATCTAGGCACTTGCTTAGCTGCAAATCGGTCCTCTGCGGACGATAGTACATGGTTTCGGCGCCTCACGAGGTCTCCGACTTGGTAGAGGACTTCTCGTCGATTTTTGTTGTAATTTCGCGCTTGCCTTGCTACAGCTTTATCCATGTGTCTGCGTACCAAATCATGCAAGGCAGGCAATCGGCTGGCTCGAGTCTTACATTTATCCACGTCAGGAGGGGAGGTAGGAAGAAGGTTTTCCAGGTGATTCCGGAATAAGGAGGAAGGAACAGGATTACGCCCCAAATTAAGAAATGCCGGAGAAACCCCTAACGACGAGTGCACAGCACTATTTAACGCGAAACACAATTCGTTTAAGTGCAAGTCCCAATCTCGATGATCCTCGGCTAAAAAGCTGTTGATCATTGGTCGTAAATTACGGTTGACTCTTTCCACCGGGTTTGCTTGTGCATGGTAGGGCGGAATCGTGGATTGTAGAATTCCATACTCATCTAACCTTTCAGTAACCATTCGGTTAGAGAATTCTATGCCATTATCCGTAAGCAAAACCCGAGGGCAACCCCAACGATTTACGATCAATTCCTGAAATGCTTTTAGCACTGATTTAGCATCTGCTTTCCTCAACGCCTTCAGCTCAACGTATCTAGTAAACAGATCTTCAAGGACAATTGCATACCTGTTACCAGTACACGAGGGAGGTTTTGGGCCCATTATATCAGCTGCTACGACAACCCATGGACCGTCCAGGTTTCTCTCCGTCATCAATCCAGCTGGAGCTTGCTGAGAGCTTTTGTGAGCTTGACATACTTGGCAGGCAGCTACGTACCAACACACGTCTCGATAATAGCCTGGCCAATAATAATATGTCACTACTCTCGCAAAAGTCTTCTCCACGCCTAAGTGACCTACTTGTGGAGTGTTATGAGCTTCAGCTAGAGCTTTTTCTCGATCTGCTTCAGGGAGGACGAGCTTCCACGCATCCATGTCCGGCAGCAACGGATCCACAGTCTTATTCGGGCGGTGCGCGTACAGTAAGCCATTTACTACCTTCCAATCAGGGTATTTCCTAGGTATTTTCTCGATATTGTTGATTCTCCCTTGATACCATGGATCTTCAGCTGTAGCAGTGGCGATAGCTGCGAGCTCATAAGTTCCTTCCCAAGCACGCGAAAGCGCACCCGGAACTTTGTGCAGCGCTCCCTTACGGTGTACAAATTCAATGTTGTACATTTGCAGAGACGTATTCCTCCATCAGCTACGCGTACTGAAACTGCTTCCTGTTCCAATTTCTCTGCAAATTCCTTGCTGACGCCTTTGCCGAGATACGAGTGAACTGAGCCATCGTCGAGCATGCCTAGGAGTTTTCTTCCATTCAATTCTATGTTGAACAATAACCTTGGCTGGACGTTGCTGATAGCGCTTCTCATTATCAGTGGTTCTGGAGCTAGAACTTGAGGGATGTCTTCCTCGCTCATAGCTGCAGCTGAACTGTTTTCTGGAGTAACAGCGATCGAATCAGAAGTGGGAGGAGTCGAGTCTGAAGCAGGAGAGAGGTGAGTTGACTTCGTTAACTTCCCCTCTTACTCGTTTCCCGCCGCTGTAGTCGAATTGCACTTGGTGCATCGACGCGCCGTGATATTAGGCTGTCCGCACATTAGGCAGACTGCAGCGTTCAAACACTCACGTCTCCAATGTCCAGCTTGGCCGCAGCGGAAACATGGCTCTCGAACTTTCCATGGCTGCATATCCTCGTACTTCGCCTTCCGGGGGACGGTCTCGATCTTCAGCTCTTCCTGTTTAGGCTCGCTCTCCGCCGGCTTTACTCGAGCATTTCCCTTTTGGTCGCTACGGCGACCCTTACTCTTGCTGCGAGCATCTCGTTTCCGATCTTTTTTCTCTTCCCGCTGTCCATCCGTCGATTTGAACTTCCGTTCTCTCGACGATCGCTGCTTCTCTCCTCCTTCCGTCTGTGTGGCTGCTACAGGAGCGAAATTGCTTGAGCTGGACCGCTTCAGCTCGTTTTCTTACAGTGTGCTCGGAACCACTGAGGCTAGTTTCACCTGCCGCTGCTGCTTCGGAGGAGTGTACGCTGAAACAGGGAAAGCTGAATCCGCTATCGGAGGCGGTGGCTTGTAAGCTTTCTCCTGTGCTCTCCTCAGCTCTTCTCGCTTCCCTAGCTTCTGCAACTCCGGAAAATTTTTGAAGACCTTCCTCTCGATGCGCAGCCGATATGATGGGTGCAGCTTCTGGTATACTCGGTCAAGCTGCTCTCCCAATGTTAACGGCGGCTTCAGCTGATCCAACAGGTCCCTCACTTTCAGCAGATAAGTGGAAATCTCCTCACTTGGTCCTTGCGTTCGCACCTCCAGCTCCTTCCGTAGTCTCTCCAGCACGTCTTCGAAGCTGTACTGCAGGCAAAACGCGTCCAGAAATTCTTCGTACGTCCTCCAGAACTGATACTCTCGGCGAAACAATTGCCATGACTCATCATCAAGAGCTGAGGGCAAGGCTTTCACTATTTCCTCGAGAGTCAGCTTGTAAGTTTCTTTGCATTTCGATAGATCTGCAATGAAACTTTCGGGGTCCCTTTTTCTATCCCCTTTAAACGTAATATACCACTTAGAGAGTAGCTCCGTCGTACGTTTCTCTTTATAAAGCGATGATCGATCGAGAAACGATGCATCATGGCTCAGCCCGGGAGCAGAGATCTCACATCTCCCCGGGTGAGTCTGAAACCTCGCATCCGTATGCATTGGGGCTGATTGAAACCCTGTCACCACTGACGGCGGAACTGCAGGCGAAAAATGCGAATGCGATTGCGGAATGTTGCTCGAATACGGAGGATACAGTGGAGCATGTGGCAACAGCAACTGCGGAGACCTGAAAGACTGCGGAAAATACCCAGGCGGATACTGAAACGACGGTGGCGACGCTGGCTGATTGTAATACGGGCACACCGGCTCGACTCGTGCTCCAAATCCGCTCGCTTGTGAAGCTCGAGCTGAAACAAAATTTTGAGCGAGCGACGCTGAGGACATAAGAGGCGGCTCATGATAACCTGGTGTTACTCGCGGCATTGGACATTGTGAGTAGACAGCAGGCCCTGCTACGCTGTCGAAATTTCCTAGAGCAACATTAGCTGAAAGCTGAGGAATACTCGCCGAAGGTAGCGAACCAACTCCGGAAACACCGCTGCTGAACTCTCTTCCCGGATACCTCGTGGATGGAGCAGCCGGGTATCTCATCTGCTGCGACGGCAACGCTGGAAGCAGCAAAAACGACGTACCGTCGAGCAATCCATTCGGCTGCCTCACCGCCCCTCCTTCAGTCGCAGATAATGGAATCTCGTTCCGCGCACTCGCCACACTCGTTAAATCCATACTATTTTCCATGAACGTGCTATGCTCGTGAGCACGAAGTGGACCGAGTGGACCGAGAGGATAACGTGTGGATTGTGCACGCGGATTAGGAGCTGACACCCTCGTGTCATGAAACACTTCCAGCGCGGCGATGCTAACATGCCTCTGTGCGTGAGAACTCTGTATCGCTGGAGCAACATGGCTGCCAGCTGTAGGCTGCTCGGCCGCACGCCGCGGCTCACTCACTTCGATGTGCAGCCTCGACGTAAAAGTCTGCGACGGCTCCTCCATCGAAATTGGATCGCGAAATCTACCTATCGATTGGCCTGTGGAGAGCGGCTCTGCTTCTGAATACTCTGGAGCTACCACCAGCTGCACTGGAACCCTAGATGGCGAAAAACGTGCTACAGAATGCCTACTCGACGACGAAGGACTATGCGCAGAAGTGGACTCGTCCGCCGGCTCGTCTCTAGCCGGGTCCCATGGTGCTGCGTCTGCCCCAAAATGGCGTCGCATCTCGTGCTTCTCCAACCTATTACGCAATATGATCGCGTCCGAGCGAATATTCAGCCCGAACCGCTGAGCAGTCATCGCAACTTCCCCGTCGGTTAACTTATTAATCGACGCACATTAGATCATTCTCGTCGACACCGAGCGAAGCCCAGCTCCAGTCATGATTTTCCATCTTGAATACCTTCTCAGTTAGCCTCGGTCGAATAGCTCCGTTGATTTTCCTTCGCAATCTAAATTTACTCAACATTTACTTTGTTTTACTATTACAAATTCTAACTTTAGCAGAACCAAAAAAAATAAATCTAAAACAAGCAAAGCAAGTGAAAAACAAAGAAAGAAAATCAAGCCAATCAACCGAGTTGATGTGAGAAGGTAAACTGCGACAATTACGCACTTGCTCCTGCACCGCGAATTGCAATCCCTCCGAAAATTTCCCCTCCCGTTTCTATTAAAAATCTTATAACGGAGGCGTGGGAAGGTTTATGGAAAGTTATGCGGAATGGAGCGTAAGCGAGCAATCTCTCCAAGGGGGGAAGAAGTAGAGTAAAATAAAAACGAAATGACAAAAATGTCAAACCAAAAAACGTAAAACCGGAAAATGATTCTGTCGTGCACGCGTGTTCAGGAAGTTACTCTTAATCTTAACCACTCCCTGAACGCGTTGCCAAAATTCTTTTTTCTCTATTCCTAGGGCGAAAGTACGCGTTTTCGCCGTTTTTTTACCTAGAAGAAGAAGCACTTTTGCCCACTGTGTGCGTCACTTGTTTCACGCGCGACCGAACGCTCTGTGAGCAATGTTTTGAATAGCCTAACCCCATATACGATACAGGGGATTGTGACTTTGCCGCGCGGAAGTCGCGAAAGTGTGCGACTTCGACGCGGAACTGTCTCGCATCGGGAGCGTGGTACTCTCAAGAAGGATGGTCTACTATGAATTCATATTTATTTATTTGGAAATATCCTCTCTCTCTCTCTCTCTCTCTCTCTCTCTCTCTCTATCTCTCTTTATCTCTCTCTATTTTAGCCTATTGGCGGAAAATTATGATATTCGTACAAGTATTTTTATAAGTATTTTATTTGCCACATGTTCTCTTATTTATTATTTCAAAGATTATCTTTTTAGTTTTTTTGCATTTTTTTTATTGCATTTGCATTATTTCTTTTGCATTGTTATGTTTTTGATAAATCTTTTATATTTATTATGTATTTTACGACATAATGAACTAAATTATTATTGTATTCTATTGTAATTGGCTGAAATTTATAATTTTATACCTTTTAATGTATTTTCTAATTATTGCCGAAAAGAGAAAATAAAGATTTATCTATTTATCTATCTATCTCTCTATCCCTCTTTCTCTTGACTCACATGAGTATGTTAACAATCTGCTTGTTCATGTATTTTCGATGCCCGCCCCAACCAGCAGCACTCGCTACGCTCGTGCTGCAAATGTTGAGCGGGCATCGAACACACATAAACGCGCACATCGAGAAAAACCAATTGCGACATAGGTAAAATAAAATTGAAAAATAGAATCTGCAAACTACAAGAACTACGTGAAGTCGCTAACGCTATCAAAGCATAGGTCAAAAGTAAAAACATGGCTACATAGAGTTGACGTTACCAGGAAAGACGATGATTTTCGATTTTTCTAGATTGATTAATTAACGTACTTTCGCCTGGGAATAGAGAAAAATACTATTTCTTACACGGGGGTTAAATGGAACACCTGCATGCACGTGATATGACGACCGAGGCGAAGCCGAGGCCGTCATATTACGTGCCTGCGAAAGTTCCATTTTCCCCCCTTGTAAGAAAATCTACTATATACCGCGTGGCTAAAGCTGTAGCAAGATGTGATTTTGCGAGTATCTCATTAACTCTTAATCGCAAAATCACGCACAAATCGCAAGAAAATTTCTCAAGTAATTAAATTATAATTTGAAACAAAATCATTCCAGCAACTTAATCTGAAGCGTCTGGCTAAATTCAATTTGTTCACGGCGTCTATTAACACCTGCATGCGGTAGTTACTTTAAGCGCAAAATGGCTGCCAGAACGCTTCTCCCGCGCGGTTCCCCGTTGTGTGTGCGCGCCGCAATGGCGAAATCACGACGCCGATCCCTTAACTTTGCCACGGCCTTTACCGTGGCCCCACGTTGGCTGCGCCACTTGTAAAGCTCTGCCGGGGATCAAGGCAGAGGTTCGCGAGTAATTCTCAAATACAACAGATAAACAACCGAGTACAACTCTAGGTAGTTTATTAATATCAATCTAATGTACAGTACAATGGTATGGGCGCCAGGTGCACGCGTCACTCGCACCGATCTAAGCATTCGCCGGCTAGCTTCAGCCGGGAGCAGAAAACCCTACTCTAAGCTGCAGCTACAGCACGTGCTGCACCTGGCGCGAATTCGGAGTCTCGCGACTCCCGATTTGGACGCGCACACACACGCACTTGGAAACCGGGGACGGGAATATATAAAGGGCAAACCTTGGCCAGGACGCTGCTGCTGCTGCTTCCTCTCGCTCTCTCGTTCTCTCTCTCGCTCTTCCTAGGGCGCTGCCTCCAGACGGTGGCGATAATCGGCAGGGCGCACTGGCACGCACGCGACTTCGGCAGCGAAACACTATGCGAGCACGCGGCACGGCGGTAGGCGATAGAATGGTTAAATTCCGGCCGGTGCGCTCACGCTGCTCTCTCCGCCGTCCCCTCGTTCGTCCATCGGCCGTCGTCTTCACTGCGGCGCGCGCGAGCGGTCCGTATACAGCCGATGCTCGCACGCGCCGTCCGGCGGATGGCCAATACAGCGATGAGCCACTGCGTCTCTCGTTCTCTCCTTTTCTCGGCTGTCGTCTGCTCCTGTCAGCCGCCTGGGAGAGCGAGCTCACTCATGTTACAGCTACAGCTTGTCCTCGCTGTAGCTGCTGCTGGTTCCTCCGACTCCTGTCCTGCTGGATACGGGAGGGGAGGGACTAGTGTGCGGAGAAGGCAGCGGGGAGGGACGGTCGCGCGCATGTGTGTGCTCGTGTGTCGAGGCGTAGCTCGCCGCGGCCGCCGTGCACTTCCTTCGATCTCTCTTGTAACGTGCATTCTGCCGCGTTACAATATATACTAGGGGGGCTTCGCCCCCTGCTCGCTCCACTCGCCAACCCCCATTTTAATGTGAATTCTTAAAAAAAATATTATA
Source organism: Torymus aiolomorphi (assembly GCA_036365515.1). NCBI lineage: Eukaryota > Metazoa > Arthropoda > Insecta > Hymenoptera > Torymidae > Torymus > Torymus aiolomorphi. Next base: position 50,797,895 of record CM070875.1, on the reverse strand, counting down.
GCAACAGCTAAAACAACTGAAATCGTTTTCTAAAATATGTGTAAACTGAATTTTGCTTTTAAAAATAGTTTTTTTCTAAATATGCTAGATATGCTTGAATATTCATTCAGTGAATAATCACAAAAATTTGGATCAAATAAATATGGAGTTATTTAAGTTTTAATTATATATAAAAATTGATTATTTTAAAAAATATAATAATGTAATATAAAATTGATCTTATAATTCTAGTTGCTGATTATATTTCATATGAAGATAAATATTGATAACAATGAATAAGGATAACCCCCTTTAAATAATATCTTGAAACATTTATTTTTTCTTTTAACTTTTCTGTAATGTTTTTTAAAAAAATTATTCTTAACATTTATTAATTTTTAAAACATTAGGTATATTTATATTTAACAAAATAATGCATAATATATATGTAGTTCATTACGTCAGCTCTGATATTATTTGTTATTTATGGATTATAAACTAATTTTTCAGCAAAATCCAGTAATATTTTAATTCTTGTCCGCCATTTTGAATTTTCAAAATCTGAGTTCAGGTTCGTTATCAGCGAATCCAGAAACCTCCTATATACAATTTTCGGCAAACACTGGTAATATTTCAATTTTTGGCCGCCATTTTGTATTTACAAAATCTAAGTTCAGATTCCTAATCAGCGAATCCGGAAACCCACAATATAAAATTTTTAGCAAATTCCGGTAAAATTTCAATTTTTGGCTGACATCTTCGGTCCATTATTTTGATTTTTCACAATCTGAGTTCAGATTCGTATTCAGCGTATCCAGAAATTCCGTATATACATATTCAGCAAAATCCAATAATATTTGAATATTTGACCTCCATTTCCGATCAGCCATTTTGAATTCTGAAAATCAGAGTTCAGATTCGTAATCAGCGAATCCAGAAACCCCTTATATACAATTTTTAGCAAAATCCAGTATTATTGAAATATTTTGCCGCCATTTTCAATTTTTAAAATCTGAGCTCAGATTCGTAATCATCGAATCCAGAAATCCTAATATGCGAATTCAGAAATCCCCCACATACAATCGCAAAATTCAGTAATATTTCAATATTTGGCCGCCATTTTGAATTGGCAAAATATTAGTTCAGATTCGTAATCAGCGATCCTGATACACCCTATATACAATTTTCAGCAAAATCCAATAATATTTCAATTTTTGTACACCATTTGTATTTACAAAATCTGAGTTCAGCTTCCTAATCAACGAATAAAGAAACTTACAATATACAATTTTTAGCAAATTCCGGTAAAATTTCAAATTTTGGCCGCCATCTTGGGCGCACTATTTCGAATTTTCAAAATCTGAGTTCAGGTTCGTAATCAGCGAATCCAGAAATTCCGTGCATACATTTTTCAGCAAGATCCAGTAATTGCTCAATATTTGGCTGCCATCATCGATCCGGCATATTGAATTTTCATAATCTGAATTCAGATTCCTAATCAGCGAATTCAGTAAAACCCTATACACAATTTTCAGCAAAATTCAGTAATATTTCAATATTTGGCAGGCATCTTCGATCCGTTATATTGAATTTTCATAATCTGAATTAAGATTCGTCATCATGCGAATCCCGAAATCCCCCATATACAATTGAAAAATTCAGTAATATTTCAATATTTGGCCGCCATTTTGATTTGGCAATTTATGAGTTCAGATTCGTAATCAGTGAATCCAGAAACTTTAGAACCGCCATTTTAGAACCGCCATTTGGAATTCTCAAAATCTGAGTACAGATTCCTAATCAGCGAATTCGGAAACCCCCTATATATAATTTTTAGCAAAATCGAGTAAAATTTCAATTTTTGGTAGCCATCTTGGGTCCGTCAGTTTTAATTTTCTAAATCTGAGTTCAGATTCGTAACCAGCGAATCCAGTAACACCCTATATACAATTTTCAGCAAAATCCAATAATATTTTAATATTTAGCCGCCATCTTCGACCAGTCATTTTGCATTTTTATAAGCTGAGTTCAGATTCGTCATCATGCGAATCCAGAAATCCCCCATATAGAATTGTAAAATTCAGTAATGTTTCAATATTTGGCCGCTATTTTGATTTGTCAAAATATGAGTTCAAATTCGTAATGAGCGAATCCAGATACCCCTATATACAATTTTCAGCATAATCCAGTAATATTTCAATTTTTGTCCGCCATTTTGTATTTACAAAATCAGAGTTCAGATTGCTAATCAGAAAATCCGGAAAACCCATAATATACAATTTTCAGCAAAATCCATTAATATTTGAATACTTGGCCTCCATCTTCGACCCGCCATTTTGAATTCTGAAAATCTGAGTTCAGATTCGTAATCATCGAATCCAGAAATCCCGTACATACATTTTTCAGTAAGATCCAGTAATATTTCAATATTTGGCTTCCATCATCGATCCGCCATTTTGAATTCTCAAAATCTGATTACTGATTCATTATCAGCGAATCCGGAAACACACTATATAAAATTTTTAGCATAATATGAGGAATGGATAAAGTATGGTGGGATAGGTGGAGAGGTAGGTAGAGGGGTCGGTGGAGGGGACATGGAGGGGACGTGGAGGAGGTGAAGGGGGTGGGGTGGGCTGGAGGGGCAGAGACCCTTCAAAATAACGTAAAATTTGAAAGAATTTCTTCGTAAAAAGTGGAGGGAAAGTGGAGGAGAGGTGGAGGAGAAGTGGAGGGGGTAGGTACCCATTTTGATTACAACTATATAATATAGGAAGATATATATCTTACTATATTATATAGTTATAAGAAAATGTTTACGACTCAGCGCCCCTTCACCCCCCTCGCGCCTCTTCACTCGCCCCCCCCCTCGGCGCCCTTCTCACCCCCCTCAAAATAACGGAAAAATGTGACTGATTATACGTTTTTTTAAATAAATTGTTAGAGCCCCCCTCGCCCCGCCCCCTCCCCCCTCACCCCTCCTCAGCGCCCCGCTCAATTATTTAAATTATAAATCATGATATAATTAATTAAAAGAATTGTCGAGTATAGCATGTTCTATGTAATAATATTGATATTTATTTATTTGTATATTTATTTTTTTTTTTTAAATTGGTTTAACTTTAAAGATTGGTTGAAGAGACGAACAGTTTTCCACGTCACCCTGGAGGTACTGTTCATTGACGCGGTGGATTGTTATTTTAAGTGGTATCCTTTTTAACAACAGGTTTTTTTGTTATCGGGACATTTTAGAATAATACAATAATGTATTATATTTACACGTTCAAAATTATAATAATATCAAAGTTGTGGATACTTCTATAACTCCTTTGGATAAACTTTAAGAAGGATATAAATCTATAGTCAGTAGCACTGAATATTTATATTATTAAAAATTTTATCATTGTTCTGCAGAAGTGGACAATATCAAAGGACAAAAAGTTTTTGTTATCGGTGAAATTTTAGAAGAAATGGAAGATATATCGGACATGTAATAAGGAATATTTAAAGCCTCCAACAATTTCTTTGAAAAAAACGTATAACCAGTCACATTTTTACGTTATTTTGAAGGGGGGTGACGAGGGTGCTGAGGGGGGCGCTGAGGAGGGGGGAGATTGGACGCGAGGGTGGGAAGGGGCAGAGGTAACGCGAGGAGGGGTGAGGGGGCGCTGAGTCGTAAACATTTTCTAGATTTTTAAAAAATTTTTATCTATGGCCTTTGTTTAAAATTTTCCATTTAAAAATAAACATTCGTACTCAAGATAATGCTTTTGCATCATTTTTATTAGATATTGGAGAAGGAAAAATTGATCACTTTAAAATTCCAGATAAATAGAAAACAAATGATGTTTGTCATGAAATATATAAAAATATTAATAAAAATTATCATTTTTCAAAATATGTAATATTAAGTTCACATAATGGACAAGTAAATATATTAAATAATAAAATATTGAACTTAATTGAACATAAAACGGTAACATATTATAGTATAGATTACGCAACACATAAAGGAGTAGATCAAACGGATGAAAATATACATTTAAATTTTCCTATAGAAATGTTAAATGATATGCGAAAAGGTTTACCTCCATATGAAATAAAATAAAAATAAAATTCAATTGTTATGTTAATTCGTAATCTTAGCATCGTTGATGGACTATGTAATGGAACACGATTAAAAACAACAAATTTATATAAATATAATATTGAAGCTGAAATCATTACTGGAGAAAATAAAGGAAATAAAGTACTTATACCACGCATTACACTAAATACTTGTGAATCTTCATCGTTACCATTCATTTTATATAAAAAACAATTTCCAATTGTATTAGCATTTGCTATAACTATTAATAAATCACAAGGACAAAGTTTTAATAGTGTAGGAATATTTTTTAAAACACAATTATTTTCCCATGGACAATTGTACGTACCACTTTCACGATGTGAAAATCCAAACAATAAATATATATACAAAATAAATCTGAAAATAAAATAGAAGTAACAAATATTGTTGGGAAATAAATATTAGATAATTAATTTACATAATAAGATTATAATATAATAAAATAATAATGGTATAAATAAAATAATAACATTTTAAAATGTAATAAATATACAATAAAATATTCATATGATATTTGAATATTATATGATCTTCTTAACGATATTAGAATAATAACATAATATAATTGATCAAAACAATTGAAGAAAAAATATAAAACAATAATTAATTACATAATATAATTAAAATTTACTTTAATTATACATTTAATGTAAATTACTTTTCTTAATGTAATTAACTATTATATAGTAAAATATAAGATGGCTGAACAAGGTGATTCAAAACCTAGTCCATTAAGATGGGATCCTGTGCAAAATATGTATATTGAATTGTGAGTAGTATACAACACGCAAGAGAATTAGATGAATTAAACGAACAGTTACAGAATCATATAAATGAACAAAACGAATATGAAATACATTTAAATAATTATATCAATGAATATAATAACAATATTACTATGATACAAATACCGTTAAGAGGGTGTGGTACTCATGTACTCTCTTTTACCGGCAGAACACGGTAAATTCTATATTATTAGAATAAATATATCGAATTACGTCTCATAAAGAGATAGTTGCCCTGCGCAATCTAATAATCTACCAGCCTACGCAGTTTTGAGCTCAAATATCAACGGTATCCTAACAAATTTTGCGAACAAAAATAACCGAAATTTCGTTCGCAAAATTGTTTAGGGTGCCGCACAGTGGGAAAAAATAGACAAAATTCTTGTGACAGCTCAGTTTTTGACGAATCTTGATAATTTTTATTTTTAAATACTCTTAATCTTCTAGAGAATAATGTGTCACTGCGAAAATTACGATAATATTGCCCAAAAATAAATAGCGGCGATAATATATTTTTAACGGAAAAATTCTAACTCTATCATCTATTTTATGTACTTTAGATACGTAAAAGTTAGTGGGTTCTGGGTTCATAGGTTTAGGGTTTATGGGTTTAGGGTTTATGGGTTTTGGGTTTATGGGTTTAGGGTTTATGGGTTTAGGGTTTATGGGTTTAGGGTTTATGAGTTTAGGGTTTATGGGTTTAGGGTTTATGGGTTTAGGGTTTATGGGTTTAGGGTTTATGGGTTTAGGGTTTATGGGTTTAGGGTTTATGGGTTTAGGGTTTATGGGTTTAGGGTTTATGGGTTTAGGGTTTATGGGTTTAGGGTTTATGGGTTTAGGGTTTATGGGTTTAGGGTTTATGGGTTTAGGGTTTATTGGTTTAGGGTTTATGGGTTTAGGGTTTATGGGTTTAGGGTTTATGGGTTTAGGGTTTATGGATTTAGGGTTTATGGGTTTAGGGTTTATGGGTTTAGGGTTTATGGGTTTAGGGTTTATGAGTTTAGGGTTTATGGGTTTTGTGGGCTTAGCTTTGTTGGGTTTAAGATTTATGTATTTATGTTTATCATTTATCAAGTAATTTATGTCTTTAGTCTACATTGCCTGTATAAATATCGTTATAAGGTCCGTACCTAACCTCAAAATTTTTATGAATACAAAAACATGATTTTCGCAGTGAGAGGTTGTTCTGTAGTATCCTCTGAATACGTATACCAATTTTGGTGAAGTTTCGTTGAGAATTGAGTTGTCACAAGAATTTTGTCCATTTTTTCCCACTGTGTGCCGTTGATATTCGGGCTCAAAACTGCGCAAGCTGGTAGATTATTACATTGCACAGGATAACTATCTCTTTATAAGACTCTTTATAAGACTCTTTATAATTCGAATATTTATTTTAATAATATAGAATTTACCGAGTTCTGCCGGTAAAACAGAGTGCATGAGTACCACACCCCCTTAATTTGGGATCCAACACAAAATAAATACATAGAAGTATATAATTTAAAAGATGCTACAAAGTTAGATAAATTGAATGAAATAATAGTAACCCATGAAGCAGAAGAAAATAAGTATAATAACTATTGTAATAATTTACTTATAGAACAAATGATGTTTGTCATGAAATATGTAAAAATATTAATAAAAATTATCATTTTTCAAAAACCGCTGCTAACTGCTTTAGCAGAATGCTTTCTCAAAGAGAATTGATAAATTACATCAAATAATTTTTTAAAATGTATATTTTAATATAAAATTTCATTTTTTCTTCATATCTCATTTTCCATAAATACATTATTCAAAATTATCTAAAAAATTATATTTGAAATAGTTATGTACTAATTATAAAATTACAAAAATATTGATTGAAAGGTAATTTCAAGACATTTAAGAAAATTGGACTAGTTCCGACCAATAGCCAAACCCAGAACCAAAAAAAAATATTTTCGATTATTCCATATTTTTCTTTATTTTTTTAACCGACTTAAAATTATGCGATCGGGCCGACAAAAATATGGATTGATAGGTAATTTCAAGACCTTTCAGAAATGGGCCTACTTCCAACCGATATCCAAACGCAGAGCGACAAAAATTATTTTCGACTTTTCTTATAATTTAATAATTCTCCTAATTTATTGTAATATTTTTCTTTTTTTTTCCCATCAGGCCGACAAAAATATGGATTGATAGGTAATACCTTTAAGAAAATGCGACTAATCTTACGCGATATCCAAACCCAGAGCCCAAAAATATATTTTCGATCTTTTCATATTGTTCTTTATTTTTTTTAACCGACTTAATATTATTCGATCGGGCCGGCACAAATATGGATTGATAGGTAATTTCAAGACCTTTAAGGAAATGGGACTACTTCAGACCGATATCCAAATCCAGAGCGACAAAAATTATTTTCGACGTTTCCATATTTTTCGTTATTTTTTTTTAACCGACTTAATATCATCATATCGGGCCGACAAAAATATGGATTGATAGATAATTTCGAGACCTTTAAGCAAATGGGCCTACTTCCGAACAATATCTAAATCCGACGCCGTAAAAAAATATTTTCGATTTTTCCATATTTTTCTTCATTTTTTTTAACCGACTTAAATTATGCGATCAGTCCGACAAAAATATGGATTGATAGATAATTTCAAGACCTTTCAGAATATGGAACTACTTTAGACCGATATCCAAACCCAGAGCCGAAAAAAAATATTTTCGATTTTTCCATATTTTTCTTGTTTTGTTTAACCGACTTAAAATTATGCGATCGGGCCGACAAAAATACGGATTGATAGATAATTTTAAGACCTTTCAGAATATGGAACTACTTTAAACCGATATCCAAACCCAGAGGCGAAAAAAAATATTTTCGATTTTTCCATATTGTTCTTTATTTTTTTTAACCGACTTAAAATTATGCGATCGGGTCGACAAAAATATGGATTGATAGGTAATTTTCAGATCTTTCCGAAAATGGAACTACTTTAGACCGATATCCAAACCCAGAGCCGAAAAAAAATATTTTTGATTTTTCCATATTTTTCTTTATTTTTTTTAACAGGCTTAATATTATCCGATCAACTATATAATTGAACTTGCACAACTTCAAAATTAACTTTTGATATCTGCCAAAGATAAACTTGATGCCTCTGTCCATTGTCGAGTTATAACGCGGACAAATTCATTACACACACACACACACACACACACACACACACACACACACACACACACACACACACACACACACACACACACACACACACACACACACACACACACACACACACACACACACACACACACACACACACACACACACACACACACACACACACACACACACACACACACCCACACACACACACACACATTTTCTAGAAAACGTATATTTAGACTCAGGGAGCTCAGAAATATCGAACATCCGAAAATCATCAAAATCTCGGGGTCGAAAAATTTCACCGTTACCAAGCTTTCTCTTTGAGAAAGTAATATACATTTAAATATTCCCATAGAAATGTTAAATAATATACGAGAAGGTTTACCTCCATATGAAATAAAATTAAAAAAAAAATGCCATTGTTATGTTAATTAGTAATCTTAGCATCGTTGATGGACTATGTAATGGAAGACGATTAAAAACAACAAATTTATATAAATATAATATTGAAGCTGAAATCATTACTGGAGAAAATAAAGGAAATAAAGTACTTATACCACGCATTACACTAAATACTTGTGAATCTTCATTGTTACCATTCATTTTATATAAAAAACAATTTCCAATTGTATTAGCATTTGCTATAACTATTAATAAATCACAAGGACAAAGTTTTAATAGTGTAGGAATATTTTTTAAAACACAATTATTTTCCCATGGACAATTGTACGTACCACTTTCACGATGTGAAAATCCAAACAATATATATATACAAAATGAATCTGAAAATAAAATAGAAGTAACAAATATTGTTTGGAAATAAATATTAGATAATTAATTTACATAATAAGATTATAATATAATAAAATAATAATGGTATAAATAAAATAATAACATTTTAAAATGTAATAAATATACAATAAAATATTCATATGATATTTGAATATTATATGATCTTCTTAACGATATTCGAATAATAACATAATATAATTGATCAAAACAATTTAAGAAAAAATATAAAACAATAATTAATTACATAATATAATTAAAATTTACTTTAATTATACATTTAATGTAAATTACTTTTCTTAATGTAATTAACTATTATTTAGTAAAATATAAGATGACTGAACAAGGTGATTCAAAACCTAGTCCATTAAGATGGGATCTTGTGCAAAATATGTATATTGAATTGTGAGTAGTATACAACATGCAAGAGAATTAGATGAATTAAACGAACAGTTACAGAATCATATAAATGAACAAAACGAATATGAAATACATTTAAATAATTATATCAATGAATATAATAACAATATTATTATGATACAAACACCGTTAATGTGGGATCCAACACAAAATAAATACATAGAAGTATATAATTTAAAAGATGCTACAAAGTTAGAGAAATTGAATGAAATAATAGAAACCCATGAAAAAGAAGAAAATAAGTATAATAACTATTGTAATAATTTACTTATAGAATATGATTTATTTTATTTACAAAATTTGATAAAAAAATATGAAAAATAAAATAAATCAAAAGCAAACATAATATTTTCAATATACAATTTAAACTCAATTTTTTAGTATAAAATATTTGAAATTTCACAAAAATAGTATTAAGTTATAGTAATTTTTAATTCTATTATTTTACATTAACTTCTTTCACGTATCCAATATAATGTTTATAAGCTAAAATATATATATCAAAAAATAAAAATATATATTTCCATATTATAAATAGCTTAGAAAAACGTCACAGGATATGTTAAAGAAAATTTAATTAAAAATTTGAAAATTATTTTTTTATAAATATTTTTGTAAATTTTAAATAGAAGTAATAAATATAAAAATTCAATGAAATAAAAGAAAATTATTATTAAGTAAATTATTATTAAGTATGAAAATGGAATATTTGAAATTTAAGGAAAATAGAATTATATTAATTTTAAAATCATTTACAATAAATTATGTTAAATTCTTTCACGTATCCAATATAATGTTTAAAAGCAAAAATATATATAAACGGAACAAATAAATATATATGGTTCTAAATAATAAAAAGCTGTAACGGCCTGCGCGTGTACGTGCGCGAGTGTGCGTGTATCGGTGTGCGCGAACGAGACATGAGGCGAGTCTCGGCACACCGCGTCGGCACGCCCTAATGCCCGAAATGTAAACACCTCTCAACCTTGCGCGAAGGACAAGGCCGAGAGATGCTTGCGCGTGCCGACGCAGCAGCAGGTAGGCAGTATCGTTTCGGCCATTGCCGCGGGAATAGCCCGCATTGAGAGAGAGAGGAGAATAGTGCGAGAGTGCAGAGTGGTGCACCGGAGTGAATCGGTGCAGTGCCGAGAGTGAGCGCGAGCGAGAGCAGCAGCGTAGCTGAGAGGCAGAGAGAGAGAGAGAGAGAGACGCCGTCGGCAGCCACCGCGGCCGAGTGAGAGGGAGAGAGAGAGACGCCGGCCGCTACTCTGCTACCGCCGGACTGCCTGCTGAGGAGCGAGAGAGAGAGAGAGATACGACGCGCGAGGCGTCCAGCACCGCTCGGCCTGACTCCCTGCATCAGCCGGGTCTTCGCGAGGTAAGTCCTGGCCAGGCGCTAGTGCGCTCTTCCCGCGGATGACGGGCGTCCGGAGAGCGACCCCCGCGCGAGCGAGCGAGGCTCACCGACGCGCGCGTGTGTGTCGATCGCGCGCGACGATCGACCAACGTCGGTGCGAGCCGCTTATCAGAATACGTGTGTGCGATTGCGCGCACACGTACATAGCGTGCGCGGGCGCACCACCCGTATCGGCGCGTATAAAGGATACGCGCCGCATGTATTCAACTGATTAAGCCCTGGGGGCAATAAAGTTACAGTCTTTTGTTAAATTCGAGTACGCGTGTGACTGACGCGTTGTTCCCTTCCCTTTTCCACGTCGGTGGCGCGGCGGTATAGAATACCACCGGCCTCCGCGGGCGCGAGTACGCAATACTCGCGCGATTCTGAGCAGCCGAGACAGCACGCACGAGAGAGAGAGCGCGACAGCGAAGTCGTGCGTTGTAACGCCGGTAGGTACGGCTGCCGACGAAGGCAGCAGACGGCGAGCGACGGCGCGCCGGCGAGAGCGAGGAGCCAGTGCTCGCGCCTGTCAACCGCTGCGCCGTTCATCGGCAATTCCGCTTTGGAGATTTGCGGCACTGAGGGGAAAACCTACCACGTTACAAAGCTTATAAAAACATTCAAGGGTATATTAAAGATAATATAAATCATACAATTTATTTTTAATTTATTATTTTCCTAAATTTCAAAATGTAATATAAATGATTTATTTATTTATTTATTTATTTATTTATCCAAAGTATCACATACATTACATTACATAGTAACCCTGCAGAGGGAAATAAATTCCCTGTTTGCAGGTCCGGAATATACTTAATACTAATAGATTCCTTAAACCTAGTACTACATACTAAATCTTAAAACTATTTGATAAATCATCTTCATTTTTTAACAATATTATAAAAATTTATACACAGTAATAAACAGTAATAAATATATATATGTTCTATGCTTGATTTGATAAAGTATCAAATCTTTTCAAGGAAATATAAGGATCATTCTCACGGAATATTATTCGTAATCCATTTTTTTTAACTTGTAATTAGTAGCTCTTTTGTCTATTTCTAACGTTTTGAACTCGTTTGGTAGTAGATTGAAGGTCTTTATTGCAGTTATATAATCGTTTTTATCGCTCACTCTTTTATCCATTTTTGGCAATATGATAGCTTTATATCTAGTCTTAGTATTTGAGTTTGAAAATAAATTTTTCATTTCGTTGTAATGATATTTTAAACAGTCCCATGTGTATAATTGCTTAATATTCATCGGTTTATTTTGCACGAAAGTGTTTTTGAACACTAGTTTGAGTAATCTGTTTTGTATATTTTGGAGAAAATGTTGATTGTTTTTATAGACACCACCCCAAGCTATTATCCCATAATTGATAACACTGTGAAAAAAGGCATAGTAAATAACTTTTAACGTATTTATTTGCATAAATTTATTGATTTTTAGGCACGACCACTGCTCGGGAGAGTCTTATAATTTCACCAGAGCGAAAATTGTCTGACTTCAAAAACTAATAATTTCATACAAGAAAAGTCTTTTCCAGTCAAAATGAGTGCGTTTTAAGCGTTTTTTGTGATGTATGTATGTCTGTACGCCCGTATGTACGCAAGTTCCTCGATTATCTCAATGAATTTTCAACCGATTCCATCGGGATTGCGGGAAAATACTCCTCTAATTATACCTAAGTCCTGGTTCTCAATTGAGATAGATCGATGAAAAATTAAAATAATGCGAGCACAAAGAAATATTTCAAAATATCGATTTTTAAGCTTAATGACCAGAAAAATTAATTTTAAGCTTATATCTACAGGTCTATCTGCTAAAACTAATTAAAATACCCCTTTTATCTGTTGGACACTTTTTTCTACGAGCAATATTTGCCAAGATAACTGCGAAAAACGGCAAAAAAGGTCAAAAATGGACGATTTTCGGCTATCACTTGACAGAATTTGATTTTACACAAAAATGTTAAATACAAAAGTTGGAGATAATATTTAAACAAAACTTTTTCCTATTTATCACTTTTGTGTAAAATGAACTCCTGATAAGTTACACTTATAAAAACGATTTTAAACGCCAAAATATACATAAAATGGACGATTTTCGGCTATAACTTGACAGGATTTGATTTTACACAAAAATATTAAATACAAAAGTTGTAGATAATATTGAAACAAAACTTTTTCCCATTTAACATATTTTTGTAAAATCAACTCCTGACGAGTTAGACTTATAAAACGATTTTAAACGCCAAAATACACATAAAATGGACGATTTTTTACTGTAACTTGACAGTATTTAATTTTAAACAAAAATATTCAATATATAAGTTATAGATAATAGTTAAACAAAACTTTTTCTCCTTTAAGATTTTCATGTAAAATAAATACCTGACGAGTTAAATCTATAAAAACGATTTTAAACGCCAAAATATACATAAAATAGACAATTTTTGCTTATCGTACAAAGAATTGATTTCCAATAGAACTCTTAAATACAAAGGATATAGATATCGTTTAAATACCAATAAAAAAACTAAAACAATAACTAGCAAAAACTGTTACATAAAAGCTGTCAAAACTTAAAATTTCTTGTCATGATCCAGAGAACTTAGTATATAGTAAAATCAAAATTAGAAAAATGTTTAAAAATTGCCTTGTTAAAAATCTATAATTATGTTATCGTACTGTTTTGATAACAAATAGAAATTTCATATAAAATTACACAGCTTAACCTGTTAATTATGTTCACAGAACCTAAGCGATTGAACTAAGAGAATCAAAATGGTCTAATATTATAAAAGTACATGTTAAAGTAATATCATATTACACAAAAAAACTCTAGTGCAATGTATGTGTTATAGATTTTGTAGTATAGTAAAGTTCAATATGTATAAAGAATTAAAATGAAAACTATTAAATAGGCAAGACTCACTTATATATAAAATAGATACCTTGAAATGAGTTCTTATACCCTGACTAAACTTAGAAATTAACTAGATGAGCTAATATGACCAGTGCCAACTGCTTACCCGTATCGAATCTAACCATACACACAGCACTTATATGATATCCCCCAGTTCCTAATTATCTATCCCCTCACATTCTAAAGCACTAACACTTGAAGATCATTGTAGAGCTGGGAAAGCTGCAAAATGAGGCTGGATGGCCCAGGACGGGCACTACTCCATGTATGCCACTCTTTTCAGAATTATCTAATAGCCATCTGAGAGGAAAATACTATAGAGACCAACATGCGTGTCTCAATCTCAAGGACTGCCTCACCGTAGAAATGAACAAACAGATGAATAGATCAGTCACTGATCTAGGAGACAAGCGAGGAGAGTTGAGCACCTAGAAACCACATATGACTAATGAATAGATGACACAAAAAACATTACCATATAAAAGAAAATACTGTAGCAACGGTTGTCGTTCACTATTCTCGCTGCACCAGTTACCTCTAACAATTAGAGGAGAAAGACTGGTGGAACCTTCACTTGTTGTTTCATTGCTGAAAACACCTCCATCCTGAGAGTCGCTGAAGGCACCAGCAGCAGATTAACTGTACATAGAGCCACTAGTATAAGAGTCAAACACACACATGGAAAGTTGAGTATCTGAAAACCACATATGACTAATAAATAAATGAGCCAAGCAACATCACCACACTGAAGAAAGATTCTGCAGCAGTGTCCATCGTTTACACTACTCTCGTCGCCAGATACCTGCAACAAGAGAAAGTACCATCAGCTTACCTATCAGAGAGGTTAGGAACGAGAAAAGGCTTACGAAATTTGCTCTCGCCGTCGCACACTGCCTTTCTGTCTCTGAGGAATATCATCATCAACCAGTAAACACGATGAACAGTAGGGACGACATTCTCCAGGGCGGCGTATTGCAGCAGCCACCGTCATCACTGGGAACGCCGGGAGCCAGACGGTGCGATTGTTGAAATCACACCATGGATATACACGCGCGCACGCCGCCGTAGGGCCGCAGTCAACATATAGACTCACATAGGGCTAGTAGCAGAAAGCGCGCGCGCGATATATATATATATATATATATCTCATCATATCGGGGAACGTACATTGCATGATTTATGACCTATGACTATGACCTATGACCTATCCAAAATAACAACGTAGTCCGACTTCTATCGAATGTATTACCACAGGAGAAAGTGAAATAGACCTATTCTCACAGTAACAAACACGGCATCTCGGAGGTTAAGTTAAATCGGAGCAGCAAATTGAAAGACATGTTATTTTTCAGATCAATACTTAGATTATGAATTTTCTGTTTTTATAAATAATTTTGATATTTCAACATTAAATAAGTGTTTATATTCAAGTCAAATTCTGAACAGTTATTGGATATCAGCTTATTTATAAAATGGATGTACTTAAAATATTACATCTATACCAAATACGTACTATTACGTACTATTTTTTTCATAGTTAAAAGAAAACAATTACTTAAAGATATTTATAAAAGATAATTCTACGTATACAGTCATCTCAAATGACTCTTTTCCTAAGAAGCGAAAGGTCAGAGACGTTGACTCGATAGATAAAGAGATATTAGAAATGAAAAGCATTTTAGTAGATACTATCAAAAATATTGCTGCACCTTCACCTACAGTGAATTCACCCACTATAATACATAACAGACTTGTGAGATAAGATGAACCATTTGTACAAGCTATTTGTAGAGGCCTGGAAAGAGTACCAAATCAAAATGTACTTGATTGTTTGATTTGTATTCGTGAAATTACCAACAAGTATAAAAATATTCTTTAATATTTAGCTTATTTATAGTTTGCGTTACGACACACAATGTTCTTATGCTATTGTCAAAATTATCAAATAAGTGAACATAGTTTATCTTTAAATTTTTCTGTATTTTAATTTACCAATTTATAAAATAAATGCAAAATTCATACAAAATTGTCTTGGTTATTTATGTTTTTATTCAATTCTATAATTCATTTATTTATAGATAAAATATATAGTTGCATAATATTTTTATAAATCAATAATGAAGTTATGTAGTATTATTAGTTAATTAATAATTATAATAATATTTATAATTATATCAATCCAATACAGTCATAACAATAATATTTATAAGTATATTAAACCAATATTACATATTATTTATTGTATTGTTAGTTAAATGAGACAGTGCAACATTTAAAATTAGAGAATAGGTCTGTTTCACTTTCTCCTGTGGTAATACATTCTATAGAAGTCGGACTACGTTATTATTTTGGTTAGGTCATAGGTCATAGTCATAGGTCATAAATCATGCAATGTGCATTCCCCGTATCTTATATACATGAGGGAGCGCTCACAGTCACGTGGATCGCATGCGTTTTTTCGGTGGTGCGAACGCACTATGCGCAGCCTATAGTCGAGATGGGCGTTACGGCTGATGTACTCTCATGCACACACGCAGCACCAAGCCAAATTACCATTGACGAATGTACCAGTGCTGAGTTTTCTCTTTTTGTTTTTCTCCTATTCACGGTATTAGTGTATGTGTGCATGTGTGTATATGTATAAGTTATACGAACATCAGTGAGCGACTAGTTTACAGTTTTCGTTAAACTGTGTAAAGTTTAACTTTATATTTTTGTATTAATCGGGAGTGATGAAACGGTATTTTTCCTTATGTTATTCAAAAGTATTTTACTTAACACAAAAATTTCAAATACAAAAGTTGTTGATAACATTAAAATAAAACTTTTTTTCTATTCAACATTTGCATAAATAAAAACAAAAACTATTATTATAATTCAAATAGAAATAATGAAAATAATGTTTTTAATTTTAAATATAATTGCAATCATAGTACTTATATATTTAATATTCCTATGTGTACTTTAATCATATCAATTAATAATACTTAATTAATTTATATGAATCATAGATTTTGAAAAGTTATCTGCATATATCTATATTTGTAGAATTATAAGGCAAATTTTCTATAAAAAAATAATAAATATGTAATATTAAATGCATAATTCCCATTTAAATTTTACTGCAGAGATGTATTTATGTGTATTCTAATGATAATAACGATGAAAATAAGTATTACAATTAATGCAATAATAAAATCATAAGGTTTTTCTGAGTATTGTGGTCGTGCCTATTATGTAAAAACGAAGTTTTTACATAGGGAGGGGGCGGGCGACGAGCGAAGCGAGGAGCAGGTGTGTATGGGGGCGGGGGGGGTTGGCGTGTCGAGCGCAGCGAGACACGCAGGGGGGTTCGTCCTCCCTAGTGTAGAATATGAAACTTAAGTAGCTTGTTTTTTTAATTAGGTAGTTAATATGTTCATCCCATTTTAGATTGTAATCAAAATTCACTCCTAAATATTTACACGAGTCCACTCTCTTTAGTTTTTCTTTGTTAATAAAGATATCAACATTTTGTGGAAAACTGTTGCAGTAATTCCCGAAAGTTATATAAACAGTTTTACTTATATTTAAAGTTAATTTATTCAATGCGAGCCCTATTGCTACTTTTTTTAGATTTTGATTCATTTCCTTTTCTACTTCTTTCCATGTTTTACCCGCCGATATAAAAATATATGATATAAAAATATATTTAAGGTAAAACACCCAATACTTGGACACATTTTGAAACATAACGTGAATAAACGGTATTTCTAAATTCAATAAACGGAATTTGTCAAATCTTTTTAATCTAATTACTAATTCGGGATTTATTTTACTAAATTATGCAAAGACAAAGATATTTAAATGTTTTTTACATTAAAAAAGTAAGTTTAAAAAATATCTTTAAAAGTCCTATAGTTGGACAGCATATGTCAAACTAATACCGATACTTGGACAACGCTTGGAATCAGTAGTTGGACAATATAATTAACCCTGATAAAAAATCTATTAAATCCGATTTGATCCCATTTTCGAATTGAAATTTTTAATAAGGTTCACTATATTCATTTCCCATCGACCAAATAGAAATAAAATAGGATTTAATAATTTTTTTAAATGTGTCCAACAACGGGTATATAGAAATTGAGGGATACCACATAGTTGGACAACATTTATATGTGCACTCTTTCAAAACCTAACCTCATAAAAATTATATTCCGTATTGCAAATTTAATAAGACCGAAACTGATACAATTTCAAATTCACTAGACAGTTAATGTCATAAACAGTGCAAATGAATTAATATTGTTATCATATCTATTTGTAAAAGTAATATTTTACCGCTGTCCAAGTGCTGTTCTGATTTTTTGTTGTGTCCAAGTATTGGGTATTTTACCTTAATAAAATTTCATAAAATTTTAGGTATAGTGGTAATGTAGGGCTATTGGCGAAGAATGCCATTTAAAATAACAATCCAACGCGTCCATGAACAGTACCCCCAGGGTGACGTGGAAAACTGTTCGTCTCTTCAACCAATCTTTATAGTTAATAAAGTTTAAATATTGATTGCAGCTAGCGGCCAAGGTTACTACCAATATTTTGTTGTAAGGGATGGTAAAAAATAAAACAACAAATTTATTTCACTTTCACAACGTTTCGGACATCTTTTTTTATTTAATGAATGTCCCTCTTCAGGTAAAACGTCTGTTTTTAATGTAGTGCGGAGAGCTGTCCGTTTGTCACATATCTTGTCACAGATCACTGTGACAAACGGACAGCTCTCCGCACTACATTAAAAACAAACGTTTTACCTGAAGAGAGACATTCATTAAATAAAAAAAGATGTCCGAAACGTTGTGAAAGTGAAATAAATTTGTTGTTTTATTTTTTACCATCTCTTACAACAAAATATTGGTAGTAACCTTGGCCACTAGCTGCAACCAACATTTACTTACCACCACTACCATATAAATTTTGAAAAGAGACAAAAACTTACAAACTACGAATACATATGGTTTAACCGAGACAGACACAAGCGATGCTTAAAATTAACTACGAATACATAAAATCGCATTTGAACCAGAGGCTGATTCATTTCAGTATTAAGATATTACAAGTAATGAACAATCACGCATACATATATTAGCTTACAAATCTAGGCCCAACAATGCAAAATATATCTTAAAGTTAGAGAGATTAATAATGAGTCATTGGCCTACATGCCTGAGTGCACGAGCCGCACCCTTGTGAAGTAGCACGCGGGAAATTGTACGCACGTCCTTCTTTTTTTAATTTTTTGTTCTTTATAATGTTATAAAATTTAGCAGCTATTTTGTCGTTGGCGCGAGCATCCGTCGTAAAGATGTTACAAAATTTTCGTAAAGTAAACCCACTACACATAAAATGCAAAAACATGACGCAATATTCACCGCACACTTTAGAGTCGAAACTTTGCAACTTCTTCTTGTTCCACCTGAACCACTTGAAATTTCTTCTGAGTCGATCGAGATGATGTCGCGACGATGGTGGTAGTCCATAGCTATCGAAATAGGTACCTCTTGCATGACTGTCTATGTAGAAAGCTACCCAATGAGAGCCGGGCTTGTCCGCTGTGTCGAGATTTGCAATGACCGCCGATGGACGGCTCAACCGGCTTGGTATGTGATTGGCTGCATAAATTCCGAGCGAATTAGCAGAGAGGCCGCAGATGGCTCGCGTTATTTCATTCGTGTTCATTTTTTTTTTCAGTCAGAGGATGTGTCGCCCTCGATGGCTGAGTAGTATATGTCATTATTATCGCTGCTGTCACTATTTGTATCTCTTTGCTCGTAAACTGCTGCAAGGAACATTTCACTTTCCACTTTTTCTTTAGGAAGCGCTTTCCATTTCGCAGGAAGTATCGAGCACAGCCACTTTTTTAGCTGATGAATTTTGTAAAGAGCACAAAACTCTTTTTTGGCCAAAAAGATTTTGGTTGAATGCGTGGCGCACAGTGTATTGCCTGGGAACATTTTGTTGAGCTTTTTAAACGATGGTGAATTAAATTTTTCCAAGTTGATGACCCTGCGTCCGAAAAGCGCTTCGATGTATCGGGCCTTCTTCTCGCCGCGCACAAAAATTGTTCGCGATACTCTGGCAATGTTGTAAAGATGCCGATGTAGTTGACGAAGCGTTACTTCGCCGTCAAACCAATGAACAACGTGAATTTCGACGACTAGAAAGGTGTTTGCCTCTTTGACATCGTCCGGCAAGTCGGCAAAACTATGCGGCGCTTGCACTATCCAATGATCACTAATTTTCTTTTGCAGGCACGTGATATCTACTTCCTTGGGCAGAAACTTTTTTCCGAAACACGAAAACCTTGAATATCGATTACGTAGTCCATTTTGTGTAGAGGCGCGTGTTCGCGTGTAAGAGAAAAAGCTAAGTGAGGTGAGAGAGCGCCGCATGTGAGCACCACGCTTCCCCCTCCACTTTTTATGACTGTGGCAATGTGACACGTGGCGCCTCTGCAGGCCCGTCGTCTTCTGGTCTTGCGCTTAGGCGCTGAAATCCGTTAAAATTTGTCGAGTGGAGTCGATTTCGAGAACGTTATCGTACTCTGCGTAGGCAATGCAGTTTATTGTAACAGTCGGCGCCGTCGCGAAGCCCACTTCGATACGCTCACTGCCCGAGCGTACGAGGTTCCAATGAGAGTGGCAATGCGCTGATAAATCGGGTGTGAGATCGAATGCCGTAAGAAAATACCCCATTGAATAGTTGTAACGGTTTATGCCTAGGCCCTCATTGAGAAAATGTATCCCTGTGCCTGAGTAGAGTGTTTGGAATGCCTCGATAAACGTTGCGCTGTTGCCTGTAAAGAGCGGTTGTAACGGTTTGCTTGGTATTTGAACCCCATCGATATATAGCGAGAGATAATTTATGTCAAAGTGTTGAAAGTTGAATGGGTTTAGCGCTCGATTTCCATTGAACGCTTTGTTATCGACGAAACCGATGATTATACGTTTCCGCAGTTGACCAAGAATCGCATTATCAATGCTATCGCCTAGTATACCAGTGTGAAGCGTAAATGTTTTCACCTCGACACGCGTAATGGGGTATTTGGCTGTTGCTTTGGCCAGTGTATTGGCGTGTGCGATCAAAATACCAGGATTTATCTTGACACGACGAACAATGAGGGTATCTTCTTTTATTTTTATTCCGAATCGGCCGTCGTTTGTGGAATCCATCAGGCAAAATGCATCCTTATTACGCACCAGACGCACTCTCATTTCGATGCCATTGATGAGCATTTTATCCTGATTAAACAAGTCGCAGTGCAGATGTCCAATCATATCGAATGCACGACCCTCTTTCGTAAAATATTGCCTCTGAACGAGGCCTCTCTTCGAACCGATTGCTTGATTTTAGTGACTCTATGTAAGCTCTGTACGCGTACATGTTGTTGGGCGGTGAGGTGAGCTTTTGATTGAGAAAAATATCGATTTGATTGAACATTGAATGAAGAAGATTGTTTACAGGGTCAACTTTTAGATTTGTGTCGACATCGTCGTTGGGGAGTATTTGTGCCTTGACAAAGAGCATGGTGTGTGCGAGATCGATGTAATGCTCGCTGGCACTAGGTACGACGAATTCGATGGGCGCATCGCCCTCGTCGCTGATCGAAGAGACGGGTTTATAGTTCAAAAAACTGCTGCCCTCGATGGAGATTTGAGTAGATGGGAGGGAGAAATGATCGAGTTCGCTCGACATACACTCTGACGGTGAGAGTGCAAAAAAGACATTTTCAAGATTTATTTTGGACCGAAAATATCGTTAATGTCCCGAAAAGCGGGGGTTTCCCGCGTTCTCCTGCTCGCTTTACGAGTCTTGCGCGGTGCGGCTGTCAATTTTTTCTTACGCTTGGTCCGCGAGGTACGGGCGCTTGCACGTGCCTTTGTCGACTGCCGTTGCCGTTTGACGTGCCTGGTAGTTTTATACCCTGACCCCTTCATGATTTCGCTAATTTTCTCTGCCGCTTTTGTTTTGAGATGGCGTCCCGATTCTCCGGCTCTCGATTTTATGGCCTCCTTGAAATTGACACCATTGTTTGTGACATCGTCTATGATTTTCATACCTGCGCGCAAGGTCTCTTTTCCGACGGCCTTAGCGCCACTCCTGACGTATGGCAGAATGCGGCGAAAGAGGCCCCCCAACCAAGAGCCAACACCGCGCCCTCTCTGAAA
Organism: Torymus aiolomorphi; assembly: GCA_036365515.1. Classification (NCBI taxonomy): domain Eukaryota; kingdom Metazoa; phylum Arthropoda; class Insecta; order Hymenoptera; family Torymidae; genus Torymus; species Torymus aiolomorphi. The sequence continues at coordinate 50,776,090 of CM070875.1, read as the reverse complement.
GGCCGAGCCAACGAAAACGCTTCTTACCCCACTCCCGCCACCTATCTGCTCATCGTAGTATCTAGTATAATGAGACATCTCAGTGACTTCGTCTGAAATGTACTTGAATGGAATGCGCTGTCCGAGCTAGTCTCTTATATCGATGATAATATTGTGAAAATTGTGATAGAGAAGCGGTATGTAGTGGGCGGGGATGAAACGCTGCACAGCACTGCAGCCGTATCTGAATTTTGAGTTATCCAAGGAAACGATGCGCAAGAGCGAGGCCTGTGTGTTCCCCACTGTGTAGGGTTCACAAATATCTGTATAAACGTACAGTTGGTCGGGAATGGCACGAGAGAGCGAGGCTGGTCTCTCGGCTACAATTTCCCGCAGCGCGCCATGGTTAAAGGTCGTAAACAGAATTTTTTTCCCGGGCTCGTCATCGAACCCAAAAATGCGTAGAATTTTTTCGTTGAAATGAGTCGCATGTGGCTCTTGACAGGCGCACTTGCGTCTGATGGCATAATAGCCATTGCTCTTGTTCGGGATTGTATAGTGCCGCAAGTGTCCGCTAGATGGCAAGCGCCAAATCGCTACTCGCAATGAAAAACATCACCCCGAGTGTATAAGTATAGGCACGCGACTTGCACTCGGGGGAGACATTAAAACATACAGTCTCCTCTACTTACCAATATTACCCATACCCCTCTAACCGCTATATACAGACATTGCCTATACTTTTGCCTATACTTGTTGCGTACATTTGCCTACCCTTGTCTTAGTTGCGACTAAGACATATTATTGCCTTTACTTACCTATTTATTAGGTGCTTTATGCACATGCCTTGTTACTTTTCCCCTATACTTTTGCCTATACTTGTTGCGTACATTTGCCTACACTTGTCTTAGTTGCGACTAAGACATATTATTGCCTTTACTTACATATTTATTAGGTGCTTTATGCACATGCCTTGTTACTTTTCCCCTATACTTTTGCCTATACTTGTTGCGTACATTTGCCTACACTTGTCTTAGTTGCGACTAAGACATATTATTGCCTTTACTTTATTTATTAGAACGTGCTTTCACGTTCAACCTTTCTTTCTGCTCCATCTCTACTCTCGAGTGGGTTGGAACAGAGACTCCAAGAGTCACACTTATTCATTTCTTCTCGTTGACAAACTCTAACAATATAAATAACTCGTACACGTTCATTCGTATACAGCTCTCCTTTACGGGTTCAAGCATGTGATGCTTATAAGTGTCATTCGAGTTATTTATGGCGTCTGCCAGCTGTTGAAGAGAGTTGTAAATGCCGACTGGAAAATGGCAGAATGTTTTCTCACTCTGTTCGTCGTCGTTCATGGCGAACAAACTAATAGTGTAAAAGGCATCATTGTCTTGAAAATGCATGATGCTACATGGTACGTGAATTTCCACCAGTCCGACGTGCCACTCTCCGTGTAATTTGATCTCGCGTGGCAAGTGGGTGGTGAAACAGCTGGTTGTGTTATCGGGAAAGTAAGCCATACTGCTGTTGCTAGGCAGTACCATGTAAAAATCTTCGTTCGCGTCCATGTCTGCTCGTGGTTTTCTACGAAATGCTCTCGAGTTGACTCGCTTTCACCCAAGAATTAAATTTATCGGGATAGCCTAGCCACTTGACGAGCACTTGTTTGTTGGCGCCACGACCTTTCGTGCGAGGTACTAATGCGAGGAAAGTGATGGATATAGGTAGAAATAATTTTGACAGGTAAATAATTTTTATTAAATTTTTATTTTACATAAATACACGCAGTTACAAGTTTTTTATAAAATATACATACTATGCGTCGCTCTTATAACCAAAAGGTAGTGATACTGCATCGCGAAAGTATCTACGCTTCTTAAGTACTACGGAACACGACTTTTTTTCGTCGCGAGTGATGACTTCGTGCGTGCGAGTACGTCTGATCGGTTTATATTTCAAAACGATGGATTCTCTTTCGTTTTCAAAATACGCTGCGATCAAACGCGCGATGCTCTCGAAATTTATTATACACGAATTGGCGCTATTGAGACTAATACCCTTAATCTTACAGCACTCGACAGTTTCTCCGGTAGAGGGTACGACAGCTTGGAAGCCATAAAATTTTGGACCCGCTGAGAGAAACTTTGTAATATAGGTACCCTCGCCGTAGGCCTTTAGCTCGTCTGTCATGTTGCCGAGTAAAGCACCCAGAGACGGAGTATACTCAGTAGGGTCATTTTTCTTACATGTGAAAATACACGAGTTTGTGTCCATGTATAGAACACGCGCTGCGGTGAGTTTTTCAATATAAGAATACAACTCGAGACGCGCCTGCGCGGTTGTATACGCAGCTATTGCCACATTTGTATTACCCGAAACATCGACGGTATCTTCGCGAAAGCGCCAATTCGTGTATAAAAGGTTCTCGTTGACCATAAGAACATCGAATACTTCTTTTTCCGCCGCTGTAAGAAGTTTTAATAGTCCCTCACGCGTTTTTATAATAGTCGTTTGTTTCATATTTGAGCGTTGGCCGAATTTTCCCCACAGCGAATTCAAACACAATTTCGCGACAGAACGCAGCCCCGGATTTTTTTCTATTTTTTCCGAGTCTAACCTTATCCCCTCGTCACGCTCGTACTCCTCGACATACTGTTTTCTACTCTCTTCGTCTGTACACCAAGCAGGCCAACCGCTTGCCTGCTGCTTCAATCGGAGAAAGGTATTGACATACGGGGCAAACAGCCCACCTGCACCTGTGACAGGATCGAACTGCGTGGTCTCATACTGCCAAATAACAAATATTTCTATGACGCAGTAGCCAAGTTCGATCGCCTTCTGTAACTCGCAGACAACCCATGTGCCTGTAAATTCACGCTCAGCGGCTTGGTCGTGATTACAGTTGCCCTCTCGCAATTCCTCACAGCATGAGCGACAGAGTCCGAAAATCAGCCGAGAGTGCATTTTTATGGATAACACAGGCAGCATCAAACTACGAGGTGGTAAAACCTTGCACTTTATCAGCCCTTCCACGCGCGAGAGATCATTGTTTCGACCTCCAGTCAACTCCGTGCATTCTCCGCCGATGTAAATGCGCGAATGCCCAATGGGATAACGTCCCCTCTTGCAGATATATGGGTAAAGAGAGCAAATATCGGTATATTTGATCTCTTCGTCCGGCGCGGTACTGCGAGAAGTGACGATATTTTCCGTGCGGCCACCGAAAAAAGCGTCACGCGGGTTTAAGGATATTTTGCTCATGACCGGATGAGTCGCTAAATATTGCGTAATTTCCGGTTGCTGACTTTTCACGCGCGCGAAATCGCATTCCCATATCTCACGCACGTCGTATCCGAACCGCCTCATAGCGGCGACTTTTGCCACCGTGCCCTCGTACGCCTGTACGTATGTTTGGCCGTATTTATTTTTTCTCACAGTACGATTATCGCTGAAACAGCGCGGACAGCCATGCACATAACAGCCTTGATATTCAAAAACAATTCCTTTGGCTGTTGAGGCAGGCTCTCCTCCCCCGATTGGCGGTAGATACCCGTCTATGAGAAACCCCTCGCGTAAACGAAACTCGCGCGATCGCCCCGCGTGTATAATTTCACGCTCGAACTCGCGCTCGCAGTATAGCAGCCACTCTATAGATTGCTGCGAGTAATTATCCTCGCGCCTATATCCATTTGACGGAATCAGGCCAATAGTTTTTGGCTGCAAAAAATTTTTTTAAAAACATACATACATGTGGACGCAATTGTACACGCGGAGACGAACGGGTCTGTTTGAGCGACTTCTATGAAAATTTCGCGAAACCGTATGCACGCGCGTCTCAATATTTCCACGTCCATTTTACAGTATTCGACAATCTCTTTTTGAAAGTCGAATACGTAGTTTGGGGCTGTATTCTCATACCACACGAGAAAAGCGGCACGTTCAGCCACAGACATAGTAGCTGGGCAATAAAACTCGGGTGCGGGTAGAGGGCCCCTGTAGTGCTCATTCTCACTGGTATTGAAAAGGTGGGGGAAATAACCTTTCTTAGCGCTCTCGGGCAGTCCAAATATCGCAGGCAAAGCACTCAGTTTCAATTAAAAGTAATTGATGCTATCAATAAACTTTGTGCTCCCGTACTTTAGCTGCGTAATATTGTGGCCATTTAATATTACGCGCGGCGTGCCACACTTGGAACTTTCCGCCAACTCTTTCAATAAATTGAGAGTCGAATGCCCGAGCATTGTGCGCTACACACATAATTTCGGCAAAATCTGTCTTTTCTCGCACACATAGCTCCAAGAGTTGTTTAACGGGATCGCGAGTGAAAATGAATTCGCGCACCCCGCAAGTGGGGCATTCTATTTGTATGTCGTCCACGCCGATGCAATCCGAGCATACTTGGTGCGCAACGCACAAATTAGGTACGTGAACGCGCGCATTTTCGCCATACGGAGTGTCTTGTGTTGTCTCGAAATCATAAAAAATATAAAGATATTTCTTTTTTTTACCCGGGACGACAACGCTGATTGGCTGTATGAAGCACAAGTCGTTAAAGGCATGGTGCTTTTGACAGTGCCTACAAAAACTGATACCACACTCGTGTTTCCGCTGATACACGTTTACAATGTGCATGCAATTCTCACACAACCGCACAACGTCGCACACTTTTTTATTATTTTTTTTGTAAGAGCCTGCACGCTTGTGATTCGCGAAACACTCGTGACCGAAAAATTGTCGCCCACAATCCACGCACTCTATCATTTCGACTTGATCGCTTCTGCATGGCGGTGAAATGTAACAACACGCGCATGTTCGCGTACATTTGTGCTGATTTACGCAGCGGAATACCTTATTACAATAAGAACAGAAAAAACGCGATTCCTCCGCTCCGAATAAATTAGTAATTAAATTAAAATGTCGTGCACGCTCTTCAAACATCAAATAAATAATACCGGCTAGTGGGGCATTTAATTCCCGGAGAGTGTTTCGTCCATCAAGGAGCGGGGGTTCGCCGCTTCCAAAATTTTGTTTCTCGAAAACAACGAGTGCTACGCCACTTGCGAGAAAAAAATTTTGAAAGCTCACGAGCTCTTCAAAACCACAGCCATCACCCGGAATATTTACCCCAGCGGCGTCCACGAGACTTTCCGCGCGCTCTTTTTGCAATTATCGACGCCCGTCGCGAATCTCATGGCATTCTGCGCGCATCTCATCGCAAGGCTGCGACTTGAGAGCCATGTATATCCTTCCGACCGCAAGCGCACGCGGTAAACATAAATTATCGGCATTGTTAATAACAACGATTGAGCGCTTTCGCAAATCGCTCAACTTTAAGCCACCACCCGCACCTACGGGCATTACTACATAGCACACCTGTAACTCGAGTCCCTCTCCGATACCCAAAATTTCGTTACTCTGACTTATGGAACTTATTAAATTCCATAAATCAGCATAATTAAAGTTCGCAACAGGCCTGAACGACAGCCCGCCCGTACCACGTGAAAATCGCTCATTACAAATTGTAATCCCGATTAATGTATGTCCTGGAACGCGTGTCGTTATATAATCGTGCATGTCCTTAATCGCAGCCTCTACCCATAATACGGGATTTATATCTGCGCGTGGCTCTTTAATTGAAAATCTTACTGTATGGCCCTGCACTCCGAAGCGTCGCAGGTACTGCTGTCCCTCAACCACAGCAGTGAAGCGCACGCCGGGGGGCCGCATGCTGTCGTAGTCTTCGGCATCATAAACGTCCTCACTGCCACCACCGCCTACCTGCACGGGTGAGCGAACCTCAGCTGTAACAAAACAAATGATGCCTTTTATTAAAATATATTAAAATAGATTAATGGTTTTACGGTGAGGGATTTACTTTAAGGTTCTGCGATACCCGCAAAGCTTTCTAATACTCTATTCACCAAATCCCGCAGATTGCTTTCTGTATACAAAGGCGAGGATTCGTCTTCGGCTTGGTCGCGAAACCATCGCTGGAGCCGTGCTTGGCGATTGTCTGATACCCGATGCCACAATCTGCGTTAAAGACCGATCGCGACTTCGCACAACTACGCACGGAAAAATATTTTTAAAACGGGCACATATTTTAAAATATAAGAATAAATATTTACTTACATTCGTTGACCACACGGTCGAGGCGCTCGCGTGTGTTGTACCCTGGGGCCGATTGCACAGCACATCCAGTATGTGCCGTCTTTCTCTGCGCGCACTCTCAGCAGTGGTGAAATGGTCGTCAGCCTCTACACCAGGTGGTTGACTTTCCAGAAGCCGAAAGTCATCATCGATGAGAGGTAGACGATCGTACGCAGCAAGATACTCGCCTATGGCTTCTTATTGAAGCTCGATCTCGTTTGCTACTTCTCGCGCTTCTCTTACAGCCTCCTTCTTCTCCTCCTCCGCCTCCAACTCCTCCTCCTCCTCCTCCTCCATGCGATTAGGGATATCCCCTACAATTAGTGCAGGGCTTTCTACCTCTCATGGTGGTTCTTCACTCTCCTCGGCGCCAGCATGCACATCGGCTATAATAACAGCAGGCTCAGCGTCTTCATCATCATCATCATCATCACTGGTATCAAAACTCAGAGTGCGTGCGACTGGATTAAACGTCCCCGCGGCGCGCCGCGAGTGTGTAGGCGTGCTGTCTTCCGCGCCGGAAAAATATGTAGCATCGCTCGAATCATCGTCATTTAGTAGACTCTCCAGAGCTGAAAAATAGCATGTCAATGATTATAAATTTTATAAATATTTTGAAATATTTTGTAATATTTTAAACTTACCAAGCCGCTCCGACCTTCCTTCGATTATGTTACTAAAAACTGGCAGACCACTTAATCCATGATTAAAAACAAACTCTTCGATTATCCGTAAAACCTCGCCGGAACGTCTAGAGCCCCGATATAAGAGCGCGATTGCGCGATACCCCATCGTTCTAAGGGTCCTCTGTAATTGACAGATCAACTCGTCGCGAGTCATCCCGCGTAAGCGCTGCAACCACGCACTACCTCTACTATACCTTTCTCTACCAAAGAGCTGCAGTATGGCTTTTTGCAGTGAAATTTTTACGAATGTATCCATCTCGGAGTTTCGAAAAGACTGATACCGCTACAGCGTCGCTTAGAGCTCTTATACAAGCGCAGTCAAAAGCATGAGCGATAAAAAAAATCAGCATCTCGTCACGTGACGTTCGTCAAACTTATTTTTCCTCGGAGCGTCCAGTCGCATTTTCCCAGGACCCGAGATGCCCGTAGTATAAAAATGCCTCTCTGCGCGCACGAAAAACAATAACGGTGCCCGTGACGACTGTTTGATAAAAAATCGTCATGTGGCGCGAAACAGCGCTTTTCCAAAGGAGGTCTAAGATGAACGATAAAAAAACAATGAGCCTTCTATACTCGAACATCGACACTGAAAAGGGATAGAGTTTCATGGCTCTCGAAACCAAAACATTTGTGACGCATCTGTGGAAAAAGAACACATGCATGCGAGATAAAAATTTACAACGCACAGCTAATGGTCATGAAATATTGTTCTACAAAAAACATAGTTTATTACTTTCGACAGCACTGGTCAAACCCCTGTGCCGCGTCGTAGCTGACGTTAAATGCAGTGATGCCAAAATGGAAAGAGCTATGATAAAAAATTGAAGAGTGCAGGAGCGCAGTGTTGTAAATGCCACTGAAAAATAACCTGACAAACACCCGCTAGCCGGATGTATACAAAATTTCTCTCGGGTTAACTACCCTTGGGTGAAAATATTTCCAGCACGGACGCAGGCCACTTTCTTCCTAACCCGTTGATGTGGAATTCCCGGCAATAATATTGGCCGGAACGGTTGACTTATAAAAATTCGACCACTGTACCGCACAAAACGTCCACGACTCGTGCATCCCTACCATCACCGCTTCTTCCACGTGACCGAGGGGATGAGGTTGACCACGCACGCACGCCGGTTCAGTCTTCACCATGGAATCTAGCTGTGCGGGTTTCCAGATTATAGTAGCGGTTCTGTGTGAACTCTGCTATTATGCACAACGAGAGACCAAACAGATAGGAAGGGCTGAGAGCGACGCGGCCAACATAGAAAACCGCATACAGCGCGACTTTGACGGACCCGCTGACCGACGGTTATTAAATAAGATATGCAAATATATTTACATTCGTAGCAAAAGTTTGGCTAAATGTCACGAAGACGTTACTTTACTTTTGAGCGTGTGGCCTAAGGAGCGCAGAGTGGGGGTAGAAGCGTGGGCCTGTGCGCAAGGGTCAACGCTTCGGAGAGCCCAGCTAGCAGGCGCTAGCACTCCACAGTCGCACCCCACCACAGAAGCCTCCCCACCAACGCGGCCAAGTCGCGACTCAATTCAGTGTTTAATAGAATCTGACAGCACCAGTATTCACCGAGCAATGGACCAAGAAGTAGCGAGTCTGCGAGCAAGGCTCGCAAGGTATCATAAAAAGCTGGAACGTTATCGCGCCGGTGCGGTTCAGGCCAAGGAGATGATTCGACACTTAGAGTCGAAAATAAAGCGCCTCGATCAGCAGCAACGGACTCAAAGACCACCACCACCACCACCACCATCCAATATCGCCAGCGTCAAGTGCAACGTGTGCGGAATTATGTTCCGCATTCTCAAGAGTGACACGGAGGGCCGGTCATGGGAGCAGTGCTGGCACTGCAAAAACTTTAGATGCGGTGCCTACCGCGAAAGCACGTGTAAGTGCCTTATAGGAATAGACACACCCGGATCGCCTAGCGTCGGATAGATTGAAGTATCGGTGAAGGCAAGCAGCGGATACACCATCAAAGGACGCACCAGCACCAGTAGCAGCAGCAGCAGCAGGAGCAGCACCAGTGTAAAAACAATGTGCGCGTGTGGGAAGTGGACGCACATAAATGTACGCACCATGACAAGTGAAATACGGTGTCTACGAACACACGAAAATGTACGCGAGTGAGTGTGATGGCCATGGCGTCTGCGAACATACGTAAATGTATGTGTGTATATTCGTGTGTGTATGTGTGTGCGTGTGTATGTGCGTGTGTGTGTGTGACAATCGCAGCGTCTGCGTACGCACGTAAATGTATGCGCACGTGTGTGTGTACGCGCGCGTCAATAAATATTAATAAATAAATATATAAACATTGTTTTTACTCTCTACCCGCCACCTCTCTCTCTCTCTCTCTCTCTCTCTCTCTCTCTCTCTCTCTCTCTCTCTCTCTCTCTCTCTCTCTCTCTCTCTCTCTCTCTCTCTCTCTCTCTCTCTCTCTCTCTCTCTCTCTCTCTCTCTCTCTCTCTCTCTCTCTCTCTCTCTCTCTCTCTCTCTCTCTCTCTCTCTCTCTCTCTCTCTCTCTCTCTCTCTCTCTCTCTCTCTCTCTCTCTCTCTCTCTCTCTCTCTCTCTCTCTCTCTCTCTCTCTCTCTCTCTCTCTCTCTCTCTCTCTCTCTCTCTCTCTCTCTCTCTCTCTCTCTCTACTACATGGACTGGTATAGCGCGTATCATATTACATGGAGGTGTCAAGAGGGTATAACTGTTATGTAAACAGTAGCTAATTACTCATTGTTAATGGGTGGCTTGTTTACAAAACATTAGCGGTTTTGAAAACAATAGCCCCATTGACGTGAGCCCTTGACATGGGTCATTAGCTACCGTGCAGCTACTGTTTACATAACACTTAATGACCCCACCCGCGGCGCCGCCACAGGGCGCCCCCTGCCCCCTTGTAATATGATATGTCTCGCTATACCAGTCCATATACTACTATTAACATAAATTTTTTATGTTCGTTTTCCTTTTCCAATTTTAGTCTTTTTCTTCCGTCATCCGGTTTGCAGATTTGCAGCTCTGACGACATATAATATATATATATATATATATATACATACATACATACACTAAAACACACGCGTATCTGGTCGACCTATTATATATAGTTATAGTATTGCTTGCTGTATATAAGCATATCTTACTCAACTCAAAAAGAAGAGAGAGAGAGAAGTAATATATACAAAACTAACAAAAACAGTGTGGTACTTGAGAGAGAGAGAGAGAGAGAGAGAGAGAGAGAGAGAGAGAGAGAGAGAGAGAGAGAGAGAGAGAGAGAGAGAGAGAGAGAGAGAGAGAGAGAGAGAGAGAGAGAGAGAGAGAGAGAGAGAGAGAGAGAGAGAGAGAGAGAGAGAGAGAGAGAGAGAGAGAGAGAGAATAATATCAGTAGGTATGATAACAAACAATAAAAATTGTAATTCTAAAATCTTGTAATAACCTCAAAATATGGTTATTTTTCAATTCTAATCAGCTGATGTTACAAATGTTATCATCTCATGAGTTACATTAAAATTAGTTAATTAATATAAATTTCAAAGATCTCAAGTAGTCAACTGGTGACAAGAATTCATCTATTCATGTATCAATCAACGAGGGAATAACTTTTATTAGATAAGTACTTACTGGCTTAATGTTAAATGGCTATAAGCATCTTTTAAAAATAGATGCTTTGTGTGATTTTTTATTTTTACAGATATTATACCAGAAGATTTTTTTCGAGTCACTTTGGAAATATGGAGATATATGTATTATATAGCCAATAATGTGAAGGACGCTCTTACATGAAAATTTACGAACTGGGATATAACATTTTCAATAGTTCAAGATGTGCCGAATCTTGTGGTACTTTTATTTTCCCCTATAACCGTGGAAAATTTTGAGAAATTAACGTCTGAAGTTGTCATCTTTTACATGTACTCTTATGGAACGGCGGGAAAAAATAGGTTCAGTCGAGTATTTCTAAAAAGGAATCAAATTTTTGACCAGTGAAAAACATATCGCGTAAAGATTGCGGCTTCCCCTTTCAAACCACACCTTGTAAATTGTACGTAGCCGTGGGAAATTTCCTTTATTTATGATTATGAACACAAATAGCAGACGACGTGCACGAGAGCGAGAGAGACAGAACGACGTGTTTGGTATAGTTTGTGCTCTCGCTGAGCGCACAAACTGTATTGTCGTGCAAGAGCGTCCTTAAGGAGTTCTAATTATGTAAGTACTGTCTGAAAAACCTACTTTTGAATTAGCAAAAATGAATGAGTGCCCTCATGATCATGGTGGTTATTTTATTATTAATGGACAAGAAAATGTTATTTTGATACACGAACAGACGCTTGGGTAGAATTATATTAAAGAAGATAGTAGGAATATAGTACTACCCAAGAAAGAAAAATCAAACCAATATTATTATGGAAGAGCAGGCAAATACTATTTATGACACAATATTTTTCAAGACGTATCTATAGATCCTCAACATGAAAATGTTTTATATCAGATATAATTTTAGAAGAATATTAAAAATTTGTCATCATTCTACATTTATCCTTGTATATACACAGAGAAAAACTGTGTAGGAAAAATTACAATTTTCGATACACCAAAAAAAATTTGGCACGGTGTCTGTTTCCATCACAGTTCGTCAGCGCCCCCTTCGCTGCGTGTGTCAGACCACTCACTTTTGGCACAGCGTTTGTCCCTAAAGGGACAGGAGCTGTGCCAGTACGGGGTGCGCGACGCTTTTACGGGACAGGAGCTGTGTCAGTACAGGGCAGGAGATGTACCGAACCGCGGTACAACATTCGACCCTACTTTCGGCATAGCGTATGTACAGCAGATTCAAATTTTCATGAAAATGACTACAATTTATAGTGAAAATTGGTATTTTTGTAGCGAAAGTAACGAAATCATAGAAATTTTTATTGGCATTTTCCCTAGCAGAAAATTTTTGTTTAGAAAAGTTGAAAACTGTTAATAAGAGTTTAAACTGTTAAAAATAATTATAAAATGTAGGATTACGGACGTTACTAATTATTGTTTACAACTGTTTGTAACATTCTTTATAATAAACTAATAAATATTTATTTACACTGAAATGGGTGCCCAAGAATTTGAAATATTTACTGCAATTTACAATTGCTTTTATTTAACTCGAATTTATAATAATAATAACCTAACATCTATCCCACTCTCTACAAAGAACTCGACTGAGAGCTTAAATGTTTTTTGAAACAATTAATTATAAACACTGTTATAAAACTATTTTTTAAAGTATTTTCTTTGATCTCTATAAAAATATTTTCTATTTTTTACAAAAATAAATTTTGCTATCAGTATAGTATCTGATTCTCATTTTCAATAGGGTCTCTTTTATCTCTTTACGCAATACTTATGTGCTAGTGAAGTTGCTATGAAAAAATTTTCATTTCCTTTTCTTACAAAAATCAAAATTAAAGTTGTACTTTCAATAACAGTATTATTTCTGTAAAAAAGTCATTTATTATTTTGTCTGCACAATGTCTCTAAAAATAGTCTATCACTACATCTTTTAAAAAATCCTCGAATAAATAACTCTACAAAAAGTTGCAAAAATTTTTACCCTTTTTTATTTTTAATTTTTCTATTCTTAATATAGTCTCTTAGAAAATTGTGAAATCTACAAGTATTTCATGAAATAGGCAAGTGTACATTATCATTCCTTGCAAATTCTTTAATTTATTAATATAAGAATCAACAGTTCATGCAAAACTTACTTGTTTAAAACCAAACTATTGTTATTAAAAACGTTGAATATTTTTTCAAAACAGCCCTCAAGACATTCTGTACAAGAATAATACACTAAAAAACTTTATTTTGAAAGATCTACAGAATCTTCGAAAAATGTTTTCTCTAAAAAGAAAGCATTAATATTTTTTCTCGAAAATATTTAATTTATAAATTTGTCTAAATTAAAGTAGAAATAATAAAACTTTCTACGAAAGTATGAAATAAGGCAAGTATAGACATTTTTCTGTATAATCTATGAAATAATAATATTTATGATTGTATTTAAGTACATTCACATTGTTCATTGCAAATTAATAAACAATCGAAAGTTGTGATATCAATTATCGATAGTCAAGTAATGCAAACAATTACGCAAAATAACTGTAAAATGACTTTTCTCAGAAATGTATTTAAATTTGCTCATTCTTCTATACAAATTAAACACAAGAAGGTACTGAAATCAATTTATTGTAGTCAAGTATCCGTAATTTAACTTTACTGACATAATAGAACTTTTCGTACCTTGGGTGTAAAATTACATTTTACATTCACATTGTGATAATTAGCTCGAGCGCTAGCAAGGTCGGCTTCAAGAATTATTTATCACATAAGAGTGTAAAATCTTACACCCGTTGTACGAACATTATTTTTCGTTGTCGTGCGAGCGCAATGTATCTTCATAAAAACTTTTTCTTGTAAATATATTGTAGATCCTTTGCGAAACAATGGTACAAAGTTACCATCCCTATTTTCCCTTATTCTTTCTCAATTTTGAACTTCCTATAGTAAAATATTACACATATTGGGAGGACAAGAGGAGAAAAGTCTTGAGCTGCTCTATAGCAGGGAAGGTCCTTCGTTCTCCCATATATACTTGGCGGGCCCGACGGTTTGCAGTTTACAGGTGGGCTATTTCCATAAATGCCGAATATACTAAATTTTTGCATAAATTCATTAACAATGTTTATATGAGTCCGCTATAAATAATTGCGTGTGCTCTAATCTTTAATTGATCCCGATTAAGTACAATATTCCTTCATTTACTGAGTGCATAATAATGGTTTACTTTTATTACCGAAAAATTTTTTCCTATTGTTCATCTTTTTTTAAACTCTAAAATTTCATATATAAATTTATAGTCTATATTGAAAAGGACTTTACATTTTACTAACCATTTTATAAGTAACCTCTTTGAATCATTTTGCACTATCTATTTAAAAACAGTGATCGATTCTGGGATCACTATTTAATATCTAGAAGCAATCCATTCATACTTTTTACCTATGACCTTACATATGAATATTTTCATGATGAAAAATCGTATACCCAACATGGAGATAAAGAGGACCACCTCAGAGCACATGTTTGCCACCCTCGATCGCCTTAGGCTCGGGTTGCGATTTACACGTGCTCTGGACTGGCCAACTCTTTACCTCCCTAGTTGCGTACCTAATATACTATTACATGAAAATTACTATGTCTACGCCTTAAATTGCAAACCGTCGCACAGTGGGACAAAACAGCCGAAAAGTCTATTAAATTCGGCTTCACGCGAATTTTGCATAAAAATGTTCTGGTAAAGAGGATTCTCTTCGTTTTGAAATTGTCTAGGAATCACCGTTTCCCTCGGAATCGCATTATCATTTTTTAACATGATTGTGAGTGGGTTTTTCTGATCTGTCGGGAAAATAAATATAATTAAATAATGTAAAGTGCGATCGCGTTAGGAAAATAGCAAAAACATTGTATATGTATATACAATTGCATTTATATATTATTTTTTACAATTTCTCTGATAGCTATATGCATTTCATGCATTTACAAGCATATATACTGCAATATATAAGATTATATATATAATATTTATTTCTTTAACATTTTATGATTAATTATGAGTACATAGAACCTATATGACACAAACATACACCCACTCACCCACCCACACACACACACACACACACACACACACACACACACACACATACACACACACACACATACACACACACACACATACACACACACACACACACACGCACGTACACGCACACGCACGCACCCACACACCTAGAGATATACATACATGCGCGCGCGCGCGGAAAATTTTGCTATTTTCCTAACGCAATCGCACTTTACATTATTTAATTATATTTATTTTCCCGACAGATCAGAAAAACCCACTCACAATCAGGTTAAAAAATGATAATGCGATTCCGAGGGAAGCGGTGATTCCTAGACAATTTCAAAACGAAGAGAATCCTCTTTACCAGAACATTTTTTATGCAAAATTCGCGTGAAGCCGAATTTAATAGACTTTTCGGCTGTTTTGTCCCACTGTGCGTCGGGCCCGCCAAGCATATATGGGAGAACGAAGGACCTTCCCTGCTATAGAGCAGCTCAAGACTTTTCTTCTCTTGTCCTCCCAAGATGCGTAATATTTTACGATAGAAAGTTCAAAATTGAGAAAGAATAAGGGAAAATAGGGATGATAACTTTGTACCATTGTTTCGCAAAGGATCTACAATATGTTTACAAGAAAAAGGTTTTATGAAGATACATTGCGCTCGCACGACGACGAAAAATCATGTTCGTACAATGGGTGTAAGATTTTACACTCTTATGTGATAAATAATTCTTGAAGCCAACCTTGCCAGCGCTCGAGCTTATTATCACAATGTGAACGTAAAATGTAATTTTACACCCGAGGTACGAAAAGTTCTATTATGTCAGTAAAGTTAAATTACGGATACTTGACTACAATAAATTGATTTCAGTACCTTCTTGTGTTTAATTTGTATAGAAGAATGAGCAAATTTAAATACATTTCTGAGAAAAGTCATTTTACAGTTATTTTGCGTAATTGTTTGCATTACTTGACTATCGATAATTGATATCACAACTTTCGATTGTTTATTAACTTGCAATGAACAATGTGAATGTACTTAAATACAATCATAAATATTATTATTTCATAGATTATACAGAAAAATGTCTATACTTGCCTTATTTCATACTTTCGTAGAAGTTTTATTATTTCTATTTTAATTTAGACAAATTTATAAATTAAATATGTTCGAGAAAAAATATTAATGCTTTCTTTTTAGAGAAAACATTTTTCGAAGATTCTGTAGATCTTTCAAAATAAAGTTTTTTAATGTATTATTCTTGTACAGAATGTCTTGAGGGCTGTTTTGAAAAAATATTCAACGTTTTTTATTAAATTTTTGTTATTACAATAGTTTGGTTTTAAACATGTAAGTTTTGCATGAACTTTTGATTCTTATATTAATAAATTAAAGAATTTGCACGGAATGATAATGTACACTTGCCTATTTCATGAAATACTTGTAGATTTCACAATTTTCTAAGAGACTATATTAAGAATAGAAAAATTAAAAATAAAAAAGGGTAAAAATTGTTGCAACTTTTTGTAGAGTTATTTATTCGAGGATTTTTTAAAAGATGTAGTGATAGACTATTTTTAGAGACATTGTGCAGACAAAATAATAATATGACTTTTTTACAGAAACACTGTTATTGAAAGGACAATTTTAATTTTGATTTTTGTAAGAAAAGGAAATGAAAATATTTTCATAGCAACTTCACTAGCATATAAGGTAAAGGAGGCAGTGCTGGGACAAAACCTATTTTGGGATCAGAAGTGGGGCAGCAGTAAAAAAAACTACGATGAACGGTTAATGTGAAAAAGCATTACTTCATTAGTATTCTTTATGATGTTAGCTACGTAGTCACATCATTATTTTGTTGATTTACTTCTTAAACTAATGTATAACAAGATTCAAACTTTTTGAGGTTATTTTTGAGCTGTACGCATAGCGAAAACTTTATCCCACTATAGGTACATCTTAATTCCCATATCGTAGTAGTGGGACACGTACTTATTACAGATACCTTTTAGATATACTTTATTAAATATATTTATAATAACCAATTATTTTTGCGCTTCTTTCTCGTTTTTGTGTAAAGTTGATGAAATTGTTCTTTTTATTATTAAAATTCGTTATCATATATAATTTTTATTTTTATTTTTAAATATATTTTATTCAATATATTTACAATAACCAATTATTTTATGCGCTACTTACTCGCTTTTGCGGGTAGTTGCTGCAATTTTACTTTTTATTATTTAAATTCGTTTTTTCTATTATAACGAATTATTTTATACGCTACTCACACGGTTTTACGTGTAGTTGTTGCAATTTATAGCAATATATACACATATTTAATGAATTTGTAAATAATATGTTTAAGTATTATTTTTATACGACTTTATGAAATATATTTATTATAAACAATTATTTCTTGCGCCACGTACTTTTTTGCATGCAGTTACTGCATTTTTACTTTTTACTATTTAAATTCATTATGTCTATCAAAATTATGATCATTATTTTGCAAATATACTTAGTATGATAAATTTATCATATGCAATTTTTAAGCGCTACTTACACGTTTTCATGTGTAGTTGCTGCAGTTATAAAATATAGTTATAAATTGTAAGTTATAAAATATTTTTTCGTAGACTATATTTTTAGTTTAAATATTTCTCATTTCATTGACATTTTTTCTTAAAAATCTGCTTGTTCTTTTTATGTTTTATGTACTATTTATACACTGGTATAGAGTTTAGCAAACATTCATTTTTATCATTTACAATAGTGTCAATACTTCAAGATTTTTTGTTGTCACCATTTAGTCGACTTAATATTCATAATTATTTGTGGTGCACAAAAATTTTTTTTTTTTCATAAAACTGTCTAACGATCTAATTTTATTTCCCCAAATTTCATAACTTAAGCGTAAGTATTTGAATAGTAACAAAGTGACTTAAAAATTAAATAAAACAAACATAAAATTATAGAAGATTCTTGCTTCAACTAAGAAAGTCTCGAATAAGCAAAAAATTCTTAATTAATGACAAATACAACGAAACCCTACTGAAAAAAATCATATGAGAACTCATATGAGAACTCATATGTGATCTCATATGAGATCTCTTATGAGTCTCATATGAGTACTCATATGAGAACTCATATGTGATCTCATATGAGATTTCTTATGAGTCTCATATGAGTACTCATGTGAGTCTCATGTAAGTCTCATATAAGATCACATATGTTATCTCATATGAGGTTTTAGCACGAGTACTCATAAGAGAACTCGTACGAGATATCATATGAGATCTCATATAAATTTCCAGTGTCATCGTAGTTTGTTTGAAGATCATATGAGGTCTCATATGAGGTCTCATATGAGATATCATATAAGCTCTCGTACGGCTCTGCAGTCTCGATGGCCGCCGCCAGGTGGCACATGGCAGCCTAGTACGCAGATAAAACAGACCCGTTTGGTTATATAGTAAAGTGTGTAACGCTGGGTGGGTGGGAGGGACCATCCACCACGTCTTAATACACTGAAAAGGAATGAGTTTCCAGTTTAATATAGCAGTTTCATTAGAAATTCATATGAGACCTCATATGAGTTTCTAACAAAATACGATTACACTGGAAACGTATATGAGATCTCATATGAGATCTCATATGAGATCTCATATGAGTTCTCTTATGAGTACTCGTGCCAAAACCTCATATGAGATCACATATGATATCTCATAAGAGACTCTCACATGCGTACTCATATGAGACTCATATGAGATGTCATATGTGATCACATATGAGTTCTCATGTGAGTTCTCAGATGAGATTTTTCAGTAGGGAAGCAATACATTTATAATGTATAGGATATTCCGTAATGATAATTGGCGTACAGTGATTTAAACGAAAATTCGTGTATATCATTAAATAACGTCAAACGTCAGTAAATATACATAACCGAAAAAGGACTCGCTCTGTTCCCTGGCAGAAGTCAAAAATGTATTTTTTCGTATATTTCTGTAAAACAATTGTATTTTTTGTTTCATTTTTGTATTTTTTCTGTAAATGTACAGAAAAATATAAAAATGTACAATAGTGCACAGAAATGAACAGTAATATACAGAAATATACAATACTAAAAAAAACTATATGAAACATTAATTTATGAACTTAAATGAATTTAAGTTAATTGATATAATTCATAGAAAAACAAATAATTTAAAGATATTAACAAAAACATACATAAATAGCATTTACTAAAATATGACGTAATCATTTGTGCATGCCCGTGTGACTATCATTTTGAGATGCTTTAGCGACATTAACTTAATAACATAACCTGTAATAATACATAGTTAATAATCTGAATATCTTACTTTGAACCTAATCATTAAATTTTAATTTTGTAGCTGCTACTGGTAGACTGACGTTAGCGGATTGTCTCCCGTAATCATGTACTTCTGACTTCACTTAAAACTATAACTCCTGAAGAGGGACATAGAATAAATGTCCGAAACGTTGAGTGATATAAAAAAACGTTGGTGTTTTATTGATGAATCCCACCACTAAATAAGACGTCGACTTTGGTAGTAATGAGGACAGTAACTTCTTTTAATCCAGTAATCATTAAATATAAATCACATTTATGAATTTTAAAATCATTATTCTTTTTAAATTCAGAATGAATTTAGTAATGTGTTGATTGGTATACTTAAGGTATCGTATGAGCGCGATTCGGATTACCACACATAACTATTGTTTAGTGGCGCAGTTGGTAAAGAGTTTGCTTAGTAATCTAAAGGTTGCGGATTCTATTCACATTGACAGCTAGACTTTTTTTGTTTTTGTTTTTTTTTTAGAATTTTATTACTTTGCTGAAATTATCGAATCCAACTTCCAAATATAAATTTATTAATTAAACAATAATTATAAATTTTAAGGATTTTTTAATTAATTTTTTATTTCGTTTTTTAGAATTGTACATTTCTGTACATTTTTGTATATTTCTATACATTTCTGTAATTTTGTCCGAAAATCTAACAAAATACACAGTAATGCACAGAAATGTACAAAGATATACAGAGTTGTACATAAAAAGTGGAATGTTAAATGACTTATATGTCAAGGTTTAGGAATATAGTGCCATCTTCTAATATGCAATGCACTCTTTTTGTGCATACATTACAATTTATAAATCCAAACGTTGATAATAATGAACTTATACCAATTTTATTTCATGGTCGTAATAATAAAGGACATTGGATATGTATTTGGTACGATACTACAGATTTAAGAGTCTATGACAGTTTAAATGAAGAATTACAAGAGGTTCATAAAAAATATATAAATATATAAATAGATTATTTCCTAATCGTCAATCATTAAATGTAATCTATGAAATAGTTCAACTCCAACAACAACCATATAATTGTGGTTTGTTTGCAATTGCATTTGCAATATCAATTTCTAATAGAGTTAGCCCTATTAATCTTATTTTTGAGGAAAGAAAAATGAGAAATCATTTAATTAATATATTCAAGCGAAATGAAATAGAAATGTTTCCAATAGTTCATAATAAAGTACAAGGTAATAGAATCAATAATTATTCAAATGGAAAATATTCCAATAACGGTATGTCGCAATTGCAACACTTAGGAAACCAATTAGAAATTTCAATAAACATTACTAATTATAGTAAATTGTATGAAATACAATCAGAAAATTATAATAATAAAAAAGAGTGGTTGAAATTGTTGATTTGCATGAAAACATCGATAATAAAAGTTGTGATAAAAAAATACATTCTTATTCAAATTATAAAGAATTATATGCTAAGAATGATCAGAGGAATGTAATTGAAAACATTGCAAATAAAGAATTGCAATTAAAGGAATCAAATTTAAAACGGAAACTTAGAAAAGATATGACTGCAGAACAGAAAATTAAAGAAGCAACTAGTAAAAGAGAATCACGAAAAAATGATAGCACCGAACAAAAATTATCGGAGGCAAATAGAATAAAAAAACGACGTAAAAATTCAAATAACGACGATAAAGTTATTATTAAAAGAAACTTCCAAAAAGAAGCCACTATCAAGTCCAAGGAAAAAGAGGCATTACGTAAAAAAGAGATGCGAAAAAATGCCACTGCCTAGCAGAAAATAAAAGAAGAATCGCAGAAAAAAGAATCGCGTAAAAATGCCACTACCGAGAAGAAAGTAAAAGAAGCATTGCCGAAGAAAGATTTACGTAAAAACAATAATAGAGAAAATAAATTAAAAGAATCGAATAGTAGCGAAAATCAACGAGAAAATTCAAATAAAGACAATAAAGTTATTAGAAAAAGAAATTTCCGAAAAAAAAGCCACTGTCGAGCACAAGGAAAAAGAGGCATTGCGTAAAAAAGAATCGCGTAAAAATGCCACTACTGAGAAGAAAGTAAAAGAAGCATTGCGTAAAAAAGACTTACGTAAAAACAATAATAAAAAAATCAATTAAAAGAATCGAATAGTAGCGAAAATCAACGTGAAAATTCAAATAAAGTCAATGAAGTTATTAGAGAAAGAAACTTTCGAAAAAAGCCACTGTCGAGCACAAGGAAAACGAGGCATTGCGTAAAAAGGAATCAATAAAGACTTTCGTAAAGAAAAATAGAGAAAATCAATTAAAAGAATAGAATAGTAGCGAAAATCAGCATACAAATTTAGAACATAATTGCACTACAAATGATAACTAAATCATTCTCGATTGAAAAAATCCACAGTACTATAACGTAAATTAGTGTATGTCTCTGCAAATTTACGTAAGTTCACATACGTTGGCGTACCATCGCTTACGTTAGCGTACATTTGCGTAGGTGTTAGTTACGATTCGAACATTTTGTATAGTATTGTAGGTAAAAGTACTCGAATATATGCGAACGTACGCGAACGTACGGACACCAACAGATAGATACACGAATGTACCCGAGCGTAAGAAAACGTACTTAAATATACCAATAATAAAAAAATGTTCCTATAATAAGAATAAATTTTTCAGTAAATGTACGTTCTTGTAGGTTTTTAAACGTTACTGCAAATTTCTGTAGGTTTGCGTACATCTGAGAATATCCACGTACGTTTGCATACGTTCACGTACGTTGGCGTACGATTCTGTAAAAAATGTCCGAATCGTAACAAAAATGTACGCAAATGTACGCAAACGTACGCAAACTTACGTGAACGTACACATATATACGCAAATGTAGCAGGGATGTACGGTTTACATTTCCATTGTGGTTATCACTAAAAATATTCCTTATGTCGACTGCAACTTACTATCCACTGATGAGAGAGTGTGGGAAATTTATAATGGTGGATTGAAGAAGCGGGCAGATAATCAAACAAGGAATAGAAATGGTAAGGACGCATATTTTAGTTTACCATATGTTAGAGGTTTGTCGGAAAAGATTAGAAGGGTTTTTAGTAAACATAATATTCAAGTTTTGTTTAGAAACGATAATAATTTAGAAAGGTTATTTAGTAATTGTAAAGACAAGGATGATAAAGGTTTAAAATCGGGAGTAGTTTATAAAATTAATTGTAGGGATTGTAATGGATGTTATATTGGTCAAGGGTCAAGCGGGTAGATATTTGAAGAAGAGAATATATGAACATCAATATAGTTTACGTAGTACAAATTTTACATCCGGTTTGAAAGAACATTGTTTAAATAGTTTGCATTCTTTCGATTTTGGGAGTGTGGATATTTTGGAACAAGGGATTAAGAATAAATATAAGAGGGAAAGTCTTGAAAGTATTCACATTCTAAGGAATCGGAATAATGTAAATTTAATGGTAGAGTCAAGTAAATTAGATAACATTTATCATTCTTTATTAATTTAAGTGAGAATGGAAAGTTGGAGCGGGGAAGGTGGATGGTGGTGGGGGTAAGAGGAAATAAGTGGGTATAGGTATATAAGGAGGTGTATCGCGGGTTTCATTTCAGTCCCTGAGGAGGAGCCGGAGCGGGCTCGAAACATTGAGCAATTGGGCAATTTGGTGGTGGGGGCAGTCAGATAGTCCTTTGCTAATAACGTTTTTTTTCCAGATTTTAATTAAGTTTTTATTTCAGATTCTGCGGGGGTGATTATAAACAAGGGCAATCTAACTACCATAAATATTAATTATTTTAATTTATAAGACTGTAAGACCGATGAAAAAATTCTCATCCATTGGGGTTACAATTGCCAAAGTACTTCTTATGAAGTAGTAAAAATTAAAAAATACACTGAAAAGAGAAATTTATTAAAAAACACTACTTTAGAATGTAAGTTATAAAAAAATAATACAATTAAGAAACGACGTGTTAGTGCACGTGAAAATATTACAGTGCAAGAAACAGTAGCAATAAAAAATGGAAAATTTGCCTTATTGCAAATAATGATTTTGATAAAAACAATATTACTGAAAATTATTTAGGAGAAATGTATAAAATATGTATATATTGTGATGCGAAATATTTTGCTTGTGAAACGAATGCTGAGAAATGCTTGACTAATTGTTGTCATAAAGGAAAATTTTTATTTAATAATGAAGACTCATATCCAGAACAACTAAAGCAACTAATAAATAGTGATAGTAAAGAAAGCAAAACTTTTATGAATAGCTTGTTTGAAAGATACTTATGGATCAGGATGGGGCTTTTTTAAGCCCCATCTATGAATAGCATCAGAATATATAATAATTTATTGGCACTTGCAAGTTTTGGTGCAAAATTAGTAACATTTCCTACTGCAGGACTACAAGTTTTTCGTATTTGCGGACAAACTTATCATAATTCATATTCTTTAAATCCAGAGAGGGAAAAATCTCGTAAATACGGGCAACTGTATTTAATAGATAAAGAATTAGCAAATAACATAGTAAAAAGTGTTCACTAAACTTATTAAATAAATTAGACAGCATAGAGTTAAAATTAACGAATATACAAGTGAATATAACACTGTTACCACTGGTGTACCGCAGGGAACTATTTTGGGACCATTATTATTTATATTATACGTGAATGATCTCCTACTAAACATGCCTGACATGAACAGCATAATGTCATATGCGGATGACACAGCTGTTATAGCAACAGGGAAGAGTTGGGGCGATGTCGAATTAAAGCTAAATAATAATTTAGATAAAATCTCTACGTGGCTCGTTCAAAACAAACTCTCCTTGAACATTGACAAAACAGTTTACATGACGTACGGAAGTTACAGTAACAGTATCCCTAGTAATCTAAAAATACAAATTTATGGGAAACATTTAAAAAGAGTTGAACACTATAAATACTTGGGCATCATAATTGACCAAAATCTTAAGTGGGACAAACACATAGAATACATAGCAAATAAAACAAAATATCTGATTTTCATATTCAAAAAAATATCCAAGTTTATGACAATAGAAACTCTAAAAGTGATATATTATGTTTTCTTCCATAGTATAATATGCTATGGAATTATAGCCTGGGCAGGTGCATATGCAAATGCATTAAACTTAATCAAAAGATTACAAATCAGACTATTGAAAGTAATAAACAAAAACACATTTATAGCACACAATATCCCTTTAAATATTGAACAACTTTTTACATACGAAGCCTTAATATATCACTATACTACACTAAGAAATAAATACTTAAACACAGCAAGTATAACAAGAAATAAGAATATTCAAATACCATTAAGACATAAAACAATAAGTAGTAAAAATAGCTATTTAAAAGCTATCACTATATACAATAATCTACCAAATGATCTAAAAATATTGAATGATACATATTATAAAAAAATAAGTTAAAAGAGTGGATTACCAAAAATATTTAAGAAAAATCTAATTAATATATATATATATACTAGGGGGGGTATCCCCCCTACTCGCTCCGCTCGTCAACCTCCCAATTTTGACAAGTAAATAATTTATTTATTTTCAACGTAGATATTTTTCATATTTTGTATGGATGATAGTTTATACAAATGTAACACTTAAGAGTAGTTCTTAATTCTTAATTTCTGAAACGAAAGAATAGATTATTGAGATTTTTCATATTTTTTATGGATGATAGTTAATACAAACGTAACACTTAAGAGTCGTTCTTAAGGGGGCTAGACACATTTTTTCTCTGAAATAAGAAGTCGCATTTTAATACATAAATGTAAACTAATTATTTCATACTTTTTACATATAAAAGTGGGTATATTTACCTTACCTTAAAACTTTCTCCGATGGGCCTTTTATATGGTCCAGAACCATAGTCATCGATGAAACAAGTTTTTTCACTAACCGTAAGCTTTGAAATTTTCCTGTGGATGGATTGACTCCAGATTTGAACTAAATTACTCCTGAATAGTATAATTCTCATATGAGTGTAGGGATTTAGGATTAAATGTCGGAAAAAATTTTTACATCAGAAAAATTATGAAAAAATATAAAAAATTTAAAAAAATTAAAAAAAAACTCTTGAAAAACAGCACAATTTTTTTTTCTCATTAGATCAAAAATCTCTACACTCATATGAGAATTATACTATTCAGGAGTAAGTTAGTTTAAATCTGGAGTCAATCCATCCACAGGAAAACATCAAAGCTTACGGTTAGTGAAAAAACTTGTTTCATCGATGACTATGGTTCTGAACCATATAAAAGGCCCATCGGAGAAAGTTTTAAGGTAAGGTAAATATACCCACTTTTATATGTAAAAAGTATGAAATAATTAGTTTACAATTATGTATTAAAATGTGACTTCTTATTTCAGAGAAAAAAGGTGTCTAGCCCCCTTAATTCTTAATTTCTGAAACGAAAGAATGGATTATTGAGAAAACTACAATAATTATATATTAAGAAAATATATTGAAAATTATATATTTTATTCTATTTTTTCCACATCACCTTGGAGGTAAATAGAAAGATGCGTTTTATTATTAAGTGGAATCCCCAGTAGGCCTAATCTACTGTCTTTGTCACTATAAAATTTCAGAAAACATTAAAATTGTTACAATAAGAGTATATTTTTTTATAATATAATATATATTTTGTAAAATTAAATTTAATAATTAAATGATTTTAATTACCTGATAATAAGTTAAATTCTTCGAAATGTTTTATTCAATTTTTGAATTGTTTTTTTATTTTTTTTTTTTTATATTTAATATTTTCTGATATGCTATTTAAAATTTTCCAACATTATTTGTATATTCCATTGTCCCAAATGAAAGAAAAAATATTGTTGTTTTAATTAGCTAAAAATTAATTAAAAAGATTAATTAATTAGTAATTATATAAAAACTTACCTAAAAAACAAAATTCAGTTATTGTAAAGAAACAGTTTTAAATTCTTCTAAAATTTTGTCAACTTTAAGTTTCCCAATTTTGAGTTTTGTATTTTTATTGTTCTGTTGTTTTCTTGTTTTTTTTTTTACTGATGATTTAGTTTCTTTAATTTATCTTTTTCAATAATTTTATCTGATTCTAAATTAATCATGTATTCCATATAATTTTGTTCCTAATCTAAATAGTCTAAAACTAATAATTTATTATATATTTATTATTATTATTGAATAACGAATAAATATATTGTTGTTTTTATAATTTACTTTCGTTCTGTGTAGTCGACATATTCTAAAAAGAAAAATATTTGAAAATTAATTATCTAAAATTTCTTTCCAAACGATATTTACAATTTCTTCTTTATTTTCTGAATTATTTTCAATAAAAATTTTATCTGGGTTTTTACATCTTGATAATGCTACATATAATTGACCATGAGAAAATAATGGTCTTCTAATATATATTCCAACACTATCATAACTTTGACCTTGTGATTTATTAATAGTCATAGTAAACGCTAATATTAAAGGAAATTATTTTCTATTGTAACGGGCTAAAAGCTGTCCTCGATGCGCTATATCTCAACGTGGACTTGCCGATGAACGGCACAGCAATTGACAGGCGCGAGCACTTACTCGTGCCAACCCTCGACGATTAGCGGCCCGTCACCTCCGTGCTGTTGATCGCCGTCGGCTGCTTTCAGCAGCCGCCGCGCCTTTTCGACCCGTTGCAACGCGCGACTTCGTCGTCGCGCTCTCTCTCGCGTGTGCTGCCCCAGCTGTTCAGTTATCACGCGAGTACTACATACTCACGACCGCGGAGGCCGGCGGTATTCTTCACCGTGCCACCGAATAGGGAATTGAAAGTAGGATGCGTGAAATAATACGCGAACAAGTAAAAGCAAAGAATTATCTTTATTGCCCCTGGAGGCTGTTCACTATTTACACGCGCAACGCGTACTCTAGGTACGCGCCGATTCGGGTGGTGCGCCCGCGCACGCGAAGTACGTGTGTGCTCTGCCGCACACCCGTACGCGCAAAAGCGGCTCGCGCCGACGTCGACCGATCGCCGCGCACGATCGGCGCTCACACACGCGTCGGCGGCCTCGCTCGCTCGCTCGTCTCTGCTTCCTGGACGCTCGTCGTCCGCGGGGGAAACGCGCGCTTGCCTGGCCAGGACTTACCTCCTCAGTTGCAGCGAGAAGGCGCGGTTGAACGCGCTCGGTGGTGCCTGCTGCAGCGCGTCGCTGTATCTCTCTCTCTCTCCTTCTTCGCTGCTACGGGCCTCGCCTCTCTCTCTCTCTCTCTCTCTCTCTCTCTCTCTCTCTCTCTCGCTCCTGCGAGTATCGGCCGCGATACTCTCTCTCACTCGCTCCCGTGAGTGAGCTCGGCCGACGCTGCTCTCTCTCTCGCTCTTTCGCTGCCTCGGTCGAGTGTGGCTCTCTCTCTCCCTCTCCCTCAACCACCGGCGAACGAGGCTCTGGGCAGTGCTGCGTCTCTCTCTCTCACTCTCGTGCACTACACTGCATCCACTCCGCGATCCTCTTGCACTTCACTTCGACTCTCTCTCTCTCTCTCTCTCTCTCTCTCTCTCTCTCTCTCTCTCTCTCTCTCTCTCTCTCTCTCTCTCTCTCTCTCTCTCTCTCTCTCTCTCTCTCTCTCTCTCTCTCTCTCTCTCTCTCTCTCTCTCTCTCTCTCTCTCTCTCTCTCTCTCTCTCTCTCTCTCTCTCTCTCTCTCTCTCTCTCTCTCTCTCTCTCTCTCTCTCTCTCTCTCTCTCTCTCTCTCTCTCTCTCTCTCTCTCTCTCTCTCTCTCTCTCTCTCTCTCTCCAAGTCGTCTCGCACGGGGACGAGCAGCTGCCTCAGCTACGGCAGAAGCGATACTGCCGGGCTCTGTCTCTCGCCCTCCTTCCCCCTCGCGCAAGGTTGTCGCGAGTTTTCATTTCGGGGCTCATTGTGTGCCGTACTTGCGCTCGGTACTTTTCGCACAGCTACACGTGCGGGCAACTACACACACACACGCAAGCCCCCGAAGAAATACGAGGACAAGCCCGACTTTATTTGTGAATCCTCATGCCGCAATTATCGGCTTGCCTTCTTCAAGGCCGCGGTATGTTTATGTTTTCGGTCAACTACCTGTGTGTATACCGTGCGTCGGAGATCGGCTCGATCCGAGCCCCGTGTTCGCGCACATACACACACACAGACGCGCCTGCCGTTACACTATATAAAATAAATGGTAATGATGAAGAATTGCCAGTGTTTAAGGGGGCTAGACACCTTTATTTCTGAAATAAAAAAATTTTATATTTCTATATATAAATGTGAGCCAATTATTTCCCACTTTTTACATATAAGAGGGGGTATATTTACCTTTCCTTAGACCTGTGTTTGAGCTTTTTTTATGGTCCAGAACCATAGTTATCGATGAAACAAGTTTTTTCACTGACCGTAAGCTTTTAAATGTTCCTGCGGAAGGATTGACTCTAGATTTAAACTAAGTACTTCTAAATGGTATAGTTTTCTTAAGAGTGCCAGGATTTTTGATTCAAAGAAAAAAAAAAATTTTATCCTCTTTTTTTATGATATTTTTCTTAATTGTTTAAACTTTTCCAACATTTTTTTAATGTAAAAATTTTTTCTGACATTCAATTTTAAAACTATACACTGATAAGAAAACTATACCACTTAGAAATACTCAGTTTAAATCTGGAGTCAATCCATCCGCAGGAATATTTTAAAGCTTAGGGTTAGTGAGCTTATTTTATTAAAAACTATATTGTGAGAAAATCAACTTTAAAGTTTTGATATCTCATAATGCATAGAAATATCCAAAACACGTCCTTTTAGTTGATATTGATATTTATGCATATACTGGTTATGCAAAACAATTTGGCATTAACTTCCTTGCGTAATTTTATTTTCCTTGGTATTTTTTGACCTAGAAAACAAAATCAACTTTTAGTCATTTTATAACATTTTGGCTATACGTGCATCAATTTATTTATCTTAAATACTTATCGTTTTTTTCGCCTTAGGTTAAAAACCTTTTTTAAGTCTTGTTGTTAATGTGTTGTCTTAACCTCATCTGTCAAGTCCTGCAAGGTCCCATGGTAGTCGCTTGATGATGTATTTTCTTTCAAAATCACTGTAACACGTATAATATATATTTTATTATTTTATTTAATTATTTAAAACATTATGTATATATACACACACACACATACACACACATACACACACGTACACTAACTTGCACCCACCAGGCATATAAAACAAAATTATATTTTTACATTTTTTGCATGGAAATGCTATAAGCAAGTAAATTTTAATTATACAATTATTTCTTGGCTTATGACATTTCCATACAAAAGGGTAAAAATATAATTTAGTTTTATGTACCTCGTGTGCGAAAATTAATGTGTGTGCATGTTTGTAAGATATGTATGTTTATGTATACATATACATATACAATATGCATAATATACGCATGTCTAATGCACAAAAGCATATATATTATATAATATACTTACATAATTTAAAATGCACCTGCTGCATACGAATCATCCTGGAGCTGCTCTCTAGCTTGTCTTCTCATAATACGAGCATCCTTGGTGTTGGCTTCAGTCTTCTTTTCTGCAGATCTAAGTCTGAATTCGTCGCTTGATTCCATCCATTGTACTGCAGTCGATCCAGGAGTGCATTCAAACTTTTCCATGATATTTAGAATACCTGTTTTTCCTTGGTTGAAGCAGGTTACAGCAATGTGAGTACCTATTTCCAAAACTTTCAAGCCACTGAATGAGGTTTTTGGAACTATTTTCCACACGCACCCTAGCAAAAAAAAATAGTGAAGTCAATTGAATAAAACTGAAGAAAACAGTTATTCACTGCAGATAACTGCAGAAAAAGGTCAGAATTGAGACAAAGACAACAGCTATCTGTAGTTTTCATCAGTTATTTTCAGTTATTAACTGTTATGTTCAAATTCCAATCGCAAAAAAATTTTAAAAAAATTGTTTTGTTAATTTTTCTTCACTTTTCTTCAAAATTTTCTTCACATTTAAACAGTTTAAAACTGTTTTCTTCGTTTATTAATAGTTATTATCAGTTTTCTTCAATTATTAACTGTTATGTTCAAGTATCGAATTAAGTTGTATATAGCAAAATTTTCCAATATTTTTATTACATTTATAAACAGTTTTCATCCGTGTATAACTGTTTTCTTCAGTTTTATTCAGAATAAAACTGTTATTTTCAGTTTTTTACTGATTTCTTCACTTCTTAAAGTCGCTTGCTTTTCCGAAAACAGAACATAACTGTTTATAACTGAAGAAAACTGTTTATAATTGCAAATAACTGTAGATAACTGTTGAAAACTGATACAAACTGAAGAAAACTGATAAAAACTGAAGATTACTGTTGTCTTTGTCTCAATTCCGACATTTTTCTGCAGTTAATTTCTGTTTTCTTCCATTTTCTTCAGTTTTTTTTCTGATAGCTGCAGGTATCAACTGTTATGAGCATTAAATTTTTTTCACTAGGGCAGTTGTTGAAACTCTCATTAGAGTTTTGCGTAAAACCTCCAAGACACTTCTGGAGAAGATCTGAACTTGATAAGTCTTTATAAATTGGTCTTACCTGATCCATGATGGCCAGTGGAATGGCTACTTTATGTTTAAAAGTCTTGAGTTTTTTGTTGGCCTTTGCTTTTTACCATTTACACCAGCTGGTAAGTCGTGATGGGCAGAATTGATGTTGAGGGCTCTGATCGGTAGACAACTGATGATAATATGTAGCCCAAATAGCATTTCTCATACCAGTGACAGAATCTGAATGGTCTCTGATGGCCTTTCCATAATAGGAAGATAAGGTTCCGATCACCTGCCCTGTCAAGCGACTTTTTCCACCCATTGGTTTTCCATCCGATAGAAGCTTCATTCCTGATGCCTTCTTTATGTTTCTCAAACGAGTGCCCATCCTCTTCTGGCCATGCCCAATGCACTCTATCTTCTTCACTTGTAGTTTGTCACCATAGGGATCCGCTTCTGACACAGACTTGAACACTTTAGAGTCACCATCACCGATGTAATACTCATACTTAACTGCATATTTTTCTTCAGATCGTGAGAACATTTCCTTTATACCATCTGCTTCCATTTTTCCAGCACAGCCCTGATGGTTGGCCGTGCAATTTGGTTCGTGCTCTTCATACCATTCTTCATATTCCACTGTTCCTTTTTTTTTCTCCCAAACTGAGCAAGGTTTACAGAAACTATTTTTAATAGTAACATCTAAAATCTTGCCAGATCTGTTGCCAATAATGCTGGCAACACCTTGTAAAGAAGAAAAGCCTCTTTTCCTCCAAGAGCCGTCACCAGACACAGTAAGTCCAGTATTTGGTGGTGTTAATTTTAGTTCGTCTTTCACTGCTGTGTCCATGGACTCTTGAGCCGCTTCTGCACAAATATTACCAAGCTGCTCATTAATTTTATCATAAGCAGAATGAGCCACTGGTTGTGATAAATCCATGATTCCAGAGAAAGGTGATAGTCCTGTGTGACCGTGGCCAAGTGCACGCGTGGTTAGCACACTTCTTCTATTTATTTCCCATGCATTACTCAACGGGCCAACTTTGTTGGAAGAATTTATTCCTGCAATTTGACCACATCTGTTACACACTATATCAATTTTGAATCCAAACCCTTGATGGCTGGATTCGCTTATACAAACAGGTCCATGGCACTCACTGCAACATAACACTTTTTCCAGTTCAGGAAACAGAATGCTGATGTTGATAATTCTATTCTTCGTATTGCAGTGAGAAGATGTTGATGTATTTCTCATTTTTCTAGCTGAAGTTGATGTTCTTCTCCGCTTTCTCTCATTTTCTTCTTTGTGGATATTCCCTCCAAAAATTTTTGGTCTCTTCTTCACTCTTCCTCTTGAGTATTTGGAGTCAGGATGAGTGCTGGTAAATCATCCTCTGGCATCTCCTGCCATTTTTAAGCTTTGTTAGAAGTCACTTTAAATTTTTTTTTAATCACTATTTTTATATTTCACAAAGTTCATAACTATATAAACACAATAATTATACTGTGCAACAAAACACACGAACCTCAAATTACACAAAAAGAACACTTTTTACGTAAAAAGCGACGTAAAACGAATCTAAACCATCCGAGTATTCGATTCAGCTGACACTTGTGTTTACAAAAATTAAAGAGCTAAAAGTAGGTTACCGTGTCAAATGCTTACATGTAACATACATATGACATGTGTGTGTTTCTTAGTTCATGGTGTATCATAGTCCAACTGTCCAATTATCTATAGTTCAACATAGTTCATGGTGTACCTTAGTCCAATTATCTATAGTTCAACATTAGACCTTTTACAGCCAAAGGAACACAGAACACGATATAAGGAACAGATGCAGAAATACCATGGGTTACTATATCTATATATATGTGGAACAGCGCTTATTCCTCGCTGTTCCTCGTATATATAGATATACTAACCCATGTTATTTCTGCATCTGTTCCTTATATTTTTTTGAGTGTAACGGGCCTTACTGTTGTTCATGCCCAATTACTCCAAATCGTTTTATACAATAAAACTGTGGTATATTATTTGATAGATATAATAATTATTCTATGTATTCAATTTTCATATGTATGGTTTATATTCAATTGTTTTATATTATTAAAAATATTTCGACCATGAAAAGTATGAATGACACGTAATTATATACACGGATTGATTTTTGTCAGTTTTTTCTGTTATTTTTTTCTAATAAAATTGATTTATTTCTACGGCGTATTTATTTATATTTATAAATATATATATGTAGATTTATTAAAAAGTATAAAATATATTAACAATTAAAAGAAGATAGAATTCTACCAAAAACAAAAGTATGTATGTCGAAAAAACTGTATATTGAAAAAAAATGAAATTACAGTGAAAATTCGATAAATAGTTTAATCAGTATTTTATCAATATCTTAAAAAAAAAAAAAAAAATAGATATCGTTTTCGGGTAAAAAGGAGCATATTCTATGGATATTTTACTATAAGAAAAAGCAAAAAAAAATCGATTTTTCTCAAGAAAAAAGGTGTCTAGCCCCCTTAATGTAATTCGAGGAATAAAAACTATGTTTCCAGAGTTTTCACCTGTTATTATTTCTGCTTCTATGTTGTATTTAAATAATTTAGTAATTTTTAATCGTGTTCCATTACATAATCCATCGTTAATACTTAAATTTCTTATTAACATTACAATAGTATTTAATTTAAGTTTTAATTTATGTGGTGGTAGTCCTTCACGTATATTGTTTAAAGTTTCAATCGGGTAATTAATATGGATGTTATCATCAGATAAATCTACATCTTTTTGAGTAGCATAATCTAAACTATAATATCTATTTTCTTCAGTATTTAATAGTTTTAAAATTTTATTATTTAAAATATTTGCATCTTCATTATGTGATGTTAATATAACTCTATTTATTAATATACTACAATTTATATTTTCATATATTTTAAAACAAACATCGTTTGTTTTAAAACTATCAGGTATAACAAATGAATTAAATTTACCTTCTCCAATATCTAATAAAAATGAAGCAAACATGATATCTTTTGAACGGATATTTGTTTTCAAATACATTATATTAAATAATGACCAAAGATTTGAATATTTTATTGTTTCTTGAATTATTGTGCTTCTACAACCATTTTTAACAACAGGGAGAATTTGTCTAAAATCACCTCCTAAAATTAATAATTTTCCTCCGAATGGTAGATTATTATTACAAACATCTTGTAAAGTTTTATCAACAATTTCTAAAGCTTTACGTGGAATCATTGACGCTTCATCCCAAATAATCGCAAAAACTTCACGAAATTTTTTTTTATCTGATTCAAATTTTAAAAATGCACTTTCAATATTGTTTAAATCTAAAGGTAATCTAAAAGTTTTATGACTGGTCATACCTTTTGGTAATAGTATAGATGCTATACCAGCCATTGATATAATTTTTTGTTCTATTGACAAAAGCCATTGATATAATTTTTTGTTCTATTGACAAAAAATAATAAATTAAAGTTTTATATAAAAACGTTTTACCTGAACCTCCAGGACCATCAATAAAGTTAATTTTATGTTCATTATTTAATATTTGTGTAAAAACTGTTTTTTAATCTGTGTCTAATTAACTATAGTAATTATTAAACATTTGTTTACAGAATAAAATATTTTCTTTATTATTTTCATTATTTGTATCGAAAATTTCATCAGATTCAGATAATCCAAAATCTTTACAAGACATTTCTTCAACTTTTAAAATTTCGTTTATATGATGAAGAGCTCGGTTATTTTTATTATTGTCAAAATCTTCTGTAAAATATTTATTAAATTTTGTCCAAATATTATTACCATTGATGTTATCTGTTATTAAAAACCAAGTAAAAAATTTACGCAATTGAACAGATAACATTATATTACAAGCTTCTTCAAAAATTTTGTCAATCTGTAAATCATCTTCGATTAGACCCATTTGTATTGCTGTTTCTGTGTAAGTATTATATGTTTTATTTTCAAATGTACGTAATTCTTCAAAAGATGTTGCGCCTTTAACACGATTTAAAATTAATTTTAAATGAAATCTTTCAATATCTCTTGGAGATACTACATTTAAACGTCCTATAGCAACATCTTTTAGCTCTCGTTGACGTTTTATCCAAGTTTTATTCTTAAAAATATAATATTTTGGTATATTAACGTATTTAATATTTTTTGCATATTTATCTTTTTTATTTAATTCAAACCATGAAGTTAATGTAGTTTTCCAGTTATCTAAAGCTTTTTCCTCTTTATTTTCTTCGAAAATTATATTTTGTTTATTTTCGGTGTGAATTGCTAAACGTATTACGGTGTGACTTCTACCACATAAAGGAAATTCTTGTAATCTCCATGCTGCTTCCATGGGACTCAAATATCTACCATCTTATTATGTTTGAGATCGTTAACTTCTTCGTAAGTTTACATATCTGTGGTTGCATCCTTTTTATGACCCCGAAAACCTCTGAGTAACAATTTTCATCGACATTCTTAAAGATTTAAATCTTGGATACAATTCATTATGGATTAGGCTTACTGGGGATACCACTTAAAAATAAAACGCATCTTTCTATTTACCTCCAAGGTGATGTGGAAAAAATAGAATCAAATATATATTAATATATAATTAATGTAATTTTCTTAATAATTTACTCTTTTATTTCAGAAATTAAGAATTCAAAACTACTCTTAAGCGTTACATCTATAAATATTACCCTATTAATAAAACATATGAAAAATATAAATTATTAATTTTATATAATATATGAAATATACATAAAAAATATTTTTATATATAATTAATGTAATTTTCTCAATAATTTACTCTTTTATTTCAGAAATTAGGAATTCAAAATTACTCTTAAACGTTACATCTGTATATACTACCTTATTAATAAAACATGAAAAATACATGAAAAAAATAAACTCTTAAGTGAACATTTAAATGAGGGAGGTCTGAGGGGGGTCTGAGGGGGTGCGAGGGGGCTGAGGGTGGCGAGGGGGGCGAGGGAGGGCTCTACCATACTCAAAATAACGTAGAAAAAAATCACAATTTTACGTTATTTTGAGGAGGGGCTGAGGGTTGGCGAGGGGGCGTGGAGGGGCGAGGGGGGTCTGCGTGACACAAATAACGCTTACGACTATATATATATATATATATATATATATATATATATATATAAATATATATATATATATATATATATATATATATATATATATATATACAGGGTGATTCTGAAACAATGCAACATATATATATACCAAAGTGATCAGCGTGAAAAACTGAATCAAGATCATTTGGTACCGAAAATTTTCCGGCAAGTTTTTCGCACCCCTATTAGGCCCAGAAAAATTTCCCGTATAGCGCCGAGCCTGGCAGCGCCTGCGCGGGCGCGTCAAAGAGTGGGGGCAACCGTTGCTACGGAGTTCCGTGACGGAAGCGGGAGGTAAGGGGAAAGCGGAGCAATCAAGGAGCGAACGATTTAGTCCGCATTAAAAATCACTCTGAAATCGACTTGTCACAGAAATGACTGCATATTGGTTATAAGGTAAATCGAGGTCGCAGAAATCGATTTTGAAATTTGCAGATTCCTAGGTCCAGAGGTTCTATGCAAAAACAGCGTTTTTAAGTTTTATTTGCTTATATCTCGAGAACGGCTGAGTCTACGAGAAAATGACTTGCACCAAATGGAAGAGCGTAAAATTTTGCATCGGAAACGATTTTTTACTCGATTTTGATGAGTGCAAAGTTCTGAGATAATTAATCGCAAAGAAATAAATGCTCCGCTATCTCTCCCGCGTTATGCGTCCCGTCTCTCTCGCACCCACAGCATTTATTTTTTTGCGATTAATTATCTCGGAACTTTGCACTCATCCAAATCGAGTAAAAAATCGTTTCCGATGCAAAATTTTACGCTCTTCCATTTGGTGCAAGTCATTTTCTCGTAGACTC
Organism: Torymus aiolomorphi; assembly: GCA_036365515.1. Lineage (NCBI taxonomy): Eukaryota > Metazoa > Arthropoda > Insecta > Hymenoptera > Torymidae > Torymus > Torymus aiolomorphi. Next base: position 50,739,675 of record CM070875.1, on the reverse strand, counting down.
AGCCGTTCTTGAGATATAAGCAAATAAAACTTTCTAACGCTGTTTTCACATAGAACCTCTGGGAAGCTGAGGAAGCTGAATATTTGTAAATCGGTTTTTGCGACATCGATTTACCTTATAACCAAAATACAGCCATTTCTGTGGCAAGTCGATTTCATTACTGTAATAATTGCCAAGGCGGCTGATGATCGGCTGGTGAGGAAAACTTTCGGTCAATCGGCAAAATTCTCCTGACTCGCGTACAGCTGGTAAAATAAACAAGGCTTCATAACATTATCTTATTGATGCTCTTGTTAATATAGATCAAGAAAGATTTACGTATCTCCCTCTCCTAAAAACACGAGGGTCGGATATTGTGTAACATTTAAAAATTGAAATAGATTTATCTATAAAGAATAGGCGTGAGGATTCGCTATATCTACTCATTTAAGTTTTTAGGTTGAATTTGTATACTATTTAAAACTAAATAAATAAATTAACATAAAATATATAAATAATTTTTCGTTTTAAAAGAATTATCTGATTATCCTATCATCTCTTGTTAATAAATCAAGAAACTTATTGCATTTTATTAAAAAAAAATTATCGCCACTATTATTTTGGAGCATCACATGAAAAATTTTTCAATTAAAATTATGTTTTCAACCTTACCAATAGTTCTCGAAAGACAAAGCGCATTGCACTTCGTGACGACGAGGTATTTGATAAATAATTTTAAGAAAGAAAAAAAAATTCAAATCATTTTTTTTAATTTAAGAATTACGTATAACAATTTTAAATGAATAATTAATTTATAAAATATAAAATTTATAAAACAATGTCGTGCATATCATTTTATAATATCATTTATTACATTTTTTAATGTAACTTTATATAAAAAATCCCGAAAATTAATACATGTGTCACAAAAAAATGGTGTGTACCTAGGATTGCGAGCCTTTTGACCTCGTGTGTTTGCAGTACTCGTCTTCGGTTCGCAAACCGCACTCGCCTTTGGCTCGTGCTAGCTCACCTTCGGCTCGTACTGCAAACTCCACACTCGGTCTGAAAAGGCTTTACGCCCTAGGTACATAATATACTATTTCGGCATAGTAGACGTAAAGTGCGCACCTTGCCTACTACACGGAGAGAAATTTCCTGCTAAAAACGCATGGATTTAAATCATGCGAATATTGCAGAACGTTCCGCCAACGAAGAACGCAACAATTGCGGCAATTATCACATTCTTCCAATCCTTGACAAAAGCGAAAGATTTTGATGCCATCTATGTGTGAAAGTTATACTATTATCGCTTCGAGTTTATGAAAATATCGCAAGAGCACCCCTATACCGTTGTTCCCATAAACTTGATACCAATTTGGTAAAAGTCCGTTGGGATTATAGCAACCGATCTCCTCATTCGTTCCCCCCACCCCAAGTCTCGCGTGAATTCCCATAGAGTTGTTACCGAAATCGCAACAATTCTCTTGGGAATACGGTATAACTAACGCGATGGTTTTCTAGTATCAAGCTTTAGACAAAAACGTATCGATTTCAAAGCAATTGGAGTAAAAGTATGCAGCTTATTTAGTACTGGAGAGGTCCATGCAAATAATGCTCGTTTCTGTTGCGTTAGTAATGTTGATCACCTACCAATCTGGCAACATAAGAACTGATACTTTATAAGCAACAAGATTTACATCAAAGTCGCTAGAAATTTCTCTCCGTGTATGAAAAATATTGTTGGGACCGCAGGCGTAACGTAGAACTTTTACGCCCGTGGTACGAAAACTACTATCGCGTCTATAATTTATTCACCTAATTCGGCCAATGTTTGTATTAAAACAAGAATGCATATTATACGCATGAATATACGTAACCAAGCCAACACAAATGTGAATAGCGTATAACCGGCGTAACGGCACGTAACGATGAGCACAGCAAAAATAACAAAAATTACAAAGAGCAAAGGCAAATTACACAAAAGCCATAAAAAAAAAATAGCGAAGTTGTGGACAATCAAATATTAAAAATAAAGTGATCTAAAAATAAAAGACAAAAAAAAACAAAAGTTATGTAATGTACCATTAAAAAGGTACAAAAACATGTTTCTTGCTTATATAAAATAAGATGTGATCCAATAAAGATGAGAAGGTGTGAAATTCGTATTACTTTCACGAAGTCATTTATGTGTCTCGTTTGTGAAAAGAAACTTTAAAAATATGGGCAGCAATAGTCAATTTCATGAATCAAAATGAATGTTTTGTTTCGTTTATGGCAAAATCCTGTATAGGATTCCAAAATCATGTATAGAGTACATTGTAATGAAAAAAATTCTTTAATTTTCGTTTGGTTAGTGTTATTTTTGCTAAAGCATTTACAGAAGCAGATAAAAAATATTCCACTTAAGGTGGCCGAATTATCCCAAGTCACCTTATTATAAAATTAAAAAAAAATATAAATCTTAAACATTTATATTATTCTTATATTATGTGATTCAACCCATGTAATACACGTGTCAAATCCCTTTCCGATTAATGATTTCCTCGAATAACTGATGTAAATTAGCAGTAACTTAAAATGTTCCTTGCACTCAGTAAATTTATCTTACTGAAATTTGACTGATAAACTCATACCCCCATATAAGGAATAAAACTTGGTATTCTAAAAAACAATTTTCTCTGATAGAAATATAATTATAATCAACGTTTTTAAAAACAATCTTAAAAAAGATTTTTTATGAAAACAGTGACTCAATTTTTGAAATTCATTTAATAACAGCTCAATTCAATTTACAAGATTTTTTTTTATCTCAAGATACGTAATGCTATTCAAGCACAAATCTGTGCTACCGAGTCTTATTTTCTAATTATTACGCAGTTTTAAAAGTATTCTCTCATTGTTGTGAAACTTTTTATTTAATAAATATCGCCATACTTTGAATAATAATTTAACATATAAACAATATTGCAAGATTGAAACCTCGATTAAAACTATAAAACTATTTTACTTGATATTTAACCATTTGTCGTAGCAAGAATTGGAAAGAAAAAGAAATATAATAAAATTTGGACATTTTTTTAACGTTGATATTGCAATTATGACATAAATGGACGCATTTTATATGCATTCGTATGTAAAAAGTAGCTAGGAACGATTTTTCTCAGATTAATAATTATTCTTCTACAAAAAAAAAAAAAAAAAACAATGGAACTTATTCTCGAAACGGTTCCATGCGCCGCACCAACCTAATTCCTCCATCACTAACCTAACGCGCAATACAAAACGTATTGGCACATGGTATAAACATAAACAAACAATCCTTAGCAACCGATGGGAGCAATAGGAATAAGCTTCGAAGATGTCAGTGATAGAATACCAGCGCAACATGTTTAAGCTTGTCATTTGAAAACAGAAACCCGTCCAGTGCAGTGTCGTTTCCCAAGACAACGTTAAAGATGGGTATAACGGCGTTTTGGTGAAATGGGGAGTCAAATGGTACAACGCCTCGATTATTAAAGAAAGCGGTAAGTTATATTTATGTTATAAAATGCTCAATCAGTGAAAAATCACTGATAAATTAGTGTTAAATTGCTGATAAATTAGCGAAAAATTACTGATAAATTAGTAAAATATCACTTATAGATCAGTGAAAATAGCTAGAAAATCACTGAAAAATATAAGAAAATCAGTGAAAAATAGCTAGAAAAGCAGTAGAAAATTATTGATATAAAATCTAAAAATTACTGTAAAAATAGATTTTAATCACCCGATCAGCATCAGGAAATTTAATAAAGATTTGAATGAATTCTTAATAAATGCTTTTTTCCAGTAGGTTTTTTATTAGAATTCTTAATGATAGCTTCGTGTTATGATGAATGTCCGCCTCTAAAGCATTCATAAAGAATTCTTAATTTTAAAATTTGATTTTGTACTTGCGTAACAAAAAAAATTGATAAAAAAATCATTAATAAGTAATTATGTGCGCTTTCTAAAGTTTAGAGAAATTATTTTTAAGATCTGTAAAGCGTATTCTTAGAAATTTTCGCACATCATTAGAAATTGTTTATAAATTAATCGCATTATAATTATCGCAGTAAAAAACTTACATAAAATTTTCGCCCTGACCGGGAATCGAACCCACGACCCTTGGGTTACAATGCACGCACGCTATCCGTTACGCTATCGCTTGCATGGGTAATTAAATTATTTTTTCCGCCCTTTAACCTCAAAATGCCATCTTAAATGTCATTTTGCGGCCTCGGACGGAAAAATACGTTACTGAAACGTGGACGTAAGAGAATTTTTACCTCATGCGACTTTTCGACCTCGCTTCGCTCGGCCGAAAAACGTCGCATGAGGTAAATAATCCTCTTCCGCCCGCGTTAGTAATGTACTATTTCTTACTCGCCCACCCGAAAGTACGTACTTCCGGCCCGCATCTCCGGGCCGAAAGAGAAACTTTCGCATCCTATTTTAGACCAACCGCGCGCTCTGATTGGCTGCCGAAATTTCCTGACCCGCGGCGCTTGAGCGCCCGCACGCATGTCCGACGAAAGATGTCTGTACGGTGTGAAGGTTATGCCTGTTGAAAAAAATCACGTAATTTGTCACGTAATTTTATTATGCGACAATTTACGTATCAGAATCACGTAACTGTTACGTGATGAATTCGAACCTTTTGGTACGTGATTTTGTCACGTTAGTTTGTTACGCAATTCATCTATATAATGAAATCACTTACCAAACTATCGAGAATTATTTTTTGTTCGGAATAATCACGAAATTTTGTTACGTGAATTAGTTATGTAATACATTTACGTAACGAAATCACGTACAAGGGGACGGAGATTTTCCATTATAAATTATTATGTAATTTTGTTACGTGAATTAGTCACGTAATACATTTACATAACAAAATCACGTACTTAACTGACGTGAAGCAATTGCCGTTGGGAATAATCACGTGATTTTATCATGTGAATTTGTTACGTAATACATTTACGTAACGAAATCACGTACAAGGGGACGGACATTTTCCATTATAAATTATTATGTAATTTTGTTACGTGAATTAGTCACATAATACATTTACATAACGAAATCACGTATTGAACTGACGTGAAGCAATTTTCGTTGGGAATAATCACGTAATGTTGTTACGTGAATTAGTTACGTAATACATTTACGTAACGCAATAACGTGCCGAACTCACGTGAGACTATTTTTATTGAACAAAATCTGTTTTCTTTACAATATGTCCTAATTATTAGTTTTAGTGTACATTAATTTCAAAAGTAGTTTTAGAGACTTGAAACATCAAGTATTTTTAAAGTATTTTGGATACAGTGTTACAACATCTCAATATGAAACAAGTTCATTTAAAAGTCAGTCAAATTAAACCATTAATTTTAGTCTTTTTTCATTAATAGTGCTATATAATATCACAGTCTAATAAGCTTAGAAACTAAGTAATGCTTTGTGGCAAGTCAGATTTTAAAGTTGTGATATCACAGATGCAAAGTGTAAAATGAATAAATTGAAAATGACTAGAAATAAGATTTATGAATTATAATAATTTAAATAGTGCTGTCAGTTAATGTTAACTCAATAAAAATATAAATTAGGTACAGCGCATATGAACTTACTATCGATTCTATCAATAACTACACAAATTTTTACAATGTTTTTGGTTTCAACTGCAATTAATACATCTGATATATTTACAATTCTTTTTATCTGATCTGCGTTATTATTATTTCTTTATACAATAACAGTCTTGCAAATCGAATATTTTTTTGGGCCATTCGGATCTATTATAAAATCTAGAATTATAACGTAAACGTTTTCATTTGTTATAGCAAAAGAATTATCCGATCGCAGCCTCTTCTTTTTATATGATGTATATAGACATCCTTCTTTCACTATTTTTTTAAAGGTTCTACTTTCTTTTGATAAGCCACATTCTTCAATCCACCTTGATTTTGTTGGATAGTTTACTCCAAAATATCTTACGTCATTTGTTTTGACAGTGTTTTTCGCATGTTTATCGTCCAAATATGAAATAAAATTCAAAACTGGTGAACATGGATCGTGCATTTTTATATGGTTTTAATGTATTCACTTTGGTGCATGGAAATCACTCGACATAGCTGGTGGATTACTCCTTTAGCAGCTTTAATTCTTTTTACTATTTGTCCATTACCGCTTTCGAAGCAATATCCTGAATGTGCCCAAAGTGGTCCCCAATCACTAAAACTTTGCGTCAAGTGCAATAATTGATGCACATTATATGTCATAGCACTTTGTGAATAATAAACTTCTGTAAACACAACAAATTGCTTTAATGATTCATGTGCATGGTGTAATTCATCGTAGGTTATACTTTCTTGCAACAAAATATAATATGCGTTAACTAAAAGAGCCCAATGATCCGGATAAATTTTTAAATGTGGAAAAGACTGCAAAATAGGAAGACTGTAATAAAGAACCCAGTTTTCCCACTCTTTTGCTTTCCACCAATTTCAATCATGAATACAGCGGGATAACCGAGAAATTTTATTGGGAACTTTCACATTTTGCAAGATTATACCAATATTATCAATATCTTCGTTACTCAATGAATAAGGCTTATTGTTTGATTGTATCCAATAAAGCAAAAACTGCTCTGCAATTCCAGCATTGATGCAATGCATGTGATCCGGAACAAAACTAGAAACTATGTTAAATTTTTGAAAATTTAATAAAACTGTAGGATTTTTTATGCCATAAACACGATTTCTAGATGTAATACTCTGCTGCATATGCCTTAATGTTTCTAATTCTGTTCGTTTATTTACAACTTCGGCCAAACAAACATACTTTATGCATCTTTCCGATGGTATGTACACACCTGAGTGTAAGCACCAGGAGCAACCATAATAGCCATTATACTGCGTGATCCCTTGCATCGGTGATTGAGCTGCTGAATCGACACAACAGCATAGTGTATATACTTTGATAATACGTTCCACATTGTTGATCGTGCATCTAATCCCTTCATTTGCTAATTCATGTATGATACAAATGGTCCAAAAATATGTTCATATTTGGTTTATCTTTGCCAAACCATAAGCCACACAAAATTGGTTTACTTGTTCTTACTCAAAAAGGTAACTCATTTATTATAAATTGTATTGGCCACACAGAAAACTTGGAACTTTTAAAGACTGGTGATCCATCGCTATTAAAAGTTGTTGTAACAAAATTTTTTTTATCTGGCACGTTACTCAAACATTTTTTGTACAAAGATCCATCAACGAAATCTGTGATATTTATCTTATGATGCACTCTTTCATTGAATATAAATTCCAAATGACTACTATTTTCTTCTATTAAGTTAGCGATTTCATTATTTACATTAATATTTACGAAAAAGTTCGTATACGTTGGAAATTTTAATAAAATAACTTCTTCGCATATATTACACTTAATTTCGCGCTCTTTTCTATTGAATTTTTTTATATAACTTTTGCAATTTGAACAAACAGCGTGGTACTCATAAGTGTTATTACAGTTAAATAGTTGATCAATTTGATAACGCGTATCGGGTAACAAAAAGAATCCAAAAAATGTATTTATCATTTTAAAAAGATCCGCTATTGCAGATTGCGGCAAATTGTATTTTAGTCCAAATTTAAGCACCGCAAGTATAATGCTTGCTTTATTCACTACTAATGGGGTATCAATTATTCTATTTGTCTCACTTTTTTCTAAATTTTGTTTTAATTTATGAAAAGAAATCTCATCATTCATATATTCTGTATCACTAACATTTTGAAAAAGGTCGTCTTCATTATCGTATCCATCACTCATGGCTGAACTATAATCATCACTACCATCATCACCACTATCTCCAAGTAACTCTTCGTTTGCATCGTATCCCCATTGAATCTACGAGCAAAATATTTTTTATGTATTTTTGGCCCCGGAAACAATTTTCTATATAATAAATTACATGGGTATATCAATAGTGTCAAAATTTTAATAGAAAAATACCTATAGAATGAAAATATGTCCCAATTTTGTTTAAAGCGTTACTCAGTTTTGTTCTAAAAATATAAGTAAAGGTATCCTTGTTACGTGACAACTTTTTGGCTTTACCTTTTTTTTCTTTAATTGGTTAAAATTATAATGAATACAATGATTTTCATTGGAACGTATATTTTCCCCGCAGTAAAATTTTAAAATTTGTATACGCGATTCTAGTTAAGAGCTTATCGCCCAAAGCTGCAACAAGTTGCGTCCACGCAGCACTCTCACCTCGTAGCCGAAAAGCGCATTCCTACACGCGCCGAGTAATAAGACACCCCTTAGCGGCGATAAGCGTTGCACAGCGGTGCAACATTGTCGTCAAGGGGCATAAGGTGCGTGGGTGCGAGAGAGAAAGCGAGCACAATTAGGGGGGAAGGCGACGCGCAGCTCGACGATGCCACGCCAACTCGGCAGTAAGAAATTAGCAGCCTTCACGCTTAGACTAAGCGAAGTCTACTAGAATCAGTTTTTATATATACGTTGAAAGAGTCGCAGTGGCCAAAATTATTTTTTTACAGTTTTCTTTTTATCGCACATGTTTCTACATTATCAAAAAAAACCCGGACCATCAGTTTTGTTTCAATAATTCCATCATATTATAACGCATTATAATACTGCGAATATTACTACACTCAAATACAAATCGCACGTAGATCCTATCGAACTCGGACTATCAACAATAATAATCAAATAATTTGCAACCACAGTAGAGAAACAGCACTAGAGTGATTCACCATTTATACAAAGTAAGTTGCCTTTCGTATCATATTATTGTTTCTTTAATGTATAGGGTTCTCCGAACAAAGTTGTGAATTAGCACGCGGTAGAAATTTGTGTATGTGTGTAGGCCGCGAGTGTTACCCTTGCCGCAATAAAAGGGGTTTTATTGAGGAATCCCGAGTCCTTGAAGTGAGAATAACTAACTAGTCCTCAGATCAGAGTTGTTGGTTCCTAGTCTCATCCGTCAGCTGGTTAAATAATATAAGGCTGTTAGTTGTTCCATTCCAGGGCTCGTACCAGATACCAAAGGCGATTCATTGAACTCGGTAGTGCTATTCGACAGGGGAAGCACCTCCACCAGATCATTTTTGGTAGTAGAAGCTCCTTCGAGTAGGTCGCTGGGGAGATTGTGACGGAACCCTCTCTACGTCTCCTTTTTTTTTCTCTTCTCTAGTTGCACCCCTAGAATCAATAGGATAATAAGTAAACAAATAAGATTTAGGAAAATCTACCCGGCATAAGCGCATTGATTTCTTTTTTTCTTTTTTACTTTTTTTTTACTTTTTATTATTATATATAAAGTTCATCATAAATATCGATATCTCGCTTATCAATATAATACCTTGTATGTACGTCAAATAAGCCTCAGCTCTAAGTCGCATATTAAAATAGTCATTACATACATATACCATCAGTGAGAGGTATACCATGCATGTACTCATAAGTGCGTATGTACCCGTGAACTGATGTTAGCCGCTTGTACGCATACAATTAATATCCCGCTCTTTTTTCTTTTTTTTTTGACTCACCTCCCTGCAATAAGCAGGGAATTGCGGTCTTGCTCCCTGTAGTGGTGGACGAAGGCCAGGTGACATCCTCAACTGTCCTGCTTCCCCTTGTACCTTCTCTTTCCTCGCCTTATATGAGTTCAGATTATTCGACAAGAGTCGAAGCTCGAAGGAGTTCCAGTCAACCCTTCGCCTTTCCTTAATCGACACCTAGCATCATCCCCTCCGCAGATACTGGTGAGTGTAGCACGACAGCGGAGCACATGGGAACATCCTAGTAACGCAGCCTGATCCGATGGAGCCACACAGGTTTCAAACACAAAGTGCAGTGAAGCATCAAGTGGATTAGGATCTAGATGCATATATACACACTCACATTATATATATATATATATATATATATATATATATAAACACAGCAGTATGCCTCACTATGCATACACATATCTAGGCGCATAAATACAAATACACTACAACTGAAGCATTACACTGGGTGGAAGGAGTCCTCTGGCCTTGACCCGCACCTTCAGGTTTCCTCTCTGCTGTAACTAGAAGAAATCAAAGGAAAAACAACATCACACAGAGTACTCAGCCCTTCTTGTTGGGATTTTAAACTAATAAATAACCATCAAAAAGGAGGCACTTAACTGACATCGGAGACATCTTCGCCGCAGAGATCCGCTCAACCAGGTATCGAATATCTCGCGTTTTTCTACCTCCTTCCGTTCTCTCGGACAACACCCTCCTCGTGCCACCCGGGTGCCCAGCGTCGTCGTTCGGCTGCCGCGGGGAGCGAGACGGCTGTTCAGCTGCTTTTGCCTGCGACTATAGCTCTACATAGAAGGTCGCGCGCCACCCGCGACATATACGACTATACGACGGTGCTGCGCCGCCTCTCGGACATCAAGGCGCGTTCACATAGGGACATAGTATTAGGGTCGCGCTTGGTCTAAATTATAGTAGTTAACATTTAGACAGTCTAGTTTATACTTCACGCCGCGAGACAGGCTCTTATATATCCACGCTTACACAAATAAGTAATAACGGGTATCATCACACTTCGTGATTCTCTACTGCGGTGTCCCCAATAGGGGGTTAACGTGTCATCATTTCTGCAAAGGGGCTTTAGTGTATTTCAGAAGAAGGATCCCGGGATATAATCATTAGTTAAGTAGACTCTCCGCGCTCCCGCGTTTTCTTGAACCTTAAGGCGCGTTTACATAGGCGTAAGACGGGAATTGCCGAACTCCTTTGAGGAATTAGGGTTTAGTTTTAGTTTGCCATTTTTGGATTGTATAAATAATTATAATAAAGGGATAAGAACTTGAAATAATTTCACAGGTCTGTTAATTTTTATTGTTCACTCGAGTAACCCTACAATCATACCCTAATCCTTCTAATCTCCGGAATTTTATTGGACATAATCGCTCCACTGAACTATCCCCTATATCGCACGCTTATGGGGGCGTGCGACGAATAAGCTGAGAACGAGAGGTCCTCGTGAGAGCAAGGCGGACGGATGCCTTGTGAACGTCATCCAATCAGAAACTCTCTTTGACGCAGGTAACAGAACAAGAAGTTAGTAGGTCAAAGGAAGTGTTACGATATGAGATCTGTTTATATCGTAACAAAAATGGTAGCAGAGCGTGGTTTCTGTTAACCGGTCGAAGAACTTCCTTACTCGGCGGTCATGTTCTTCGAGGGTTTTAGCGTGGATGATTACGTCATCCATGTACACCAGCAGCTCTTTACAATCGATCCCGCGCTTAATTTGATCTATTAGTCTTTGGAATGTAGCGGGGGCGTTTTTGAGTCCCATTGGCATACGATTGAATTCATAGTGTCCTTCAGGCGTGGAGAACGCGGTTTTCCATTTGTCCTCTGGAGCCATTTGAATTTGATGAAAACCGGAAGCTAAATCGAACACCGAAAAATACACGGCGCCTCCCAATTGATCTAGAAGCTCGGCTATGTTCGGGAGGGGGTATGCGTCTCCAACAGTGCGTTGATTTAATTCTCGAAAATCCACGACCATGCGCCATCTAGGCTTCCCTTGTGGGTCCGGCCTCTTAGGGACGATCCATATCGGGGAGCTGCTAGGGCTATTGGAAGGCTCGATGATTCCCTCCTTAAGTTTCTTTTCGATGTCTCTTTGTATGAATTCCTTGTGTGCCACGGGATGTCGATATTGTTTTGCATTAACAGGCTTGTTGGTATCCGTAGGGATAAAATGTTCCACAGCGTCCGTGCATGGCAAGGGGTCTCCTGGTAATAGGAAGACATTAGTGTAATCGTGGATCAATTTATCTACATAGGCCTTTTCTTGATTGTTCAGATGATCGGTGGGGATAATCTTTTTAAGTTCTTGCATCCTTTTGGAGCTTTCCATGATGGGGTTGTTGGCTGCGACCTCGATATCATCCTCCGATCCTGGTTCGAAGTCCATTGCTGCGTATTCGAAAGGAATGAGTTCTCCCGGTTGTACTTCGATGGTGACATCGTCCTCACGAGTATTGATGGCCATCACATGGCAGCAGTTGTTTTCCACCCTTACGATTCCTTCTCCCACGTAGACGTCGTCGTACCCGACGTCCAGAAGAGGTAGGTAACCTTCCTTCAAATCCGTCTTGGCGAGGTTAATTTTAAGCACCCTGCGCGACCGGCGGGGGATAGTGTACCGAATGGGGGTAGGTTTGTGGGGCGAGTCAGTAGGCGGTCCCTGTAGGTTCTTATTGCTAGTCGTTCCAGTGCGTGGAATGGTGGAGTCTGCCTCCTCGCCCTCTGGTTGCTTGCAGGTGGCGGTGTCGCAAATATTTATTGGTTTGGGCGCGGCGGGCGGATCGATGAAAGGAATTGGGTGCATGACGTCGCTCCCAATCATCAACGTATTATAATGATACGAGATGACAGCCTTTTCTTGCTTAAGGTAATTTCTACCTAGGACCCCGTCTTGATCGATAGGAAAGTCATCGGAAGTGACTAAAAACGTGACAGGTTTCTCCCGGATGGTAAGGGAGACAGTGCCTAAGGTTTCTACCGTTTGATCGCTAATACCGATTAAAGGGATGGCTTGGTTAGTGTCCACCAGTGCGTTGGGATCCAAGGCTACAACCTTAACTAGGTTGACGGTGGCACCGTTGTCAACCATAAATAAGAGTCCATCCTTGCGACCCTCGGGAACCCTTACGCGTACTACTGTAGGCTCATCCTCTCTCGCATCCTCTCGGCCAACTGATGAACAGGAACCAATCCGGACGGCTGTGTCATCGGGGCTCTTGCTAGAAACACCCGTGGCGTCGGGCTGGTTTGACTGGCTTGCGGAGTGAGTTGACTTACCGGTGGTTGCTCGCGTGCCATCGGCTGAACGATCGGTGCTGAGTGAACAGGGCTCGCCTCCGAAAGTTCCGGACGAGCCCTCTGGGAGTTTAAAGACGCCTGCGGCGAAGGGTATGAGGTCGGTGGGCCATGGGATGGAGGAAGGCCAAGGGTAAAACCCGACTGAGTTTGTTGATTGTTTGGGTAGTACAACCTAGGGTCTATTGGTTCTTTAGGCCGAGGGGTTCCTTGCGGGTAACCTCGACCTCGACCTCGATATCCCCCTCTACCTCGATTGTATTGCGCGAAGGGGGATCGATCGCCACCGGGAGCGCCTCCATTGGGCGATGGTTCAGCCGGTCCCGTGTAGAAGTATCCGACATAGGGGTTTTCCAGCTCCTCCTGAGGTTGGATGGTCGGGCACTCCGGCAGCTGAGCAGCATCACCATTTTCCATGTATCCAATGTAAGCAGGGGCCTTGTGTCCTCCCTCCGCGTGATGATTCTGGAACGGCGCCGCATAATTTCCGGATCGTCGAAAATTCTGTGATACCTCGTGGGCTTCGTTGTATTGAGAGGCGCTTGACATGCGCGAGTCCGAGAGTATTCGGGATTTGATTCGAGATTCGATCCGCACTCCTTCTAGGTAGGCTTCATCAAGAGTTTTCGGATGGCAGGCGTCCACAGTAGCGCTGATGGTGTATGGCAGTCCTCGAATAAAGATGTCTATGGAAGCGTCTTTCATAGGTACCATCATGGCGTCTACGTATGCCGCGCCCTTTTCCTCTTTCAGCGCGTTTTCAGCCCCCATCAACAGGATGTTGAGGCGGTCCCGAAAATCGCCGACCGTTTCCTGTTGTAACATCCGGATTCCATTTATTTGAGCGTTATAATACGTAAAGGTCTTCCCGGGTGCGAATCTCCGCTTAAGATGCTTCACAAGGTCGTCTACACTATTGAAGGTCACTCCATACGTAGAGTTCCTAGCAGAACCCCTTAATTTTCCTAACACCTTTTTAAGAAACCCACCGATCTTCTCCGCAGGCACATCGGTTGCAACATTCCGCACGTCTTGTAGGAAATCCTTGAGGGGCAGATTCGATCCGTCAAATGATGGGATGCCAGAAACGGCGGCTTGCATCGCCATTGTTCCTGCCATGGTTACCATTAGTTGAGAACATTCGGCGCTCGTACCACCCCCGCGGTTGTAGTATCGTCACCCCCTGCCATGTTAACTGCGTTCGGCCTCCTCTCAGTCCCCGGGTTCGCTGTCTTGGATATTACTCGTGGTGGAAGAGAAGTCAGAAACACTCGAGTTGCGAATAAAATTTAGCAATGATCCTGGTTGAACCCACGATGGTCAATTCGAAAAAGGGGAGTGAGTTTGCAACCGTTTAATCGAACGAAAACGAGAAACAATCATGCGGGAAGCACACAATGATATGGGTTTTTTTTTTATAGTAAAATAGGTTATATAAATATTATAATTATATAAAAGGTATATATTGGTATTATAATTATAACGGGTTTATCTGTGTATGTGTATAGGCGCGCGCATATGTGTCTGCGCACTCTTAATTTTTATTGGACTATTAATTGTCTGATAACGCTGAATTATTTCGATCAACTCGAAAATTCTCCAAAAGATAAGCGCAAGAGGTTAGAGCGTCAAACCACGCTTTGCTACCATTTTTGTTACGATATAAACAGATCTCATATCGTAACACTTCCTTTGACCTACTAACTTCTAAGAGGTGCGAAGCATATTTCGACCCGCATAGATGTCATACTATCCTCAGCAAAGAACTAATGGACGTAAAACACCAAACGCTCCTGAACTTGCATGACGAGATTCGGATCCTAGCGGAAAGCATGAACGTCAGGGAACCTAACACGCCCCCCCCCCCCTCTTAGAGACATGCGATTCAAGAGGATGGCCCCTTTAGGAATAATCGGAAGTATGAGCAAAGGACTATTCGGACTCGTCACGGAGGAGGACGCGGACTTGATCAACAAAAACATCGACCAACTCTTCCAGGATCAAACCAAACTTGCGAAACTCACCGAGGACAAAACACACATCTTAGCGGCAGGGCTGGAAGAGCTTTATAACATGACAGCATCTCATCAAGCTCTAGTGAAAGCAATGGAAGTCCAGATGCGAGACAACGTGAATAACCTCACTAGAGATTCCGAGAAGAACCAGTTCTTATGGGAACTAAACGCGTTCGCACGACAAACCGAGGCCAAGATGGACCATCTCATTTATTGCAACCGAGAATTGTTAGCCATCCTTAACAACCTGATGGAACGAAGAATACATCCCCGGCTGTTAAGGAGGGACACTATTCAGAGTATCGCGAGCGATATTCGGCAATTAGACGACAATCTGGATCTCCCAATTCCTACTCAACACATCCGAGCCGAGGAAATCGCTCGAATTGCCTCCATAGACGCTATATACCACTCAGGGAGGGTTCTGGCAAGGTTAAGCCTCCCGCTCACGGATAGGACTTCTTATGATTTATACAGACTACACCCCGTCGCCATACCTCAAAACGTTCCGGGGCATCCTCTAGGGTCCGCCTGTATCGTCCCCGAATATGAGTATATGATTCTTAGCAAAGATCAAAGGACCTACCTCAAGATCCATCAACATCAGCTGAAGGACTGCCTCGACTCTCACTATGGGTACATGTGCCCCACTCAAGGAGCCGTCTACACCGCCGGGAGGCATAAGGAATGCGAGATCGAAATGTTAACCAATCCCACGAAAGCATCCCTTTCCTTGTGCAACATCATCATGAGACCGGAAACCACGACGCAATGGCGCTATCTAGAAACCGACGGCACCTGGTTATTTTCCACCATCGAGACTGAGACCATACAGGTCTCGTGTCCAGGGGAAGTCTACAAAAATGTTAACCTCCAGGGGGTGGGGATACTAAGACTGGCCGAGGGATGCATGGGACGTATTCCGCATCTGACCTTAATTCCTAATAGCGTCAGGACCTCCAGGACCCAATATATATACGACCCAGATTTTGGACTGAACGTGACGGACCTCCTACCGAATTTTCAGTTACGGGACAATTCCTCAACCAGCGAGGCAACACTAACACAAGAAGCCTTAAGTCATCTACCGTCTTGGGGCGACAGAAAGGAATCATTGAAAAGCATCATGGCACAACTCCAAGAAGTTGGCCGACACAAGCGGGCTACTTCCTTCACCAATAACTTGATCTATAGCGGGCTGGGTGTCCAGGGAGTTTTCATAATCTGCGCCGTTTTGTACCACGTCGCACGAATTTTTCCCTTCAAGCGGAACCGGCGCTCCACGTCCAAACCTATTACCCGGGGGTATGACATCGAGATGCAGGGATCCGGAACGGAACAGCGTTCCGCAGAAAACCTTAAGAGCCCCGTCCCAATATCCATCTCCTCATGTCCCATCACAACCATCGACACCGAATAAATACTAATCATCCCGGTTCCCCTCGGTTACAGAGCATTCCATAGTGGACTTTCCTCTCTAGCATGGATTCAGTTCTGAATACGGTCTTCATCCAACTACAACGGATGGAAAAAACTATCTCCACTCAAATAAAAAACGAGGTCACCAAAACCCTCTCTGACCCTGGCAAGAACGCACCCATTGTACTTGCAACCGAAGACATTGAAAAAACGTCACGACTCGGGAGCCCTGACCCGAAAATGCGATCCGAAGTCCAGAAGGTTCCGAACAAGAAGGACAACCTTAAATTCGATAAGAATCGAATATTCTGTCAGCTACCATGGGATCGACGAGTCAGGCAAGGGACAGAAAGAAATCAGGGTGAAAAGAAGATCGAACGCCGTTTCTTTTCCCATTTTGCGAAATTCGGGACCATGGAATACTGTTATACGAGAAGGGACCATCTCGACAGGTTGTCCCATGGATTCGTGAAGTACCACCACCAGGCAGATGCTAACCATGCCCTTCGCTCGAGCGATGCACGTTACAGAGCTCGACCCGCCCTACGCCAATACACCATCACCAATAGAATCACGGAAAGGACCCACCGAACCTGTGGATTTCCTATTGACACCAGAAAATGGGTTATGCACTTGCCCACATGCTCGCGACAGCGAGCCCTAGAACAATTACGAAAACAATAAGGACTTCTGTAATAACGCTCACCATTGTCTCTATCCCATAAAAACATATATATTGCCTTGCCATTTTCTTATCTACCCCATCCCAAGCTTAAATAAAACCCCAATTAACTTGTCATTGTCTGTTACAGCCATGTCTCGATTATTATCAACCCAAGAGGACAACGCGTCAGGTACAGGAGGAGCACTGGGAGGCTTACCAGTTGCCCTTCAAAGGATAGCCGAGAAATGGAGGGCTCGACGCGAACCTTCTCCTTCCTGTGTTCCCACTGACGAGGAAAAAAACCAGCCAAGAAGATAAGGATCAGGAAATCGAGAACGCGATCGGACTACGGTTGATATCCATATACGGGAATCCGGAAGAGCCAACAACGGGGACTTTTGAATACATGGACTGTCGATCCACTACCCTGCTAATGCGGATGTTGAGGAAAGACGGGGCACTCCATTTCACGGGGCCGGATCAAAAAGAGAAACGCGGGCGTACCAGCTATACACTGAACGCAGAGTTCAGTGGCTTCGACGAATGCTTGAAGGCATTCCATAAATACAGCCTGTGGGCGTATGATGACGTGACGTCCGAAGAGGATCAGGACGAGGAGGACTCTGCCCCCCAAGATGATCCAAGTGATCAACCGCCCACGCAGCAAGAGGAACGCCAAGCGGAACCGAAAGAATCGCCGAGAATGCTGAAGGCCCCCGAAACGGGAGCAGAAAGGTTCGCGCGAATATTACGGGAGCGGACCCCCAAAATGATCAGCATGAGTGAGCATGTTGCGGGGCTTAGGATCACTATCGTGATCACCCCGGTCGACGAAGAACTAGAAGCGGTCAAACAATTCGGCAGATATGGGCGGATAGATTACTTTTTCTCCCACCCCATCGGAGACAGGGGGATCATCCAGACCTATATTAAATATTTCAACCTACAAGACGCAGAGACAGCCCTGAACCGTGCGCCGCCACAATATGGAGCGCGTCCGACGATTCCCCCCATAATCTCTGCACGAGAGAAGGAGCGCCTAACTATTTACCATCCGATGTGCGGGCGTGATGTGATCCGAAAGCACATCTTCAATCATCAAGCCATTTGCGATCTCCAAGAAGGATTGGAGATAATCAAACACCATGGTTGTGGATTTAGAATGACGCGGCGTAGCCTAAAAGGGCACCTCAGGATGTGTAAACGAGGGACTTACTAAGCCACATAGATATATATAAACGGATACTCAATGGGTCCACAATGTACTTATACTTTACTCTTATTCCACACTAATGACGGACTTAATATTTTTGCAATAAAACAAAACAAAAAAATTGTTAGGACTTCAAAAATATTTTTTATCCTTCTCCAAACCCAAGTAGGACTTTCCAGACTCTCCTTCTTCTTCGAGACACGACCTGGCGCAGCGCTTCCAGTGGATCAGCATTTTTCCTATGACTCAAGTTCTCCGTTGGCGGCAAACGTTCCACAAGGGGAGGGTGTTACGTGACAACTTTTTGGCTTTACCTTTTTTTTCTTTAATTGGTTAAAATTATAATGAATACAATGATTTTCATTGGAACGTATATTTTCCCCGCAGTAAAATTTTAAAATTTGTATACGCGATTCTAGTTAAGAGCTTATCGCCCAAAGCTGCAACAAGTTGCGTCCACGCAGCACTCTCCCCTCGTAGCCGAAAAGCGCATTCCTACACGCGCCGAGTAATAAGACACCCCTTAGCGGCGATAAGCGTTGCACAGCGGTGCGACATTGTCGTCAAGGGGCATATGGTGCGTGGGTGCGAGAGAGAAAGCGAGCACAATTAGGGGGGAAGGCGACGCGCAGCTCGACGATGCCACGCCAACTCGGCAGTAAGAAATTAGCAGCCTTCACGCTTAGACTAAGCGAAGTCTACTAGAATCAGTTTTTATATATACGTTGAAAGAGTCGCAGTGGCCAAAATTAGTTTTTTACAGTTTTCTTTTTATCGCACATGTTTCTACAATATCAAAAAAAACCCGGACCATCAGTTTTGTTTCAATAATTCCATCATATTATAACGCATTATAATACTGCGAATATTACTACACTCAAATACAAATCGCACGCAGATCCTATCGAACTCGGACTATCAACAATAATAATCAAATAATTTGCAACCACAGTAGAGAAACAGCACTAGAGTGATTCACCATTTATACAAAGTAAGTTGCCTTTCGTATCATATTATTGTTTCTTTAATGTATAGAGTTCTCCGAACAAAGTTGTGAATTAGCGCGCGGTAGAAATTTGTGTATGTGTGTAGGCCGCGAGTGTTACCCTTGCCGCAATAAAAGGGGTTTTATTGAGGAATCCCGAGTCCTTGAAGTGAGAATAACTAACTAGTCCTCAGATCAGAGTTGTTGGTTCCTAGTCTCATCCGTCAGCTGGTTAAATAATATAAGGCTGTTAGTTGTTCCATTCCAGGGCTCGTACCAGATACCAAAGGCGATTCATTGAACTCGGTAGTGCTATTCGACAGGGGAAGCACCTCCACCAGATCATTTTTGGTAGTAGAAGCTCCTTCGAGTAGGTCGCTGGGGAGATTGTGACGGAACCCTCTCTACGTCTCCTTTTTTTTCTCTTCTCTAGTTGCACCCCTAGAATCAATAGGATAATAAGTAAACAAATAAGATTTAGGATAATCTACCCGGCATAAGCGCATTGATTTCTTTTTTTCTTTTTTACTTTTTTTTTACTTTTTATTATTATATATAAAGTTCATCATAAATATCGATATCTCGCTTATCAATATAATACCTTGTATGTACGTCAAATAAGCCTCAGCTCTAAGTCGCATATTAAAATAGTCATTACATACATATACCATCAGTGAGAGGTATACTATGCATGTACTCATAAGTGCATATGTACCCGTGAACTGATGTTAGCCGCTTGTACGCATACAATTAATATCCAGCTTTTTTTTCTTTTTTTTTTGACTCACCTCCCTGCAATAAGCAGAGAATTGTGGTTTTGCTCCCTGTAGTGGTGGACGAAGGCCAGGTGACATCCTCAACTGTCCTGCTTCCCCTTGTACCTTCTCTTTCCTCGCCTTATATGAGTTCAGATTATTCGACAAGAGTCGAAGCTCGAAGGAGTTCCAGTCAACCCTTCGCCTTTCCTTAATCGACACCTAGCATCATCCCCTCCGCAGATACTGGTGAGTGTAGCACGACAGCGGAGCACATGGGAACATCCTAGTAACGCAGCCTGATCCGATGGAGCCACACAGGTTTCAAACACAAAGTGCAGTGAAGCATCAAGTGGATTAGGATCTAGATGCATATATACACACTCACATTATATATATATATATATATATATATATATATATATATATATATATATATAAACACAGCAGTATGCCTCACTATGCATACACATATGTAGGCGCATAAATACAAATACACTACAACTGAAGCATTACACTGGGTGGAAGGAGTCCTCTGGCCTTGACCCGCACCTTCAGGTTTCCTCTCTGCTGTAACTAGAAGAAATCAAAGGAAAAACAATATCACACAGAGTACTCAGCCCTTCTTGTTGGGATTTTAAACTAATAAATAACCATCAAAAAGGAGGCACTTAACTGACATCGGAGACATCTTCGCCGCAGAGATCCGCTCAACCAGGTATCGAATATCTCGCGTTTTTCTACCTCCTTCCGTTCTCTCGGACAACACCCTCCTCGTGCCACCCGGGTGTCCAGCGTCGTCGTTCGGCTGCCGCGGGGAGCGAGACGACTGTTCAGCTGCTTTTGCCTGCGACTATAGCTCTACATAGAAGGTCGCGCGCCACCCGCGACATATACGACTATACGACGGTGCTGCGCCGCCTCTCCGACATCAAGGCGCGTTCACATAGGGACATAGTATTAGGGTCGCGCTTGGTCGAAATTATAGTAGGTAACGTTTAGACAGTCTAGTTTATACTTCACGCCGCGAGACAGGCTCTTATATATCCACGCTTACACAAATAAGTAATAACGGGTATCATCACACTTCGTGATTCTCTACTGCGGTGTCCCCAATAGGGGGGTTAACGTGTCATCATTTCTGCAAAGGGGCTTTAGTGTATTTCAGAAGAAGGATCCCGGCATATAATCATTAGTTAAGTAGACTCTCCGCGCTCCCGCGTTTTCTTGAACTTTAAGGCGCGTTTACATAGGCGTAAGACGGGAATTGCCGAACTCCTTTGAGGAATTAGGGTTTAGTTTTAGTTTGCCATTTTTGGATTGTATAAATAATTATAATAAAGGGATAAGAACTTGAAATAATTTCACAGGTCTGTTAATTTTTATTGTTCACTCGAGTAACCCTACAATCATACCCTAATCCTTCTAATCTCCGGAATTTTATTGGACATAATCGCTCCACTGAACTATCCCCTATATCGCACGCTTATGGGGGCGTGCGACGAATAAGCTGAGAACGAGAGGTCTTCGTGAGAGCAAGGCGGACGGATGCCTTGTGAACGTCATCCAATCAGAAACTCTCTTTGACGCAGGTAACAGAACAAGAAGTTAGTAGGTCAAAGGAAGTGTTACGATATGAGATCTGTTTATATCGTAACAATCCTTGAGAACGGTTTTATTTTTATCAAAGCAAAAATAATTTTTACATTTTATGGTGGTCTTATACTTAAAGATTTTGAAAAATTCAAATTTTTTTTATTGAATTTTTTAATTATAATGTTATTTCAAACCTACAATAATAGTTTAGATAAAAACTTTTAAAACTTTCAGATGATATATCTAAATAATTCAGATAATATTTCTAAAAGAACCTACTATCTTTAAAATGATAAAAACTTGATTTTTTTTTCTTTATAGTAAAGCAGCTTTATGCTTTGTTTTATAGTAATCTTATTTTAATTTACTTTTTTAGGTGATTTGGGCTTCAACAGCCATTAGATATAAGACTACCCTAAACACGAATAACCTATAAAAGTTACACACAAAAACATACTTAAGACTTGAATAAAATTGTAATTTTAGCTGGGAGAAGTAAACATAACGTAAAAGATATATAAAAAGAATACTTCATATTCTATCTATTATATGTACACCATCAATTTATAACATACCTGATAAAATTCATTTTCAGAATACAGTGAACTCACAGATTCAGCCAATAATGATGAACGCTGACTGTTATCGTGTAATGCTGGTTCAATCATAATACTTTCTCTAGTTTCATTTATATCAAATTTTTAATGATGAATAAGTTGTTTTGGAATGAATAGAATATTCCATTGATTCGGATGTTGGTGTAATATTTCTCATGTTGATTTCATTATTCTGATAAAGAAGTAATTCATCATTGTTATAACTATTATTTCTCTCAACATTAATCTCTTGTTCGTTGTAGTTTTCATTTGAAGATTCACTATCTGTACAATTCTGAAAAAAATATTGTGATGTAACAGTTGTAAATTTATTTTTATTATGTGATACATTTACAAAAAATAAAATTAAAATTAATTCTTAACTGCCATTTTCTATCTTCGCTACTATCATCATTACTAGTCCTTCCTATGTTTCTTCGATAAAATCTTGTTGTATTAGGTATTTTGATACTTTCATTTTGGCTATACTCTCTGTATCGTCTCATTATGCAATCTTTTAACTGTTAGAAATAATTTTATAGTTGATTAACTGTAAATCAAACACAACAATAATTAAGTTTTGTTTACTCCTTCAGGTCCATCAGTCCCAATGGTAACGGTCGTCTATATATAGGTACAATTCGCGCGTGCTTTTATTAAGAAAGAATAGTTTTAGGGGCGGGTAATGCAACACCGCCGCAAGCCGCAACGCCAACAGTTTTCTCTCTCTTAAAAGAATGATGACGGAAATGTGAAGCCGAAATAAACCTTTGCGATTGGTCAAGTCCGTTTAAATGGAACCCGTGATTGGTCTGCAGTGACGTTAGCTATTAACTTAAGGTCTTAACTTATTTGTCCAAATAAAACCCATATAATTTGAAATTATGAAATATTTAAACTAAATACATAAGTTATATATTGTATTAATGGCTTAAAGTTTAACATTGTATAACAAAAAAGTATTATTATTTTGTCTGTAGTTAATAATGAAGCACTATGAAAACTGTTCTGAATACGGTTAAATTTCTAACCTCGAAATTTTTGTATTTTAGGAATAAATTATTAAAATAAATATAAATACAATCCAAGTTTTAATAGAAAACATGTATGAATATGTGTATGTTAAAAAATAAAATAAATTTTAAAAATATTTCAATATTAATTGTATAAGAGGTGCAGGGAAGAGCGTACGCAGCGCGCTTGTACTGTCTAGTTATATACTTATATTAAACTATAGATGTTACCCACAGATTACATTGGGAGGACCTATGTGTTATTTGGGGTCTCGGGATGTTCTACCAACGAATATAGACGCATATAGAAGCGTACTTCAGATGGGGGGCGAGGACGAAAAAAAATTAGTTCCGCCTTGACCGAGTGGTGGCGCTAGCATTGACTTTGTGTGCTTTTGTTCTGCGAATCGCGGCTGGCGGCTCGGAGGCTCGCGCGCGCGCGCGCGCCGTCCGCGGCTCGCTGGCACGCGCCGTTCACCCCATATAAAAAAACCTTTAAATATTATTATATGATTCGATTGCGCGTAAAAAATGATTAATAAAAATGCAAAGTAGACGTTTGCGCGTGTTTTCGTTTTTTAGATAATAGAAAAAAACGTTCGGGTGCTAGAAAAATTAAAAGTTTTAATTTTATCATAGAAAAATTGATAATACGACAATTGTTTCAATGGTAATTGATAGTTTTCAACACGCGCAAACAGCACCCGTAATTAGTTTTATCATAGGCCAATTATTTATGCAATAAAAAAAGTTTCAAATTCACAGTCACGCACTGACTCGTACTTACGTATTTGATCATGCGTATGCGCGTGAATCGAGAGTTACTGCGGTCCTTGACTAACGAAATAATATTCCTCTTGTTACCGACTCTTTAATACTGTCTACGCTGAGAGGGATATTATTTCTTTAGTCATGTTGTCTAGACTGTGATGAAAGAGACTATATCTCTTTAAAAGTACCGATTTGATAATTATATAAACATTAGGTCTATTGCAAAACTAATTACGGGTACTGTTTGCGCGTTTTGAAAACTATCGATTACCATTGAAACAATTGCCTCGTTATCAATTTTTCTATGATAAAATTAAAACTTTTAATTTTTCTAACACCCGAACGTTTTTTTTATTATCTGAAAAACGAAAACACGCGCAAACGTCTACTTTGCATTTTTATTAATCATTTTTTACGCGCAATCGAATTATGTAATAATATTTGATGGTTTTTTTTATATGGGGTGCCAACTTCTAAGAGCTCCGTTCACGGTGATCCGAGCGCAGGGATCGTAAAGCATGACTGCATGATGATTTGCAACTTAAAATGTTATAAAACTTTTTTATAAATAACAATTTAATAATGATGAAATAAAATTTAATATATACAAATCAATTATATCAAATATTATTAAAAGTTAATAAAGTCTTACAATTATTTGATTAAAAAAATAATAATTGAAAGAACTAAAAAAGATATAAATTGTTATACAAGCAAATAAATAGTAATAATTTGTTATGTAGTCATATTATATGTATAGTTATTTAACTTGATATATCATATCACTTTTCGACTGTATGCAACCATTGTATTAATTATCGTATTCACTGTTAATTAATATATTGTGTATCAAGGGTGTAACGTTGGATTTAGCAGACCGAGTATTTATAAGTACAAGTCGAACGCAAGTTAGTACGAGCCTATAAGGAAAGTGCGTTTCGCAAGCCGCACACAAATCCTGCAAACTCGCGATATAAAAAAGCCCACTAGCCCTTGGGTGAACATGATATTATGTTTTCTGACAGTTTATAATCTTCGAGATTTTCGTTCTTAAAAATTAACGGGTTCTCAACACAGATCACTAGGGCCTATTGCCCCTATATAGGTACTCAATTTATTTATCATAATCAATGTATAAATAAAGGTTTGAGAAGAAAGGCGAGGGGGTATTATATCAGACAACTAAATTGTCAGATGGGTGATTTTAAAGAAATATTAATTAAAAAATTAGAATATTTTATCATAAGAATGGTTAATTTTCCGAATGTCGAAATAGTACATTTCGATACGAGTGCATCAGGTGATTATTTAGCTCAAATAACGCGTTTTTCGCACGAGCGAAGCGAGTGAGAAAAGTCACATGAGCTACAAGTCTTGTTACGCAGTAGTTTCGAACAGTATTTTATACCACGAGAGCCGAATAATTATATTAAGGTTATGATTTTGAGTCTACAGTGGTATAAAATGTTTAAAGCTTAGTATATAAAAATTAAAAAAAAATTGGCAAGAAGACCATAATATTCTCATTAAATTATTTTAATATTATATATGATATCAATATTTCCAATACCATTTTCACCTAACGATTAAACTGTATAGAAAATGTAGTGATAAAGGGAAGCCATAACATCGACTAATGATCTAAAAATCTTATGAGAATACGTGTTTTACATTTTTCGGAATAGTTAAAAGTCTGTAAGTTTATGCAATTTGTTTTTAATTTTTATAGACGCGAATTTTTCTAATATTTCTTTTCGAAAATAATTCCTGTCGTGTTCTGAATAGCTCCCGTTTCTAATTGACAGTATCAGATTTGGAAAATTTTTAAACGACATTATATTTAAGATATTCTTTGAAGGAAATGTTCATATTATATTTAATAAAATACCTATATAACATTTCACCATTCTGGTAAAATACTTCCCCTGTGGATAAAAAGATGCTGCAGCAATCGCAAAGTAATGGATCAGGCATAAAAAAACTAGTATTGATTTTAAAAATTTAAAAACACAAATATCGACCCTGCGTTACGAAAGAGATTGTTTATTCTACTTAAATTCATGGAATGTTCATTAATATGTTCTGCTCTCAGTTAATACGTGTTTGCATAGGTATTTGTTATATATTACACGTTGTTTCAGTTATTCAATTTTATTAATTATTTTAAACAATACAGATAATATGCAAACGCGATATTATTCGACGGAAACCAAGCGGGAAGGTGGCAGATATCTTCCATCAGGATAGGATAGGAAACACAGGAGCATTAGGTTAAGGAAGGAAGGGTAATAAATATTTACAAATATTACAAACATGTACTAAAAATTAAAATCTTTTATTTTTAATCTGATTGTTTAATTTAAATGAACTACCAAAACATATACAAATAGTGGCCGCGCAAAATCGTGAACTACAATTTACAACAAAAGATAAAACAAAATTATGAACTACAGTATTGTCTTCATGCATGTTACTACAACTAATCGTTATTAATTTGAAGTTTAAATATATAGTCGTAAATTATACTAGTAAGTCAACTACTTTCAAATTATCCGAACAAAGTATTATAATCTAAATTATTTATGAAACGTAAAATATGGCTTATAATGCGTGAAAAACGATAATGATATGTATGATGATAGCGCCCACACCCCACGAACTACAGTATTTTTTGCAGCGTGACTTCACCAATATCCGAACAGACACCAGTTAAGGAACATTTTCTTTAAATATATGAAAATATCAATCTTTCTATGTATTGTTTATCTAATATGACGATAATTTTCGAATCTTTTAAAATTTTGATTTCATTTTACATAAAGATACTTCATAAAAGAAATTATTGTTAAGAATAAAATCATAAAAAATCGCCGCTATTGAGTGTTTATTCACTGGCGAAGTATTCATTCACTGGCGAAACGTATTTAGATACTAAGATCGCGTGTTCATTTACTGATTTTTAGGAGATATTTACAGATTTCTTATAAACAAAATTTCTACTTTTATTCTTTATCTAAAATTTTGTCACTGACGTAAAGTTTGAAGTTTTTAAAATACTACTTAAAAAAGATTTTTGCTTTTAATCGATTTTTAATTTTCTTAACTAAATAACAAAAATAGAAATTTCCTTATTCGTTCATTCACTGGTGAAGTCACGCTATAAACGTCTCCTTGGAATTTAATACAATAAACTCTGGCTCAATAAATAAATAAATAAAATATAAAACATAAATATTGAAAGAAAATTCTAAATACATAAAAAATGACATTATATTTTTGAAAATTCTACTTAAATAATTTTACGGAATAAATATTGTAATTATGAAGTGGAAATTACAATTATCGAATTGGCAATTAAAATTTTTATACTATTAAATATAGTCATATCAAATACACAAACTTTTCTTATATGAAGATCTAGGATTTATGAATAATTGATGATGCAGGAATGAAAGAAGTGGAAAATTTCTATGACGCAAAATGAAATTGAATGTGAATAACTAGTATTTTACTTTAATTGAAAATAATCATAAAAATTATAATTAGAAATCATGCTTTGCATTAATAAATAGTCAATAAACATCACCTTTTATGGTATCACATAAATTAATGTTCTGTAACAAAATATACATATATTTATTTCTTAGCAACAGACAACACAATAAGCGTAACATCTTGCTGAAATTTGATCATGAAACAAAGATTTATATTTCCTTTTTGTAAAAAAAAATAGTGTGTTTTGCTTTATCGGCAAGTAATAAAAATATTATTTTAATTTAGCAAGTTCTTTTTATTCATGACTCAATTTCTGCAATTTAGCATTAGGTTTGTTACTAGCAAAATGTGTTTTCCTTGAAATTTTAGCGTCCCGCAAATCATGGTTGATCCATTTTACTTTATTAAAAATATGAACTCTGACGAAAAACGCTATTGCAGCCTCACGATGCGATTTACAAGGTTCGTCAGTAATCCAAAACTCTGCATGATATTCGAGAACTTTAGATGTGATTTTATCAATTAAAACTTTACTAATTTCTATGTTATAACTTACTTCAGAAAATAATGCATCAAAAGTTTCAATAGCTGTTATAATGATTCCGTAAAAATCTTCAGAAGGAACACAAAGATTTCCAAGTTCATTATTTACATTAAATACTTTATACGCTTTAAAAAAAATTAATAGATCATCATTAGTTTGAATATTACAGTTAACTCTAGTGAAAGAAGCTTTACAGTCAGAACAATTAAATTTTGAGATACATTTCATCGCTACGTATCCAGTAACATACTTCATTGCTCCCCGTAAAGGAGTAGACGAATCTTGTAGATTATGTGAATTTGACAATACACTATCCATTTTATCATAACTTTCTGATAAAAAGCTCCTAGTTGTATTACTCAAATTCTCACTCCTTTCATTTAATGAATCAGATACTTCTTGAAATTTATCATCATC
This sequence comes from Torymus aiolomorphi, assembly GCA_036365515.1. Classification (NCBI taxonomy): domain Eukaryota; kingdom Metazoa; phylum Arthropoda; class Insecta; order Hymenoptera; family Torymidae; genus Torymus; species Torymus aiolomorphi. Next base: position 50,711,278 of record CM070875.1, on the reverse strand, counting down.
ATCACCTACAACTGTGTCTGAATCAGACATATTTTCCACATAAGTATCTTCATTTTCATCGAAATGAAGAGATTCATTTACTCCATCGAACGAAATTTCACTGCAAGCGTCTTCAATATCATCGTTAGCTAATTCATTATTTTGACTACTTGCATTTACTTCGATGATACTGTTGTCTTTTGCAAGGAAATTACTATTAATACAATCCGCATTAATATTTTCATCAAACGCGTGCACAGAATTGGTTCCGTTTTCTAACGATTCTTGTAATTCAACATTTTTACTTTTCATACAAATTGCTAGTAACACTACTGTTCCATCAGGTTCGCAATTTGTTAATTTGGATGAAGACGTTAAATTTGCAGTAATGCTATACTGCAAATTATGCCTTACTTGCATTGCGGTTGGATTTTGATTGTGACCAGAACGACTTCTTAAAACAGAGAATAAATTTTCTAATGGATCTTGATTTAAACGCGTCGTTAACAAATACACTCCATCATTTGCTGCCATATCTTCCCATTGTAAAAGTATACTATTAACCGTCAAATAAAAGCCGTCAAAGCATGGGGGATTACGTTTTTATCAACGCATTTCCACTTATCGATCCAAATCAAGGACTCTTTCAAATACTGTACTACTTGAGGATTTAATTTTGATAAAGGACGACGCAAAGGATTACCATCTCGAGAACTTCTACTAACAATCAAAAAGGTCGTTTACTTTTTTAATAAAATTTGCTGTTTCTATACAATCTGGATGAGTCAAAGGTTGCTCTGGTGCGACCGCACCTGCTAGTAACGCTGAGGAAACACTTTTACTAAAAATTTGAGCTGCAAGACTAACGTTCATTAGTTGAAAAGAATTTGGATCTAGATGTCTGTCTGTTAGTTTAGGGGCAGATTTAGTTGGTAGATCTTTTTCACGATTTCTTAATTCCCGAATCGTGTCCCATGAAACAGATTTCTCATTTATTTCAAATTGACGTTTACGAAAAGTGTTACGCAGGCATTTAAGTAAATGGGGAGCATCGAAGTTAAAGAAAATTTTACGATTATGTCGTTCAATAAATAGCTCGTTTTCTGTTATACCCAATTTTTTTCTGGCCGATTGATTTGGCGATCCTTGATCGCATACCATTGATTTTAATATAAAACCGGCGTCTTCAACGCAATCTATAACATCTAAAATGATTTTATGCAATAATTTTCCATTTACACTGTTATGGGGAACATAATAGCAAATAGGCTGTCTCCAATCATTCTGCCTACCTCGTAACATAAAAACTAAAACATGATTACCATGATTTTTATTGCGACCATGCTTTCCCATATCAGTGTAACCTTCAATCAAATCTTTTTTTGGGTTGTAATCTAACCACGATTTTATACTCATTTCATCCCACATTAATACACACTCCCGTTCTTTTTGAGTCATTGTACTTGATTTTATTTTCAATAATTCTAATAACTTAGTGTTATTTCCGGGACTCAAATCAAGTTCGTTAATCCATCGCCTTATTAAACTAATACAGGGCAAAGCAAACTTCTTTTGGTCACGCAAATAACAATAAGCTTTTAGAGACTTATAAAATAAATTCATAGCAAACTCTTTTTCCTCATTGGACCACTTTCTCCGTTTGTTATGATTCATTTGCATTTAAAAAAAAATTAATACATTAGCATTAAGCTTTAAATACTCATCATAAAAAGAAACTGCTTCCTTAGATCTTCCAATTTTACGCTCAAGATTCATAATTATTTTATTTCTATTTCGAATGTTTTTAGAAAGTTGTTTATTTCTATTTTGAATGTTTTTAGCTTTTTATTCATACGTTACATTTTTTGCTTTTACTTGTTTAATCACATGTTGTGCTTTTTTACATTGCTTATCTTTTTGGTTTAACTGTCGTTGTAAATTCTTAATTTCATCTTGCAATTTTTGAAGTGAAGTTTCATAAGTTTTAATTTTATCAACAGCATTTGTGGATTTTTCGGTAGAGTCACAATCAAAATTCAATTGGCTTTGCATTCCTGAACAAGATGGCTCTTCTGTATCAAAGCTTTGTGGCATGTTAAAACTAGTTTCTATTAAAAAAGGAGTTTATAAATCAATAGCTGATCTCTCTTGACATGTAATAGGAGGAAGATCAATTTCGGAGCCATCATGATCCCCAACTTCGTCGGAATCATTCAAATCAGTAGCTGAAGCCTTTTGCATAGGTATAGCAATATCTTTTAATCTCTTATACCAGAACCGATTACAAAATCGTCAGCAGTAAAATGGTCACTACAAAGTCGCTTGTTTTCCATTTGGTTGAAATCCAAATCAATAAGTGTGTAACTGCATGAGTGAAGAATCCAATCTAGTTGTCTATGTAAATAAAATATATAATTGATAGAACGAAAGTGCAAATCATAGTCATAACTTTAAGAAAATTTTGAATATTATAGTTGGGAAGCAGAGCATCCAAGTCGGACGGCAGTTTCGAGTCTGCGCAGTAGAGACTGTCGCGGATTGGGTGCTCACGCTGCGCGACGTAGCGCGCGCGTTCAAATGACTGGTGAATTTAAGCTAGAGTCGGGTGTTACGTAGACGTGTAATACAAGGCAAAACAATTATTTAAATAATTCTTAACACCAAGTAGGCGGGGGATGCGAGTTCCACGCGTATACTGGTATAAGGCAGACGTCTATACATGGCAAAATAATTATGTAAATAATTCTTAACCCCAAGTAGGCGGGGGATGCGAGTTCCACGCGTATACGTGAGAGCGTAAGACGTGCATACAAGGCAAAATACTTATGTAAATAATTCTTAACCCCAAGTAATCGGGGGATGCGAGTTCCACGCGTATACGAGAACGCGTTAGACGTGCATGCAAGGCAAAATAATTATGTAAATAACTCTTAACCCCAAGTAGGCGGGGGATGCGAGTTCCACGCGTATATGGGAGCGCGTCAGACGTGCATACAAGGCAAAGTAATTATGTAAATAATTCTTAACCCCAAGTAGGCGGGGGATGCGAGTTCCACACGTATACTGGTATAAAGCAGACGTGTATTATACATGGCAAAAGAATTATTTAAATAATTCTTAACCCGAAGTAGGGGGGGGGGATGCGAGTTCCACGTGTATACGGGAGCGCGACAGCGGGCATACAAGGCAAAATAATTATGTAAATAATTCTTAACCCCAAGTAGGCGGAAGGTGCAAGTTCCACGCGAATATGGGAACATCCCCCACCTACTTGGGGTTAAGAAATATTTACATAAGTATTTTACCTTGTATGCACGTCTTACGCTCTCACGTATACGCGTGGAACTCGCATCCCCCGTCTACTTGAGGTTAAGAATTATTTACATAATTATTTTGCCATGTATACACGACTGCCTTATTCCAGTATACGCGAGGAACTCGTATCCCCCGCCTACTTGGGGTTAAGAGTTATTTACATAAGTATTTTGCCTTGTATGCACGTCTTACGCTCTCACGTATACGCGTGGAACTCGCATCCCCCGCCTACTTGGGGTTAAGAATTATTTACATAATTATTTTTCCATGTATACACGACTGCCTTATTCCAGTATACGCGAGGAACTCGCATCCCCCGCCTACTTGGGGTTTATAATTGTTTAAATAATTGCCTTTCTTATTGTTGCACATCTATGTAATTCTCTTATATGCGTGGACTTCATATCCCCACCCTACTTGGGTTTAAAATTGTTTAAATAGTAACTTTCTTGCTTATTGTTGCACGTCACGTAATTCCCTAATATGCATGGACCTCGCGTCACCCGACTTCTTGGGTTTAAAATTGTTTAAATAACTGTATTGCTTATTGTTGCACGTCAACGTGATTCCCTAATATACGTGGACCTCGCGCCCCCCGGTTTCTTGGGTTTATAATTGTTTAAATAATTGTCTTTCTTATTGTTGCACATCTATGTAATTCCCTTATATGGACCTCATATCCCCAGCCTACTTGGGTTTAAAATTTGTTTAAATAATTGTCTTGCTTATTGTTACACGTCAACGTAATTCCTAATATGCATGGACCTCGCGTCACCCGGCTTCTTGGCTTTAAAATTGTTTAAATAACTGTCTTGCTTATTGTTGCACGTCAACGTGATTCCCTAATATACGTGAACCTCGCGTCCCCCGGCTTCTTGGGTTTATAATTGTTTGAATAATTGTCTTGCTTATTGTTGCACGTCTACGTAATTTATACTTTTCGTTACAGTAAAGTATCGATGCATTGTTTGTAGGGCCAGCAAGAAAATACTTTGTTAGAGGAGCGGAAAATAACGTACATTTGCGTACGTTATTACTCTTTAAGGACGTTCTCTTGGTCGAAATAGCAGTTTTCGAATTTTTAACTTTTAAATAATGTTTAATTATTTAATAATCCAAAAGTAAGTACATATAACAAATATACACTAGAAGGAACATAAAAAAAATTTTTTAAACGAATTGAGGCAATAGTTACCATGATATTGTTAAAATTAAAGACAAAAACTTCAATAAGTTACGTAATTTTTTTTGTTTCTTATCCAATCTTAACGAAATAAAGCTTATTTTGTTCGTTAAGAAATTTCAGAGGGAGTATCGATGGGAAAATTTATGATTCGAGTTACCAATACGACGTAATATCAATTTGTTTATTAAAACTTGACTTACTTTTCTTAAACAAATTGATATTACGCCGTACTGGTAACTCGTATCATAAATTTTCCCATCGATACTCCCCCTGAAATTTCTTGACGAACAAAATAAGCTTTATTTCGTTAAGATTGGATAAGAAAGAAAAAAAATTAGGTAACTTATTGAAGTTTTTGGCTTTAATTTTAACAATATCGTAGTAAGCATGGTCTGAATTCGTTCGAAAAAAATTGCTTTATGTTCCCTCTAATGTATATTTGTTATATGTACTTACTACTGGATTATTAAATTAATTAAACATTATTTGAAAGTTAAAAATTCGAAAACTGCTGTTTCAACCAAGAGAACGCCCTTAAAAGTTTAAGGTACATTAGTAAAAAATAACGTAGAAAAACCCTAGTTCTGACGTAAGAAATATGAATAATAAATATTATATTATAACAACAAATAACAATAATAATATTATAAATAATATTAATACATCATTTTTCAGAAAATCCGTATGTAATAATTCACTTTTTAAAAGTTAAAAAGTTAAAGTTACTGAGAAAATATTTCATTAATTGTAAGTTTAGTTAAAAGTTAATAGATTTAAAACTAACTAATTTTTGTTAAAAGTTATTAAGTTTTTACCTTTCTAACTTAACTTTTAATTTTTTAACTAGTTGCCAACCCTGCCAATTTCAGTCCATAGTTACCGTGCGATAATAAATATCACTTTTTAAATACCAAACTTTTAAATATCGAATATCTCAAGAAGTCATTATATGATCTAATTGATAACATTTTGCACACGTATTGCCTACATTATACGAGTGTGCATAATGTTTAATTTTTACTGTCGTTCTATAGCCATTTATTTACATTTTAACAAACGAAATTATTTTATTTCCTACGTTTATTAATTATATATATAAATAAATATAGTTTAACATTCTAAAGATCAATACACAAATATTTAATATATAATACTTAAATGGTTTAATCTTTATCAAAACGAAAATAAAATAAATTTAATAATTTAATAACTATAATTATTACTGTAAGCTCAGAAATGTAACCTATAAAAATAATTTCATTTATTCTCCAGATTCCGCCACAAAAAATGTCTAACAGATATGAATATCAATATTTAATCATGATAATTTCAATTTATTTTATATGAAACTATTCTTTATAAATAAACTTAACCAACACAATCTAACCGTGCTTCATCCTTTGGAAATCGATGAAAAATCAAGGTGGGTTTCTTCGCTTTGGTGTTTGTGCATCCTTCATAAGCACAACGTGCTCGTGATGGTGCCATGATTTATTTACCTCAAACGCTCAAAAAACCAGTACCTAACTACTTTCAAAGAAAACAAAACCCTTGAACTGAACGACGCCGTTAGAACTGCAACACTCCTATCATCTGTCAGAAAGCTCCTCTCGCAGATATTCCCGCTTTTTTACACTATGTTTCCCGCGCGATAGTCGGATCAAGACAGAAACATTATATTACCTATTTTCACATAATCGACTAGTATTTTATATGCAAAACCTTTGATATAAATAAAAACAATAATTCTTTGTAAAATAATATCTTTATTGTGCTTAATTAACAGTTATTTATTATTCACATCTTATACACGTGTGTAAATCTATATATATTCGGCGGCCGTCAGCGCCGCCTCGCGGTTGGGTAACAGAACTAATCGGCGTGTTACCCAAACGTTCTGTCCAAAAGTTTATTAAGGAGTACGCTTCTATATGCGTCTATATTCGTTGGTAAAGCCAACAAGCCAGCAGTGTCACCGCCATTACGTGATTGGCGATGCTATACACGTTACCCATGTGAATATATGATGTTGTAATTTTTATATCGTTTATTGCAATTATTGCGAATTGCGTAAAATCAAGCTCGCATTGTCATCACTTTGCATAAACATCTATATATATTATACGCAATACGTTATACACGAACAATATGACATGACTTGATAACCATTGCGCGGTAACATGTCTGTAAGAGACGGTCACTAATGTTTTTTAGAGCGTAAATTTTTCGCTTATTAGCTTTAGGGTGCGCTCCCATGCGTTAAGGAAAAACTTACGGAATGGTAAAATCGTAATGACAGTGATGCGAAATTTAAAATGTGTTAACTACATGATTAAATAATACGTAATAAATGTGGGTCTGATTAGTTATATTATCATATTAATAAATAAAAACAATAATAGTCTTAATAACAATAAAATAATTCATTCCATAAAAGTTACTCGCAATTAATTAATAACATTACATATTTATAATTTTTTAATATTCACTTTTTGCACAATCTAATTGATATTTATCTTCTTTTTCTTATTAAAAACATTGTTCATGAACAATAAACAATGTTGTTTAACAGTATGTACATGGTAATAATTCAAAAACATTGCGCATAATGAGCGGGCCTATTCCGTACGAAAATTTCAACACCCTAGTCCCATGGAGTACTTTTTTTTTAGCGGAATGGTTTTCTAACCTCACTTTTGGTTAAAACTTATCAAAATTTGTAGATGTAATGCTAAAATTGTATTAGAATAAATTAAAAAACAACAATTTAATAAATACTGAACAAAATAAAATTATGTTTCCTTAAAATTATTATCAAATTAATTTCTTGAAGCACTACAATCCTCATTCCGGCGTTTTTTCTCACTCTCATGGGAATAGGGCTTTGTAAAAACGTAACGGAAATCCGTGCGCCATTATTCGAATTGCAAGTTCACTCCGATTTTGTCGTTCCGTTTAATTTTACGGAACGCATGTGTGTGTGTGTGTGTGTGTGTGTGTGTGTGGGATCGCACCCTACTGTTTGTCATATGGTAACAAAAACTATTTTTTTTTTTTTTTAATAGTATGCAAAATCATGAGTGCATTGCCCTTCGTAATGACATTATTAATCAATTTTCGCTTTTATAAAAATACAAGGTTCTCCTGAGTATTGCGGTCGTGCCTATTATGTAAAAACGAAGTTTTTACATAGGGAGGGGGCGGGCGACGAGCGAAGCGATGAGCAGGTGTGTGTGGGGGCGGGGGGGGGGGGGGTGGCGTGCCGAAGGCACGCTGGGTGGCGCAGCCCCCCTAGTTTTTTCTTAATCTAATAATTTTCCTCAATTGTACACAAGCTCATCTGTAAGTTACTAAATTTTTAAGTCGCTAAAGATTTTTTTCGCGAAGTTCTACGATTTTGACACAAAATTTTCCAGTTCTGCCTACTGTGCACCGTGGTGGCGCTGCCGAGTTGGTTTTGCATGACCGTTTGGTAATAGTTTCTGCGTTGTAATGTTTTGCTTAATGCGGATTTTACTTCTGCGTTGAGGGCGGGAGCACAAAGCATTGAAAAATTTTCAGGCGCGAGGTGTTTCTTCAAAAGCATTTCTTTTGTCTCTTTATCGAGTCCAGCTTGACAAATGCTCGTGCCTATGTTTGACACATTCATATCGACTACAGGGCAAAACTTTTTTCCTTCAGTTGGTTCGCCGAGGAGGCTTTTTAATTCGCTTGATTTCGACTCACCTTCGGTATTTATCTGTTGAACAGGCAATGTATTATCGCCCTCGGTGGATCTTTGTTTACTTTTTGAGCTCCCTTCGGAATCGCGACTACGAGACCTTGAGCCGCCACTTCTGTCGACGTTGCTCCCGTCGCTACTACTCCCGTCGCTTCTACTGCTGCTGTCGTTGCTGCCGCTGCTGCCGCTGCTATCATCTGTCAGAAAGCTCCTCTCGCAGATATTCCCGCTATTTTACACTACGTTTCCCGCGCGATAGTCGGATCAAGACAGAAACATTATATTACCTATTTTCACATAATCGACTAGTGTTTTATATGCAAAACCTTTGATATAAATAAAAACAATAATTCTTTGTAAAATAATATCTTTATTGTGCTTAATTAACAGTTATTTATTATTCACATCTTATACACGTGTGTATATCTATATATATTCGGCGGCCGTCAGCGCCGCCTCGCGGTTGGGTAACAGAACTAATCGGCGTGTTACCCAAACGCTCTGTCCAAAAGTTTATTAAGGAGTACGCTTCTATATGCGTCTATATTCGTTGATATAGCTATAGTAAAGATAAGGCTTATAATCAAGTGTCGACTGCTCTGGAACACTGCTATTACTCTCCAGCTAGATAAACAATTAAATTGGTACATGTAGTACCAATAAGTACAAACTATACAAGTATATATGATATATAAACTGAATGAGTACATGTAATAAATAATAAGTGTGTATGTCTCGGGAACGCATCACCAGATTAAACATAATTTTAAGGTAGCTTACTACAACTAATTAGAGTGAAAAAGAGAAGAAATGCAATGAGTGCAAAGCATTTATTCAATATAAATGCGTAGTATAGTCGTGAGAACGACTCAAACATCATATCCAATTAAACACCTTTCAAAGCAACTCAGTAAATCCAATGAAAACATGTAATAGATTTCTAATATTCAATCAAACAATTACCAAGCGACTGACTAATCCCTATGAAAACGTGTAATAGATTTTTAATTAGACAAGCAATAAAGGAAACCAAGAGTGCAAGCAGCGTTTAAGTAATCTACAACTAGGTTTGACTAACTGATTTTCAAATAAGAAGAGATAATTTTAAGAGAAATGCAAGCTATGCTTTAATCAAACTAATATATTACAAAGTTTGAAGTCACCAAATACTGCTGTCTATTGCCGAAAAGTAAAAATAAGCAGAGAAATAAATACGCAGAGAGAGAGAGAGAGAGAGAGAAGAATTGGAACGCAATCACCTCGTTGAAAAATGGCGAATTCAGCGGCGTCTGCTTGGGCTGCGATGCGTGTGTTGGCTCGAAATAGCGAGCAGGTGTGTCTCTCCAATTTACAAAAGGAAAGGCGACAGCTGTTCCTCCTGTAGTCGTCGACGTCGGCGACTATGCAGCGATATCGGCTGCGATGAGGTGTATACGCCGGGCATGTCAAGATGGCTGCCGTAGCCGGGCCGGCCGGTGCATACTGGGGCCATACGGATTTTTTGGTTCAAAACCATCTAGAGGTTGCAATTCTCAACGGAATCTCAACATTTTTGCTTAGGAACATTCGTTATCAAATATCGAAGAGCCCTACGAAGCCTGATTTTCCAAAAAATTAACCTATAAATCTAAGTCTATAATCCTATCACATCAACCAATCAATTCAATGTTTGACCTGCAAATCCCAAAAATACGATAAATTTATGGGTGCATGGATTTATGGATGCATGGGTTTATGGGTGCATGGATTTATGGATGCATGGGTTTATGGGTGCATGGATTTATGAGTGCATGGGTTTATGGGTACATGGGTTTACAGGTGCATGGGCTTATGGGTGCATGGGATTACGGGTGCAAGGGTTTATGCGTGCATGGATTTATGGATGCATGGGTTTATTGGTGCATGGATTTATGGATGCATGGGTTTATGGGTGCATGGATTTATGGATGCTTGGGTTTATGGGTGCATGGGTTGACGGGTGCATGGGCTTATGGGTGCATGGGATTACGGGTGCAAGGGTTTATGGGTGCATGGGTTTATTGGTGCAAGCGTTTATGAATCAAGGTTAAGAGAGCATGTGTCAAGGACTTATAAATTGAAGTTTTATAGCATTTTTGGGAACCACAAGTGTAAATTTTGGGGTTATAGGTTATAAATTAGGTTTATAGGTTCATATTTTCGAAATTAGGCTTCGTAGCGGTCTTTGGTATTTTGTCACAAAAGTTCCTGTTTTTAAATTTTCAAATTCGGTTGAGAATTATGACCTCTAGGTGGTTTTGAACCTTTCTGCCCCAGTGTGCGGCGGCCAGCGAGCAACGATGAGTCGATGTCGACAATAGGGACGCCCGCGGTCGAAACGGCCTGTGAGCAGCGACGACGCAGTGAATTCGACTGCCGATTGTCGGGGCGCGCTGTATGCGGGAGGATGATTGCGACGGCCGACACGGCCTGCGACCGTGTTGCAGTGACGTCAACTGCTGGGCGAGGCGCACTGTATGCGCGAAGATGGGTGTCGCGGCCGATATGGCCTGCGAGCAGCGGCACAGCGATGTCGGCTGGAACGCTCACGGCCGTAACGGTCTACGAGCGGCGCCGATGCAGTGACGTCGACTGCTGATCGGCTGGGCGCACTGTATGTGCGAAGAGTCGCGCTGTATGCGTGGGAGGCGGAATGTATGCGTCGTCTCTGCCGTCGCCGATGTCGGCGATGGGTGGGCAACGCAGCGGACGACCTCCTCTACTGCCGTTGTGGGGATATGACACCCACGTCTTCACACGTTCCAAAAATCGGAAAGGGAAGGAGAGAGAATGAAAAGAGTCAGGAATTAACAGTAACAGGAGGTTTATTGAGGAGATGTACAACGGACGCACGTCCGCACGCTCAGAGTATCGAGCACTGACTGCCGCTCGCAGGCGACTTCTCGCTTAACGCGACATGGCCGCTTCCCCCACTCCCGCAGAAAGAGCGAGAGGGAAGGTCGCAGTCCCTACACCCCCCCCCCCCCCCGAGTGCCAACGAAGTACATGAATACAAAATATAAATATAAATTCTAACTTTTACTGTGCTTGATAGCACTTACAATCTGAGTATCACAGTAACATTACGCGTTGGTACTATGAACAAAAGATACCTTTTTTCTTGCGTAGGTTTTTAATACTAGTCGATCAACGGTGGTGGGCTGATTGCCTTTTAAATCACCACCGGAAGGCACATCGGGAAGACTATCAGAGATCATGTACGCAGGTTTGAGAAGCTCAATGGATACATTGCGTGACGCGCCGTTGACTTCGATGTCGGAGACGCGATCGAAGGGACGTTTTACTACTTTGTATGGACCCGTATATGGTCTTTCTAATGACTTGTTAGCCATGTTACGCATGAATACATGTGTACAAGTGTGAAGATCCTTAAAACAAAATTCACGTTTTTTATAATTATGTGCGACAGGGACTGGACGGACTTGACGCATATATTCGCGGAATTCTTCGATAAAGAAATTCGGATCTGGCGTAAAATCTTCAGGGAGAAAAAACTCACCTGGAAGACGCAAAGTAGTACCGAATAAAAATTCCGCGGGAGACGCATTCGTATCTTGCCGAAGATGACAACGTAAACCTAATAGTACTGTGCTCAGCGTACGCGTCCAGTCCTTGTCCACATGACACATAATCGCCGCTTTAAAAGAACGGTGCCAACGCTCGATTAGGCCATTCGCCGCAGGGTGATACGCGGTAGTGCGGATGCGCTGGCAACCTATTAGGGACAAGAGAGCCGTAAATAAACGCGATTCGAATTGCGAACCCTGATCGGAGGTGATGACCTTTGGCGCACCATAACGAGAGACCCAGGTATCGTAAAATGCCCTGGCGACCGTTTGCGCCGACATTTCACGTAACGGAACCGCCTCAATCCAGCGCGAAAAGTGATCAATCATGGTGAGCACATACTCAAAACCATTTCGGTTAGGGAGAGGACCGACTAGATCAATGTGCACATGGTCGAAGCGACCCGGGTGCGACGAATTTGTCGGGTACAAGTTTAACATGGCGAGAAATCTTTGACTGCTGACAGTCTAGAAAGTTCTTACACATGCGCGGAATATCACGGTGCATATTGGGCCATACATAGCGCTACCGGACGAGTCGGTCGGTGACTTTGGGGCCTGGGTGAGCAGGCTTATGAAACATGTTAAACACCGTTTCACGGAGCGACTCAGGGATATACGGACGGATGGCTTCACCAGTGATCTCGCAAAATATAGTAATATGAGCAGGGCCCCACTGAATACGCTTTAAAGAAAGCGGGTAGTCCGAAGACTCGCGAATGGCCTTAAGCTGCTCATCAGCTTCCTGTTTCTCAGCAAGGTCATTAAGGTTCTGCAGTGGTCGTAAAATTTCCATAGCGGGCGTAATATTTCCATAGCAGGCGTAAAATTTTGTTAGCGGGCGTAAAATTTCTAGTGTGAGCACTAAAGTTCCGTAGTGATCGTAAAATTTTCGTTGCGAATCTTCTACAAACTGTTTTAATTTTTTAACAATGCAAGTGTCTTTTCTTTCTCAATCAATATCATTTCGTGTATCTTAGGTTTTCAATAACAACAAATTTTAGTTTGATTTTTTTAAATCTGTTTTATTGTCAATTTTTATTTCAAAAATACAAAAATTTATACTAAATTTTAAATATGTTGGAGTGAGGATAAAAATAACCTCTATAGATTTTTGGTGGCTGAATCCGATAATGTAGTTGTGTCAAAAAAAGGGTTTCTTATGAATCTTCTGAAACTTCGGGCACACGTTTGTCTTACCGATGCCCATACGTGTGCGAAATTTCCAAGAGATGGCTCGTGCCGATTTTGAGATATTCAATATCAGTTTTGGGCCTTTTAACATGGGAAGCATAGTAACAACAAGCGGAAAAACAGCATTTAAATTCATTGTTGGAAAACGTTTCTTAAGATCATAACAAAAAACGAATCTATTAATTATCATTATAGTTAAAAGCGTGTCACTAAAATTCAGAGTAATGACACGTATAGTTTCCGAGGAAAGCTATTGTAAAGCTCGTATAAGTATGGAATATTTGGGTTAAGAGAGATTCGATATAGGAAAAAATACAGAAAAATGCGTTTCTCAAGTAATTGTATATTTGCGTGTCATTTATACGCATATACTGTACATTCACATTCTTCTACACACATGTGCTACTCTGATGTTTTTCTACTATGATGCATTAACTATATTGCGTCATTTTAGACCGTACCCTGAAGACACAATTACCTTCTATCTCCGCTGTCGTATGCGCCGCCGCGCCGATATCCCAATCTTCCTCCACATGAGACTATTACTAAATAAACAATCAAAGAGTTAATAGTTTGAGGAAGCAGTCGTCACCGCTCCAGCGACCGATACCACGTAACGCATAAATCGCAATAAACGCTCCGCGGCGCGCACATTGCTTGCGATTTCTCTATTTCGCTTTTTCTCTATTTCTCTATGCCCATTCTCGCTTGTCATTGCTTTCTCGCACACTCACATTCATGCGGTGGTCACTTATCGATTGTCGTTGTCCTCCAGACTCATGCATGAAATCTAGTCACATTCTTGGAATACAGTAACCATATTGTCTGTGTCTCGATCTCGAGCACCCTGGTCTAAGACTCTCTCTCTCTCTCTCTCTCTCGCTCTCTCTCTCTATACACTTAGCTCAACCATCGACGCCAGGCTAGGTGAGTTCTCAACAACAATCACGAACATCGAGGAAAGGCTATCGTCCCTGGATGTGTTACCAGATCTTGTAACACGATTATCGGCGGCTGAAGACGCCATCTCAAAGGTGCAGACTGAACAAGTGAGCCTTCGTCAAAAGGTTACTACTCTTAGTACAGCTAATCTAGCTCCGACTGTTCTTGATGTTTCTGCTGTTAACCGTTTGGAGAAACTAGAGAACGATGTGCAAAATCTTTGTACCCTACAACGCAGCGTTGCCAACGAGCTTGTGTTTACAGGACTTCCAACAACATCTGAAACATCGACTATGAAAGGCCTTGTTTTGCAGCATTTAAAGTTCTCGCTCCTGGTTTTCTGGAACGTGACATTACGCATGTGCGTCGAATGCATAGCAAATCAACCACTGAGCATCTGCCATCTACTGCCACATCTGATGCTACTGTTGACTCTCAGCTGTCTGACAGTCGCACTCATGCTAAACCCAACTCTTTGCCAATCATTGTTCGCCTTTCATTGCCTGACTTGATGCTGGATCTCATTAATGCAAAAATTAAAATGGGAAAACTGCACTCGTCGCAGCTCAATGTCGAACTGCTCGAATTAGCCAAAGTAACGACTCCCTTACCGTCCTCACTCATCAACATAAACGAGTTGCTTCCTGCAGAACTACACAGACTGCGTTTGCAGGCACGAACTGAGGCGAAAAAGAAAGGTTACATTTTTTATGTACGTAGTGGTCGTCTCTACATCAAGAAGAAAAAAGAAGATCATGCAACTATCATTTCATCTACTGAAGAGCTCAATAATTTTTTAGCTTAGACTCATCTCATCATCACTATTCTTTCAATCATGTTAATCTCATCCCTACTCACCCTCCATCTTCATCCACATCAAGTTTCTCCGGGTCTCGGAACCACGGTCTCAGAGTGTGTCACTTTAATGCAAATTCTATTCGAGGGCACATGGAAATGATCAATCACTATCTGTCTACTCACAACTTCTTCCATGTAATAGCTGTTACTGAGACCTGGCTTGATCCTGTAGCAGATTATAGCAATATTGTTTTCTTACATGACTACATTCTTTTTCGGCGCGATCGTAATAAGAACGGTGGTGGTGTTGCGCTCTTCATCCACAAATCTATTTCTGCCACTGTTCTCTGCTCATCAGATGGTGTCTGGGCTGGTAAACCAGGCAATCCAGAATATTTCTTCTGTGAAGTAACGGTCAATGGTCATCCGCCATTTTTCGTCGCTGTAGTCTATCAACCACCACACGCGCCTTTTCTTAGAGATACTGATTTTATAGACAAAATCACTACCTACATGCATGACTACAGCACTAAGATTATTCTTGGCGATTTTAATGCCGACCAGCTCTCCTTATCTGATGATGCGGTTTTCATTCGCAAGTTTATTGCAGAAAATGGACTCCACAATGTTCCGTATGGTGCCACTCACCACAAACCTACCTCCGACACCTGGCTTGATCTCTGCTTAATAGATGAACAAGACCGCATATTAGACTTCTCGAAGACTGAGTCACCATTCATCAACGGTCATGATCTTATCACTGCTACACTTGCGCTTCAAACCCCCAAACCCTCATTAACATCATTCACCTATCGTAACTATAATGCCATTAGCGCTGAGTCTCTTATTGACTTTCTGAGAGGTTTGGATTGATCTGTCGCTGAGTCGGCTCCCCTTGATGAATGTGTTTCTGTCCTGCAATCCCACGTGGCTACAGCTATCAATAATCTCGCCCCGGTCAAAACTGTTACTCCTGAAAAAAACAGGCATCCATGGTTTACGCCAGAACATCGCGTCTTAATCAAAGAGAGAGATCGCTTGTATAAGCGTTTTCGTAGGTCTCGTACAGGACATGATCTGAATTTATACCAAGAAGCTCGAGATTCAGCACATTTTTCTATTGAGGAAGCCAGAAATAACTATTACCATCATCGATTATCAACGTTGACTAATCCGACGGATATCTGGCGTGAGCTTGAGCATCTAGGCATCACAGGACCGAAAAAATCAACTTCATCGTTGTTCTCCATCGACCAGCTCAATGCACATTTTAGAAGCGTTTGTTATGACCCGGCTACTCCTTCTGCTTCTGACTTTCTCAGTACCCTGACCCCATCAAACAACGCTGAGTGCTTCTCATTTAGGAAGTTCCAAATCTCTGATATCTGTGATGCAGTAAATCACTTTAGTACACAAGCTAGAGGATCTGATGGTATTCCGCAGCGTATAATACTACTTGCACTACCTTTTCTTGCGCCTATCATCTGTAAAGTTTTTAACCAAACTCTACGCGAAGCATGCTTTCCACAATTATGGAAGAAATCTTCCGTAATTTCCCTGAACAAGGTGAATACCTCGAATAGCTTGAGTGACTTTCGCCCAATATCTCTCCTTTGTTTTCTCTCTAAAGCACTTGAGTGGTTGGTATACCAGCAAATGTCTTGTTACTTAGAATCTAGGCTTCTTCTCAACCCTCTTCAAACTGGTTTTCGATCTGGACACAGCACTCAAACAGCCCTACTGAAGCTCACTGATGACATTAGGCTTGGAATAAATAAGAAACGAGTCACTCTGCTTCTCCTATTTGACTTTAGTAAGGCTTTTGACTCTGTCTGTCACGTCAAGCTCCTACAGAAATTGCTCGAGCATGGTTTCTCTAAATCAGTAATCAATTGGATAGCGTCGTATTTGGTTGGTCGTCAGCAAGCGGTCGTTGACAACAACGGCAACTTTTCATCGTTTCTGGAGCTGAATACCGGAGTACCTCAGGGCTCTGTGTTGGGACCACTGCTCTTTGCCATTTATGTTAACGATCTGCCCCTATGTCTTGATTACGATGTTTCCCACATCATGTATGCTGATGACCTTCAGCTCTATATCAGCTGTCCTCTTGAGGAGCTCGACAGTTTCTCTGCTAAGATGAGCTGAAATGCAGACCGTATCATGAGCTGGGCCACTCTCAATGCACTTCGGCTCAATGTCGGTAAGACGAAAGCCATGGTCAATGGTTCTGTAGCCAGAAACTTCATCGATATTGGTTGCACCCCTGTCCTCTATGAATCTTCATTGTGCAATCTGGGTGTAGTGCTTGACTCTAAGCTCAACTGGAATGAGCATATTGCGCATATTTGCTGCCGAGTTCATGCTCTTATGTACCGTCTCTATTATTTTAGAAAAAGCACCAACCTACGTCTGTGTAAGAACCTAATCCAAATGCTTCTATTTCCGGTGATTGACTACTGTTGCGCTGTATACAACAATCTCTTGAAGGATGTCAACGACAGACTTCAGACACTTGTCAACTCAGGTATCCGTTCCATCTATGGCTTGAAACGGAGGGAGCATATAACTCGCTACAGGCGTGAGCTTGGCTGGTTGACTACGACTGCACGTGCGAAGTATTTTGCTGCGAATTTACTACGCAAAATCTTCAATACAGCTATGCCGTCCTATCTACTGGCCTTTTTTGATTTTGCGGTTGCTACTCGACCAGTCAGGGGTGAAATGAAGCCCTTGGATATTCGTGGCTTTAGTACCGAGACACTGAAAAACTGATTTCATATCAGTTCTGCATATCTCTGGAATTCAATACCATCAAACATCCGCAATATCATTTCTGTTCCCCATTTCAAATCATGTCTTCATCAACATCTCTTCAATTCCGATGCGTAAAAATGCCAAAAACTATGCCCCATCTATGTCATGATCATTCCATCCATCGTCATGCATTTGCTTTTTATTTTGCGCTCTATTTTTTAGTTTTATTTTTTATTTTAATTTTTTGCATTTTCAGTATACTTTGCGCAACCACTCACTATTCGTAATATTCGTAATATCTCGCTATTTGTAATAAATCTTTGTAATAACGCTCTTTGTAATAACGCTATTTGTAAATCTTGTCTCTATTGTTCAACACAATGAACAGCAATAAACATTATCTAATCTCTCTCTCTCTCTCTGTCTCTCTCTCTCTCTCTCTCTCTCTCTCTTCCCCTTTCAGGGGGAAGTATCGATATAAAAATTGGAGAAATTTTAAAACCTGCAATCATTTTTGTTACTGTGGAATCGGTAATTTTTTGTAATTTGGAATTTTCTTTAGAGTCACAATGTTGCAATCTTCAACCACAGTATAACCCATTCAACTGTTTTATTTAATGTATAATTTCATTATATACTTCATGACATTAAAAGCTAATTATTTCCGTAAAGGACTTTTGACTCTATTACAAAAATATAAAACCTAAGTAATTTATTTTGTTTTAGCTAATTTAGTGCTAAAAGCAAGATTTGGATTTTATTTAATAACGTCAATTTTAAATTCAGCTAAATGAATATGTCGCTTCTAGATTTTATAACATAGTTATTTCATGAAATACTAATGACTTATGTCGTACGCATTATGTAAACATTATTCTATTTAAGTCATTCATTAGCTAGAAAATATAGTTCATTTTCTACTAAGAACTACTTATTAACAATCTTTTTGAAACTTCAAAGATAAAAAGTAAATTGCTAATACTTTCTTTCTTACAGATTTCGTCAATGAAAATGTCGAAGTTGATGAAAAAATGTCGAAAGATGAGTACCGGCGGACTTTGACACTTATGTGCAATACATTGCGCAATCCGAAAAAACATTAAAATGTTAATTATATTTGATTAAAATTAAAAAAATTAATTTGTTTATTTGAATAAAATCTTATTGATAAAACTTGTTTATTCTTATTTCTTTCTTCTTCAATTAAAAGAATTAACTATACTAATTAGTTTACTTTGGATAATGATTAATAGTTCATCATACAATTCTTAAAATCTAAGGTAAAAGTACCAATACTGGGCCATCAAAAATCCAATACCAAAAAGTGGCCGCATGCACTTAATAGTATGTTTTTGAAGTTAAATTAAGAAAAATACATTATTTTCTTCTTGATGAAATCTAATCTAGACATCTAGCTTTTAGTAGCTAGCAACTCCGATATATATTTTATGAAGATAAATGACAATATGGTGTCATCGAAAGTAAAAAAACCATTATCAAACAGAAAATTAACTATCTTGCGAGTTTGATGGAAACATATTTTGCATTTATTGTGAATGTGTGTGGAACGTCTATTTAAACTTTTCAAAACCACCTCACAGGGGATGTTTGTAAACAGAGAGTTGACGTCTAAAGATAGTAAAACGTAATCATCTGGAATATCCGAATTGTTAATTTTCTTTTTTAATGTGAAGCTATTGTCAATGTGTGAAAGTGGTTCAGGTATACATGTTTTTAATTCATTAAGAATTATTTTAGATAAAAAGTGTGTAGCACTACCAATTATAGAAATGATAGGTCTGAGAGATATATTGTCTTTTTTAATTTTTGATAAACCATATGCTCTGGAGAGATAAGTGTTGGTTTGAGTCAGTTGATTTTTGTGGTATTGTTTTTGTAAATATTTGTTATTATTCCAGAGAGAAAGCTGTTCATAAATATCTGATTGTAGTTTTTTTAACGGATTTTTCTTGATGATTTTGTATGTATTTTTATCATTTAATAGTTTATTCATTTTGTTTTGATAGTCAGACGTGCTTATACAAACAGTGAAATTTCCTTTATCTGCGTGCGTAAAGAAAATATGGGGATTGTTTCTCTGTTTCTCAAAAATACCTTTCCATCAAATTCGCAAGATGGTTAATTTTCTGTTTGATAATGCTTTTTTTACTTTCGATGACACCATATACAAACAGATATTTGGCACACCGATGGGATCACCTATCTCCCCCCCTATTAGCAGATATAGTAATGAAAGATCTTTAAAACGACTGTCTAAATACATTGAAACGCACACACAAGTCTTTACCTCTCTTCTGCTACCGTTACGTAGACGATACAATATTATGTATAAAAAAAGATGACATAGATTTAACTATAAATATATTCAATAACTACAGTGAACATTTAAAATTCACTCATGAAATAGAAGTCAACAACTAAATCAATTTTTAGATGTCACTCTCATCAGACCTAATAACAAAATAATCACAAATTGGTATCGTAAACGAATGGCATCCGAAAGATTATTAAACTAGAACTCCAACCACACTGTACAAAAAAAACGAAATATTGTTTCAAATTTAACAGATAGAGCGATTCTGTTATCAAATTAAAAATTCCACAATACTATCATACGCAAAATAAAACAAATACTCGTTTTAAATGATTATCTAAAAAGATTTATAGATGAGTGTATCAAAAACAGACTTCGTAAAATTAAATTCCCTAATGAAACGACATCTATAAACAGCGAGCATCAACCTACCATCTCTATTCCAAATCAAAAAGAATTTTTCGACAAATGTAGCAGAATCCTAGCCAAATATAACATCCGGACAGTACCTTTCATCAATAATAAATTTGACAACGTCATCAAACTTGGAAAATGAACACGTGTGAGGTGGTATATAAGATTAACTGTAAATCATGTCTTGCTGCATATGTTGGTGAAATAAAAAGAACGTTAAAAACTCGAATTAAGAAACATCAAAATGATAAAAATAACAAATCCATGATAGCTTTACTTTCAAAAAACCATTCGCACACTATAGACTGGGGCAACATTCAAATTGTAGATAAAGAAAACAATTACAACAATCGAATAATTTATGAAATGATTCATATTAACACTACCAAAAATAGAGTTAATAAAATAGAAGACACACAGAATTTGAATAATATATACAAGAGCCTCTTCCGATACCTATAATGTGTCAAATGTAAATAAACCCGTTCAGTATATGAGGCGTTTCACGACAACTGCCCCTGCGCCGCGCGCGCGCACCAAATCGTGCTATTTCTAACTCATATTTATGATACTAAAATGGAACTGAAAAAATTGTTTCTAAGCGTTTCCGACGTATTTTTTCTTCAGCTTTCCAATGGTGTAGGCAGTTTTTCCGAAATTTCCCATTTTCATTCAAAAAGTACAAAACATCTTATATCTCAATCTTTCCAACACCTTTAAGAAACGCATATCCCTTAGTACCAGAAAAAGCAAAAATTTGTTCTAACTGTCAACGCCAAATTTACAAACATTAATCAAGTTTACCTCCAGCTGATGCCAAAAAAGCTAAAATAGTGTGTAACGATGCGTATCATAAAGCTGGTGTTGCAGTTCTTGAACAAATAAAGAAAAAAATTTCAGAATCAACAAATAAGCAAGAGAGAATTCAGTTACTAACTCTTGCGCCTGAGTTTTGGCCTCGTAGGGACTTAATGCGAGAATTCGCTTGCACTGAACGGGAAGCTCGCAAAGCAAAAGATTTAGTAGCTAAAAGCGAAATTTTTTCAATACCTGCTAATAAAAGTGGCAAACTACTTTCACCTGAAACTGTAAATTCAGTGAAAACATTTTATTAAAAAGATGATGTAAGCCGAATTGTGCCAGGTTTAAAAGATTACATATCTGTTAAGCAGAGCAATGGTAAAAGAGAACATGTTCAAAAAAGATTACTGCTTGGTAATTTAAATGAACTGTATAGTTTATATAAAAAAGAAAATGAACACGTTAATATTGGTTTTACTAAATTTACACAATTGAGGCCACCACATTGTGTTTTAGCTGGAAGTAGTGGTACATATAATGTATGCGCGTGTGCACATCACGAAAACATAAAGCTCATGCTAAGTGCTATGGATCTAAAAAATTTAACAAAAGATACTAGATTGCCTCTTAAAAACTACCACGATTGCATCCAAGCAATTATGTGCAATGATGCACACGATAGATGCTATTTGGATGACTGTTTACATTGCCTCAATATGTCCATATTACGTAAACATTTGCTTGAATGTTCTGATGAAAGTGATATTTTTCAAATAGAGTATGAATCATGGTTTCAAATAGATCGGTTTGCAATAGCTTCTAAAACTGTAAATGTTCAAGAATTTATGGACATGCTGGGAGAAACATTGATAAAATTAAAATCTCACCATTTTTTTGCGAAGAATCAATCACTTTTTCTAAGTGACTTAAAAAACAACCTTCAACAAGGAGGATTTCTTGTGTGTTGTGATTTTGCCGAAAATTATGCGTTTTTTATACAAAATTCTACACAATCGTTCCACTGGAACAACAACCAAGAAACTGTTTTTACAATTGTTGTGTATTATAAAGAAAATGAAGAGCTTAAACATGCAAGCATTACTGTGATTTCCGACAATCTAAACCATGATACTGTTGCCGTTTATGAATATCAAAAAGTTATATCTTACCTCAAAACTAAATTCATAGTAAAAAAAGTCTATTATTTGGCTGATGGCGCAGGTCAGCATTTTAAAAATAAAAATTATTTTCTAAATTTCTTTTTCATGAGAAAGATTTTGGTGTTCCAGCTGAGTGGCATTTTTATGCCACGGCGCATGGCAAAGGTGCATGCGATGGTATAGGCGCCAACCTAAAAAGAGGTGCAAAACGAGCGAGTCTACAAGTTTCTTCTTATAATCATGTTTTAACGCCAAAAAAGCTTTATAACTGGGCTAAAGATTATTGCAAAGAAACCAAAGTTTTTTATAGCAGTAAAGAATCATATGAAGATACTGTCTTGAAACTAAAACCAAGACTGGATAATGCTAAATTCATAACAGGTACATTACAATACCATGCTATTATTCCAAATGATGAAAGTACATTGAAGCTCAAAAAACCCTCTTTAAGTTCAGAATATCAAATCTTCCCGAGAAAAACTGTTAGAAAAAACAAAGAAAAATTATCTGCACTGAGAAAAAAGCGTTAGTATAGTTACTATATTGCTGTTAGTTATGAAACTCTGTTTTTTTTTTTTTTTTTATAAAAAAGCCAATAAAATATTATTCTTACATTACAAAGAATTCGAAAGAACAGGTAAAGATTATGAAAGGTTATTAGGTAGCGAGGCAGGCCTAGTTTACGCGACGTCCCGCGCGCAGAAGAGCCATTGCGTTACTCTTTCACTTTCTATTTCTCGAGGAACATCCTGAGCAAATTATGAAAAAATCATTTCCTATGTAAAAAATGCTCAGGTTTCGATCTAAATGGTCAAAAAAAATATTAAAAATACACTTTTTGAGATATAATATGTTTTGTACTTTTTGAAGGTGAAAATGGAAAATTTCGGAAAAACTGCCTACACCATTGAAAAGCTGAGGAAAAAATAGGTCGGAAACGCTTATAAAACAATTTTTTTAGTTACATTTTAGTATCATAAACATGAGTTAGAAATAGCACGATTTGGCGCTTGCGTGCGGCGCTGAGGCAGTTGACGTGAAACGCCTGATATATGGGAGCGTCCAGCAGAAACGGGCCACCGAGCGCGCGCGGTGCCTTTTTTCGCGTAAAAGGCGCTCTATTTAACTCGCTCATAATCGTATGCTGCGCCTTTGAAAAAAAAAACTAAGGACCTATATCGATAGATTTTTTTCTGCTCTTTCCAATTGCGCCATTGTTTTTATTGCCAAACGCGTTCTTCCGGACGAAAACTCGAGTTGAATATTGAAAGCCATTTTTCTCAAAGTATATCATGTTTTTTTTCAAAATAAACTACACCATTGGAAAGTACAACTCTTAAGCTTCAAAACCCTATCTTGGAGAAGTTGGAGAAATAAAGGGTTTAAAAGTAACAACATGAAAAAGACAGCGCCGAGGGTCCGCGCAAGCCCGTCGCGCCCGTGCGTACGGCACGTTTAAGTGCACACTCTATTCAATTCGCTAATAATCGTGTACCAAGTCTCTGAAAAAAGAACTAAGGACATATATCGATAGATTTTTTCCTGCTCTTTCCAATGGTGCTATTATTTTTATTCCAAAATGCTTCCTTCTAGTTGAAAATTCCATTTGAATGTTTAAACTCTATTTTTTCAATAAAATATCAGTCTTTTCTTCAAAATGAATTATATTCTTCAAAAGTACAAGTCTTAAACTATAAAATATTATATTTTTAAGTTGAAACATGAAAAGTTCAAAAATAGTAAGATCAAAAAGACAGCGGCTGTCCGAACTTTTTACGCTATGCTCAAGGGCGGATTAATACACGCGATGTGCTATTTCGTCCTTTCTTTTTTATAAATATAAAATGTTTTGTAACTTACAATGCCAATGCGTGGACATAATTTTGTGGATCTAGTTGTAACTGTTAGTATAATATTACAATGAACTATGTTCATTTATATAACAAAATTTGGAGACATAATATATTAAACATAAAAATATCCAAGAACGCATTGAAAGCAGTGAAACAGAAATTTAAAATAACCTTATAGATTGTTTAATCTGGCATAACAATATTACCTTTTCCTTTAAATTCTAATTTTTGTACATAATAATAGCACCATTGAAAAGAGCAGGAAAAATCTATCGATATATGTCCTTAGTTCTTTTTTCAGAGACTTGGTACACGATTATTAGCGAATTGAATAGAGCGTGCACTTAAACGTGCCGTACGCACGGGCGCGAGGAGCTCGCGCGGACCCTCGGCGCTGTCTTTTTCATGTTGTTACTTTTAAACCCTTTATTTCTTCAACTTCTCCAAGATAGGGTTTTGAAGCTTAAGAGTTGTACTTTCCAATGGTGTAGTTTATTTTGAAAAAAAACATGATATACTTTGAGAAAAATGGCTTTCAATATTCAACTCGAGTTTTCGTCCGGAAGAAAGCGTTTCGCAATAAAAACAATGGCATCATTGGAAAGAGCAGGAAAAAATCTATCGATATAGTCGCTTGGTTTTTTTTTCAAAGACGCAGCATACGATTATGAGCGAGTTAAACAGAGCGCCTTTTACGCGAAAAAAGGCACCGCGCGCGCTCGGTGGCCCGTTTCTGCTGGACGCTCTCATATATACATATGTACAACATTGACTTTTCGTACTTCCGACGCTGCTAGTTAAGCTCTGTTATTAGCATACATTAATGTTGTGGTAAGCCTTTTTATCATGATTTATATTTTTGTCTGTGATAAAATTTTAGTAACATATGTCGTTTTTGATGTTCGTTAATAAAGCCTGAAGAGGTCAGAAATCCGTCTGACGAAATGTTGCATAAATATATTGATATGGAATAAATTTTGTGTTTTATTTTTATACCTACTGGCCCTCAAAAGATCCTAATTATTCTTCTAAAACTTAAATTTTGCTTTTTGATTTAATAATTTGGATTAAGAAGTAAAAGCTTTTTGAAAACTGATCATAATTTTCTTACTAACGAATATGATACTCAGAAAAACTTCTCCTGCATCAAAGAGAATCTGCCTACAGCAGGAGGATGTTCTGTTAAAGCTGGGACCTTCAAATTCTCTATTTTTGAGATAAATAAATTTGATGTCAACTTTGTCGTCTGAATCGATAATTCAAAAGTAATAGGTTTAGTGAAAAAATTTTTAATTAAAATATCAGATTTTTATGGAGAATCAGTATTTGTGGAAATATTGTCAAAGTAATAAAAGTAGAACAGCTCAAGGAATTAACAAAAATTACGAATTATTAGAATTTGCTTTAAAAAAAATTGAAATCAATAGATTTTTTAAATCATTTCTTATCTACATTTTCTACTTCTTTGAGATACTCTTTGAGAAAGCATTCTGTTAATTCAGGTAGCAGCGGTTTTTTGTCATAGCTGTTAATCAAATACAATAGAATAAATAATTTTTTTGTCAAAACAAATAACTGTGACCTTTTTGCAGTTCAATAAAAGCCAAAAAATGACTAAAAACTCGGTTTTTTCGATTTTTGAGGAGGAGCCACTACTCGATTAATTTTTTCAAGAAAAATTGAAACCGCACTCCTCCAGGGATCATATATATAAGGATTTTTGTTTTTATTAATTTTTTAAGGGCAATTAAAACATTAATAAATCTAATCTCTTAGGCCCCAACAAAATTCGAGGAAATTTTCTTACCCATAATATACACACTCAATTTTTTTTGGGATTTTATCATATAAAAAGTGGCGAGAAAAAAATTAAGTGCTAAAAATCACGTTTTTCGTCGTTATTAAGAGGGCGGCTGGAGGGGGGGGGGTGACTAAACTTACTTTTTTTTTTATGTACCTTCAAGTATTTATAATTAATTTTCAGATCCAGGAGGGCTGCCAGTTCGCCTATCTTTATCCCAGATATCCTTTTTAGGGGTAACATTTTTTTCATATAGAGGGTTGCTAAACATATAGAAAAGTATACGTAGTTTTTTTTTTATTTTGATGGATTTGTGGTTAGTACGCTTATAACTTTGGCACTTGACAAAATCAAAATGGCTTTCCTAGAAGTCCTTATGTATAAAAAAATAACGAGACCAGACACTCATGTTACAAAATGAATGCAAATGAGTACAAAATGAGTGTTTAAATGTAGTGCAAAAAATCATTAGATAAGTACCTATGTACTAGATGATTTAATCCCAGGCTAAAGCGGGAGTTCGCAGAAGTCGTACAGTAGTCGCAGACCATTATTTCAATCGATTGAGCCTTTTTTATGCGCCTCTCTTAATGATGTTATGGCTATATCATCTCTGCCAAAAGTTACTTTTTATCGTTAGAGCTGCGATAAATAATTATATGGAATAGTTAACGATTTTTCCATCCACTACACCTTTATGGAAATGAAATACGAATATTATAAGCTTTAAAAATCAGGAACTGAAGCAAGATTACTAAAGTTTCATTACTTTATCAAAATCTTTAAAATATTGTGTACTATGCTTTTTTGCATGATAATAAAAAATAATGAAACTTTGTCAATTTTGCTTCGAGGCTGATTTGTAAAGCTTATAATATTCGTATTTAATTTCCGTATAGACATACTGTACGGAAAATCGATACAATATACTCATTTATTGTAGTTCTAATGCTAGAAATTAACTTTTGACAGGAACGATATAGCCATAATATCCTTAAACCGAATGGAGTCGCATATCGCGGACTAGCTTGTACTGCAGAGTATGTGTTTATCCTGATAAGTTCTTTTATACTATAATTTTATAGAAAAAAATAACACTTATATTTCCTGTTGATAGAGACATTTATGCTCCAGGCAATTGCATGATCAAGAATGAGCATTTTTTAGTCACATCTATTGCTGGGAATGACAATAATTGTGTAAACAATCTATTTTAAAGCGATTAAGATTGTTTGCTTAAACATCAGGTGATTCTAAATTGATATCTCAATTAATAGTAATATCTACACAGTAAAGAAAAATAACTATCGCTTATCTAGTAAAATTATCACGAATTCAGTAGTGACAATTTTAAGAAGTATTATTATTTCTCTTAGGAATAAATAATTGTAATTTTGTATTAATGATAGCTGTACTTTCTTACAGAATGAAGATATAGCCGCAGCCTTGGATGCTCTTTTAAGTAAATATGATATGTCGCTACCGTCTACAATGTCACTGTAAGTGTCTTTTATATTTCTTTACACGCAATATTGAAATGATTAGTTGTAATCCGGATGATGGGTTATCAAAGTAAAATCTGCATATGAACAACATTTTTAAAATTAAAATTTAGATCTTATTTCATTGACACTTCAAAATATACGGAAAAATTTTACTGTAATAATGTAACGAACTGAGATCAAAGATAATAAACTTCTATCTATGGATTTTATACAGCTTGGGTAATTTTCACTCCTGTCATCGTTCGATAATAAACAGAGAATTTTGTCAGAGAATATTTTCCACCGATTAGATTAAAAGAAATCGTAAGATAATTATGAAATTATATGCACGTATAGCTAATAATATTGTCTAATTACGCTATGAAATTCAATTAATATAAACAACAATCTTGAGCGACCTACGCGCGCCTCTACTGCTTCTGTATTAGATTTTAAAGAAATAGAATAAATTATGCTTGGAAACGTTACCTAGAAATTATTTGAAGGGTCTACGGGAAAAAGGAGGGTTAACGATCTTTGGAAATCATTAGTTAACTTTAAATATGGTTTCGTGTAGATATATATATATATACTAATTGATATTAACATTGTGACCAGTTTTAAAAAGATATAAAAAACAAAAAAAAACTACTATATCTAAAATGTAACCTTGCATTAGTATCAATTAACACATATAGAAGTAATACGAAATCTTGTTTCACTAAACATTTTTGAAAATTGACCATCCTCCTTTTTCCGTGGATCCTTCATTTCGACTAGCAAAAATACCTCGCTCGCTGAGGCTCACTCGGTTTTATTGTGTTTCTTAAATAATGATTATTTACTGAAGAACTTAACTTTCAAATATTCATTTTGCAGAACGCATTATTTATACGTATATTATAACGCTTTTTACTACTTATTGCTTGATCTAATACAATTTTTAAGAGAAAATATTAGCGATAATTAAGGGAGTTCTATCCATTTACATCATTGTTCAAAATAGTAACTGCTTAGCTGTTGCTTGACTAGTGCAGTTGAAAAGTACACTTGGCAACACCGCTTCCGCATAAGGTTATGACCATAAAGCCATGAAATTCAAAACTAATACTAATAATCTGTAAAAAGGTAATAATTTTAAATATAATAAATGTTGATAACTAATAACACAAACTTCGACACGCAAATGCAAGGCTGCTTGTATTATGTGTTGTGTTCGGTGCGGTTTCAATAGTAATTGTTTTCAATTCTGCACCCTCAGCGCCGTCTATGTTCACAGGTCCATATATCTCACTATATTATATAGGTGTAAGCATTTTTTGGGGTCCGCTCCTCCTCCGCTCCTCCTCCGCTCCTGCGCAGCTCCTCAAAATAACGTAAAAACCTATCATGTTTACGTTATTTTGAGGAATTTTATGTATTTATAGCCTCCGCTCCTCCTCCGCTCCTCTTCCGCTCCACCACTGCTCCTCCGCTGCTCCTCCGCTGCTCCTTCGCTGCTCCTTCGCTGCTCCTCCTCTGCTCAACCGACACTCCTCCGCCCTTCCACAGCCACTCTCTAATCTCTTCTTTTCCCTTTCTCCTGCTTTCCTCCTACCCTCCTTATCGCTTTCTAATAAATGTACATAATATTGGGTACTTGAATTAATTTCCGCCCTTTTCGTAAAGATATCGTAAGTAGTATTATTTCAACATCATATACGCAGTCGGTTATGCACATGAAAGTACTATCTATAACCTCGAAAATTTAGTAAGTATCATTAATCCAAGGTATATATAACATTGTTGCTTCCCCATCGAGGAAGCATTGTAAAAGTGAAAAAAATTTTCGAAAAAAAATGTTCAAAAAAATGTTTTAAGGCAATATATGTGTATATTAGTTGATTTTGATAATTTTGGTTTTCGTGGATGTGTGTGTGTGTGTGTATGCGTGCGTGCGTGCGTGCGTGTGTGTGTGTGCGTGCGTGCGTGCGTACGTGTGTGTGTGTGTATGTGTGTGTGTGTAAACTCTTCATATCTCCGAAACGAATCAACCAATTTTCGTCGGGTAAAGCTTATTCTTTTCGTCTCGCGGGAAAAGAAAGGTACCCTGATGGATTTGAGTTTTCATTGATTTTCTTTTGTTTTATAACCAAAAAACGATTTTGAATTTTTAGTTTTTTGTTTTTTTTTTCATATCTTACAGCCATTATTACATAATATAATAAACTTTTATTGAAAGGTATTTAAATTACTGTATTTTTTTTTCGTTAAATTTAAAATATCTTCACTCTGTCATTTGTTATTAAGGAAAACTTTTTTATATTTCATAAATGAATTTCTCAGAAAATTATTTATTTATCGACTTGAAATAAATAACTAGTTATTACACTAATTGAAGACTATATGTGGTTAAAATTTCAAAAGATTATCTTTATTTCTTTTTTAGAAAAAAAAATATTTTCCAAAAACGAATTTTGAATTTTTAGTTTTTTTGATTTTTTCATATCTTACCGCAACTATTACATAATATAATAAACTTTTCTTGAAAGATATTTAAATTACCAATATTTTCCTTTTTTAAAATTTAAAATATCTTCAGACTGTCATTTGTTACTAAGGAAGACTTTTCATATTTCATAAATTAATTTCTCAAAGAATACTTCATTTATCGACTTAAAATTGTAACCACTTATTAAATTTAAAGATTATATTTGGTTAAATATTCAGGAAATTATCTTCATTTGTATTTTAGGAAATAATTATTTTATAAAAAATTTGCGTTTTCGTTGTCGCACGATAACAAGAGCAAAAATTATCCAATCGTCCTGAAATTTGGCACAGATGTAGATTTTATATATGTTCAGATCGAGTTCGTTGCCCAAAAAAATCGGTCCATTACGAAAAAAGATATTTGTGGTTAAAAATTTTTTTTTTTTAATTTTCGAATCGTCTTTTCTCAAAGGATACTTGATTTATCGACTTAAAATTTTAACCACTTATTAAATTTACAGGAGACTATATTTGGTTAAAATTTCAGGAGATTATCTTCATTTGTTTTTTAGAAAAAAATTATTTTAGAAAAAATTTGCGTTTTCGCTGTCACACGATAATTAGAGCAAAAATTACCCAATCGTCCTGAAATTTGGCACAGATGTAGCTTTTATATATCTTCAGATCGAGTTCGTTGCCCAAAAAAATCGGTCCATTATGAAAAAAGATATTTTAGGTTAAAACTTTTCTAAAAAATTTTCGAATGGCGTTTTATAGGAGAATACTTGATTTATCGACTTGAAATTTTAACCGCTTATTATACTCATTGAAGACTATAAGTTATTCAAATTTCAAGACATTATCTTCATTGGTTTTTTAGAAACAAATCATTTTAGAAAAAATTTGCGTTTTAATTGTCGCACGATAACAAGAGCAAAACAGGAGCACTTTCGATGATCAATTTCAAACTTTTATAACTTTGGAAGTAATCGATATTTTTTATTCTTTAAAAACGCAAATGATGGCTTGTTTTCTCTAGTTTTATTTTCTCTACTTAAAATTATATTTAAGTCCTTCTAAAGTTTAATAGTTGCCATTTTTAAAGAAGGTTTTTTTCAACACTTTCTTCAAAATAAAGCTAAAAGTTCTCAGAACTTTAATTTTTTTAGCGTTAGGCTAATATTGCAGCTTTCATCATATTTATATATCCAGAAACATGTACCACAGTTTAAGCTGAATCCCGACCCATGACCCTCTCCTTGTTAGTCTAACCGTACAAGATAAAGTATTAAATTTTAAATATTAGAAGTAAAAATTAATTAAAAGGATCAATAAATTAAGTTTAAGGAAGCTACGTGCCAATGAATTGGCAGCGGTTTATTTTTATTGCATCGAAAATGTCAAATTTTTTGCCTGCAAAGCAACACTTGCGGGAAGCGTTACTTTTGTGCTTTAATTTGAAGAAATCTGCCGCTGAAAGTTATCATTCACTTGCAGAGGCCTACGGTGAACATGCTCTGTCTGAAACCACTTGTAAATAATGGTTTAGACTATTTAAAAGTGGTGATTTTGATGTGAGAGACAAAGAATGCCCTGGCCAGCCCAAAAAGTTTGAAGACGAAGAGTTGGAAGCATTACTGGATCAAGATCCATCTTTAACGCTGAAAAACTTGGCATAATCATTAAGTGTTGACGAATCAACCGTTAGTAAACGGTTAAAATCAATAGAATATATTCATAAGCAAGGAAATTGGGTGCCATACTTATTGAAAGAAAAAGACGTGGAAGGACGGTTAATAACCTGCGAAATGATTCTTCAAAGACACAAAAGAAAAGGATTTTTGCATCGAATGGTGACTGGCGATGAAAAGTGGATTTATTTTAACAATCCTAAACGCAAAAAAGTGTGGGCTAAACCTGGCAAACCATTACCATCAACGTCAACATCAACGCCAAAGCGTACCGTCTACTATGAAATTCTAAAACCGGGTGAAACAGTCATTAGCGAACGATATCGAGAACAATTGATGAGTTTTAGCCGAGCTTTAAAAGAAAAACGACCAGAATGGGCTAAAGGAGATGATAAAGTGATTTTCCTGCATGACAATGCTCGGCCGCATGTTGCTAAATCCGTTAAGGAAACATTAGAAGCACGTTACTGGGATGTCTTACCACACCGACCGTATTCACCAGATATTACGCCTTCAGATTATCATTTATTTAGATCGATCGCACATAGCCTTGCTGAAGAGCACTTCCAATCTTACGAAGATAACAAAAATGGCTTAACAAATGGATTCAGTCCAAAGACGAGGGCATCTTTCGTGATGGCATTCATGCTTTACCCAACAGATGGGGAATGGCGATAGCTAACGATGAACAGTACTTTGAATGACATGTAATTCATTATTTAACAAAAAATAAATATTCCTTTTCTACACAAAAAAGGCGGTAATTAATCCAAGTACCCAATATATACATAATATATAAGTAGTATATATTTAGTTTTGTTGACAGCTACGTCATTTTTTTTCTTTCTTTGTTTTTCCGAGGTACTTCCACTTACAAGAGCGCTTATTCCTTGCCTACTCTATCTATAATAAATCTACGAGGATTAGCCCTCTTGGTCTTAAGGTGAATCTCGATAGATTCCTCGATATGTTATATATAATTCATATATGAATTCGAACTTTCGATGAAGCAACGCACAAGACAAGCTTACAACAGGAAAAATTATAAATTTGAAAAATGCTTAGATTTGGATGAAAATTGTTATATAGAGGTTTTCGAGGTCGCTGATCAAGATTTTGCTATTGGACGTTCAAAATTCAAAATGGCGGATGCAATGAGGAGGTTGAAGATTTGAAAACAGCTTAGGTATTTCTAGAAATTGGTATACAGAGGTTTTTGAGGTCACTGATCACGATCTTGCTATTAAACTTTTGAAATTCCAAATGGCAGTCAAGAGTTCAAGGGAAGCTTAAATTTTGCTTAAAATTTGTTTACAGGGGTTTTCGAGGTCTATGATAAAGATTTTGCTATTGAACTTCCGAAATTCAAAATGTTGAATCCAATATGGTGGTGAAAAGTTTTTTCACCAGAGGATTTCGAGGGTGCTGATCACGATTTGGCTATTAGTAATTTTTTACTGAAAAACCGCCGTGTTGGTTTATGGAACTGTCCAAATAGAATTTAGACCTCACCATTCAAAAGAGCATACTCGTAAGTAGTGAAATTTGTTTTGGAGTCAATATTATTTTTTTTCCTGTTGAAACATATACTTGAAATTAGAAGTTAATGGTGATATTCAAGAAAATGAGAAGATTATGTAGTACAAAACGCACATGAGGTAGTTTAAAATTTAGTC
Organism: Torymus aiolomorphi; assembly: GCA_036365515.1. NCBI lineage: Eukaryota > Metazoa > Arthropoda > Insecta > Hymenoptera > Torymidae > Torymus > Torymus aiolomorphi. The sequence goes on along the minus strand of CM070875.1, from coordinate 50,678,094 downwards.
AATTTCTTTACTTCCTTCAATAAAATCTCATACAATTTTAATGGTTTCCAAAATTTTATAGTGACATAGTTAATAGATTACCCTACTAAAAGAAGTCAACTGATTACCAGCTGATAATCAGGTGAAAATCATGCCAAATCGTCAGCTATTTATCAGCTGATTTTCACCTGAAAATCAGGTTGATATTTGAATTTATTATTAATTATTATTATTTATTATTATAAATTATAATTATCGTTCATTTACTTGAATCTATACGATTAACTAATGTGTTTAAAATAATGTACACGGTGGCAAAGAAGATTTGAATTATTTGTCATAATTTAGGAATTTAAAATATAAAAATTCAAATTTAGCGATAATAAATTATAATAGTAATTAATACTAAATCAAAATATCAACAGGATTTTCAAATTAAAATCAGCTAATTACCAGCTGATATACACCTGAAAATCATGTTGATATTTTCATTTATTATAATTATTATTATTATTAATTCGTACTAGTTTTAAAATTTTTATATATAATTTTACATTCCTAAATTGTTACAAATGCTTCAAAACTTCTTTGTCAGCATCTACATTTTTCCAGAACATTAGGTAATCGTAGATTCTAGTAAATGAACGATGACTATACTTTATAATAATAAATAATACTAATTAATAATAAATAATACTAATTAATAATAAATAAATATTAAATAATAATAAATTTCTAGGTCAAAAATTCAATCCCCCATGTAAACTAAATGATCACGTCGTGGTTAATGTCATAAAACAATTAGAAAACCTAATCCAAAACAAAAAATTACCAGAGGACACTGCAAATGAAATTAGAAGCCAACTATTAAATAAAATATCACAACATAGGAATAAAACAAACCACATAGACCTAACCGATAAAATAATCGAAAATAAAATTAAAGAAACAAAATTATTTATGAAAAACAATAAGAATATCATATTCACATACGCGGATAAAGGAAACGCGACAGTTGCAATTTACAGAGACGACTACACACGAAAAATGGAATCACTATTATCTGACAAAGAAACATACATAGAAATAGCTAGAAATCCGTTAAAAAAATTACAAACCAAAATAAAAACATTCCTATATAATTGGAACGACAATAACTTTTTCAGCAAAAAATACAAAAAAACTCAATTGACACAAACTAATACCACGCTCCCGAAATGCTACGGACTACCGAAAATACATAAAAACAGCATCCCATTAAAACCAATAGTATCAACGATAGGCTCCCCAACTTATTTCTTATCAAAAGAACTTTTTTCCATCCTGTGTGAACAGACTAAAATCATACGTCAGAAACAGTCTAGATCTGATAGAGAAATTAAAAACTATCACCATCCCGCCTAACTACACTCTTATTAGCCTGGACGTGACATCTATATATACAAACATTAGTAAACAGTTATTAAAGCAAAGTATTGAAAAACGATATTTTCAAATTTCAAGAAACACAACAATCCCATTAAACGAAATTTTAAATGAATGTGACCTTCTGATGGATAATACTTATTTTCAATTTAATAATAAATATTACAAACAATCATTCGGTACACCAATGGGATCACCGATATCCGGTTTATTCGCAGATTTACTTATGGATGACTTAGAATCCGAATGCCTACGAAAATTCCCCTTCAAACCGATATTTTTCTACCGTTACGTTGATGACATAATTACGTGTATTCCAAACTCGGGATTAAATGAAATGTTAGATATTTTTAATCAATATAATAGTAGATTACAATTCACCCATGAAATGGAGACAAAAAATTCGATAAATTTTCTCGACATTCTATTGATAAGAGAAAACCAAAAGATTATTACAAATTGGTACACCAAACCAACTTTTTCCGGTAGATTCCTAAATTACCATTCCCAGCATCCACTCTCTCAAAAAATAGCAATGCTATATAATCTAATGGATAGAGCGATTAAATTAGCAGATATTAGATTCAAAAAAGATAACATAAACATAGCAAAAAATTTATTGAAAGAAAATAATTACCCAACTAAATTCATAAATAAGTATATAAACAAACGTATCGCCAAACTAAATAACAACACCAACACGAATAATAATAAGATCCAAAACAAACATTTCATCGCCTCCCTTATATAAACCGAGTTTTTGAACAAACCTCATCCACACTTAAAAAATACAATATTCAAACCATACAAAAAATCAATAGCAATATGAAGAATATCATAACCAAAGGTAAAGATAAATCTAAAAAAGAATTTGAAAACAACGTAGTTTATCGAATTCATTGTAATAATTGTCCGGCAACATACGTAGGACAAACAAAACGAAAACTAATGACGAAAATAAATGAACACAAAACATCAGAAGACTCCGCGACAATTTTACATGAAAACGAAACAGGCCATAAATTTAACTATATTAATTACAATATATTAGATAAAGAGGAAAACTTAAATAAAAGATTAATTTCAAAGATGCTACATATACATTTACAGAAACAACCGGTCAATAAAAAAGAAGACACACAAAATCTAAATCATATATACACACATCTATTACAGACATGTAATATAACGACACACACTCACTCCTATAAAATCAAAACAGCATACACACCTGACACCCAGCCTATTGTTTGTAAACATTGATTTCGGAAATACGTTCTCTAGCATTTCCTATATAAACTGAATAAATATTAATTAAATGTACGAGTTCCGAAACCAATGCAAGAGGAACTGTTGAAATTCTTCTCCCCGCAGTCAAGCGGTGGGGGAGAAAATCGACAAAAATTATATTGTGAGAAAGTAACTTTGGTAACTATCATAATATTGACAAATCAATTTTTATGTTTCTTGAAGTGTAAATTCTAAAATTATATTACTATCAGCTGATAATCAGCTGAGCTATTTTAGTAGGGTTAGGCCTACTTTAATATAAAACGCATCTTTCTATTTACCTCTAGGCTGAAAAAATAAAACAGAACTTACAATTTAATCACTTTCTAAAAATGGGGGTTTGACGAGTGGAGCGAGTAAGGGGCTACCCCGTAGTATATATATATATATATATATATATATATATATATAGATCATTCTTGTCGATTTCGCAATTTCGGTGCGCAGGTGATTTTTCCAAATCAATTCTAGACGAGATAACATTGAAGTACTTTATAAAATATGAACTTTTGCCAAATATTAGCCCTCCAGATGCCTTACATACTGAGATATATCAGTAATTAGTCGAAAAAATGACTGTTTTTAGGCCATTTTTAGCTGTTTTTTGAAATTCTACCAAAATTCGAAATCGGCATTTATCTTAACCCCCACGAGGTCGCATTTTGTTTCTTGTAGTATTGTCACGGGGTAGATTTTCCGGCTAAGGCACGTTCAACCTGCGTACCTTAGCGGTTCAATTCCATATCTCTCGGTTCAACTCCCGGAGATATAATAGCCAGATTAGGTAACAGACGCTACAACGTCGTGCAATGTTAACCTAATCTGGTTACTTACCGTGCAACACGCAAGTCGAAGACTCGCGCTTTATTTCTCACCAGTGACTCGAACTCCTCTCCTGGTCACTGGTTCGTGTGCCGGCTGCTCAGATATAACAAAACGTATTCCCTTCCGTAACGACCGCGGAGGCGGCGGGGAGCGGGGAATGACTAAGGTCGCGAAATAATAACTCGAGCAGTTAAAGTTAATAATAAAAGACTATTGTTTATTAAATAAAAGATGATGAAGTTAAATGATGATTAAAAGTCTGTACAATAAAATGATTACGTTAAAACATGGTTAGATTCTACCTAACGGTGCGCCAGCACATATTATCAGACGTCAGCTGTCTCGGGGGCTGACGTCAAGCTCGCTGTAATATACGCCGCGCACGCGCGGTATCATACGCCGCGCGTACACAGTATTCTACGTCACGCAGTCATTGTCGAATACGTGAGTGATGAGAGCGGTCGCGCTCGCTGCGCGACACACACACACTTAACTTAGCGTGAGAGATATCAGGCTACTACGCTGTGTCGTCTGCGCACTTCTTACGCGCATTTTCCAGGTACGAAATGCCAGCAAGCCAAACCTTGCTGGTGACCTTCTACAAAATAAGTTGCGGACCTGTGCTCTCTACGCTTGCTCTCTCCGCATAAGAACGCCTAGTCGAAGCCGCTGTCCAGGTGCGACGAACCTGGACGAGCGGTTACACGTAATTACTCGCGGCGCGGATGATACGTGCACGCTTACCGTTATTTTAGGTTACATTGATACGGTGTGGCCTAGGTTCCTCGCGGACATCCTCGCTGCTCATCTGGCTTCGTACTATCAACTCTCGTGATACTCTCTGCTGCTCTCATGCCAGGCGAACAGGCTTACTGCACGAGGATGTTGCTGGTTTGAGAGTGCGACAGGTGATCCTAGCCTGTAGCACTATCTCTGAGTTCCTCTCGTGTTTCCGTCGAAAGTACAGAATAATACGTCCCTCGAACAATGATATTAGCCTCAGGATGCATCACGCCTGCATTCCTGAGGTTGAAACAGTGAAACACTTCACTACTTATCGCGGGAAATGCGATCTCTCCGCGAATTCACTTCCGCGCGCGTTTCTGCCCGAACGATAACAACCACATTGATGCCGGTCACGTCTCCGTCGGCACCTTCGTCATGCTCTCAATACAGCTCCAATACTGCATCGAGGCACCATCTAACGTTCGTTACCACGTACTTATTTATTGCCGATTTATTACCGACGTCGGTATGGCAGGCCATGACACCCCCCACCCAGACATCGCTTATCTCTAGATGGGCGACTCTGTACAACAATCCGACGTCGGTTGTTCCTGACAACTCTAGAACAACTCTGTCTCTGTCACCTATATTCAGCAAGAACTCTTTCTCACTCTTCAGGACCTGAAGAATTAGCTTCGGTAAAAGCTTTCTCTTTCTCTAGCTCTACAGGCTGATCTACCTGTAAAACTATCGGTATGTGATTCGCTATGCTACCTTGATTATCTACCAAGACAGTAATGTTTATCTCTTCACATCCGTGGCTTCTCATTGTCCACTACTTCATATTCAAATAGTTAATCAGCGCCTGGTACGTTCCAGCCAGGCGACAATGATAAAAGCGACGACACAGCTTTTGCTATTTTTTTTACTTGATTGGATCCAGCGCCCGCTGGCGGCTGGATTCTCGCAAGTGGCGGGTCGCTCTTCGCCGTTTCTTCTTCTCCCTCCGGTGGTCGGGCGCCGTCATCCTTCTCTTCACGTTCTTTGGCTTTTCTTCATCCTTCTGCTTCTGTTCTGAAAGCCATGTATTGCCCTCGGAGATTCTTCGGATTCTCGAAACTCAGAAACTAACTTCCGTAGCCATAGTACTGGACAGGCGAAACGATCTGTCGAGCTACCCTTTGCACTTACTCACGCCCAGCTGGTGTGATGCAGCGCATTGCGGGGTGGCATTCCCCTAGGGTATGCTCGAATCAGATAGGTTGCTTCTAAGGTCACCGCCTACGTTACCTGGAGTTAAACACACTCCAAACCAGGCATCGTTACCGTCGATTCGACAAACAAATCAGGAACGGGATGCCTGGCGGCACAAAGCGGATGCGGAGCTAAGCTTCGACGCATTTACGGCACTTGGCGAAATCTCTGGTCACTTTTATCAGTCTCTGGTGTGACCGGCCGGGAAACGACCTGTCATCGCGGCTTAATTTTGGGCAAAATTAGTTGCCCAACGATGCCACGTGAGAAGATCACCTGATCTGGCCTAGAGGCATTCGGCTTCCGGTCGAGGGGTCCTATCCCTCCGAGAATCTTCATATCTCTTCTTTTCGTCTGAAAGTTGACGGCTTGGTGAATTTTTCCGTGTTCTTTTCCACCATCCATCAAACTTTAACAACGCTACGATGGTTCGGTATCGAAGTTTGTTACCTGCCATACGCTAAAAGCTACCGTTGACCTGTTCCGCTCGTCACTTCATGTGAGCTTCTTTGATCAAACGATGTGTCTCGCTGTCTTTGATTTAGCGACGGTAGGCTGCGGCTCTGTCAGCTTCGCTGATCATTGTCCCTAGCGCAATAGGAACAAGATGAGATGCAACTCATCTCACCGCAGCCATAGCAGCGCATGAGACCTGAGGGCTGTCCTTGGCTTCGTCGACGGTCGTCCTTGCCCCTGTATCAAGGTACTCTTATGATACTTTGGGGCTGTTCTTGACCTTGTCGACAGCCTTCCTTGTCCTCGTGATGGAGTTTTATATCTCCGTTCAACAACTCTTTGGAGATTTCACTTCGGCTGCTATGGTAATAACGAACTGTCATTGCTCACGCTGTCCTCTAATTCCTGACGTGGCAATCTTTGTTCGTTTTCTTCATCTTCCGAAAATCATCCGCTCTCTTCTTCGTCGTCACTGTTGAGCTCTCTTCACCACTGGTTCCTTGCTTAACAGTGACCTTCATTCTTGCGATGTCTTTTTCTTTTCTTTAGCGCCCTCTTCGCTGTTGCTTGCGGCATTTCTCTCTTTCTGGTGCCGCATATCACCAAGGTTTTGACTTGCCTTGGTGAGTTCCCCCCTCCCCCAGGCTCTACCGTGGCTTTTAAGCAGTGGTTGAGTCCTGCTTACCAGCGGCACCTGGGAAGAGGACTGCACCTTCCATGAAGGTTGCCCCTAAATTTTCTATTTTCACATCTAGGGCTTGTACTTCTTCTTCTGGTTCAAATTCTTCCGCGTTCTGTACCAGTTATCTTGCTTGCTCGCTTGTCGTTTTCTTTCCACGCGCATTGATGATTCAGAGCGTGCTTGTGTGTGCGATTTCTAAAGAAATGGGATCGTTCCCGAAGGAGCACGTTCTTTATATAAATAAATAAATATTAAAATATATAAATAATTTATAATATTGGTTTTGTCTACCTAACCTACACGCTCTGAATTGCACCTCGAGTCGCAGACGGTTTGATACCATTTGCTCAATTTCAAAACGCACTGGCTGGTTTTTCTCTTAAATCGCCAGCAATTGGTACTTCGATCCCGATTTAACACCAATTACTGGTTTGTTACTGTCTTCCGCTTTATTATATTTTTCACAAAAAAAAATTATGCGCTTACAATTTTATATTTTACACAAAAAAATTATAAAACACGAGAAAAAAAATATTTTCTACCAGCCAGTTCACCGCGGGTTCGAATCTACCCATCAGTTAGATTCTTGTTCACCGGTTCAATTCTTTTGATGGTATTGCATCTACTAGCCTTCACTAGGCTAGCAACTGGTATCGATTGAATGCTCGTCGCAAATTTTGTCGAATGCTCAATACCGTGATGCTTCTCTTCACAATTTCTTAATATCACAAAAACAATAAGAATCTTGGTCGCAAACTAATTTCGCCTAGCCGCACTGTATCTAACAATTTGTCACGATGTTCTATAAAAAAATAGTAACTTTGTAGCCTACAGCAATTTATCTTGATTTTTCGCAAAATCTTCGAACTTCTACCCCCAGAGGGTTTGCTGTAGGTTGGTTGTTGTACTTTAGTCACTTCCTTACTAAAAATCTAAAAAAAATCTGAAAAACGAAAAAGGAAATTTTTGGAATTTGAACTTTGCTCCTTCGAAGTCAAAATTTCGCGATATTCCCAAGCACACACACGTTTAGGGCGCCAGTTGTCACGGGATGGTTATTTGGGCTAAGATGCGTTTCTCCCGCGCGTCTTAGTTGTGAACCTCTGGATCTCGTGGTTCAATTCTTTGAGACCCAATAGCCAGATTAGGCAGCAGACGCTACAACGTCGTGCAATGTTAACCTAATCTGGTTACTTACCGTGCAACACGCAAGTCGAAGACTCGCGCTTTATTTCTCACCAGTGACTCGAACTCCTCTCCTGGTCACTGGTTCGTGTGCCGGCTGCTCAGATATAACGAAACGTATTCTCTTACGTAACGACCGCGGTGGCGGCGGGGAGCGGGGAATGACTAAGGTCGCGAAATAATAACTCGAGCAGTTAAAGTTAATAATAAAATACTATTGTTTATTAAATAAAAGATGATGAAGTTAAATGATGATTAAAAGTCTGTACAATAAAATGATTACGTTAAAACATGGTTAGATTCTACCTAACGGTGCGCCAGCACATATAATCAGACGTCAGCTATCTCGGAGGCTGACGTCACGCTCGCAGTAATATAGGCCGCGCACGCGCGGTATAATACGCCACGCGTATACAGTATTCTACATCACGCAGTCGTTGGCAAATACGTGAGTGATGCGAGCGGTCGCGCTCGCTGCGCGACACACACACACACTTAACCTAGCGCGAGAGAGATCAGGCTACTACGCTGTGTCGTCTGCGCACTTCTTACGCGTATTTGCCAGTTACGAACTGCCGGCAAGCCAAACCTTGCCGGTGACCTTCTACAAAATAAGTCGCGGACCTGTACTCTCTGCGCTTGCTCTCTCCGCACAATAACGCCTAATCGAAGCCGCTGTCCAGGTGCTTCGAATTCAATTACAGTCGTTAGAAGCCCAATAATTATTGTTTTTAATAAAAATAATTCAAGGTTATCTACTAGTACAGTTTAAACGTCATGTCCCAATACTTGGCCCTATGTATTTCACCGATGTTTTGATGGTTAGGGTTCCTACGTATTGGTAGAGTTAGTAGGTTGGAAAACCATAATATGATTATTATACATTGATTTGCTGTAATTTCATATTATTAACGATTGATTTAGTGTTAAAAAGTATTTCCAGTCCAAAATTTAGTGATTTTATTATTTTTACACAAAAATCAAAATAAATATAGAGTACAAATTATATGGTCCAAGTATTGGGACTATAACAATTTCGACCACTAGTACATGACTTTTAAACACGGTCCAACTACTAGTACAAGCAGTGTATTCATAATTGAATTAATTTTTCTATCATAAAAGCTTATTTTCACAAATTAAATACTTTTTTCGCAAGTAAAAAGTAATAATAATTCTATTGGCTACTGATTCTATGCATTTCTAATAATATTTCACATTTAAAATATGACATCAAAATTCTAGCTTCACTAAGCGGCCATCTATTGGTACTTTTACCTTAATGGCTCAGTCTGTCTGCTCAACTCAAAATAAAAAATGTATGCTACACAAATGTTCGGACTGTCCCGGAGAAGCACATATTCATCAGTATTTCACTACCCATAATTTCTTACAATCTCATAAAGACATAACTTACAGTTGTTGGGAATCTGTCAAATCAAATAATAAGAGTAATGATGATTTGTCTTCAATGTTCAAAGTTAAGTTATTGACAAAGACTGAATCAGCTACAAGTTTTTTGAAGAATTTATGTTCTGAATTATACGACTTAACAAAGCATCATTACATTTCCGAAGATCAAAAAAACAGTTTTTTAGCAATAAAAGAACATTTGAATGAGGAAACAGGCTTAATGTTAATGGATTTCTAGGAAAATTATGCATTCATAGCTCAAGATTCTACTCAAGGCTTTTATTTTAATAATGAACAAGCTACTGTACAACCTTTTGCTTTGTATACCAGAGGTAATAGCGATACTATTAATGTTACAAGTTTTTGTATCATAAGTGATTATAATAAGCATAATGCTTATGTGGTCAATGGTTTCTCGAAAAGGTTCTTACAAGAGTCAAAGAAAATTTTCAAACATAATGAATATCAACTATTTCTCAGATTGAGTGCCCACTCATTATAAAAATAAGTAAGTTCCCTAGTGAAAATATTTTTGTTCAAAAAAGTTAAAAACTGTTAGTAAGAGTTAAAAACTGTTAAAAACTGTTATAAAATGTAGGATTTTGGATGTTACTAACTGTTTACAACTGTTTGTAACAGTTTTTAACAGTAAATAAGCTTTATTAAATCATCTAATAACTATTCAATATTTATCAATTATTATTAATATAATAATGATGAATTATTTATTAAGAATTAAATAAAAACAGAAAACTAAAAGTATTAACTAATATAATTAATTATTAATTGATTATTATGAATATATAAATAATGGCTAAAGAATATGGCTATTAAAATTTATTAATTATTATTATTAATAATAATAATTTATTTTGTATGAAATTTTTCTTAAATCCAAAATTCAGAATTATTTGAAACTGTTTGAAACTGCTACAAACAATTATAATTAGAAAAAATGTGTCCAAAATCTTACATTTTGTAACATTTACAAACAGTTTTAATAGTTCTAAACAATTTTAAATAATTTTAAAGAATTATTAACTGTTATTAACATTTATAATTTATGACAGGGTTAAAGAAAATTTTATAATTTTGCATTTACTGAGTTATTACTATTTTTAATAATAATAACGTTAATTACAGAAATCAATTTATAAACATATGCGCACACAAGAATGATTTTGGTATTGCGGAGTCATACAATTTTTTCGCTACGAATCACGGAAAAAACCCTTGTGATGGTATGGTGCAGCTTTTAAAAGAAAAGTAAGGCGCGCATCTTTACAAAGATCAGCCGATAAGCAAATTTTAACTGCTCTGGATATGTACAATTATTTGAGTGAAAACGAAAACAAGATTAGGTACAAAATGATTTTTGATAATGAGGACTTTATATTTTCTTACTAATGATACTTTTGAAACTTTTGAAACCTGAAAAAAAAAATTTAAACGACATTAGCGATTTTAATTTGATTTGAAATTTTTCTACTAACGTTTTGTTTTACAAGTAAAAATCGTAGTAACCTTGTAAAATTTTATTGAGTTCTGACTTCGCAATTTTAAGTTTTTAAATAGTTGATGAACACATCTTATTGTAATCACATCTAATTGTAATAAATTATAGCTGAAATTCACAATATTTTCCGAAGTATAAAGTGATAAAATAATGAATAAGAACTAGATTTTTTAAATAAATAGCAAGTTTAGTCTCTTTTAATTTTAATTTATATATTCTAGTTTAAATTAAAGTAGAATGCGTTGTTATAACAATTGACATTTATTACAGTTGTATTTACGTGAGCAGCAAGGAATGTGAACAAAGGGGAAAAAAATTGAAAAAAAGATTTGATGAAGCTAGGACAGTGCCTAATACTAGAACGTACTACTACTTAAAGCCAACTGACGAGACAACTGCCGAGTTCAAAATTTTGACTTCTGATAATGACTCGGAGAAAATAAAATTATATAAATAATATGTTTGTACAAAATATAATAAACTATAAACTTTTACAGTATTGCAGAGATATTACTCAACATCTATTTAATAATACCTCCCCCTCTCTCTCTCTGTATGAAAAAAATCTTAGATTTTCATTGATACTCATAACTGGTACAAGCATGCAAAGTTATATATTTCAAAATGCGATATTGTAGGATTTCTCAGCTCATACTAAGGTATTAAATGAAACTATCACCTTATAAAGAGTCTTCTAAGAGAAAGATGATCAATGAACCGAATCGTATCTCTCTTGCATTAGTATATAGAAGTTTAACGCAAATACGAAAAAAACGATATTTAAAAGTTGAAAATTTTTTAGGAAAAACCTAAAATGAATCGACGAGACCTTTTTATGTATTAATACTATAAATAAACAATACTTTAAAGCTATAGAAGTAAGAAAAAAATCCCTTAGAAATTTTTACCAGGGGCTCAAAAATAGTAATTTTTTAGAATTTTAGCAAACACATTCATCTTTAAATGATTGTATCTTTGTCATTTTTCGATAAATTAAATCGCGTGACCTCGCAAATTAAAGGACTCTGCAAGACAAAAAATTTGCGAGGTTGTGCAAATTAATTGGTGGAAAAATGCCAAAGATAGGAGCATTTGAAAATGACCTGGAAAATCAAAAAATTCGTAAATATTGACCATTATATTTGAGTATATACAGCTTTTTCTTATGTTCCGAAAAATTTGAAAAAAAATTTTCTGTAAAATATGTATTGCAACAAACAAAATGCGACTTCGTGGGGGTTAAGATAAATGCCGATTTCGAATTTTGGTAGCATTTCAAAAAACAGCTAAAAATGGCCTAAAAACTCATTTTCTCGACTAATTACTGATATATATCAGCATGTAAGGCATCTGGAGGGCTAATATTTGGCAAAAGTTCATATTTTATAAAGTACTTCAATGTTATGTCGTCTAGAATTGATTTGGAAAAATCACCTGCCCACCGAAATTGCGAAATCCACAAGAATGACCCATATATATATATAGATATATATATATATATATATATATATATATATATATATATATATATATATATATATATATACACACACTTATCGAGGTTTATGTAGCCCAAGACTGTATATTAGTACCTACAGCCCAGAGATCCCCATGGCAAGTGACTAAAGAAATAATGGACTCTGGGGTTATAGACTCTAGGTTGGGCTGCATAAGCCCCTATATTCAGAAATATTATGAAGCCCGGGCTGCATAATCAAAATCAGATTCGATAAACCCCTATATATAAAAAAACGGGCTTTATAAACCCCATTCGAGAAATGTGTGTGTGTGTGTGTGTGTGTGTGTGTGTGTGTGTGTGTGTGTGTGTGTGTGTGTGCGTGTGTGTGTGTGTGTGCGTGTGCGTGTGTGTGTGTGTGTGTGCGCGTATATATATATACCGGGTGTCCCATTTTAAAACCACCAGGCAAATATCTCGAAAAATAAGGGAGATGGAAAAAAACTTTTAATACAAAAGTTGTAGGGTTCAGAGGGACCCAACTGATCGTGACCTTGGTTATGACCTTGAGGTCAATGATCAAGTTCATTTGAAGGTTGAATCGATTTTTTCAAATGGAAATCCCCACTTTTGACCTCATAAATGGAAAGAACGGAAAATTATACGTTCAGATATGTCCTTGAGTCAAGGTCATGGTCATGGTCATGGTCATGTTTAAAATCAAAATCAATAAACGCATCAAAACATTCCCATAATTAGGTATACGAGACAAATTGTTAAATACAAAAGTTGTAGGGTTCATAGGGGCCCAACTGATCGTAACCTTGGTTATGACCTTGAGGTCAATTATCAAGGTCATTTGAAGGTCAAATCGATTTTTTCAAATGGGAACCCCCACTTTTGACCTCGCAAATGGAAAGAGCGGAAAATTTTACGTTTAGATATGTCCTTGAGTCAAGGCCATGGTCATGGTCATGGTCGTGTTTAAAATCAAAATCAATCAACGCATCCAAACATTCCCATAATTACGCATACGAGTGTTAAATACAGAAGTTGTAGTGTTTGGAGGGGCCCAACTGATCGTGACCTTGACCATGAACTTGAGGTCAAGGATGATGTCGTTTGAAGGTTAAATCAATTTTGTTTAACGGCAACCCTCACTTTTGACCTCGTAAATAGAAAAACCGAAAAATTCTGATATGGCCTTGGGTCAAGGTCATGGTCAAAGTTATGGTCAGTTTCCGTGCAGTTAAGAGCAAAGTCGGAGATGACCCAGTCACCTAAGGCAAGGTCGGAGATTACCCGGCCAGTTAAGGCAAGGTCGGAGATGACCCGGCCAGTTAAGGCAAGGTTGGAGATGACCCGGCCAGTTAAGGCAAGGTCGGAGATGACCCGGCCAGTTAAGGCAAGGTCGGGGATGATCAGGCCAGCTAAAAATTCATTGGAAAATTCCACGTTCATGTGTATTTAGTCATAGGATCCAAGTGTTTCGGTCACCATTTACTGAAGAAGATGCTCAAAAGTTGCACCATTTACTTGTTGACAACATTCTATTCTCCTTTTAAAGTTTCTAACAGTATTTAATAATACTTGACGTGGAATACTTAAGCAGATTTGTGTAATCCTTTGAATCATATCATCTCTTGTAGTTGGCCTGTTGCGGTAGACTGTATTTTTTAGGAAGCCCCATAAATAAAAATCTGGAGATGTCAGATCCATCGACCGTTAAACCTTTCATTAAGAAAATCTCTGACAATTCTGGCATAATGTGGAGGAGCACCATCTTGTTGTAGCCACATTCTGGCCCTTGTATGGAGATCAACGTTTTCTAGAAAGAGTGGCAGCTCGTCTCTCAGCAACTGTAAATAAGTATGTTGAGTTACGTGACCTTCAAAAAAATAAGGTCCAATCAGACATCCGTTAATAATACCACACCATACCGTTACATTCCAGCGATGCTGATGATCAACTTCTCGCATCCAATGAGGATTAACAGGAGACCAGTAGTGGCAATTATGGCGATTCAACATACCAGTACTCTGAAATGTAGCCTCGTCGCTAAAAAGAACATTGTTAAAGAAATTTTCATCATCAGTAATTTGTTGTTTTGCCCATTGGCAAAATGTTATTCTCCGTCGATAATCTTCCACAGTTAAACCTTGATTTAGAGTAATGTGGTAAGGATGGTAACGCGCATATCGTAAATATCTACTGGCCGTAGATCTTGGAATACCCATTGTTAACTCGATTTCGCGTAAACTGACATGAACATTTAAACGTACCATGGCTAGAACAGCAAGAAAGCGAGGATTATTTTCATAATCGTGTTCATTCAGTGTCCTCCTTCTTCGAACGAAGTTTCCTTGTCGACCGCGCAGTTCAATGTCACGTATTACCGTATGATCAGGATGTTGTCGTTGAGGGAACCGAGCACGATACAATCTGCTTGCCTCTCGAAAGTTTCGTCGACATTCTCATAAAATAAGAAGAATGTCAACTATTTCATTAGCAGAATAGTCAGGCATTCTTTTTTAGTTGTAAATGCAATTATTTATCAAAACACACCACAAAAGAAATAATATGTTATTATACTATACAATATTTTAAAACGAAAAAGTTTAATTTTCTGTGCCAATATAAGTGTGCTCAATTTGAAAACAATTTGATGTAAACAGTAATAATTATTGACTATTACCGATCAATGCTGAATACTACCGGTCACTATTGGATACAGATGGTCAACACTTATTAACTTTTGTTATTATTTGATATAAGTGGTTAACCCTGGTAAATATTGATAATAGTAAAAATAGTAAAATTTTCCGCTCTTTCCATTTACGAGGTCAAAAATAGGGGTTCCCATTTGAAAAAATCGATTTGACCTTCAAATGACCTTGATCATTGACCTCAAGGTCATAACCAAGGTCACGATCAGTTGGGCCGCTCCAAACCCTACAACTTCTGTATTTAACACTCGTATGCGTAATTATGGGAATGTTTGGATGCGTTGATTGATTTTGATTTTAAACATGACCATGACCATGACCATGGCCTTGGCTCAACGACATATCTGAACGTAAAATTTTCCGCTCTTTCCATTTACGAGGTCAAAAATGGGGGTTCCCATTTGAAAAAATCGATTTGACCTTCAAATGACCTTGATCATTGACCTCAAGGTCATAACCAAGGTCACGATCAGGTGGGCCCCTCTGAACCCTACAACTTATGTATTTAACAATTTGTCTCGTATGCCTAATTATGGGAATGTTTTGATGGGTTGATTGATTTTGATTTTAAACATGACCATGACCATGACCTTGGGTCAAGGACATATCTGAACGTAAAATTGTCCGCTCTTTCCATTTACGAGGTCAAAAGTGGGGGTTCCCATTTGAAAAAATCGATTTGACCTTCAAATGACCTTGATAATTGACCTCAAGGTCATAACCAAGGTCACGATCAGTTGGGCCCCTCTGAACCCTACAACTTTTGTATTAAAAGTTTTTTTCCATCTCCCTTAGTTTTCGAGATATTTGCCTGGTGGTTTTAAAATGGGACACCCGGTATATATATATATATATATATATATATATATATATATATATATATATATATATATATATATATATATACTAGAGGGTACCCCCCCCTACTCGCTCCACTCGTCAACCCCCCAATTTTAACAAGTAAATAATTTTTTATGACCAATACGAAGAAATAGCAGCAATTTTAAAACCCTTCAAATTTTGTACTCTACCCATAGTTAAAAAAAGTTTCAACTCAGTTATCAAACTAGGTAAAGACCATACCGATAAATGGGATCGGACTAACCTAGTATATAAGTTCTTTTGTAAGTCATGCCCAGCTTCATATACAGGAGAAACGAAACGTACTCTAAAAACGAGAATTAAAGAACATCAAAAAACTAATAACACAGAAGCAGTAGTAAAACAACATATGAACAAATTCTCACATGACTTCGACTGGAAAAATTGTAAAATTCTAGATTACGAAACAAACTACAAAAAACGCACTCTATCTGAAATGATCCATATTAAATGCGATAAAAACAATATCAATAAGAAAGAAGATGTAAAATCATTAAACAGTTTGTATTTTCCGTTACTGCGCCTTTTAAATTAATACTATGCATCGCTCTGTTTATTTTTGGCCTTGTTTGTAAATACAAGGATCGTACGACTATAAATACGAATGTACACCACTGTATTGCTTACATTGACGTTATGTGCTAGGTAAAATAAGGTATATACTATTCCTTTATACAAGTGATAGTTCTTTTTTATATATTGTAATTAAAAACCTTTTTGTTAATAAATTATAGCCTGAAGAGGTTGGCGGAACATGCCAACGAAACGTTGCACAAATTTAAAGTAAAAACTTGTTTTTTCATTTTACCTGCCTCCTTCGGATCGATCCATTATATTTCAAATAAACAATTGGAGAGCAATATTCATATTTAACTCAACAAGTAAATAATTTATTTATTTTCAACGTAGATATTTTTCATATGTTGTATTAATATGGTATTTTTCATATCTTGTATGGATGATAGTTTATACAAATGTAACACTTAAGAGTAGTTCTTAATTCTTAATTTCTGAAACGAAAGAATAGATTATTGAGATTTTTCATATTTTTTATGGATGATAGTTAATACAAATGTAACACTTAAGAGTCGTTCTTAATTCTTAATTTCTGAAACGAAAGAATGGATTATTGAGAAAACTACATTAATTATATATTAAGAAAATATATTGAAAATTATATATTTTATTCTATTGTTTCCACATCACCTTAGAGGTAAATAGAAAGATGCGTTTTATTTTTAAGTGGTATCCCAAGTAGGCCTAATCCACTGTTTGTCACTATAAAATTTCAGAAAACATTAAAATTGTTACAATAAAAGTATATTTTTTTATAATATAATATTTATTTTGTAAAATTAAATTTAATAATTATATGATTTGAATTACCTGATAATAAGTTAAATTCTTCGACATGTTTTATTCAATTTTTGAATTTCTTTTTATTTTTTTTTTTTTTATATTTAATATTTTCTGATATGCTATTTAAAATTTTCCAACCTTATTTGTACATTCCATTGTCCTAAATGAAAGAAAAAATATTGTTGTTCTAATTAACTAAAAATTAATTCAAAAAATTAATTAATTAATACTTATATAAAAATTTACCTAAAAAACAAAATTCAATTATTGTAAAGAAAGATATTTAAATTCTTCTAAAATTTTGTCAACTTTAAGTTTTCCAATTATGAGTTTTGTATTTTTATTGTTCTATTGTTTTCTTGTTTTTTTTTTTTGCACTGATGATTTAGTTTTTTTAATTTATCTTTTTCAATAATTTTATCTGATTCTAAAACTAATAATTTATTATGTATTTATTATTATTATTGAATAACGAATAAATATATTGTTGTTTTTTATAATTTACTTTCGTTCTGTGTAGTCGACATATTCTAAAAAGAAAAATATTTGAAAATTAATTATCTAAAATTTCTTTCCAAACGATATTTATAATTTCTTCTTTATTTTCTGAATTAGTTTCAATAAAAAATTTATCTGGGTTTTTTACATCTTGACAATGCTACATATAATTGACCATGAGAAAATAATGGTCTTCTAATATATATTCCAACACTATCAAAACTTTGACCTTGTGATTTATTAATAGTCATAGTAAACGCTAATATTAAAGAAAATTATTTTCTATGTAAAATAAATGGTAATGATGAAGAATTGCCAGTGTTTAATGTAATTCAAGGAATAAAAACTATGTTTCCAGAGTTTTCACCTGTTATTATTTCTGCTTCTATGTTGTATTTAAATAATTTAGTAATTTTTAATCGTGTTCCATTACATAATCCATCGTTAATATTTTAATTTCTTATTAACATTACAATAGTATTTATTTTAAGTTTTAATTTATGTGGTGGTAGTCCTTCACGTATATTGTTTAAAGTTTCAATCGGTGTTTATTTTCGGTGTGAATTGCTAAACGTATTATGGTGTGACTTCTACCACATAAAGGAAATTCTTGTAATCTCCATGCTGCTTCCATGGGACTCAAATATCTACCATCTTATTATGTTTGAGATCGTCAACTTTTTCGTAAGCTTCACATATCTGTGGTTGCATCCTTTTTATGACCCCGAAAACCTCTGAGTAACAATTTTCATCGACATTCTTAAAGATTTAAATCTTGGATACAATTCATTATGAATTAGGCCTACTGGGGATACCACTTAAAAATAGAACGCATCTTTCTATTTACCTCCAAGTTGATGTGGAAAAAATAAAATAAAATATATCTTAATATATAATTAATGTAATTTTCTTAATAATTTACTCTTTTATTTCAGAAATAAAGAATTCAAAACTACTCTTAAGCGTTACATCTATAAATATTACCCTATTAATAAAACATATGAAAAATATAAATTATTAATTTTATATAATATATGAAATATACATAAAATATATTTTTATATATAATTAATGTAATTTTCTCAATAATTTACTCTTTCATTTCAGAAATTAAGAATTCAAAATTACTCTTAAACGTTAGATCTGTATATGCTACGTTATTAATAAAACATATGAAAAATACATGAAAAAAATTATCTTTTAAGTGAACATTTAAATGAGGGGGGTGTGAGGGGGTCTGAGCGGGGTCACGAGGGGGATCTGAGGAGGGTGCGAGAGGGGCGAGGGGGGGCTCTACCATACTCAAAATAACGTAGAAAAAATCACAATTTTACGTTATTTGGGGGGTGGCTGAGGGGGGGGGGGGTCTGCGTGACAAAAATAACGCTTACGACTATTATATATATATATATATTTACTAGGGGGGCTCCGCCCCCTGCTCGCTCCGCTCGCCAACCCCCATTTTTAGCGTGAATTGTTAAAAAAAATATAGTAAAATTTAATACAACTGGAAACTCAATTTTGTTGTTTAAATCTAGAAATACTACGATGTTTTTTTCTATTTAGAAAAAATTCTTTTCTAAATTTGCGTGCCTATGTTGTAGATCGATTCTCTGAGCATTTTAAGTGCCGGTTTTTCACCATGACCTCGTATAGATATGTGTACAGTACATATATATTTACTGTTTTACTTATGTGTGCAAAAAATTTATAAACACGGTGGCGCTGTTTATTAAGCCTAATAGTGTAAGGTCATGCTCATATTATTATATGTGTTTTAATGTGTAGTCAGTTTTTTAGCGTGTTATTTACTAAAGTTAACAGTTTTTCACACCACCACTGAGGTACTGTTATAGGCGCGTTGAATTTTTGATTTTATTGTGCTTAGGTGTTTTATATAACAAATATTAATAATTAGATAGGATAATGGGACATGCCAAAATAATATAAAATTATTGTTAATCATTTTTTATATAATAAGCCTAAACACAACCATGGAATTCATCGTCAATAACCCTAAAAACCATAGGAGTCGTCCCTCCGTCCTCCTTGACTCCAACCTATCCCATCTTTCCTCCACCATGGAAGATGTGAATTAATTTTCATTAATAAATTTTATCAATTTTAATTAATTTTAAATAAATTGTATTAATAATTTTTAATTAATGTAATGAAAATTGATTCCCGTCTTTATTACATTTAATAAAAAAATATTTCATATAAATATATTTATATTGAAATTTTTTTTATTATATGTAATAAAATAATCAGATTATTTATATGACATTATGCTTATAAAAAATTACAACATGTCTTATACTTTCGTAAAAGAATAATATTATAAATAAAATGATTATTGATATAAATTTAGTTGGGTTTATTTTGATCTATATAAATTTAGATAAAAATATATATAAAAAAAAAATAATAATTTTTGAAAAAGTTTATTAAAAAGTGTAGATTAAATGTCAAAAATTTCTTTCCAACCAATGTTATTAATTATTGATGAATTTTCTAGATTTTCAATAAATATATTGTTAGGATTTTTACATCGGGATAAAGCAACGTATAATTGGCCATGTGAAAATAAAGGTCGTCTAATGTAAATACCTAGAGAATTAAAACTTTGACCTTGAGATTTATTTATTGTTATAGCAAAAGCTAATGTAACTGAAAATTGTTTTCTAAAATGTGTAAACGAAAATGAAGAAGAATCTCCAGTATTTAATGTTATTCGTGGTATAAAAATTTCTTCACCAATTCTTTCCCCCGTAATTATTTCAGCTTTAATATTGTGATTAAATAAACCTGTAAATTTCAAGCGTGTACCATTACACATTCCTTCTGATATAATTATATTTCTAATTAACATTACAATTGCATTTATTGTTAATTTTAATTCATGTGGTGGTAGACCTTCTCTAATATTATTAAGAAAGCGAATATTTTCAGTTAATTTTAAAACTTTAAAGAGAGGCCATAAATGAGAAAATTTGATTGTGTCCTGTACTATCCTGTCTCGGTAACCATGTTTTAGGACTGGCAGAATTTGTCTAAAATCGCCTCCTAAAACTATCAATTTACCACCAAATGGAACATCTCTGTAACATATATCTTTGAGTGTTTGATCAACAATTTCCAAAGCTTTTTTTGGGATCATTGATGCTTCATCCCAAACTATAATATCTACTTCCCGTAATTTTTTTTTATCTGATTCTAATTTTAGAAAAGCACTTTCAAACTGTTTAAATCTAAAGGAAGTCTAAAAATACGATGACTTGTCATTCCTCTAGGTAATAAAATAGATACGATTCCTGTCCAAGCCACAGATAAAATTTTTTTATTCAAAGATAAAAAGTGATATATTAAAGTCTTGTATATGAAAGTTTTTCCTGAACCTCCAGGTCCATCAATAAAATAAATTTTATTTTTGTGAGTTATAATTTCATTAAAAATTAATCTTTGATTAGTAGTTAATTGATTAAACAAAATTTCAAAAAGATTTTTACTGTTTGCTAAATTTTCAGGACTTTCTTCGATATTATTTATTATTGGTTCAGGTAAACTATAATCTTTACAACTTTTATCTTCAATTTGTAATATATTTTGAATGTGTGACAAAGCATTATTTTCTTTATTTTCTTTAAAATCTTCAGTAAAAAATTTTTTGAATTTATTCCAAATTAAATTACCTTGAATATTTTCAGCTAAGATAAACCATGCAAAGAATTTACGTAATTGAAAAGGAAGCATGATATTACTGGCTTCATCAAAAATAATATAAATTTGGGAATTATCTTCTATTAAATCCATAGCAAGTGCTGCTTCTTTATATGTTTCATATGAGACGTTATTAAATGTTCGTAAATCTTTAAAAGAAGTAGTACCTTTTATGCGGTTCAACAGTAATTTAAGAAAAAATCTTTCATTATCTTTAGGTGAAACAATATTTAACAGCCCAATCGCATCAAATTGTTTATTGCGTTCTCTACGTTTCCATACTTTAGATTTGGTAAATCCATAATATCACAATCATATGAGGGTGTGTTCTATTTTGTGTCCTACATTATGTCTCACGTTATTAAAGGCATACCCTAATATGACTAAGGCTTACATTAAGACTACACGTATAAAGGAAAGGCGAACTTATACACATTTTTTAAACGTGACCTTAGGAAGACTGTACATAAGCGCTGTACTGTGCTGTGCGGTGCGTTTCCGATGCCAGTGCTGTTGGTGCATTGGCTACTTATAGAACTACGCCGCTGATTGGTTGATGTTTAAATACCGACCAATCAGAAAAGTAGTTCCGTAAGTAGACAACGCACCAATAACACGGGCATCACGCAGCATCACACAGCACAGTACCGCACAGCGCTTACGTACACCCTCCAATACATTTCATCACATTTAACGTAGCTATAATTGTTTATAAAATCACGAATGAGGTTACAAAAATAATTATCTTCAATTGGCTATAACTTTCTGGGTCTTGAATAATTTTGATTTTTCCTTGGGCAAGTCCCCGTGAAAGAATAAAATGAGACCTTGATAATTAAAATTTGTTAAGAAACCAAAAAGATAGGGATTTATTATCAATAATTGTCTGTGCTATTTCTAAAATATCGACATTTTGTTAAAAAAAATTATTTTAGTCATGTTAAATACACTATATTTATAGTATTAATGTATTATTATTAGATTAAACTATAATCATTAGTAACGTTATTAAAGTCATACCCTGATGTGATTAAGGCTTCTTACATGCAAAAAGGAACGGGGAACTTATAGAAATTTTTTAAACTTGACCTTATAATTGGTAACATTTGATATTACAATTATTTAATAATATAGAAACAACATCAATAATATTAACAATATCAAATCATTCGTAATATATATGGAATGTATAACAAAATGAGAAAAACAATACAATATTAAGAGGAGGGGTATGAGGAGGGGGGAGGAGGTATTTTGAGGGGGGAGGCGGGGGGAGGAGGGGTTTTGAGGAGCAAATGTAATACTAAAAACTCCTATTTCTAATCTCATTTTTCCGTTATTTTGAGGGGGGGTTGAGGAGGGGCTGTAAGGAGGGGCGATAAGGGAGAAGGAGGGGGGAGGAGGGGCTGGGTACCCTACAAGCCTCTTACAACTATATACTATAGGAAGATATATATATGTTTATAAATTGGTACTTTTGAGGAGATGTGAACCTTTCGCTCAGAGTTTGGACAATGTGACTAAAGAAATAATGACCCTCAGTTTACCGACTCTGGGAAAAGGCGGTATAGATTTCTCCTCAAAAGTTGCGATTATTGCGTTGAGAAATTCGAGGAGTCTCTTCAAAATGACGAGATCTCTACAAAAGCACCGATCTATACGTTGATATCCCTTCAAATATACCAATTCCCATAGTTATATATATATATATATATATATATATATATATATATATATATATATATATATATATATATATATATATATATATATATATATATATATATATATATATATATATATATATATATATATATATAAATATCATTGGACGGTATTTTGAGAATTTCATAAAGAATTTGTACAATAGTGGTGATACAAATATAAACATTGTTATAAACAATCAATAAACAAGCGCGTGACTAAAGAAATAATGACCCTAAGGTTATTGACTAACACCACGACGCCTGCGGCGCCCGCTTTTACGGAAAAATATCACGGAATTTCCGAAATCGATGTATTAACACACTATTGTGGAAACCGCTGAAAAATCCTCAAAATGCCTCTCGAGTGCTTTGGACTTTTGAGGAGACTCCTCAAAATGCCTACAAAATCCTCAAAATTCGGTATATATGACTTATATAATCCTCAAAATGCGTCCCAGATGTGAATATATATATATATATATATATATATATATATATAGACACACACACACACACTTCTAAGCATTATTCATACCACGCAGACCCCCGTCCTTCCCCCCCCGCCACCCTCGACCCCCCTCAGGCCCCCCTCAGACCCACCACAAAATAACGTAAAATTGCGATTTTTTTACGTTATTTCGAGCATGGCAGAGCCCTCCACGCCGCCTCTCGCCCCCCTCGCCCCACTGGTACCCCCTGGCACCCCTCTCAGACCCCCCTCAGACCCCCCACAGACTCCCCTCAAACCTCCCTCAAGGTTAAATAAGTCTTGTAGTAAAAGCTCCTGCTCTTTGCCGTGGATGCTCTGAACTAATGTTCTCTGGAACTTCAACAAGGCCCGTTTTATCGCGAGTAAAGAACCGGCACTATTGTGGCCTCTCCTGATCGATTAACCGCTGCGAGAGAGAGGTTAGTCCCGCGCTTACTTATACAAAAGATTCGCCCTCTTGGCCTCATGGCGGATCTCGATAGATTCCTCGATCTTTTATATACAATTCATATATGAATTGGAATATTCGATGAAGTAACGCACAAGACAAGCTTACAACAATGAAAATTATAAATTTGAAAAAAGCTTAGATTTTGATGAAAATTGTTATATATGGGTTTTCGAGGTCGCTGATCCCCTGATGTAAATCCAAAAAATTTTATAACTAATAACTGACTATTTATTTTAGAAACTTGCTATAAAATGGGAATTTTTCTTGTCCAGTTTCTAGCTCCCGGTGAAACGCTTTTTCCTCTATTATATGACCATTTAATAGATTGATAAATAGAATGAGTTTTTTGAATACAAGCACAAGCTTATTCTTGACTATTTTAAACGTATTAAAACTGATCAGTTTTTTTAGTCTGAAAATGGCTAGTAGCAGGCTTGCTGTTATGACAAGGAGTGAGAGAGAATCAGACGGAGAAATAAAAATTTTGCTGAATTATTCATAGAAGGAGTATATCAAATAATTTTTTAGTTAATGATATTTATTTATATTTTGGTAAGCGATCCAATGCACATTAATGCTCTTTCATATATGATAGAATTAGTAAGAAAATCAAATACGAATATTTTATTGTACGTCAATCTAAGAAATAGGCAAATAATGGTCGAAAAATCGTTTTATCATAGCCATTAGTTGGCCAGTTTTACTAGCTATTTTCTAACTTATTGGCCATTTCATATAGATGAATTTCTACCAGGGTCAAGATTTTGCTATTGGACTTTCGAAATTCAAAATGACGGTTCCAATATGGTGGTGAAAAATTCGAAAAAATCTTAGATTTTGCTTAGAATTAGTATACAGGGGTTTTCGAGGTAGCTGATTAAAATTTCGTTATTGGACTTCCGGAATTCATCTTCGCGGAACCAATATGGCTGTTAAAAGTTCGAAGAAAGTTTAGGTTTGACTGAAAATTGGTATACAGGGGTTTTCGAGGTCGCTGATCAGGATTTTCCTATTAAACTTTCGAAATTCAAAATGGCGGATACAATATGGTAATGAAAAGTAAGAAAAAAGCTTAAATTGTCTTCAAAACTGGTATACGAAGGTTTTCGAAGTTGCTGATAATGATTTTGATATGACAGTTTCAACATTCAAAATGGCGGATCCAATATGGCGGTTCAAAATTTGAAAAAAGCTTAGCTTTTTCTCGAAATTGGAGTACCAGGATATTCGAGATCGCTTATCACGATCTTGCCATCAGACTTGGGAAATTCAAAATATTGGTCAAAATTTCGAAGAAATCATAGATTTCACTTAAAATGTGTATACAGGTGCTTTCAAGATCGACGATCAATATTTTGTTGTTGTACTTTCGAAATTGAAAACTGCGGGTCAAATTTGGCAATGAAAATATCGCACAAAAGCTTAAATTAAACGTAAATTTCGTATACGGCGGTTTTCGAAGTTGCTGATCACGATGTTGCTATCAGACTTTCGAAATTCAAAATGGTTGTCAAAAGTTAGAGGGAAGCTTAGATTTTGCTTAAAATTAGTATATAGGGGTTTCCGAGGTCACTAATCAAGATTTTGTTATTAGACTTTCGAAATTAAAATGGCGAAACGAATATGGCTGCTGAAAATTCTAAGAAGGCTTAAATTTGACTGAAAGTTGGAATACAAGGATTTTCAAGGTCGCTGATCGCAATCTTGCTATCAGACTTTCGAAATTCAAAATGACGGTCGAAAATCGAGGTCTATATTAAGATTTTGTTATTGGACATTCGAAATTCAAAATGGTGAATTCAACACGGTGGTGAAAAGTTCGAAAAAAGCTTAGATTTGGCTCAAAATTAGTATACAGAGGTTGTCGTGGGTGCTGATCACGATTTAGCTATTAGTAATATTTGCTGAAAAACCGCCGTGTTGATTTATGGACCTATCCAAATGTAATTTAGACCTCACCATTCAAAAGACCACACTCGTAAGTAGTGAATGTGATTTTGAAGTCACTATTATTTTTTTCCTGTTGAAACATATACTTGAAATTAGAAGTTAATGGCGATATTCAAGAAAATGAGAAGATCATGTAGTACAAAAGGCTCATCAGGCAGTTTAAAATTTATACAATTTCTTTACTTCGTTCAATTAAAACCCATACAATTTAAATGGTTTCCAAAATGTTGTAGTGACATAGTCAGTAGAGTAGGCCTACTTTAAAATAAAACGCATCTTTCTATTTACCTCTAGGCTGAAAAAACGGAACTGAATTTACAATTTCATCACTTTCTAAAAATGGGAGATTGACGAGCAAAGCAAATAGGGGGTACCCCCTAATATATATATATATATGATAAAGTCATAGAGATTTTATTATTTTAATAATAGTTACCATAAGCAACAAATAAGAGTTTTACACGCCACCCTGGAGTTACTCTTTAACTATTGTGTTTCTTCGTAGAAGGGCTGGAGCAATATTTCTTGGGATAGTTCGAGGAAAGGTGGCGGTGGCGATAACTAATTAATTAAGACTGGTGGTGTTTGTTATACTGGCGTTTATTTAAATGAACTGGTGATTAGTATTTGAGCACGCTGTATTCTGGTTAGCGGCCGAAAAGGAACTGGTGATACTTGCTACGCGTCTGCAGATCCGCGAGCAGCGATGACTGAAATGTCGCAAAGTGGGGATAGAGCTGAGCTATTAATAGAACAGCTCGAGTAGTGTCTATTGTAACTGAGTTGCGTGTAAAAGTGTTTGTGTGTATATGTAAATAGTCAGTGTATGGTGTGCATACATGATTTAAGTTCGCGTTACAATTTTGAACAGGTATGAATCGTAAACATTCTGCCTACCTTAATGTCTGGAAGAGACATTAATGAATTCAATTCTACATAATCGGCATTATAAGAACAATTAAAACAATTTGTATAACTATTAAGGTTCTTAGAGTTCTCTATTATGTAATTCACTGGATGATCTAGTCTTGCAGCGTAGGCATGGTGGATTGATGCAGTAACTACGTTGTCGAATAGATGGTTTCCCATGGAACCAGAGATAATCCATCCGAGGGCGGTGCTCTGCGCTATCGGCGCCATAGCAGTTTGGTCATCAGACTTGCGGCTTTCGCCGAGCAGGATTTTTGCGTGGACGACTGATCCAAGTATTAGATCGATCTTTCTTGACTCGTCGGTATAGTCGTCCGCGAATCGGAGTCCTTCCAGATGAGTCCACTCTTTCCTGAATCGTCGATGAAACGGAATTTAATTGGTGACACGAGGCACAATGAGAGCGTCGACGGCAATCTGGACTTCAGGGTTTCATCGCGACGCGATTTCGAATATTGCGCGCCCTGAGCGTATGAGGATGTTACTCTACCGACACCAGTGATTGCTACATAAGCTGGTTTTTTCCGCAGCTGCAAACTCTCGGCTACATGTTTGCTGATCATAGAGCATTATGCTCCCTGGTCGATCAACGCGCGAATACAATGTTGCTTGCCGTCGGGAGCCACGATGTCAACAAGCGCTGTTGGTAGCAACGTAGGTGCGAACGAAGCCTCATCGCTCACCAACACGTGGAACGGCTGCGATTTTCGTGAGAAGGTCACTGAAGGTGGATCGGTCGTTATCGCGAGATTCGCACTTATACTGTTACCATCTCGATGAAGCGTGATATTGTATCTACTACTACAAGCAAAGCAATTTTTCGTTGATTTATACGCACTGGTCTTGTGTAAACCTAGACAGTTTTCACATAACGACTTTGCCTTTACGAATGCTATACGCTCGGGTACAAACTTTGTTTTGAACGTGGTACATCCGTGGATGTGGTGTTGTCCTTGACACAGCGGACATAACAGGGTCGTTACTTCAGTATGATGAGCACGAAAGGAATTAGGAGGCTTTCGTTGATCGCGATTATACGATAAGCTGTTTGATGACTGGGACTCCCTTCCGCTTTTCGAAGAATTCGTGGCTGTGAGCATGATGATTCTCTCGTTTAAGAACACCCGAAGATTCTTGTAGGTAGCTGGATCTTTCATAGCGCCTAAAGATGACTCTCACGCTCGCCTTGTATTAGTGTCAAGTCGCTCAACAGTAAAGAAAACCAAAATATCGCAGGGAATTGGCGTGTGCTTTAGGTTATTTATACCTTCTATGAGATTGTTGGTCGCATTCGCAACTCTCCGAATTTCTTCCACCGATTATGAGGAAGCGGGCTTCATCGCATACCATTTCTTCAAATGTGCTCTGACTTGCAGTCGTAGATTTTCGTATGTATCCTTGAGTAGAGCCCAAGCTCGCGAGAAACTGTCTCCTTTCACGTTGCAGTCCTGAATTAAATCAACAGCTTCTCCTTCCACATTAGTTTTCAAATAATATATGCGATCGACATTAGTGAAGCTGATATTTGTAGCGATTTTCGATGTGAAGAGGTCTCGAAACTCTGGCCATTTTTCGTATCCTCCAGAAAAGCGCGGAACATTGATTGTCGGAAGTACTTTTAGCGTAATTGTCTGAGGAGCTTGTGACGAGACCGTACCTTGGCTTGCACCTGCGAGTTCCTGGAGGATATCTGCGATGCTAAGCATGTACGTCAAAGCTTCCAGATACCGCTGCTCCGTATCTGCATAGGGATCTTCTTCTTGCTCTTCAGCGCTGGCTAAACACTTAAGTAGTTGTAGATGATTCCCCTGCAACTCCTTCCATGACTTCTCTAGACTGGTTGTCCTTACGATCATCACTGTACGCGTGAAGTTACCTTTACCGAGTTTATTGAGATTGGTGATGGCATTCCCGATCGACTTGGAAAGCTCTTCTTGGCGTTTAAATAGAACTTCTACTTCGTTCATGTTGAATGCGGTAAACCGCTGCTGCCCTCCGTGGTCGAGCAGATAGCAATAAAAGAACATTCACTGCGTTGATAGTTTTGGTTTATCTCCAATCGACTCGAGAGCGCAATTGGAAGATAAAGAATTAACGTCGCGACACGTCGGCAACTACATGCGCACTGAGAACCCGACCGTTGGCAAACTTCCCACGAAAACTATCCTCGATCGCGCACACGCGATATCCGACTCGAAGGACCAAATGTTTCTTCGTGGAAGGGCTACAGCAATATTTCTTGGGATAGTTCGAGAAAAGGTGGCGGTGGCCATAAATAATTAATTAAGACTGGTGGTGTTTGTTATACTGGCGTTTATTTAAATGAACTGGCGATTAGTATTCGAGCGTGCTGTGTTCTGGTTAGCGGCCGAAAAGGAACTGGCGATACTTGCTACTCGTGTACAGATCCGCGAGCAGCGATGACTGGAATGTCGCAGAGTAGGGATAGAGCTGAGCTATTAAGGGGGCTAGACACCTTTTTTCTCTGAAATAAGAAGTTACATTTTAATACATAAATGTAAACTAATTATTTCATATTTTTTACATATAAAAGTGGGTATATTTACCTTACCTTAAAACTTTCTCCGATGGGCCTTTTATATGGTCCAGAGCCATAGTCATCGATGAAACAAGTTTTTTCACTAACCGTAAGCTTTGAAATTTTCCTGTGGATGAATTGACTTCAGATTTGAACTAAATTATTCCTGAATAGTATAATTCTCATATGAGTGTAGGGATTTAGGATTAAATGTCGGAAAAAATTTTTACATCAGAAAAATTATGAAAAAATATAAAAAATTTTAAAAAATTAAAAAAAAAACTCTTGAAAAACAGCACAATTTTTTTTCTCATTAGATCAGTATTCGAGCGCGCTGTGTTCTGGTTAGCGGCCGAAAAGGAACTGGCGATACTTGCTAGTCGTGTACAGATCCGCGAGCAGCGATGACTAGTCCAGGCGGTAGAGCATTCGAGGTGAACCTTCTTTGAAGTAGAGCATATTATAACGTAGAAAGTTCCGAAATAATATGTAGAAAAAGAATCCGAGTTTGCCTATTCAAAAAAATGTCTGCTAAATTCAGTATAGCAACAAATGTACCGAAATAACGTAAAAAGGCCTATTTTTCGGCATATTTTCTCTTATAACTTGAGAAGGAAGCGTTTAATCGAAAATAGTCATAGGACATTTTTTGTTTATCTGATGTTTTTCTACAAAGTTAATGTATTTCCGAATCGAAAATAGTATATTACGATACGTGGGCCGGAAATTGGATTTCCGGGCCGTGCGTGGTATGACGCCCGAGGCGAAGCCGAGCCTCGGGCGTCATACCACGCACGGCCAGGGCATCCAATTTCCGGTCCAAGTATTGTATACTATTTTTCTTACTTCCCGGCCGAAAGTACGTTCTGTAATTGTTAAATAATTGATAAAATTGCGTTGTCGTCTGCTAGCTGTGTTTGAGTCTTAGTTTTTCTTTCGGCCCGCTCGATAGTAGTGCCTCTGTCGGCCGCTTTGGGTAGCTCGGTCGATATTACCGACTGTTTTTTCTTTCGGCCCGGCGTAGAGAGCTGGTTTTTTGGGCGTCTGCTACTTTCGCTATTGTACAGATGGTCTGATGCCCGCCCGATATTTGCAAGACCGAGGCGAAGCCGAGGTTTTGCTGGTCGGGGCGGGCATCAGAAACACATTCATTAAAAAAAGACAACACCACTTTTTATTTCAATTAACTCTGTTTTCTCGTCACACGTGCACTTTCCTCTGTCTATTTCGTACGTGTCTAACCTTCACACCGCACAAACATATTTTTCTCGGACGCTCCCGTCCATACGTTTAAAAAATAATAACCACGATCAAACAAAACCACTTTTTATTTCAACTAACTTTTTTCTCGTCACCCGTGCACTTTCCTCTGTTTATTTCGTACGTGTCTAACCTTCACACCGCACAAACATCTTTCCTCGGGCATGCGCGCGGGCGCTGAAGCGCCGCGGGTCAGGAAATTTCGGCAGCCAATCAGAGCGCGCGGTTGGTCTAAAATAGGATGCGAAAGTTTCTCTTTCGGCCCGGAGATGCGGGCCGAAAGTACGTACTTTCGGGTGGGCAAGTAAGAAAATTTTATTTATCGCTAACAATGAGTAAAAAACCGTTAAAAATGATATGTAAAATGTAACTAATTTTTAAGGGGCGTAAAAATCAATGAATGTTAATGAAAATTTGTGAAATGGTAGCTCATTATATGATAATACTACATAAAAAAATTCAGGATGATCGACGGTGTAGTTTTCCAGTACGGCTGTTGTTAACTAAAAATTTATAACAATTTTGTCGCGTGCCATGGGTTTAAATAAAGACTCCACGCGGTCGCTGAATTTTTTACACATACTTTGGCTTATAGTTAATAATATGCAATATCAAAAATAGCCTTTTTTGCATTATACGGGTGCTTTAGAATTTTTTTCAATTTAAAAAATTTTTTTTTTTTATAAATAAATGCAATTACATGAAAACGGCTCGATGAAAATGCAATATTAAAAAAGGCTTGAGAAGCTGATTAAAAAACGCTTTAATCGAGCTAAAACCGACCCGATTCAAATGACTACAACCGGAGATATTAGAGCTTTAAGTCAACCTAAATTTACGGCTGACTTAAACGTGAAGTAGACAAATAAATAATGTAGTGTTGTAGCTAATTGTAAGAGCTTTCAATATCCGTTGAGTGCATTTCCGGCACTTATTTGCTTCATTAAATAAAAATTATGAAAGGAAGCCTGATCGTTGAAATTTCTCGGCGGAACGGCGCGGGAGGCGGAGTGAGGATGACTGCGAGCAGCTGTGCTGCCGCGCGGCACTGTCTCTTCAAAACGGATATGCGCGATAAAACTTAACTTTTCTCGGGAACGAATTAACTTATAGACTTCATTTTTTTTAATTTGATATTGCGAATCGAGAGGAATAGGAATTTCGCATTTAAAATTATGTAAATAAATAAATTCTAAGTGAATTTTACGCATGAAGAATTAAGCAATTTTTTTTTTCATTAAAAATTTATTTATGACATGAAATTAATGTTTTTAAAGTAAATTAATAACTAACAGAGTATTCTAAATTAATGATTTTGCAATTTATTTGTAAAAAATGTAATCTTTTCTGTTTATATATTGGTAAATATGAATCTATTAAACATGGAGAGAGGAACTGGAAAATAAAGTACGTATAAAAAATAACATTCTAATAAATTTATTAACTGTTTATACAAATTTTCGTTTTTTTACAGGCTATGTATCGTTTGCTTCGATTTCTGTTTGTGGTTCTTCGTCGCTCTCACTGTCCGAAAAAATAGGTGTAGGTCCTTCTTCATTTATTTCGACTTCCACGTTCTCTAACTCATCTATATTTTCGTCCAATGAAACCTGCAGCACATCGCTATTACTGCAGGTTTGCCCGTGACAATTTTTGCAGAAATCTGTGCATCGCAAGCCGTGTTTTGCACAGCCGCATGTCTTCTTGCATTTTTCTGTACATCTGCAGCTGATATTTTTTTAAATATTATCAGGGACCAAAGAACCTTCAACGTAGACTGGGGCCAAACAGTCTGTCTGCATTTTCCACCCCCAATCTACCGGGTTCAATGGATTACCTAGCCACTGTTGGATTTGTAGATATGCTCTACATGAATGCACATTAGATGGAGACTCTGTTGGGGGTAAAGAAGCCAAATTAAAGGATTTCTGTCGTGAGCATTTTTTAAAAATTGTGTACCTCAATTCATTCAAACTTATGTTGTTCTTTTTTTTAGGATTGTATAACGCTCTAATAACTTCCTGGCCGGTTGCTGTTAATTCTGCTTTTGTGGCACTGCTTGAATAAAAAATTTTTACTTTATCTCTCAATTCACTATCGTTTTGCAATATTTTAAGAATTTTTCCTTTCCCCTGCTTATAAAAAGCTGATGTGGTATCACACCCAGAAAAAGCATGAATAAATGCCACAACATCCTTTAAATTTTTATGGATCAAAGAATCACAAGAAAAAAATTTTTCTAAGTCTTTATTCTTTCCGGGTTTTAAGAAATAAATAGAATTTTCTGGCGACGCCCTTTGTGTTAAAATTATCAAAATGTCGATATCTTCGGCAACTATGATTGTTGGTTTTTGTGGCTCGCTGTTTCGAGTCCAGACTCCACAATAAGACAATCAGCATCTTCGGCAGCCTGCTTAGTTACAAATCCAGCATTTTCCAATCTACTTCTCAAAAACTGTATTAAGCGATTTTTATTTTTATCATTAGATAAAAATTTTTCTTGTGGAAACGTTGATGACATTGATAAATCAAAAATAATCTCTCTGCATTGCTGCCGCATTTGTCGCCGTTGACGCTCTGCATTTTTTTTACTTGTTGCTTTGTTCTCCGGATATCCATCAAATACAACAATACTATTAGAGGCATAGTGCTTCTTAACGTAATTTACGTAGCTATCTAATATATTTTCAAATAAATCTTTTTGGCGCCACTGCACTTTATGCAATAAATAGCCTCCATCTACAACATGCCGGCAATTTTCTAGATTAATTTGAACATTTTCCGGCTCAAAGAAATCGTACAATTTAGACTTTTCTGTTTTTCGAAAATTGAAATTGTCGAATAAAGATAACGGGAAAGGCGCAAGTTCGTAAGCTAGATAATTTTTCAATTCATTATCACCCTCCATGGCGACAGCAATTCTTTGAAATAAAAGAGTGGGATTGATGATCACTTCTTCATTTTTCAGCTTAATTGCTGTTACGTTTGAAAGCGGAACTACTCGATTCTTTCTTTGATATTTAAAATTTTTGAAATTCAATCCATAACTTTTTTCCATAATTTTATTACCAATTTCCAATGCTTCGTGGCAGTTTATTGTGTCATCAGCTTTACACCCAGAACTAATCGACATCAGTTTATCATTACATACAAATGGTTCGTACATCGAGAAAAATTTTAGTAATTTATTTAAATCATCTGTATCTCTAGATAGTCGAGAAGCTCTGGAGTCAACATGCTGTTCAGAAGTTGAAAAATTAATATTGCAAAACTTCTGCATTGATTCTGTCACATCAATTAAAACGGGCATGGTTAATATCCATTTCGATAGTGTGCTGTCAGTAATGCCTCTTCCATGCGTTAATCCTCCACTACTTTTCATACATCGCATCAGTATCTGTTCAATGGCCATGTCGAACCAAACACCCGAAAAAAATTTGTCTGTACATCTAATTGTAAAATAACTATTTTGAACAAAGTTTTGATATTCTAATACATCCATTCGCTCTTCTAACTCGTACATATCTTGCAAATATAACTGAGCGGATTTTGCATAGAGATAATGTCCGCTAGCATGGAAAAAAGGAAGCATTTTTCTTATGCTTTGTAAATGAAGGTCCCAATTGCCCGACCTTTCTGCTTCAATATACTGCTTTAACAATGTCACCATATTATAATACTGCAACCACAGTTTCGCAGTAGGACCATTCTTTGCAAAATTATTAATGTGTTCTTGAAATCTACGAAGAATGCAACAAAATTCTTCGTTTTCTAAATTGATTACTGTTTCATTGCCAATATATTGTAAAATATTATTTATTATTTCAACCTCGTTTTCAGTAAAATTAAATGACGAAAGAATGATCATTCCCAACGCCAAATGAGCTAAAATATGCGCTCGCGAACAGCGCGGGCATAAGCATGTCCGTTTAAAATTTTATCTACAGAATTTTCTGCAAAAATCTCACAGAAAAGTTCTTTGATTCCACTTCCGTCCATAATAAAACCAATAGAACCAATAAAAGACATGGTTAAATGAAAACCTCCAAGCCTTAGAATCACTGTCGACAATTCCTTACAATATTCAAGAATTTCTTTTGCTTTATAATACAAAGGCTGGTCGAATGTTACAAAACAATTGGTTTGACTCATTGCTTTACATCTTCGATCAGCTTCATATAAAACTGTGTAAATCGTATCGTATTGACTTGGTGGTGCATTTATAAAAGGTAAAAAATTAATTCTGCTCTCACTAGACGTTTTATGGTCAGTTATCGTTTGCATAAACCCATTCCAACCTTCAAAATCAATATCGTATTTGCGCTTACCTACTAACCATAATAACTCGGTTGCTGATATTTTTATATCCAGAGACATTGAATGAACATTATTTAAATTTTTAACAGTAATTGATTCCATGCCTATATTAGAACGCTTTTGAAAAATTTGCAAATTTACTTTACCAAACGATCCTATAACATCAGCACTGGGAATTTTCTTTAGCCTGGGAACGAATGTGCTACCAGTGACAGATGAACGTGGCGTTACAATTTCAATACCTCCCATCGCATGAAATGTATTTTTGCCGTCCAAGGTGTTTATGTTGTGGTCTGCATTATCAAATACATATTGGATATAAGAATTATTATATAGCAGAGTTTGAGGGTGCAACAAAACAGACGATTCAAATAACTGGCATTCTTCATACGAGGCGCTGAAACCCAGAGTGTTCAATATTTATATGAGTTCCTTCGATCCATATTTTTTTGAAAGCATTGCTGCTAGTCCAATTTGCAAAGACGATAAAAATGATCTCGGCCGAGCAGCTGCTATAATAGCATGCGCAATACTATTAATTTTAGTAATATATTTATCAGCCGTACGCTTATCTTTCAAAATAATTTCTTTTAGTAACTCTTGTAAAGTTTCTGGAATAACAGTTGAAACATCTGAAAGAAAGTTATCTGGAGACGGATAAGAGTTACAATCGTACACTTTTCCACGAATATCTTCCAAAATAATTTTTCCAGCACTTTGGATAATTCGTTTGCGCTCTGCTGTTTCATCCTTACATTTATTTTTGTACCAATTGTCAGTTAAAACTTTATGTCCAATGTTGAGAAATGTGATTATCGGCGCGTATTTGGAAGTGTGAATAATAATGTCTGTTCCAAAAATATCAATTAAATAATTTTTTAAATATTTTGTGTTGGGCCATTCGACACTTTCAAAATTCTGCAATATTTCTCGTACACTAAACTGGCATTCTTCTTTATTTTCCGTTATATAATTTGCAATCAATTTTGCGGCTTTATAAGTATTAGTGTCTTCATTTCTACTCTCTTTTCTAAATTTATTATATAATAATTTATAGCAGCTTTGATGGTATCGAGCGCCTACAGCTACCAAATCCTCAACTTTTATTATTCGATTATACACTTTTAAGCATTCTCTGTCATCGACTTCTTGTAATTTGTTAAGTAAAGTAGTCCTGCTGCCAGTTTTAGATACAAAATAAACCACTTGTCGAATATTTGCAGCTAGTTTTTTTTGTTTTTCTATAAAATTATCGCTAGCATCTTTTCCACAAATATAACAAAATTTTGCAAAGTTAAAATCGGCGCCTGTAGAAGCACGTGTAGAAATACCTGGCAATGATTTTAATTTATTCTCTGCTGCTTGTATATTCTTTTCCCATGTATAAGATTTCGCACAATTAGCATGAACATTAATGGAACTGAATTTCCGAAATTGCAAATGTTTTTTGTCTTGTCTCCTTATGCTTGATGCGACGCAACTTCGAATACTTTCTTCTTTCAATGTACGAATAGCACCGATATTTAGCGACTTTTCACAAATCATACAATCCACTTGATCAGCCATTACATTAGAATAGAAGCTGCAAAATAATATGTGCTATATAGTATTTAGCAGCGACTTTATAATTTATTGAAATGATATTATTGATATAGGAATGTTCTCTAAAATTTTTAGTATTTCAATCATAGGAACAGAATACTTACATGAATATAAATATATATATATATATATATATATATATATATATATATATATATATATATATATATATTCTCTCCAATTTTATATATAAGTATGCGAAAATACACTCTGAAAACTAACTTTTAACTGGTAAACTATGACGCCAAGTGATTGCTACTAAGGACGCTTCCAGACTAACCGACTGAAAGACGTTACAGACTGCTCTACACAACCTATACTATTATAAAGGACGGTTTTCATAAGTGCTGCGGGATGCCGTTCATTCCAAGAACGACAGCATCTCTGATTGGTTCGTCTCACCCGACTGGCCATGTAGCCGTGTAAGCGAAACATATACTAAGATTTCAAACAGGGGGGGGGGGATTACAAAGTGCGTTGACCTTCGTACCTTTCGTGTCAATACAAACGGTTACCTACCTGGAGTACAATAGACCGCTTTTACCTGCCGATCCACTAATACAGTTCGTTTACCTGAACTGAAGTTATTCAGTTTGTATAGATGTTAACATAACAATATATTTACATACAATGAAAAAATATACTGTTTAATTTAAATATATTTATAATAAAAATACACATTTTTTACAAATAAATTGCAAAATCATTAATTTAGAATAATCTGTTAGTTATTAATTTACTTTAAAAACATTAATTTCATGTCATAAATAAATTTTTAATGAAAAAAAAAAAATTGCTTAATTCTTCATGCATAAAATTCACTTAGAATTTATTTATTTACATAATTTTAAATGCGAAATTCCTATTCCTCTCGATTCGCAATATCAGATCAAAAAAAAAAATTAAGTCTATAAGTTAATTCGTTCCCGAGAAAAGTAAAGTTTTATCGCGCATATCCGTTTTGAAGAGACAGTGCCGCGCGGCGGCACAGCTGCTCGCAGTCATCCCCACTCCGCCTCCCGCGCCGTTCCGCCGGGAAATTTCAACGATCAGGCTTCCTTTCATAATTTTTATTTAATGAAGCAAATAAGTGCCGGAAATGCACTCAATGGATATTGAAAGCTCTTACAATTAGCTACAACACTACATTTTTTATTTGTCTACTTCACGTTTAAGTCAGCCGTAAATTTAGGTTGATTTAAAGCTCTAATATCTCCGGTTGTAGTCATTTGAATCGGGTCGGTTTTAGCTCGATTAAAGCGTTTTTTAATCAGCTTCTCAAGCCTTTTTTAACATTGCATTTTCATCGAGCCGTTTTCATGTAATTGCATTTATTTATAAAAAAAAAAAAAATTTTTTAAATTGAAAAAAATTCTAAAGCACCCGTATAATGCAAAAAAGGCTATTTTTGATATTGCATATTATTAACTATAAGCCAAAGTATGTGTAAAAAATTCAACGACCGCGTGGAGTCTTTATTTAAACTCATGGCACGCGACAAAATTGTTATAAATTTTTAGTTAACAACAGCCGTACAGGAAAACTACACCGTCGATCATCATGAATTTTTTTATGTAGTATTATCATATAATGAGCTACCATTTCACAAATTTTCATTAACATTCATTGATTTTTACGCCCCTTAAAAATTAGTTACATTTTACATATCATTTTTAACGGTTTTTTACTCATTGTTAGCGATAAATAAAATTTTTCGATTCGGAAATACATTAACTTTGTAGAAAAACATCAGATAAACAAAAAATGTCCTATGACTATTTTCGATTAAACGCTTCCTTCTCAAGTTATAAGAGAAAATATGCCGAAAAATAGGCCTTTTACATTATTTCGGTACATTTGTTGCTATACTGAATTTAGCAGACATTTTTTTGAATAAGCAAACTCGGATTCTTTTTCTACATATTATTTCGGAACTTTCTACGTTATAATATGCTCTACTTCAAAGAAGGTCCACCAAAGCTTGGTTTTACTGCTCTACCGCCTGGACTAGACTGGAATGTCGCAGAGTGGGGATAGAGCTGAGCTATTAAGGGGGCTAGACACCTTTTTTCTCTGAAATAAGAAGTCACATTTTAATACATAAATGTAAACTAATTATTTCATACTTTTTGCATATAAAAGTGGGTATATTTACCGTACCTTAAAACTTTCTCCCATGGGCCTTTTATATGGTCCAGAACCATAGTCATCGATGAAACAAGTTTTTTCACTAACCGTAAGCTTTGAAATTTTCCTGTGGATGGATTGACTTCAGATTTGAACTAAATTACTCCTGAATAGCATAATTCTCATATGAGTGTAGGGATTTAGGATTAAATGTCGGAAAAAATTTTTACATCAGAAAAATTATGAAAAAATATAAAAAATTTTTAAAAATTAAAAAAAAACTCTTGAAAAACAGCACAATTTTTTTTTTTCTCATTAGATCAATAATCCTTACACTCATATGAGAATGACACTATTCAGGAGTAATTTAGTTCAAATCTGAAGTCAATCCATCCACAGGAAAATGTCAAAGCTTACGGTTAGTGAAAAAACTTGTTTCATCGATGACTATGGTTCTGGACCATATAAAAGGCCCATCGGAGAAAGTTTTAAGGTAAGGTAAATATACCCACTTTTATATGTAAAAAGTATGAAATAATTAGTTTACATTTATGTATTAGAATGTGACTTCTTATTTCAGAGAAAAAAGGTGTCTAGCCCCCTTAATAGAACAGCTCGAGTAGTGTCTATTGTAACTGAGTTGAGTGTAAAAGTGTTTGTTTGTATATGGGTAGTTCTCGGGGGAATCGAGAGGTCAAAATTTTTTTGTCTTCCGTAACCACCTAAATCGCTTCGTAACCATCCCATAAGTTACCCTGAATTTTTTCAGATTTTTTTCATTCATAGTTTTTAAGTGTCAGAGGGTCAAAGTTGGTCATTTTAGCTTTTTTTGCAATTTTTGCCTTTTTTCAATGCTTTATAGCTCCTCAAGGGTGCATTTTTCATATAGGAACAATATATACCATTTTTTAGCAAATTTTCAAATATTTCAAATAAACTATTCTCAAACCAATTGGAAACAATTTCAATTATGCTAGAGCTATTTTAAAACATAAAATATGCAAAAATAAGACGTCGATCATCAGTACGATAACCAAAAAATTCATGAAAGTACCTTTTTTCATGACAAAAGTATCTACTACTATCCCAGAAAAGGCCAAAAGCTCTATAAAGAGAAAAAAAATCAAAAAAACTTTGTTAAGTCTTGAATGTCGAGGAATCTACTCTTATATGTGTATTGAAATTTGTATGATTTATCTTCAATTTATATTTGTATGATATATATATATATGTATATATATATATATATATATATATATATATATATATATATATATATATATATATATATATTTCATTGGACGGTATTTTGAGGATTTCATAAAGAATTTGTACAATAGTGGTGACACAAATATAAACATTGTTATAAACAACCAATAAACAAGCGCGTGACTAAAGAAATAATGACCCTAAGGTTATTGACTAACACCACGACGCCTGCGGCGCCCGCTTTTACGGAAAAATATCACGGAATTTCCGAAATCGATGTATTAACACACTATTGTGGAAACCGCTGAAAAATCCTCAAAATGCCTCTCGAGTGCTTTGGACTTTTGAGGAGACTCCTCAAAATGCCTACAAAATCCTCAAAATTCGATATATATGACCTATATAATCCTCAAAATGCGTCCCAGATGTGAATATATATATATATATATATATATATATATATATATATATATATATATATATATATATATATATATATATATATATATATATATATATATATATATATATATATATATATATATATATATATATATATATATATATATATATATATATATATATATATATATATATATATATATATATATATATATATATTATATTTTCAATTGATATTTGATTTATATTACCTTTATTCTGGGCGTAGGCTCTCGTAAATAATAAACAGCTGATTAGTTAGATGCACTATTTATTGAATAATATAAGTTTTATAAATCAGACTATGCGATTTACAACTTATTAACTTTGTTAATCAATATATAATACCGATAGATTATTGAAATTATTGATATAAGAAATTCTCTTCGTAATTGAATGTAGGGTATTTGACCCGTATAAAATATTCGCTACTCCTTTTGTCGACTGGAGTTGTACGGAGTTCGCGACTTTTGCACGATTACTGATTTGTGTATTGAGAGTCGCCGTATTTATTAAGCGGTTAATTTGGGTTAAAGATGATTTTGACGCTGAGTCAAAATCCTCTTTTTAAACAAATTTAGTAAACATTTAAATATCATCATTTCGATTTCACATTTAAAAGTGCTGATTCTAAACAAAGTTGCGATGAGCGGTTGGTTTCACAAGGTCAGTGGCTCGCTACGTCACGCTGGCTGTTGCGTAGCCAAAATTGCTGTACTGTTAAAATTTGCACTCGCATCGGTTTGTGGGTCAAAAGAAATGAATATTGGAATTTAATAACGTCACAGACATATCAGTTTATAATTTGTCTTGCTCCATCGTGATGCCGCTTGCATTGGAATGCAACGTTGTTAAAATTCGCATATACGACATTTGTATGTCAGAAAATTACTCAGAAATTATGAACATCAATATAGTTTACGCAGCTCAAGTTGTACATCGGGTTTGAAAGAACATTGTTTAAATAGTTTGCATTCTTTCGATTTTGGGAGTGTGGATATTTTGGAACAGGGGATTAAGAATAAATATAAGAGGGAAAGCCTTGAAAGTATTCACATTCTAAGAAATCGGAATAATGTAAATTTAATGATAGAGTCAAGTAAATTAGATAACATTTATCATTCTTTATTAATTTAAGTGAGAATGTGGAGGGGAATGTGGAGGGTGGTGGGGTAAGAGAAAAGAAGGGGGTATGGGTGCATGGTATATAAGGAGGTGTATCGCGGGTTTTATTTCAGTCCCTGAGGAGGAGCCGGAGCAGGCTCGAAACGTCGGACAATGTGGTGGTGGTGGGCAGTCAGATCGTCCTTTGCTAACAAAGTTTTTTCCAGATTTTAATTAAGTTTTTATTTCAGATTCTGCGGGGGTGATTATAAACAAGGGCAATCTGACTGCCATAAATATTAATTATTTTAATTTAATTTGTAAGACTGTAAGACCGATGGAAAAATTCTTATCAGTTGACAGAAAATTACTGGTGATAAATATGCATTTTTAAATTGAATTTAGAGATACGTCACAGACGTAACACTTCCCCCCTTAGATTGTTGAATATCGTAGAGATTCAACAAGTATAATAATATTTAGCCATCAGTAATTTTCTGTTACAATAATTTCAAATTACAATTATAAGATGGAAAGTTAACTATAAATACAACAACGTCTTTCATAAAATGTTTTGAGAAATTTTTAAATAATTTCAATATGGTTCGTTTAAAATTGTGGTTCATTTCGTACAAGAATGTTTACAATTTCCCTGTGTTGCAATTTTTTCCTCTATGCTAGTTGATACGTGGGTGTCAATAAATTTGCAATCACATAATTTTGTGGATCAAGAAATTACTGATGAGAATATGAATATCAAATGTAATTTATAGGATACGTTAGGGACATAACACCTCCCCCCTTAGACTGTTGAATATCGTAGAGATTCAACAATTATAGGAATAGTTGAACCATCAGTAATTTCTTGTTACAAAAGGTTCAATAATACTAACAATTCAAATAATAAAAACAATAATAAAAATTCATATCATTAAATGCATAATAAAAATTTATATATATAAACAATAACAAAAACAATAATAAAAATTCAATAAATTTAAACAAAATTCCGTATCGTCTATACATTTCTATAAAGTAAATCATATTTTGTTCCTAACACTTACATTGCATGTTGAATGCCGATTTTTTCTAACGTTCAAATGACGGTGCGGATTACTATAGAATAAATGGGTATTCTTACTTCGTTATGTGATAATTCAGCACATAATGTATTATTATCTATGATTTAATATCATTCACTTTTAAGAAAACACTTTTACAATAAATTCTTAATTAAATTATAAATAAATTACAAACCCTTCGGTGTAAAAATAACATGAATTAATAAAACGTTACGTAATAAATATAGCATACGTTATGCATTAGAATTTGTATAGGAACATATATCTTGATATTAATTAAATTATTTTATTATCGTTAATGTGTAATAATTTTGTTGTTTTGCTGTATTTACAAAAAAATATAGAATCATTGATTATGTTTAGAAATAATGTGCGTATTAAATAATTTTGTAGAAAATAAAATGTGAGAAGAAATATATAGGGAATGATTCAAGTGATCATTCACTTCCCTCCCTGCTGAGATATTTGGCAAAAGATATATTATTTTTTCCTCTTTGTTTAAGTAGAATAACATTAAAGGGTTTTTGATATTATCATTATAAAAAAAATACTTTTCAACCGTATACTGAGAAAAATTATAATTATTTCCAAAAGAAAAATTTAATTATATTGGTAAGTATTTTTGATAAAAATGAAGGTTAATAGGACGGAGTGATTTTTGTTAATTTTGACTTGTTATTGCTCTTATGCATCATTGTATTGCCTTTTTTTCCTGGAAATTTTCAGCCATTTCAATGTTCATTTTAGAACTCAAGATTTTTTCCTGGCATGAGT
Source organism: Torymus aiolomorphi (assembly GCA_036365515.1). NCBI lineage: Eukaryota > Metazoa > Arthropoda > Insecta > Hymenoptera > Torymidae > Torymus > Torymus aiolomorphi. Next base: position 50,634,720 of record CM070875.1, on the reverse strand, counting down.
ACTATTCACATATTTGCATTATAGAGTACGCAGTGCGTTAGAGTAGATATTTGTTTTACTCAATACAGTGCCGAATAGTGTATCTTGTAGGATGATCATGTCAGTATATGATGAAACTGATCACTTCCAATACATTATATTCGATTTAATCTTAGCAATGTGAGTATAGCTACCTGATTTCTTCCTTTTGTTCTTATCAGTGCGAACAATTTTTCTGAAGGCAAATACAGCTTAATTTTGCATAAAATTACAGTCAAATTATTTTTATCTATGTTTGTTAGGGTTGCAAGGTTTAGGAATAGTTTTATTTTCTTTTTCCTTTGGATTAGCTCTAGAATTTCTTATTCAAAGCTATAGATAGAATAATAAGTTATTAAATTGATCCCTGAAATGTTTTCTACTTTGTGACTAAATAATTAATTAAATATTTCTATTATTTAATAACACATAATTTTTACAAATAAAACTTTTGCTTGTTTCATTAGCATCCAAAAACTGAGGTATTCTAATATGTAATCGCAATATTTTTGTTTGTTGTTGTTACAAAAGAAAATAACAATGTATATTTTTTTAATTGTCAACGATGTTATTGTTAGTCGTAGCATTACTTCTAAAATCTTTCATGTGTGAATCTTTTTACTGTCTTCGTAAAAATTTCTTAGAATTTCATTATTCAAACTTATATTATTCCGATCGCATTTTTATAAAGTTATTAACTTTCTTAGGAAATATAGTTGCTTTTCACAAAATTCTGACAAGTTGATATGAACAATTGTAGACAAACGGATAAGTGGTTATAATTTTAAATTGTATATTTGGTAAAATCTGGATCACCTGAGGGTTAGTTGACCAAGAAGTAGGATGGTTTTGCTTCAAATAGAAAAGTTCAGCTGCAATTATAATTCTCTATTGCTGTATTAAATTTGGAAAAATAAGAAGAGGTTATGATAGATGTTAATATTGAGTATGTTGTCCATATCCTAAAACAAAAATGTTATGTTATTATTTTTTTATTATTAACAAGGCTTAATTTATTTGTATGGACTGTTTTTGCCTTTCCTTTATAGTCTATGACAACATTATTATTTTCATTTACCTTAATAATGTCAAAAGGGCCATGATAATGATCTTTTTCAAGTTTCCCTGGTTTAGGTTCTTTGATCAACCATACGTTATCTCCCATTTTAAATTCTCTTGGGTTAATAAATCTGTCATAATATATCTTTGATTTTTCTTTTGACATTATTAATTTTTGTTTTGTTATTAAGGCAATTTCTCTCATATTACTAATCAGTTTTTCTAAATATCCATTATAGGTCGGTAATAATTCTGATTTTTTTACTGGTTCGCTAGACGGAATTCTAGCAGTACAGGCAAAAACTAGTTCATATGGTGTGAATTGATGGCTAGTATGTACACTAGTATTATAATGAAATTGTGCAAAATCTAATAGTTCATCCCATTCATATTTCTTTGTAGAAAAATTTTTTAAATATTCACACAACGGTGGTGTGCTCTTTCTAATGAACCATTAGATTGCGGCGAGAAAGCTGTAGTTTCAATTTTATCAAATTTAAACCTTTTAGTTATCTGTTTCATTATTTTACTCGTGAAATTTGCCCCTCTATCGGTTAGTACTATCTTTGGACATCCAAATATACATATAAATCTTTTTATAAAAGCATCTGAAACCGATTCTGCTGTTTGATCTTTCAAACATACTAAAATTACAAATTTTGATAATTGATCCTGTATAGATAAAATATATTTATTATTATTTTTAGTAATGTTAAATGGTCCTACAATATCCATTGCGATTTTATCGAATGTTTTCCCCGGTGTATTTGTGATAATCATTGGTTGTTTAGTCTTTTTCCGCTTTAATTTATTTCTTTGACAATGTTCGCATTTTTTTATTCTATTTTGGATGTCTGATTTTAAGTTTTCCCAAAAATATTTTTCCTTAAGTCTATTGTATGTTCTATTTACATCTGAATGTCCTCCTATCATAGAGGAGTGATACATGTTAAAAATTTTATCCCTGTCTTCAATTTTTACATATTCAATATTATTTAAACATATTATTACTTTTATATTTGTATTGTTAAATATTTCTTTTAATATTTCCTCTATTTCTAACCAACTTATATTTAAAATTTCTATATCCCTAGAAATACTATAAATACATATATTCTTTAATAATTTTTTTAATTGATTAAATAATCTCGCTAAATTTTCTTTTATTAATTTACATGATACCGACGTATCTATGTATAACATAAATAGTTTTTTATTCTCTATATCTATTATATCTATATTATCTTTTGTAAGTAATAGTTTTGGTTTTATGTTTTTACTTTTGATTAATAATTCAGTATTTTTATCTAATGATTTTCCTTTTAAATTTATTAAATGAACAATGTTATCGTTTCTAAATTGTATAGAATTTTTAGAATAAATAATATTATTAATTCCCGGTATATTGCTTCCTCCTAGAGGAAGCTTTGTGATAGTAAAAAAAAAAGTTTGTGAGATAATGTCTTAGGAATGTTGTATAGAAAATTTGGAATCGAAATACACCATTTTTAGAAAATGTCCGTATGGATGTGTGTGTGTGTGTGTGTGTGTGTGTATGTATGTCCGTATACTCTGATATCTCATGATCTACTCAACCGATTTTAACGAGAGAGTGATCATTTTTTCAGATTTTGCTTCAACAATTGGGGTCAATATTTTATTTTTGTCAAAATCGATTTTTTTGTTTTTTATCGCCATTTTTAAATTTTCAAAATTTTTATTTTCAATTTTTTTTATATTTAGAACAAATATTATTTATATACGATAAATTCTCTGTATGCAGAATAAAATTTTCTACAATTTAAAAAAAAAAAAAAAAGCCGTTAGCTATATTTCGTCATAAGTTATTCATGAAAACGTCATTTTTAGTAAATAGGTTATATTTCAAAATTAAAAAAAGATATTAACATGAATATTTTTTTGGTTATAAAGAATACTGAGTACTATAACTTACTAAATTTTTAGGTTTTTTTATTCATTATTTTTGGAGAAAAAAATAATTTATAAAAAAAAGTGTTTTTTTTGTCGTTCAATAACTAGAGTAAAATTGGCTTAATCAGTTTGAAATTTTTTTTAGTGGTACATTTTGTATCACAATCGATTGAGTTCTTTGGGCAAAAGGATTGATCCATAAATTTCGGAGATATTTGAGGTTAAAATTTTTTTCACTTTTTTTTTAAATCGTAATTTCTCGAGAACGGCTTTATGTATTTGAATCGGGTGGGCGGCATTCGAAAGAGAATTTCAAGACCTATGTTTTCTAAAAAAAATTATTTGTCTAGCTATTACGGTTCTTTTGTTATTAATAAAAACGTAAACATTGAAAAATAAAAAAAATGAGTTTGGTATGTCCAACTATTGCGGGAGTAAAAATTGACTTAAGCGCTTCAAAATTCCTCGTAGAGGTGGATTTTGGATAGTTTTCGGTCGAGTTATTCGGGCAAAATGATTGGTCCTTAAATTTCAAAGATATTTAAAAAAATTTCAAGTTAATATTTTCCATAAAATTTTCCCAATTTTTTTTAAATGTATTGAGGATGGCTCTATGTATCTGAATGTGATGGGTAGAAAAATATATAATTAAAAGAAGATAATCATTTTAATTATAAAGTTACTTTTTTGTTAAATATAAGACATTTTATTAATTTACATAACTATAATATAATAATATTAATTTGATTATTTTTTTTTACATTTAATGAAAAATAATTCATTATATATGTTTATATATATATATATATATATATAAACATATATAATGAATTATTTTTCATTAAATGTAAAAAAAAATAATCAAATTAATATTATTATATTATAGTTATGTAAATTAATAAAATGTCTTATATTTAACAAAAAAGTAACTTTATAATTAAAATGATTATCTTCTTTTAATTATATATTTTTCTACCCATCACATTCATATATATATATATATATATATATATATATATATATATATATATATATATATATATATATATATATATATATATATATATATATATATATATATATATATATATATATATATATATATATATATATATATATATATATATATATTATATATATATATATATATATATATATATATATATATATATATTATAGAAAATTATTAAATAATTGATAATATTGTATGAAAAGAAATTTTTGACAATTGATTTACACTATTTAAAAAATTATGTTGTAGTATTGTTTGATTTATTTTTTTATATTTTCTTAAAATATTAATGTGCCCAACAAATATATAAAAATAATCACTTTAATTACAATATTCTCCTTTTGTGAAAGTATAAGACATGTTGTATTTTCATATTAGCCTAATATCATAAATGATTTGATTATTGTATTACATTTAATAAACAAATATTTCACATATATGAAATATTTATTTTTATATGAAATATTTATTTATTAAATGTAATAAAGATGTGAATCAATTTTCATTATCATATTTTCAAGTTTGTACATTTAGTACAATTTTTATTTTAAATGATGATGAAAATTAATTACAATTGATAAATGAAAATTAATTCACATCTTACATGGTGGAGGAAGGAAGGGCTAGGTTGGAGTCAAGGAGGATTACGGAGGGATGACTCCCATGGTTTTTAGGGCTACTGGCGATGAATTCCATGGTTGTGTTTAGGGTCATTATATAAAAAATTATTGTGTAATTTTATATAATTTCGGCATGTCCCAAAATCATATATAATTATTATTATTTCTTATATATAAAACCTAAGCTCAATAAAATAAAAAATTCAACGCGCCTATAACAGTACCCCAGTGGTGGTGCGAAAAGCTGTTTAAAATGTGGTAACCCTTGGAAAACAATGTACCCTCTAAATACCCATTTTCATGCTTAAAAATGCATAACATTCAAACCTACATATACAAAAAAAATGAGTATAGAGATCTGGCATCAAGCAATTGGCATCCTTTTTTTAAAATGTATTGAGGATGGCTCTATGTATGAAAGAGTAAAAATAAAGTAGAACCTTCTTATTTTTTTTTATATAACCTGATAGGATTTAACTTAACAGAAATATGTTAAATGGGAAAAAGTTTTATGTCAATATTATCGACAACTTTTATATTTAAAATATTTGAGGAGTTATAAATAAAATGGACGATTTTTGGCTATAACTTGATTGGATTTGATTTTACACGAAAATGTTAAATACAAAAGTTGTGGATAATATTAAAACAAAAAATTTTACTATTTAATATTCTCGTGTAAAATCAACTCCTGACGAGTTGTTAGACTTATAAAAACGATTTTAAGCCGTTTACATCGTACAAAATAAAGTATGAAATTTTAAATATTGGAAGTAAAAATTAATTAAAGGAATCGGTAAATCAAGTTTGAGGAAGCTACGTGCCAATGAATTGGCAGCGGTTTTTTCTTTGTTTTCCTCAAATTTCTCTTCTTTTCTACCCGTAGTCATTTTTTTGTCATTTTTCCTAGGTCTGCCCCTTTTTCCTTTAATTTTCTGTCTATCTTCATTCATTACTTTGATTTTGTCATCGTTACTAAGAATTCTAGGTTGTTCGTTATTTTTATTTAATATTTTCTTATTTTGTGCTCTGGTAATAACAAATATCTCTACTGGATTCCTAGATAGAGCATCTGCATTTGCGTTCTGTTTTCCTGGTTTGTATACGATATCAAATTCATAATCTAATAGTTTTAGTCTCCATTTTTGGACTCTTGTATTATTATCAGCTGATCTGAACGATAACAGCGGGTTGTGATCAGTAACTATTGTGAATTTGTTTCCATATACGTAATTTTTAAGCGTTTTTATGGCAAACATTATTGCCAATGCTTCTTTTTCATAGGTGTGATATTTAGTTTCCGCTTTATGTAGACTTCGTGATGCGTAAGCTATCGCTGGGTCTTTGCCAATTTTTCCTTGCGACAAAACCGCACCAAAAGCAGAATTCGAAGCATATGTTGTAATAATAAATGGTTCATCAAAACGTGGATATTTTAAGATTGGTGCTGTGCATAATAATTCTTTAATTTCCTCAAAGGCTTTTCGTTGGTCTTTTTCCCAATGAAACTTCACGTCCTTTTCTAGCAATATATTTAAGGGTTTTGTTACTTTTGCGTAATTTTTTATAAATCTTCTATAGTAACCTGAAAGCCCTAGAAACTCTCTAATATTTTTAACATTTTCCGGTGTAGGAAATTTCTTTACTGCTTCTATTTTCTTTGGATCAGGTTTTATTCCGTGTTCACTAATAATGTGACCTAAATAACATACTTCTTTTTTAAAGAATTCACATTTTTCTGGTTCTAATGTGAAATTTGCTTCTCGTAATTTTTGTGCAACTGTATTAAATCTTTCGCTGGCTTCTGTCACAGTTTCGCCAAAAATAATTATATCGTCGATGAATACGAAGCATATCTTACCGATTAAATCGCCTAAGACTGTATTTAAAACTCTTTGAAATGTACGCGGTGAGTTTCTCAATCCGAAAGGTAATACTCGAAATTCAAAACATCTCAATGGATTGATGCTAAATGCAGTTTTATGTATATCACTTGGTTTCATAGGAATTTGGTGAAATCCCGATTTTAAATCTATAACGTGATAAAACTTAGTTTTCCCCAATTGAGCGAATATTTCTGTAATGTTTGGGAGTAAATATGGATCTGGAATTGTCTTTTCGTTTAGTTTTCTGTAATCTATTAATAAACGCCATCGTTTTTTTCCGTCTGCTAACTGTTTTTTTGCTACAATCTATGCTGGAGCGTTAAAAGCACTTTTTGAGTTTCGAACTAGGTCATTTGTTATTAATTTTTGAGTTTCCTCTATCGCGATTTCTTTTAATTTATGAGGTAAAGGAAATTGCTTTACGTATACGGGTTTATCATCTGTTAAATTTATTTCATGTTGTTCTACATTACATGATCCTAAACTGTCTCCCTCTAGCCAAAATATATCCTTATTTTTGAATACTAGATCCTTAATCATTGTTTTACTATTTTCAGGCAAGTTTTCGTAACATATTTTTTTTAATAATGTTTCTTCTCTATTATATTCTTTAAAATCTTGTACTGACTCATTTTTTCCTATAAAATTTATTGATCCCAAATTTAAAATTTCATTTTCATCTATGTTAAAGTCTTCTGTTATCTGAGAACCTTCAGGTAAATTGTCGATTTCATAAGATATAAAGCTATATTCTTTTTCATTTCCATAGAGTTTATTATAATCTTCTAAACCTACTTCAATCTTTTTATTCATTATTGTCAAAAATTTTTTATAATCTATTGATTCGATTTCCTCAAAATCGATTGGTTGGTCATTATTTTCAAAAGCAATATTAATATTATTTATTAATGACTTAATATTATTTTCGTCATTTTCCAAAATTTCCTCATAATGTAAATCATTTATATTTTCTGGTAGAATTTCATTTAACATTTTTTTTTGTAAATCCTTTCCTTCTGCATTTAATATTGGAATCATATTTAAAATTTTCATAACGTCATCATATAATGTTATTTCTGAATTTATATTTACTTCATTTTTATTGATTAACTCAGGTTTATAAGATATTAAACAAGATGATTTCTCCATTTCATCCTCAATTTGAAAATTTTCAGTTTTTTCGTTTATTTGTATTACTTGTTCACAATCCCTATGAATTACAGCTGTTGAATTTTGTTTTTCATTCGTATCTTCCAACATTTTCTTTAAAAATTCCTTTTGTTCTATTGTTACTCTTGATTTGATTTCTTTATCCGTTTTTTGTAGGTTTTCAGTTACTATATTAAGATTATGATTTAGTTTATGGGCTGTTTTTAGCTTGATTTTATTATTATTTATTTGTAAATAACCCTCGTCTAGTCTTAATTTTTGTTCAGTAAGAATTTTAATTCCTAAAATTCCGTCGTAGGGTAGACAAAAATCTTCTGGTGCAACACGAAAATCAATATTTAGTCATTTTTATTACTCATTTTTATTACTCCTAATGTCTCAATAGTTTTATCTATGATACCGGATAAACGAATTTTTCTATTTTCCAAAATTATGTTAGAAGGTATTTGATTTCCTTTGATAATATTTAATTGAGCTCCACTATCTACGAGTAAATTACATATTTTATTTGTATAATGATTCTCTATTTCGATATACTGAAGTGAGTTTTCCAACTTCAGAAAATACATTGCAATCTTGGTCGCCATTATTCTTTCTTGTATTTTTTCCTTTTCAACACTATTTATTTCGGGTTCGTTAAAATTGATTTTGTTAACATTTTTTCCTTCCAATTTGTCAGCTTCCTGATTTTCCTTCATATTTTCATTAATATCGCTAAAATTCTTTGTAATTAATAAATCAATGTCCGTATCTTTCCCTTTGTTGCGATTTATGTTTGTAATATTATCGCCATTAAATGTACTTATTTTAATATCTGCGTTATTTTCGAGTGGTTTTTTGTTAATCCTTCTAGTCCACTCATTTCCAGAAGAATTTGTTAGTTTTCCGAAGTTTGTTGATTAAGTACTGATCGCGAAGCACATTCCTCAGTTGTGTGATTCGTGTTTTTACAAATCTTACAAAATTTATCTAATTTATTTTGCAGTATCTTGATTTCATGGCAATTGTTTATTTGATGTCCATTTTTATTGCAAAAAGAGCATTTAATTTGTGCCGGACTTTTTCAGATTTTTTAATTTTCTACAATCTTCCAATGTATGCCCGGTGAAATTACAATATTCGCATTTTATACTTTGTGTATTAAAGTTCCCCCGATAATTACTGTTTGAATTCCTTGAAAAATGATTGCTGTTCTGGTTATTTGTTCGGAAAAATCCATTCCTATTTTTATCTCGATGTTCATAGGATTTATTTAAGGCATTGTAATTGTTACTTGGGAATGTACATTGTTGGTTATTGCTTATTTTCCTACAAGTTTTTGCTGAATGCCCCGGCATCTCGCAAAATTGACAAACTTCTTTATTCTGAGAGTTTTGTTGTCTATTTTGCATAATTAAAACTTTTACGTTCTCGCAATCCGCGGTTTCGTGACCTTCATCTGCACATATCGCGCACCATATCATTCCTTTGTTTATCGTGCAGTATTTCATTAAATGCCCGATGTTGTTGCACCTCTTACACAATGCTGACGGGCAATTTTTAGCTGTGTGTGACGCGCTGCCACAGGCGTCGCATACTTCCGTAATTCTTACCGAATTATTGCACGTAAGCTGATCGTGTCCTCTTTCCTTACATCTCCAACACAGCTCGTATTCTGTAATAGTAGGACATTGCGTAATCTCGTGCCCCATATTTTGGCAGTATTGACAATGATTACTCTGCATCTTATTTAACTTACACGCATCTATTGAGTGGCCTTCCGTACTACACAATTTGCAAATTAATTTTATTACGTGCTTAGCTGTTCTGCAATGATATGATACATGCTCCTTACTTTTGCAATAAACACATGAAGCTTTCATGCAAAATAATGCTTCGTGATTTATTTTCTTACATAATTGGCAAAAAACTTGTTTAATTGTGTTTGGAATTGGAGTTTCTAAATTAAACAATATGCTTGTAGTATCATTTCTTAAGCTATTTTGCTTTTTTAAGTTTGATTCTATTTCAATTGCTTTTTGTACTGCGTTATCTATGTCTTGGTGTTCTCCGAGTTCGATTCTAAGTTCTTGTTTTAATCCTTTTTTAAAACTACTGAGTATGTCGGTTTTTAATCTAGTTTTATATTCTGTTAGAATTTCTCCTGTTACATTAGGTTCTAATTTTTTTAATTCTATTATTTGTGTACCCAACACTCGTAATTTATTTGCAAAACATAGTACATCTTCATCTGATTTTTGAATTTGTTGTGTTAGGTCTCCGTATAATGAATGTATATTATCCGTTGATGGATATATTTTACGTATTGTTTTAATAAAAGTTTCAATACTTTCAATTTCTACATTTGCTAATGCTTTATAAATTTCTCCTTTGAGCTTTATTTTGAGGATCTGTACTAGGTTCGATTCATCATTACTCGATATTATTCTTTTTGCTTGTTTTAATTTTTCTATATATTCCTCTAGTTGGATATTTTTTCCGTCAAAATCCGGTATTAACTTTGCAACTTCTTTAAGTGGTAATTTTAATGCTTGATTTGCCATTTCTGGTTCTAGATTTATTAAATCTTCGTTTATTTGAATTTCTGGCTGTTCCTTATTACTTGTATTATCTCTAGCCAAAACAAACTTTGTTCATTAAAAAATCCTTCTATATCCGTATAGTCGTGTTGCCTACCGTTTTCTACATATATTGATTCTTCAAAAAATGTTGGGCTCTGACTTGGTGTGTTTGGAGTATGAAAATTTGTTGGTGATAATATATCCCGTTTTATTTCCGAAATAAAAAGATTATTTATATTTTTATTTGATATATCTTGTTTTTGTCTGGGGTTTTTAATATTCTGTTTTTTGACTGAATGTTGTGCATCTAGTTCGTTATGGTCTATTTTTGAAGTTGATGGAATTGTAAGTATTTCCTCATTTTCCTATGTTTTTGAGTTAATGTAGATATCCGATGAAGTTCTATTTAATTGTGTATTTGGAGGTGATCTTGGTACTTTTGGTCTTCTCTCAAAAATGTTCGTTTGTTTATTTATATCATCTACTTGCTTTTTAAGTTCTGGATTTCTTTGGGTAGTCCATCTGGTTATAATTCCTTCGTTTCTCTTATTTCCTATACCTTTCTGATTTGACATGACATATTACTTCTTTGTTTATACTATACTTAATATATCTTTTAAAATATGTTTTTATTATTAATTCCGCTATTTTTCTGTATATATTTTGTAATTGTTTATTTCACAACATAATTTATTTATTTATTTGTCACTTTTATAAATTTTTTCCTTTGCTTAGTTTTTAATGTTTTATCTTTTATTGTTTAAACTGTAATGTTTATTTATGCAATTTTTATTTAATTGATCAATTTGTTTAATATTATTATTCGTTTTCTTGAGCTGCGTTGATAATTATTCTATGTTTATTTTTCGCGTGCTATATTTTCGATTTATGTGATCGTTGTTCTTAATTTTTTTTGTAATTATAATTTATCTTTATGATATTTTGTTTTATCTATTGTAGTATTTTCTTTTGGTTTTACTTTTATATTTTTTTATTATTGATTTTTTCCAATTTCTTACATGTATTAGACTGCTATTTTCGCGTAATATATCTTGATTTTACTCTGTAAATTTATCTTTTCACTTGCTATTTCAGCTATAATTTGTTATATAATTTGTTGTTAAAAATTTTTCTTACTTCTTTGTTTTATTACTCCTTGTAGTGTCGTACCTTTTTTCGTTTGTAATATTTTTATTTTTCAATTTTCTAATCTGTGTTAGACTGTATTTGTAATTTGCGAAATATATTTTTGAAAAATGTCATTTGTTTTGTAGAAATTATTCTTATTTCCGTATTTATCATTTGTTGAATACTTGTTAATAACTCGACGAGCCGTACTTGCTTATCTTCCGAAATTTGGGCGATTCATGCTCCAATGATCCCCCCAACTTCTTACTGCAAAGCAAGAAGCTCGGACTTATTGCGCTGGCTGTTGCGTAGCCAAAATTTCTGTACTGTTAAAATTCGCACTCGCATCGGTTTGTGGGTCAAAAGAAATGAATATTGAAATTTAACAATGTCACAGACATATCAGTTTATAATTGGTCTTGCTCCATCGTGATGCCGCTTGCATTGGAATGCAATGTTGTTAAAATTCGCATATACGACATTTGTATGTCAGAAAATTACTGGTGATAAATATGCATTTTTAAATTGAATTTAGAGATACGTTACAGACGTAACAACTTGATATATGGGTAAATAACTGATTAAAATGCACATTCTATTCCTGTAATGAAATATATCCTTAGTCGGGCCATCACAAAAAAATTCATGGTAATATCTTTCACTAACATAAAACTAAAAAACTTTCAGAATAACAGTTGCTATTAAACTACATTAAAAAAATTAAGAAATAACTATATCAATCAATTATTTAAAATAATTAATTTAAATAGGCATACAAAAGACAATTACTTTCTTATGTATCCCTATATGATTCTTAACTTTAAGAGTTATTATTACAACTTAGACATATCTATTCTACTTTATACTAGCATGCACTTGATAATCCTAGCGGAAGAATGCTTTATTAATATTGTCTATCGTCTGTTAACTTAATGAATATATAATAAGTACTCAATTAAATGAATATAATCATACCTCACTTTGTAAAGGGGAGAGCACAGAGTCCGGGTAGTTAATTCTCATAAAACTTGTTACAAAGGCTTCTTGATTTATGAAAAAAAAAGGATGCACAAAACCTTTTTTCTTCCAGTAGATCCTCCATCAAATTTACACGATTACAAACATTTTAATTCATTGAATAAATATTAATATTTGCATTTTAACATATGGACACCATTTTTCAGTTATTATTGACCCTTTCGCTTCCTCAAATAAGAAAAATCTATCTTGTCTAATAAAGTGCAATTATATTATCTGTAAATATGTAAAATGGTTTTCAAATCAAACAAATTATATATAGTATGGTTTAAGGAAATAGGAAATATGTATCTTGATACGCAACAAATATGTTTCATTACTGTTACAGTCTAAATTAGATCCAAAATTTGCTTGTGCGTTTGCTCGACAGTGGTTTATTGCTACCATCGAGAAATTATGAATATTTCAACACAGTGAAATATTATGGCCGCGTGCACGGCAATCGAAAAGGATTGTCCGGGGCTGCATTTCCTCTCCCCCAATCGTCAGATTGATAACTGGAGGGGCACGGGGCGAGTTAACGAAAAGGTTTCCTCGCGGACGGCAGGCCAAAAGGAGAGCAACATCTATTATGTGTATAATTAGTATGAAATTCGGGGAGCAGCAGTACGACGAGTTGAGCGAGCGCGCAGGCAAGCGAGCGTCAAAAACAAAAGCTTCGCGGAGGCGTCAGCGTAGCTTTTCTCACCGCGTGCCGAAAAAAAACCAATTGACGATCTAAAAAGGAGACTTGAACGTCGATTGAAAAAATAAAACAGTCAGTCACGCTCTCGCTCCCAAGCTGTATGCGTCGGAGCCATTTCTCATTATCGTCTAATTATCATAATTATTGTTAAATAAATTACATTTAAATAAAAATCGTTTCAAGCTTTTCATTTCTATCGATTCTGTGCGCATTTACCTCTTGCGAGAGGTAACATTTTTTGGTGCCGAAACCCGGGAGCAAAATCTAACCAGCTTGCGCCAAAATCAGAAGAAGAGAAAAGCTTTTCCATGAGTGCACAAGAACATGTACCATCCGCACCACTTCGAGCTCGTCGCCGACTCCACCGGACGCAAGAGCAACCAGGCGTCCTACTTCAACATCAGCCTGAGGCTGCAGAGGAAAGCGATGAAGCTCCATCAACTGCTCGACAGCACGAGCCGTCACGTCGAGCTGTAGCGGGCAAATGTGGACGTGCGCCGTCCGTTCAGCCACGGCCAGCCGCCATCGCACTCCAAAATGCGCCGGCCCGACCACGTTCTACGAAAGCAGCAGGTAAGTGCGAAAAAGCGCCGCTCGTACAATCTCAACCATCCGACGGCGACGTCGAAGGTACGCGTCCACCACGCCGAGCTGCGGCGGGAAAGCGCGAACGCACCCAGTCCATGCAGCATCAGCCAGCCGTCGACGCACTCCAGGGTGCGCCACCTCGCCACCGCTCAGCAGCGGGTGAGCGCGGACGTTCGCCATTCGCACAAAACCAGCCAGCCGCCGACGCACTCCAAGGTGCGCCGCTTCGACAGCAGTTAGGAGCGGGTAGGCGCGGACGTGTGCCGCCCGCACAAAACCAGCCAGCCGCCGACGCACTCCAAGGTGCGCCGCTTCGACAGCAGTTAGCAGCGGGTAGGCGCGGACGTGTGCCGCCCGCACAAAACCAGCCAGCCGCCGACGCACTCCAAGGTGCACCGCTTCGATAGCAGTTAGCATCGGGTAGGCGCGGACGTGTGCCGCCCGCACAAAGCCAGCCAGCCGCCAACGCACTCCAAGGTGCGCCGCTTCGACAGCGCTTAGCAGCGGATGAGCGCGGACGTTCGCCACTCGCACAACATCAGCCAGCCGTCGACGCACTCCAAGGTGCGCCTCCTCGACACCGCTCAGCAGCGGGTGAGCGCGGACGTTCGCCACTCGCACAACATCAGTCAGCCGTCGACGCACTACAAGGTGCGCCGCCTCGACACCGCTCAGCAGCGGGTGTGCGGGGACGTGCGGCGCCCGCACGATTTCTGCCCGTTTCCAACGTATTCCAGAGTATGCCGCCCCGACATCAGCCCGTATCGAGTGAGCACGAACTTATGCCGCTCGCCCGACCGCAGGTAACGAACAGCGCAGACCATCACGCGCCATCTTGACGCCATGAAGGAACAGCGGCACCGCACTCAAATCTGCGCTCTCAATTGCAACGGGCAGCAGCTGAGATAAGTGAGCGATACCGATCCGTGCGCCGACGACGAGATAACTCAATATCTTTTAACCTCGAATCAACAGCGAAACATCGACGAATACTGAAAATAGCCGCAACGTGGCACTTAATGTTATAAATAGAGCGCAATATAATGATTTCGAAAATGGTCGGAATCATAATGTTAATTTTAATAATCATAATGTCAATAATTTAAAAAATATGGACAAAGAAAATGACATTAATTACGCGAGAGTCGCGGACGGTTTGAATATTCGGGCACATAGCACTGGTTATTCCAGTAATAGAGTTTCAGATAAGGAAAGACGTGAGAACTCAAGTGGGGACTCGATAGAAATGTTGGCCAAAGCTCTAGAGAACTCGAGTAAAAATAATGATAATTCGCGATGGTTACATAGAATGTCGACTAGCAAAGTATTACCGACCTTCTCGGGCGACGCACTTGAGTGGTCACGTTTTAAACGCGCCTTTGAAGTATCGACTGTTCTTGGTGACTACTCAGATAGCGAAAATTTGATCCGTTTATGTGATGCGTTAAAAGGTGACGCTCGGGATGCAGCTAGGTCATTGTTTGTAGCAGGGAATAATACAGACGAAATAATGAAAACATTAGAAATGAGATTTGGAAATGCTAAATTAATAATGAATAAAATTATGGAAGAAATAAAGGGGCTACCGAGAATAGATTCACTTGAGATTAGTTTAGTCGAATTCGCAACACGCTTGAAAAATGCAGTAACGGCTATCAAATCTTTTGATAATCACATTGGATATTTGTACAGCCCAGAACTGACGAACGATTTGATTAAGAAGTTGCCTAATTCGATGGTATCAAATTATATAAGATATGCTACAGTTGAAGGTTTAAATAAAATAGATTTAGAAAAGGTATCAGCATTTGTATTCAAGGAAGCCGAATTAAGTATAGCTGCCGGTGTTTTACCTGTTATGACATCGAATAAGGCAACTAATGAATCGTCAGTAAAACCGGCGCGAAATCAACGTAACCAACAAAAAATTGTATGTGCGTTAAATGTAAGCGATGATTTCGTACTCGAATTGCAACCACGATCCAAATCTCCAAGTAGTTGCGCGCATTGCGGGCGGAGGAATCACAAAACGTATGCGTGTCGTGATTTTATGAAAGCGCCGGTAGCCCAACGCTGGAAGGTTGTCAAATCTGCGCGTTTGTGCTTTAATTGTCTTGATGAAGGTCATTCTCGAGCAAAATGTGATAAGGGGCCGTGTAATCGTTGTAATCGAAAGCATCATGAGTTATTACATTTTTACGATCCAAAAACGAAAGAAAATACAGACAATACACAAAGTAAAAGTTCGGGAAGCACACTTCGTACACAAGTATACTCTGTCTACCGTGACTAAACAAGCGTGACTAGAACCTCGCGTTATTTTGAAAATGCTTCCTGTCATGTTAATAGGTACCAAGTCGGAAAAGATAATCTATGCGTTATTAGATGAAGTTTCCACGGTCACACTAATAAATTCGAGAATTATTGAGGAAATTGGTGGAAAGAAAACGCAATGTAATGTGGCGTTACGGGGTGTAGCTTCTTATAAAAATATCACCGTTACCAGTGAGAAAGGGAATATTTTAATTAAGGGTGAAGTAGAAACGTTTCCTCTTGCAGGAGTTTTAGTCGTAAATGACTTAGTACTCCCGATGCAACATGTGGCCAAAGAAGTTGTAGATCTTTGTCGTAGTTTTGCCAGAGTCACAGTAAGCCATTATAGCGCCACGCCAGATTTATTAATTGGCCAAGATCATGGTAAATTAATCATTGCTCGCGAATTATTTGAGATAAATAAAGGGAAGTAGTATACCCTTCGCTATGGGCCGTCACAACAAACCTGACCTTGACAGCAGGCGCCAGCTGGGGTCAAGGTCAAGCAGCCCGACGACGCATAGCGACGGCGACGTACACGTGTGTGTGCACACACACACAATCATATTCTGGAGAGAGCACACGCACGCACGTACACGCACACCCCGCACACACACACACACATACACACACACATACACACACACACACACATACACACACACACCTGCCCACACACACGCATCCACACAGACACCCGCCCGCACGCACGCATACACACAGACACCCCGCTCGCACGTATGGATACACGTACAGACATGCACGCGCATACACATACAAACACAAGCACATACACAAACACACACCCAAACACACACATACACACACACACACACACACACATGACACGACCCATAGCACTGCATCAGAGAACATTCAGAGAAAGAGAGAGAGAGAGAGAGAGAGGAGAGAGCAGTTATGGCTTCACTTTAGCGCATCAAAACGTGTGTATGTGTGTGTATGTGTGTGTATATGTGTATGTGTGTGTATGTGTATGTGTGTGTATGTGTGTGTATGTGTATGTGTGTGTATGTGTGTGTATGTGTATGTGTGTGTATGTGTGTGTGTGTATGTGTGTGCGTGTGTGCGCAGCGCTACGGTGTCCCAAGATAAGTTATATCTTCAAGACCGGTTCGCTTTGACATGACAACAGTAGTTATGGCTACACTTTGGCACATCAAAACTTATGTGTGTGTAAGAGTGAGAAAGAGAGAGAGAGAGAGAGAGAGAGAGACGCATTCTTCTAATTCTCATAAGTCTTTCGAAGGCCGGGACAATAGGTTGCGAAGCATTTCCTAATGGAATGTTTGCTTCCGCAGCTTCCTCGGCTACATTCAACTTCAGAGCTCCACTATCTGTTAACATTTTAAAATTAGCTACACACACACACTTCACCTCGTTATTTATAGTTTTAATATTTCCTTAAACGTAATGATCGGCGGCGCAATGTCTCAATTTTATCGTCTAAAAACCGTAATTTATTCAAATGTTCGCGAGCCCTTTTGAACGTTTTTACGTATTTTTTCTGCGTTTCACGTCTTTTTTTTGGCGCACCACGTAAATTATTTAACTTCAATTTCTCTTCTAAATCGCTAATCACTTTATTTAAAATTACCGCACCATCGTCGAATCTTTCGTTTTTTTGAAATCCACGAAATTTACCGATATACTCACACGCGCGATTAATGAGTGAGGTATTATTCTCACCCGCACAAGATTTAGCCACGAACCTCATTATAGCAGGAGAGTCGTGGGTACACTGACAATTAATCGTAATTTTTGTAAAAAAGGAAAATAACTATCTTCTCTGTTTTTTAAGGGGGCTAGACACCTTTTTTCTCTGAAATAAGAAGTCACATTTTAATACATAAATGTAAACTAATTATTTCATACTTTTTACATATAAAAGTGGGTATATTTACCTTACCTTAAAACTTTCTCCGATGGGCCTTTTATATGGTCCAGAACCATAGTCATCGATGAAACAAGTTTTTTCACTAACCGTAAGCTTTGAAATTTTCCTGTGGATGGATTGACTCCAGATTTTAACTAAATTACTCCTGAATAGTATAATTCTCATATGAGTGTAGGGATTTAGGATTAAATATCGGAAAAAATTTTTACATCACAAAAATTATAAAAAAATATAAAAAATTTAAAAAAATTAAAAAAAAAACTCTTGAAAAACAGCACAATTTTTTTTTCTCATTAGATCAAAAATCCCTACACTCATATGAGAATTATACTATTCAGGAGTAATTTAATTCAAATCTGGAGTCAATCCATCCACAGAAAAATTTCAAAGCTTACGGTTAGTGAAAAAACTTGTTTCATCGATGACTATGGTTCTGGACCATATAAAAGGCCCATCGGAGAAAGTTTTAAGGTAAGGTAAATATACTCACTTTTATATGTAAAAAGTATGAAATAATTAATTTACATTTATGTATTAAAATGTGACTTCTTATTTCAGAGAAAAAAGGTGTCTAGCCCCCTTAAGTTATTGACTTGAAATTTAAAATGTATTTATACTTCGTAATTTAGATTCGATTAATGATGAAAAATGAATGATTTCTGCGAAACTAAAAATTAAAAAATTAAGAATTTTATCATTATAAACTTTAAAATGTTTCATGAAAATAATAAATGTGAATGTTGATTAACAGAAATTATCACGAAGAAAAAAATGCAACGCCGTAGAGTTGCACATTATTTTACATTGCTGGTAACTTATCTCGTAATACATCCAACGTGTTTTGCTAATGTCACGTACCGATGGCTCAGCGAGTTGCAGTATAATGGAACACCCATATTTTCGTTAGTCTAAGAAGTTAAGATATATATTAAATTTCTTTATGACACAGCCTGTCTAATGTTACAAATAATATGTGCGATTATAAAATAAGAAAAAAAGTGAGAAAAAGTCACTCACGTGAAATGCTGACAGCTGAGTCAGATAAATTCTTTAGTTTTGTCTTTACCGTAATCATTAAAAACATCTTTATTACGTTACATAGAGAGTATGCGGTTACTGAATAATTAAGATGACATATTATTTTGGCAAGGTGTAGATTACATTACCGTGAAAAGAATTTCGCTACGCTAGTGAAACCAGCAAAATCTCTTAAAGGACTGTTTATTTCTAGAAGACACGTGTTTGCTGACTCGAGAGAAATGTGACGTATGAGAGGCGCATCAAAGTGTAACTGTATATTTTTTCATTAAATTAGTATATGTAGCGCCAGTATATTTAAGGAGAATACTGGCTTGACTCGTCAGTACGCTTTGGCTAGTTGACAACAAGAGATCACCCAGTAAAAATGGTTAGAGCTAGTTTTAGTCACCTTGTGAAAATTTTGCGACTTGCTTTACGCATCGCAAGAAATCGCGAACCACACATTCGTACAATGTGTGGACCTGTGTGGTCCAGTGATTTTGAAAGATTATCTTTAGATGTGTTATGTAAAAAATTGCATTTCCTTTACTGCATTGTCGGATATCTACAATCAATTACATGTACGGTATCGGCTTATTTCATAATAGAGATATTCTTTCAATCGTTGTGAAGGCCGTAAAGCAACGTAACGAGCACACCGATTCTCTAGCCGGGTGTATAATGCGACGCCATTGTAAGTATCACATTTTTATTATCAATATTTTTCTTTATCTTCTATAAATTAAATCGATTTTGCCCACAGCAGTCAATCAAATGCTCGACGATACGGAAGGTGACGAATTCATCATGCGGTGTCAATATCAAGACGATGCACAGCCAGGACCTTCGGCAGCTGATGATCCACAATCTGGTCCTTCAGCAGCCGATGTATATCGTCATAATGAAGATATAGCAAATCGTAAGTATTGAATCTGTTATAATAATTTTCATATTATTAAGGCACGATTCAATATTTCAGCTTTATAACCAGTAACCTACGCTGTACATCACGAAAACGAGGAAACACGTAATCGTAAGTATTGAAAGTATTAAAATAAAATAATAATATTTTACAATGTATAAATTTTGATACATTTCAATACTTTAGTTACAGAAGTTGATTCATCGCTTTCAACGATGACGCAACATGTCGAGGAAGGATATGATTCGGACTCTAGCAGTAGCAGTAGCAGTACCAGTAGCAGTACCAGCAGCAGTAGCAGTATTAGCAGAACTGATACAGCTGAAGAAAGAAATGACGAAAGTAAGGATGTATAATATTTTTAATATTTTCAAAATAAAAATAAAAATAAAAATAAAAAATGAAAATAATTATTTCACAGCTAATTATTTACAGCATGGTGAAGGATCAAGACCATGCTTTATCGTAGAAAGCGAAACAACACGGCGCTATCACCGTTTTCGTTATCAAGGACGAGAGATACGAGGAAGACTAGCTGACCCCCGGCAAATGCTAACATTTATATGTGGCTCGAAGCTTGCTCAAAGGATTTACATAGACAACTCTGTAGTCGCGGGGAGGCTACCGACTTTATAGGGGTAACGATAAATAGTGAAAGATTTAATCATGGACCTTTATGGCATTCTTTTAGACCGATTAAAGAGTTTAATGTAGAAGACCTTCGGGATCTGTTATCAAGTGCAATTCAAAGTGCAAATAATTTTAATATTAGCGATAAATTGTCAGTTAGCTGTGCAGTTGTGAGAGGTGTAGCAGGACGTGGTCGGACACAGCTAACTCATGAAAATGTCAAGAAAAAGTCCATCTTATCTATTAAAAATGACGACAATCTTTGTTTGCCACGAAGCTTGGCCACCGCCTATGCTTATGTCATCAGAGGCCAAATACGAACGGGAAGATTGCACGAATATTAGAACCTTATTCGTCGAAGCAATGGATCCGTTCAAAAGGGAGCAGCCGAGGAGCTTTTAAACTTAGCAAATGTTCAGATTCCAACAAGAGGTTGCGGTCTCGAAGAAATTCATCGTTTTCAAATCTTTTTTGCCACACGCTCTACAGCTCTAGTGGTGTACTCTTTTAGAAATTTTGCCCGCGGATATCCGCCTCTCTACGATGGCACACGTTTTGTTATGGACATACAAAGATGTATTACCAACACTTTACGAATTATGTACTACGAACATTCCAATCACTATCAACCTATTCTGAATTTGGTTGGTGCTAGTGGAACCTGTGGTTACTGCATACCGTGTAATAAAAGTTACTGGCATGTCGAAGACCATCGATGCACAAATAAGTGTTCTAAATGTTTGATGTCACCACCGTGCACTGCATTCGGAAATATTAGAAAGTGTACCTTGTGCTGTAGGACCTTTTTCAGTGAAGATTGTTTTCAAAATCATTTAAAGAAAGGCTCGTATAACAAGAATAATAGTGTGTGTGATAACATAAAATTATGCCAAAAGTGTTTTAAAATTGTTCTCGAAAAAAATCGCCGAAGTGTAAAACATGAGTGTGGTGTATCATATTGTGACACATGCAAATTAAGATTACCACTTGGATATCTGTGTTACATTCAACCTATTAAATTGAACGAAACAGTGAGAGATGTTTTATTCTTATTCTACGATTTTGAGACTCAACAGGCGATGCCTGTGTTGGATGACGAAGAAAGAAAAATCCATGTTCCAAATTTGTGCGTTGTGTAGCAAACGTGCACTCATTGTCTTGACATCAATGACGTTTCTATTAGATGCAATCATTGTGGAGTTCGTGAATACGTGTTTAAAGATGAACCAGTGAAGCAGTTGATTGATCTTGCTTTAGCTCTAAGACAACAATTTAAAAAAATAGTTTGCATCGCTCACAATGCGCAAGGTTTTGACGCGCAGTTTATATTCAAATACATTGTCGAACAATACAGAGGTATACACGTAGATCTAACCGTAATAATGAATGGGTCGAAGATTATCTTAATGGAGATTGCGAATGTAAAATTTATAGACAGTCTAAATTATTTTCACATGCCATTAAGTAGTTTACCAAAAGCCTACGGATTACATGAAATCGAAAAAGGTGTTTTTCCACATTTGTTTAACACACCTGAAAACCAATTGTACGAAGGATCACTCCCTCCTTTGGACATGTACTCACCAGGCAGTATGAGCATCAAGGAAAGAGAACGTTTTTTGGAGTGGTATAATGAGCAATCAACAAACGGTTGTGTGTTCAACTTTCAAAACGAAATTGTGAGGTATTGTAAACAGGATATGACAATTTTAAGATTAACTTGTTTAGCCTTTCGAAAAACTTTTACGAAATTTGGCGTGGATCTATTTGCCGAATGCACCACTATAGCTTCGACTTGTATGCGCGTGTTTCGCAAAAAATTCTTAAAAAAGAATCAAATAGGTATCGTTCCACCTCGCGGTTATAGATGGTGCGACAATCAGTCTCAAAAAGCGGTGTATTGGCTGTGCTGGATGGAAAAGCGTATACTTTGTCGCTTCATCGAACATGCAGGACATTCGAGAGAGAGAAGGCTACCCGAAGGTCTGATTGTAGATGGCTACAGTCAACCGCGGCCCGACGAAAATCACAGAGGCATAGTACTTCAATTTCACGGTTGTTTTTGGCACGGATGCCCTCGCTGTTTCAGGATTAATAGAGATACAGTTTTGACGAGTGGTGATTCAATGGACGCTAGATATGAAAGAACAGTAGCTATTAGCGATAAGATAAGGTCAAACAATTATAAATTAATTGAGAAATGGGAATGCGAGTTTAACACTGAACTCTCCCTGAAAGATGATCAGCTTCAGCGCTTTGTTCAAGAAAATGTCGATAACGTGAAACGAAAACCTTTGGATGCGCGAGATGCTTTTTTCGGTGGACGAACAGGTAACACCGTTAAAATGTTCGATTGCAAAGGTGAAAGAAAAATAAAGTACGTCGATGTATGCTCGTTGTACCCGTATATCTGCAAACGAGGTAAATTTCCCCTTGATCATCCCAACATATACGTCGGCGAAGAAGATTGTTATCAGTTCTTATGAACATACAAAGACATCTCTCGAGTGAACGGTTTACTAATGTGTGACGTGCTTCCACCGCAAAACCTGTACCACCCCTTATTACCGGTAAGAATGCATGGTAAACTAATATTTCCCTTATGTCGCACGTGTAGTGAACAAATGATCCAAGAAGATTGCCCGCATCAAGACTCAAATGATCGAATTTTACAGGGAACGTGGGTGTCTGAGGAAGTTAAAGAGGCTGTCAAACTGGGGTATACAATTCAACGCGTTTACGAGATCTGGCAATACGAGATGACGCAATATAATCGAAAAGAAGGCAAAGGTGGAATATTTGCCGAATATATCAGTGAGTTTTTCGCGCAAAAAACTTTGGCGTCTGGTTTTCCACCTGGTTGTCTGAACAACCAAGATGAAGACGAATACGTAAAAGAATTGGAGGTCAATGAAGGTATTAGTTTAAATAAAGACGCGATACAGTACAACGCCGGTCTAAGATCAGTCGCAAAACTATGCCTAAACTCTTTATGAGGTAAATTTGGTCAACGTCAAAACATGACACAGACAGAAGTCATTACTAAACCAGAAAGATTGACAGAGTTACTTACCAGCCCAGAAATAGACGTTAACGGAATTATACCAGTCAATGACGAAACACTCTACGCCAACTGGTGTTACAAAAACGAAACTCTGCTGTCATCTCCAACGACAAGTGTTGTGATTGCCGCCTTTACAACAGCACAGGCCCGACTGGAGCTATTCAAGTACTTGCACACTTTGGGGCCCCGAGCTCTCTACTACGATACGGATTCTGTTTTTTATGTTAGCGGAGAGGCTAGTGCCGAGCGCGATTTACCACCAGGTGTAGCTCTAGGTGAACTCATGGACGAATTGGCTAGTAACGGAAACGGTACGTACATAACCTCGTTTTTATCCGGAGGTCCAAAATTTTACGCGTACAAATTTAAAAAACCGGACGGAAAGAAAAAGTACGTGTGTAAAGTAAAAGGCATAAAGCTAAATTACTCCAATAGTCTACAAATAAATTTTGACACTCTTCGCGAGATGATCACTTCACCGGGTAGTGAGATATTGCTATCTAATTTTGCTATTCGACGAACAGTATTCCAAGAGGTAATAACGCAAAATGAAACAAAGACGTGTAAAACCGTGTACGGAAAGCATACGGCTATATTCGCGGTCCGCCTACTACTGATGCATCAGAGAACCACACCCTGGAAATCTAGTGACGTTGGTATAGCAACGCAAGGAGCGCACTCGTAATCGGTGGCGCTACAGTATAAAAACAGCTCATTGGCTACCGCTGTGTCTCCATCGTCGTGATTAGCGGTGGCGGCGCACCAGAAGAGAGCTCATTGGCTGCTGATGCGCCTCCAAGCGGTGGCGGCGCACCAGAAGAGAGCTCATTGGTTGCTGGTGTGTGTCCCCAAACGACGGTGGCGTACCAGAAGAGACCTCATTGGCTGCTGGTGCGCCCCAATAAGCTGATTTAGCGGTCGCGGGAGGCGCAGCGGCTAAGAGCTCATTGGCCACCGGTGCGCTGGCGAAAGAGCTGCTTTGTCGCGGAGCTAGCCCCACCACAAGGCTCGCGGACTCGTGAGCGGCCGCGCGCGGGGGGCCCCGGGGCGCGGTAACGAGCTCTTCGGGAGAAGTGTTTCAGAGTGCCCAGTCAGTGTGAATTATGGACACGCGCTGGAAACATCCGTGGACGTGTACGTTGAATGGCCCCACCGGTTGCGGTAAAACAGTATTTGTTAAAAAATTTCTGAAATACATTAACCGTTTGAGCGACACTCGCTTCGAGCGTATTATTCTTTATTACGGTGAATGGCAATCGGGATACAGAGGTCTGGGTAAAGACGTTGAATTTCGCGAAGGTCTACCGCAAAACACCGATTGGCTTAACGATCCGAAACCTAAGTTGATCATCATCGACGACCTCACGCGCGAATCGTCCTCTGGAGGAGCCATAGTGAATCTCTTTACGAAAGGCAGTCATCACAACAACTTGAGCGTGATTTTTATCACTCAAAACATCTTCCATCAAGGCAAAAGTCAGTGCGACATATCTTTGACCGCTCAGTACATTGTAATCTTTAGGAATTTGCGAGATCGTGCCCAGATACGTCATCTTGCCAGGCAAGTATATCCTGGAAATCCTCGATTTTTAGAAGAAGCCTACCGGGACGCAACATCGCAAGCTTTTGGCTACCTCTTGTTTGATCTGAAGCAAACCACATTGGATAACTGTCGATTTCGAACGTGTATTTTCCCCGATGATGAGTACCAGTACGTTTACGTACCGCGAAAACAACTGAAAAACAGTCAAAATCAAGTTCCAATCGTGGCATTGCAATGACTACAAAAACGCGTTATCCTTTTGGTCGAAAAGATGCTACCGTCTTGGCGGCATTGTACCATTTTAACAAAGAACAGCGGAAAGCAGTTTTACAGAAAGCTGATGCATAATTGGTTCGTCGTATTTGCGAGTGCGCTTTAAACGTATTGATAGGTAACGTTCCGTTAAGTAAAGGTCACAAGGGTCGGCTGCATAAGCATGCAAAAGTTCTGCGAAAGCTAGCATCACCGGATATCACTTTACAACGAAGAAGAAACATTATAGTGCAACGTGGTGGTTTTTTGCCTGCTCTGCTAGCACCTCTGATTGGCACGCTTCTTGCTAATCTCGTGAATAAATAAACATGGAACACGCGAGAAAGATGATTCTCCTACCGCAAGAGAGCCTTGAACGTTTGCAAACCACGCTTGGAAAAGATAAGATAAAATCTGTGCAAACACCGGGATCGGTGACGAGTAGACTCGATGCTGAAATGAGCGAAATATTAAACTCACCAACATGCAAAGGCGATCGTGAAAAGTGGACTCTCTACCGTCAAGTTTTACAGCGATATCTTCACTTTAAAGGAACCGAAGGAGGAGATAAGTATAAAAAAGAACAAAAGAATGACAGTGTCAGCGAATCTAATACGGTGGACGATAATGAGCAGCAAGAGGAGGAGGAGGAGGAGGAGGAGGAGGAGGAGGAGGAGGAGGAGGAGGAGGAGGAGGAGGAGGAGGAGAAGGAGGAGGAGGAGGAGGAGGAGGAGAAGGAGAGGAGGAGGAAACCGATGAGCTCATTGACGCAAACATTATCTATACCGTCCCGAAAAAGTACAAAACGAAAGGCAAACAGCTCGTGCGATGCTTGCGAGCTGGTGGTAAAGTAGTTTGGGATGCCAACGGAGCTGTAACGATAGATGGCACGATTGTGCCCGGAGCCAACATTGTCAACTTGGTGAATGACGCAATGAGAGATAGAAAAAGGAGCGCTCCGCCTGGTCATCTTCAGTTCGCTGTCGCTCTTCGCCAAACAACTGTACCCCGAGAGTTTATAGGTAACAAACGTGTTTGGAACGACGTTACCAGATCCTCGCCGACCAGTGAGCATTTAGAAAACAGTGCTTTTACTACACCGCCTTCCGTTCCTATTTTGAGAGTTCAGAGTAGCGGCGACAACGCCGCTGAGGAATCAGATCCAGCGCAACCCGAAAAAAGAAGAAAAAAGAAGCCAGCTAAAAAAAAGAAGGTCTCACCACCACACTCTGAAATACTGTCATGGCGCGGAATGAGCAAGACATTCGGGCTGCGCTAATAAATTCTCAAGAAGAAGAAAAAGAGAAAAACAGCGTTCTAGATGCGCTCGTTGATTTATTACCGTTTGAAATGCATGTACCGCATTACAAATTTTGCGGACCCGGAACTAAGCTAGCAAAGCGTATCGAACGTGGCGACGTAGGAATCAATCCGTTAGATGAGGCCTGCCGACAGCATGATCTAGCTTATGCTGACTCGAACAGTGACCGTCGTCAAGCCGACCGAGTTTTAGCGCGATATGCCTTCTCTCGCATGCTCGCCGAGGAAACGCCGTCTGACGAAAGAACAGTCGCGATGATGACAGCTCGCTGCATGGTTAGCAAGATAACTTTTGAAAAATTTTTTTCGCGTATCAAGAATGTTATCAGGACACGAGACAAGAAAGATAAAAAACCAAAGCGTGGACAAATAAAAAAGGATAAGAAGACGAAGGAACAGAAACCAAAGGATAAGAAGAAAATAGACAAAATAATAATCTCGAACAATGAATAAAACGTTTGAAAAACTTTATTACGAAGCACATCGGCCTTCGCGTACACTGGTGCTGATAAACTTTTGCGAGCTACGCGTAAAAAATACGATCGTCAAAGTGTTATTGAATGGCTTGAGAGTCAAGATGCTTATAACTTGCATAGACCTGTTCGACATTGTTTTCCTAGACGTAATTATAATGTGCGCAATTTCGACGACGTGTGGGAAGCTGATTTGATGGACATGAGATCTATAAAATCTTACAACGATGGCGACAGCTACGTTCTAACCGTTATCGATGTTCTCAGCAAATACGCATGGGCTGAACCTGTCAAGGACAAAACTTCGAGAAATGTCGCTGATGCTTTTCTGCGTATTTTGTCGAGAAGTAACGGACGGAAACCAATATGTCTTCAAACTGATAAAGGTAAAGAATTTATCGGCGGGGCGTTGCAGAGGGATCTCTCAAAGCACGGTATAGCGTTTAGAGTGGTACGCAGTCCAGATGTAAAAGCGTCTATTGCGGAAAGATTCATAAGAACTATAAAAGAAAGAATATGGCGGTATTTTACTCGCAAAAATACACGAAGGTATGTTGATGTTTTGCAGAATATCGTAGAGGCGTACAATCATACCGAACATTCGGCCACAAAAATGGTACCAGCAGTCGTAATACTGTACAATGCAGCCAAAGCTCGTGAAAATTTACAACGTCGATATGGTAATCGTGTTTTCAAAACTCTTAAATACTGCATCGGTGACTTGGTGCGCGTCAGTCGTGCAAAGAACGTTTTCGCTAAAGGATATGAGAGTGGCTGGACACTAGAGATTTTTAAAATTACACGAATCTCAACGACGCGTCCGCCTGCAGTTTATTATTTAGAAGACTTGGCAGGTGAGGAAATTGACGGTTTTTTCTACGCCGAAAAATTGTGCAGAGTACGTAAAAATTTAACTACAGACGTTTTTGAAATTGATGAAATTTTGAAAACTAGAGGCAAAGGTTCGTCTAAAGAATATTTTGTAAAGTGGAAAGGATACAGCGATAAGTTCAATTCCTGGGTTAGAGCGAATAAATTGACGAATATATAAAAAAATTTTAAAATGAAAGATCAGTTTTATATTGTGTTGCCGAGCAACAGCAGCATGAATTATTTTGCGGAAAATACCACGACACGTTTCATCACACAACTCCCTCAGCAGATACGTCTTCAAGGTTCTTGGTCAGTCGCGCTTACGGAGGTTCAAATTCCGTTGACGTTTCAACACGTGTCTTCCGAGCAACCGGATAGGACAGTTTCGCTTAATCTCATTTCACACTCGACTCTAGAGACAACGGCAAAAAATGTTAGTACTATAGTGTCGCTGGTTCGTCCAGGAATTTACAGAGATATAAACATTATAATAAGCGAGCTAAATAATTTAAATTGTATAGAGGGCCATTTGGAATTCGATCTCGATCCCGGTGGTTACGTGACAATCTACAGAGTTTGTACAAAGATAACTTGCTCTGAATTCAGTCACCAACATTTTTTATCCAAGAAGTTGCGAAAAATTTTGGGATTCGAACGCATGAATAGTATTTTCATAAGAGATGAAGAATCAGTAGTAAGTGATAGACCTGCTCATCTCTCCAATGGGCTTCCATCCATGCTTATGATTTATAGCGATATTTGCGAACCTTACGTAATAGGTGACGTTCAATCGCGATTGTTGCGAGCAGTATCGTGAAACATCGACGATGATTACACGTACGGTAGTACGAGAATCAAGAGTTTCTCCCCACCCATGTACATACCTTTATTATTCAACTCATTTCAGACAATCGAAATCGATATAAGGGACCAAAGTGGTCGTGCGATCCCATTCGATTACGGTACTCTGACGGTGACACTTCATTTCAAGAAACTTGACTAGAACTCAGTTTTAATACAATGATGGAGCGTTATCAAGAATACTTCAACATGCACGTCGGCGGTGGATACAGCGGAGGGGAGGTGTTTGGTGGGGGTCAACGGATTAATGGTGGGGTCGGACGTATTTACGTTGGATCCTCCTACCAAAGGGGGTACGGCGGTATTGGTTCATTTTTGGCTGGAATTTTCCGTCGCGTTCTCCTACTTTTCACTCGTGGAGCCAAAGCTGTTGGGAAGGAGGCTGTGCGTACTGGTATGAACATTATGTCTGATGTTACCGAGCGAAACACTCCGTTTAAAGAGTCGATTCGCAAACGCTTTAAAGAATCTGGCGAAGTTCTCAAACGAAAAGCAGAGGAGAAATTGGATAAGCTAATGGAGGGGTCTGGATGTAAATTACCACGCTACGGCTTACCACATCAGTTGCGAATGGGCGCCGGCTCTGATACAAATCACAGAGGTAAAAAGAAGAGCAGCTCTAGAAAAAGGAAAACAAGAAAATGCAAGTCTAATAGTTCGAAAAGAGGCAAGGCTAAGAGAAAACAAACGAAACAAAAGAAGAAGAGAACCACGAGAGATATTTTTGGATAGATAAGATGGCATTTTTACACACCCATTCGTGCGAGTGTCTGAAGTCGGAGTTGTTTCTGTTTGAAATTCCTCCTACTCAAACAACGATAGAAAATTCACACTGGATACAATATAAACCAATATCGTCTTTAACTGATGACTCACCTATAGAATTTGTGTTACCGGACAATGGTGAAGAATATATTGATCTTGCTCACACGATGCTTAGTCTGTGAGTAAGTCTACAAACTACGGTTGACGTACCACAAGCCGTTACAGACCAGGTACCCAAAGTCGGTCCTGTCAATAATTTTATGCATTCTTTATTTAATCAAGTGGATGTATGTTTTAATCAAAAGCCGGTATCATCGCCTACAAACGCGTACGCTTACAGAGCGTACCTTGAAACTTTATTAAATTATGGACCTGCTGCAAAAAATTCGCATTTGACGAGTGTGCTGTGGTACAACGATACTGCTGGAAAAATGGACGACGATCAAGATGCAAATGCAGGCCTTGTGCAACGTCGCAAATTACTGTCTGAAACAAAATCAGTTGACATGATTGGCCATCTTCACTGCGACGTGTTCAATCAAGAAAAATTATTAATAAACGGTGTCGAGGTAAGAGTGCGATTAGTAAGGTCTCGCGATAGTTTTTGTCTCATGGATCCTACGGGCTGTTACTCTGTACATATCGACGAAGCTAATCTTTTAGTTAGGCGAGTCAAAATTAGTCGAGGTATATTACTAGCACACGCCCAATCACTTTCGAAGACAACTGCGAAATATCCTCTCACGAGGGTTGAGGTTAAAGCTGTAACAATGCATAGAGGTATTCACGGTGAAACTTTGGATAATATAATATTAGGTCAACTGCCAAAGCGAATTATAATCGGGTTTGTTGACAATAAGGCTTTCAATGGCGATCGAGCTCTAAATCCGTTTAACTTTGAACATTTTAATATAAATTTTCTATGCTTATACGTTGACGGTGTACGAATACCTTCTAAACCACTACAACCTAATTTTGGAGCTAGCAAATTATACATTGATGCTTATCATACGTTATTTTCTGGAACAGGCGTACATTTTCTTAACGAGGGTAACCAAATCTCGCGTGAATCATATCCTAATGGCTATTGTCTTTTCGCGTTTGATTTAACTCCCGACCTATCGGTAACGAATGCACTCATTGGAATTTGATGAAGCACAGTAGCGTCAGATTAGATGTACGATTCGCTGAAGCATTAGCCAATACTATAAATTGTATTGTCTATGCTCAGTACGATAATATTTTGGAAGTAGATGCATCGCGTCAAGCTATTGTAGACTTTAGTGGTTAAAATAACAAAGTACAGATGGCGTTGTGGTACTACATATACGTGGAAGGTTTGTTTCTTGATGGCCAGTACGTTTCGAGTCGTGATTGTCATTGCAAGCTACATACGAACGATGGATTTAATTATAGATATATAATAACAATGCACCAAAGGAAATCGCTGTTGTTGCTCTTAATGGTGATTTTCACGGTCATTTGTTAGTGGCTCCGACAGCTTGTGTAGATAATTTGAGCGCTGAAATTAGAAGACAAAATAATTGGTTAACTCAGCATTGCCATGGCATTAATTACTTGGAAGGTGAAGTTGATTTGAAAGTGTTTCATAAAACTCTGCAAGATTTATCAAAAAGTGCTCGAAAAATTTACGTTAGAGGTAGTGAAAAGTGGTTGATGCTTCATAAAATTATAGCAAACGAAATCATCGATGTAGAGTATGATGTAGATTGTCCTCCGTTCGATAAGTTATCATCTAATGTATATTGTATGCATCACGCTTTAAAATTTTCGGGTCATAAATATCGATGTGCGTTAAATCACGCGTATCTTTTGAAAGGCTACTTATCTTCACGCCTTGGTTATCTAAATAAAAATTTAATCGATCTTCATAATGGGCAGCCTTCAAATATTGAAGATCCTTTTACCCATCCAGTCGCATACTGTAGGTGTATTCCCAGCCGATCAAATTCCGCGGGTGTGGACCAAGCCGACGGTGTTCATCGTTAACACTGACGACCATACCAAGCCTGGCATGCATTGGGTTGCGTTCTACGTCGATAGATCTTCTAACGGTGTATACTTTGATAGTTTTGGATTAGCACCTATAATACCCGATCGCATAAGCCGTTTGCGAAAAAATTGTAAAACATTTCGTTGGAACGCAATACAACTTCAAAATGACGCATCCGATGTATGTGGTCAATATTGTATTATGTTTTTAAGCTATATGAGTAATGGTTTAGGTTTCAAGAAGTTCCTGGATAATTTTTCTGTCAACTTGGAGAAAAATGATAACGTAGTTAGACGCTATGTGCGCTATAAAAAAGCTGACGGAAATTTCATTGGCAACGGTGGATGCTTCGTCAGACGTTTGCAAAACTCTCGCTCTAAAATGTCTTTGTTATAATTGTCAGCATTTCTATTATCACGCGAAAGAAGTTTTTATGTAAGGCGATACAACGTGTGTCATGGAAATTTAACCGTTTCAACTACATGTGCGTCATTGTTTAACCTTGCTAGTCCATTCTTTATTTCTCAAACATCTGCACTTTTTTTACCGTGTACATAGTTTGAAAAGCTGTATTTAAAGGATCACTTCAGAGTGTTTAGCACCACTCGCTTTCTACTCGTAAAGATCGCCATGGCGACCCTACCACGAGCTGCACAACACCCACATCAAGTCTTTTGTACGTTGTACGCCTTAAATAAATCGTTCACCAAGAAGGTAATTGTTGGTTTGAAATATGACGAGCTCGTCGACAAGTTCGACGACGAGTGCTATAAACCTGTGGTTCGACTATTATCTAATGACTTTGAAGGTGTTGCATTTTTATACAACGACTGGGAAGAATTCAAAACAAGTTTAGACGACATTGATAAATATTTTCGTGGACTTGATAATAGTTTAAAGGACCAGAAAATTTACGGAAACGGCTGGACTTTAAAATTCACCACAAGTCACCAGGAAAAAGCAATCGAAATTGAAGGAGATAGGAGGTCTGGTGTTGGTCGAATCAAGCGGTTTCGCCATAGTTTGGTAATGAAAACAGTTACTTTTGATTGTCTCCAAGAATTTATTGTAAAGTGTGTCGATACTCGTCTTAAATATTTAAATTCTATTGCGAGTAGTGTACAATATCTTACCTGCGACGTTATGGGGTTTATTAAAACTAAAAGTAGTCTCATGCATGAAGCACAAGTACAACTATATACACCTAGTATTGTAAAAGACGTTGTAAATTTAATTGATGATGATATAACAGACGAAATAACCTCTAGTGTAGAAAAGCAATGTAAAGAAAAAGATCAAGCGTCTCTACCTAAGCGCGACGTTGCTGATGTTTTGTATCAGATTGTATCATTACACATGCCAAGAATTGTTGATGTATTAAATACTATATTATTTGATAATAAATAGAAAAATTTGAATATACTTACTATGTACTTCTTTTTGTCTTCCTTGCCTTCCTCTTAATCCCAACTTATTATATTTTTAAAACCGTTAATTTTTAATTTACATTTCTAAATTGTAACTTATATAAATTCAATTTTATTTCACGAAATGAAGCTAGCTTGCATTTGAATATTTTTTGAATAACGTATTATGTTGAGTGGCACCCTCCATGTTTAATAATTTAAATGTTGTGAGGATCCTCGTGAGGGCCAATTCCCAGAAATAAATTTGAAAACAATCTTGAATACTAGATTGCAACGTTTCGTCAGGAAGTTCCCTGACCTCTTCAGGCTTTATTAAAAATATATAGAGTTAAAACACATACAAAAATAAAAATAAAAAACTAGTCAAATAAATTAAACACTATCTATGCAAAAACCTTTACCTATATTATATATATAGGTAATATATATATATATATATATATATATATATTACCTATATATATATATATATATATATTATATATATATATTATATGATAGGTAAAGTATATATATTATATTATAGGTAAAGGTTTTTGCATAGATAATGTTTAATTTATTTGACTAGTTTTTTATTTTTATTTTTGTATGTGTTTTAACTCTATATATTTTTAATAAAGCCTGAAGAGGTCAGGGAACTTCCTGACGAAACGTTGCAATCTAGTATTCAAGATTGTTTTCAAATTTATTTCTGGGAATTGGCCCTCACGAGGATCCTCACAACATTTAAATTATTTTTTGAATAAGTATTTTTAAATTATTTAATTGAAAGAATAAAAAATTAGTTGAAATTAGATACTCATAAATATTTTAATTTGCTGACGCAATACGTAATTTGATTACGTATGTATATCAAATAACCGACTGAAACACGTTCACACACGCATACACACGTCTGTATGTGATTTCTTGTCCTTGACCCCAGCTGGCGCCTGCTGTCAAGGTCAAGTTTGTTGTGACGGCCCATAGCGAGGGGTATACTACTAAGGGACACTCATAATTTCTCGATGCATGTTAGGATGGGTAATATACGGATCTCAAGCAAAGAAAGACTTGGTAGGACAAGTTAATGTATTAAAAGAATCTTTTTGTATGAGCAAAAAGGAGACACGTAACACGCGAGATGATAGATTAGATAACACCGTGAGAGAATATTTCGATATTGATGCAATAGGCATCGAAAACAAACATAAGCATTCATCTGCGGAAGAACAAGCTTTAAAAATACTAGAAGAAACGAGTCGCTATATTGGAAACGCGTGGGAGGTAGGATTATTATGGAGAGACGATTACGAAAACTTACCAAATAGTCGGGCGTCCGCGCTGAGACGATTGCAGCTACTAGAAAAGAGACTAGATAAGGATAAAGATTACGCCGAAAAATACTATCTCGAAATGGACAGGCTTTTTGAAAACGGATTCGCTGAACGAGTAGTAAAACCTATCGAAAATACTAGAATTTGGTATCTCCCACATCACGGTGTGCAGAATATTAATAAGCCCGGTAAAGTACGCCTTGTATTCGATGCGTCGGCTCGAACTACAAACGTAAGTCTTAATGAACTTTTGCTTCCCGGCCCAGATTTATTGAAGTCGCTCCCGGGAGTGTTAATGAGTTTTCGACAATTCGCGTTCGCGATTAAAGGCGACATTAAAGATATGTTCCTTAAAATTAAAATGCGAAAGGAGGATCAAAACGCGCAAAGGTTTCTATGCAGAGGCAAAAAGCGAAATGAGGAACCTACTGAATACGCTATGACTACCTTGTTATTTGGTTCAAAATCATCTCCATGTTCGGCCTTGCATATAAAAAACGTAAACGTGGCATGCTTTGAATCTCAGTATCCCTCTACAGTTATAAGTTTGATCGAAAATTGTTATATGGACGACTATTTAGATAGTTGTGTATTAGAGGAAGAAGCCGCGTCGCGTATTTTACAAGCAATAGAGATAAATGCACATGCAAGTTGGCAAATGCATGAGTGGGCAAGCAACTCGACATCCGTATTGAAAGATATTGAAATAAAATCTGATTCATTATCACTGATAAAATCAAACAATAATATTCATGGAGAAGAAAAAGTTTTAGAACTTAAATGGCTAAATGAAACAGATAAATTGTCCTTCAATGTAAATAACGCAAAATTATCTAACGAATTGTACGACGGATTAAAGAGACCGACTAAGCGTGAGTTTCTCGCTGTAATAATGTCTATTTTCGACCCGCTAGGTTTTCTTACACCGTTCACGATTCGGTCAAAAATACTCATGCGAGAAATTTGGAGTAGCGGTATTGGGTGGGACGAACAGTTACGTGATAAAGAATTTGTAATTTGGAAATTGTGGTTGTCAGATTTAAAGGATATTGCAGAATGTCGGGTAGAACGTTGCTATCAACTGAAGGAAAACCAATCAAAGTCAGCGGAGTTGCATATTTTTAGTGATGCGAGTTCACAGGCGTATGCGGCGGTAGCCTATTGGCGATTTTCGAGTAACGAAAATTATCATCACCTTTCAATAATTATGGCGAAAAGTCGCGTTGCACCACTTAAAATCGTAACAATTCCGCGTTTAGAACTTCAGGCAACAGTTCTCGCCGTTAGACTAGCTTCATTGATCGAAAAGGAACATGAGTTTATTGTAACAAAAAGAGTATTTTGGTGTGACTCGAAACCTGTATTGTGTTGGATCAATAGAGACCCTCGTGAATTTAAAATATTTGTAGCAAATAGAGTTACGGAAATACGAGAACATACGAAACCTTCAGAATGGAGATGGGTCCCAACCAAACAAAACCCCGCCGATGATGGCACTCGAATTAACCCCATCCCGTTAAGCAGTGAAAGTCGATGGTTTCCGGACCGAGTTTTTTGCGCGAAAACGAAGCGCGATGGCCTAACAATGACATAAAAAGTAAATATACAGATGAAAATGTTCTGGAATTAAAACAGAATTCAGAAAATCCGCATACGGTTTGTAATGTAGTAGAAACGCCACTAGAAATAGATTGCACACGTTTTTCGTCTTGGACTCGTCTTTTGACAACCGTAACGCGTGTTGCTGAGGCGATTTATATTTGGAAAAGGAAAATATACACACCTTTGGAATGTTTATTACAAGCCGAAAAAAACAATTTTCAAATTAAATCAATTTTGTTCTTTTAATAAAGAGATTAATGAATTAAAAGGAGGGCATTCTATATCCAAAAGCAGTAAAATTTTGAATTTAAATCCGGTGTTGGACACAGATGGAATTTTACGGGCAGACAGTAGAATTACGAATTTTCAAAGCGACAAAATAAGCGTGAAACCGATTATATTAGATGCGAACACTACGGTTACATTTTTATTAATAAAACACTTTCATGAGAAGTATTATCACGCGAGTCACGAGACGGTGATAAATGAACTACGCCAGAAATACTGGATCGTAGGACTACGTAAGGGTTTAAGATCACTGATAGCGAAGTGCATTGTATGTAAATTGCAACGAGCACGACCATTCAACCCCAGTATGGCTGCTCCCCCAAAAGCTAGACTAGCATATCGCCAGCGTCCATTCACACATTGTGGTTTAGACTACTACGGACCAATGACAGTCAAAATTGGTCGGAGATGTGAAAAACCACTGTAGCATAACCCCGCTGGGGTGTCCTTTTCACCTGCATGACTACACAGGCTATACATCTGGAAATTTCGTCTAGTTTAAGCACAGACTCGGCTATAATGGCACTAAGGAGTTTTACAGCACCGCGAGGAACTCCGACACATATTTACTGTGACAACGGTACAAATTTCCGAGGCATGAGCGTCGAATTAACTAAAGTTCTTCGCGAATTAGAACGCGACCAACTACAGCAATTTGCGATAAGTAACAAGATCAATTGGGTTTTTAATCCACCGTCAGCGTCACATATGGGAGGTGTGTGGGAGAGACTCATACGATCTGTAAAAACCGCCCTAGCGGTTGTATTGAGAGAACAAGCTCCAAAGGAGGAAACGCTTCTCACAATTCTAACAGAAATAGAGCATTCGGTTAATTCGCGACCGCTTACGCACGTGTCCGTGGATCCACGCGATTCAGAAGCACTAACACCCAACCATTTCCGTCTTGGTACCTCGTCAGGACAAATTCGAATAAGTAGATGTGACGCACAAAGTGTATGTACTCGAAAACAAAGGGAAATTGCGCAAAATTTTGCTAACGCCTTTTGGCGTAGGTGAATACACGAGTATCTACCCTCATTGATTCCGCGAAAGAAGTGGCACGAGAAGAGTGAAGTAATAAAAATAAATGATATAGTTTCGATCTTAGATAATAATCTCGAGCAGAATCAATGGAGAAAAGGGGTGGTTACTCGAGTATTCCCAGGTAAAGATGGTCAAATACGAGTAGCTGAGATTAAAACAGCGAGCGGTCTACTCCTTAGGCCGACTCGAAAATTGGTGAAATTCGCAGAATGAGTACAAAGATAAATACTTTGTACTAGGGGGGAGGACTTATAATCTAAATTAGATCCAAAATTTGCTTGTGCGTTTGCTCGACAGTGGTTTATTGCTACCATCGAGAAATTATGAATATTTTAACACAGTGAAATATTATGGCCCCGTGCACGGCAATCGAAAAGGATTGTCCGGGGCCGCATTTCCTCTCCCCCAATCGTCAGATTGATAATTGGAGGGGCACGGGGCGAGTTAACGAAAAGGTTTCCTCGCGGATGGCAGGTCAAAAAGAGAGCAACATCTATTATGTGTATAATTAGTATGAAATTCGGGGCGCAGCAGTACGACGAGTTGAGCGAGCGCGCAGGCAAGCGAGCGTCAAAAACAAAAGCTTCGCGGAGGCGTCAGCGTAGCTTTTCTCACCGCGCGCCGAAAAAAAACCAATTGACGATCTAAAAAGGAGGCTTGAACGTCGATTGAAAAAATAAAAGAGTCAGTCACGCTCTCGCTCTCAAGCTGTATGCGTCGGAGCCATTTTTCATTATCCTCTAATTATCATAAGTATTGTTAAATAAATTACATTTAAATAAAAATCTTTTCAAGCTTTTCATTTCTATCGATTCTGTGCGCATTTACCTCTTGCGAGAGGTAACAATTACAATAAAATAGAAGAAATTTCTTTTATACTTTCGCTAATGAAGAACTTTACCTAACCATTTTACATATTTACAGATAATATTATTGCACTTTATTAGTCAAGATAGATTTTTCTTATTTGAGGATGCGGAAGGATCAATAATGAACTGAAAAATGGTGTAAATTTGACGGAGGGTCTACTCGAAGAGAAAAGGCTTCGTATATCCTTTTTTCTAAATCAAGAAGCCTTTGTACGAAGTTTTATTAGAATTAGCCACCCGGACTCTGTGCTCTCCCCTTTACAAAGTAAGGTATGATTATATTCATTTAATTGTGTACTTATTATATATTCATTAAGTTAACAGACGATAGACAATATTAATAAAGCATTCTTCCGCTAGGATTATCAAGTGCATGGTAGTATAAAGTAGAATAGATATGTCTAAGTTGTAATAATAACTCTTAAAGTTAAGAATCATGTAGGGATACGTAAGAAAGTAATTATGTCTTTCGTATGCCTATTTAAATTAATTATTTCAAATAATTGAGTGATAAAGTTATTTCTTAATTTTTTTTTTAATGTAGTTTAATAGCAACTGCTATTCTGAAAGTTTTTTAGTTTTATGTTAGTGAAAGATATTACCATGAATTTTTTTGTGATGGTCCGACTAAGGATATATTTCATCACAGGAATCGAATGTGCATTTTAATCAGTTATCTAGCCATATATCAAGTTTTTTTTATTTCTTTTCTGTTTATAGAGCTTTTGGCCTGTTCTGGGATAGTAGCAGATACTTTTCTTATGAAAAAAGGTACTTACATCAATTTTTTGGTTATCGTACTGATGATCGAAGTCTTATTTTGGCATATTTTAAGTTTTAAAATAGCTCTATCATAATCGAAATTGCTTCCAATGGGTCTGATAATAGTTTACTTGAGA
The DNA here is from genome assembly GCA_036365515.1 of Torymus aiolomorphi. Lineage (NCBI taxonomy): Eukaryota > Metazoa > Arthropoda > Insecta > Hymenoptera > Torymidae > Torymus > Torymus aiolomorphi. The sequence goes on along the minus strand of CM070875.1, from coordinate 50,595,613 downwards.
AATTTGGAAAATTTGCTAAAAGATGGTATATATTGTTCCTATATGAAAAATGCACCCCTGAGGAGCTATAAAGCATTCAAAAAAGGCAAAAATTGCAAAAAAAAGCTAAAATGACGAAGCGATTTAGGTGGTTACAGAAGACAAAAAAATTTTGACCTCTCGATTCCCCCGAGAACTACCCATATGTAAATAGTCGGTGGATGGTGTGTATACATGATTTAAGTTCGTGTTACAATTTTGAACGCGTATGAATCGTGAACATATTGAAATAATTACATGAAAAGCCATATTTCATATGCATTTTTTCAATAGCATAACGCGCGTTTGATTTTTTTTTAAGTGGTATACCTCGCCAACAGTCATACATATGATTTTAATTGGTACCATAAGCAACAAAAAACAGTTCATATCCTACTCTTTAAAGTGATGTTATATACCGACATAATTTTAAAAAGAGTACATCTCATGAAAATACCAATAGAATCATCCACAAAAAATTCTGAGTATAGTATTTACATATACGGAGCGCCTGACAGACGTGTTTTTCCAAAAAAATGATCAGAGTTTATTTAATTAAATAAAAAGCGTACTGTCGGTAAGTAGGAATCTGCAATTGACCTATTTTTAAAACGAGTACAGCTAACGAAAATACTAATAGAATCGCTCAAAAAAATTTCTGAATATAGTGTTTACGTGTCCGGAGCGCCTGACAGTCGTCTATTTCCAAATAAACGTTTGAATGTTGATTTAAAAAATATTGAAATCAGAGTATCACATCACCCTAAGCAAGTTATTATAATATTCATTATACTTATTTTCTTCCTTTTCATAGTTTTCCACTATTTCGTTTAGCCTGTCAAGTTCAACGGCATCTTTTAAATTTTCTACTTCATGATATTTATTTTGTTCTAGATTTCAAATCAATGGTATTTGTCCTTGCGTGATATCATTATTGATTTTATGAATTAAATCACATTCACCTTCTTCATTAATATGATCATGTAGTTGTTTGTTTATTTCATCCAATTGTCTTGCATGCTGTATACTTTTCACTTCGACATATATTTTTTGTGTAGGATCCCATCTGAATGGATTAGGTCTTGAATCTGCTTGATTGGCCATCTAGTATTTTAGTAAGTCATTGGTAATTATATTAAATGATAACATAAGCCTTGCCTTGGGGGATCCACCTTTTTAATCACGGTATTCTATTTATATCGTTTTGAAAGTTTTTCGGAAGTAATTGCTTCTGACTATACATTTATATCCTTATACAGTCCAAAATATTACGTTTCCTTTGTCAAAGTTTGAAGATACCTTAACTGTTAACCTTGCACTGGAGGAACCACCTTTTTGAGCTCGACCGTATGTTTATCCTGTAGCTTTAGAAATGATTGTGCATGATTTTTCTATAGCTTGAATGTATTCAATAATCCTTTTGAAGTTCTATAACATACAATTTTTTCCTTTCATAATTGTGGATAATCGTTGGTTTGTCGTTTGTATGTCGGTTGAGCATCCCTGTTTACTGTGCGATACGATTGGGAACCGCTGTGCGGCAGCCGGCTTGGCCCGGGGCTAGTCGCCTGAAAGTTAGTCTCACCGCAGATCGCATGTAGTCAACTCCGCCTCCCACCTCGCGCTCGCGCTCACTAGTCTTTATTTTCAACAAACTTGAGTTCTGTGGCAAATTGGTTTTATTATACTTATACCCCTTTCCTTTTCCCCGTCGCCCCTTCATTTGGTCCTTCGAGCCGGATTCGCAATCGAGCGAATACGAGACCCGGCGCATGTGCTACGGAAAAAGACGGTCGCCATCTTAACGAATAACAGGTGGAATTGCCTCAGTGAAAGCGCGAGCCGAAACGAGTGAAAACTCGACGGTGGAGGACGAAGCGATCGATAGGTATTAAGTGTATCCTACCACCGCGATCCGCAACGCAGGGAGAGACAGCGCCCATGGAGAGGACTCCGTGTCAAGAGGCCGGACGAGTCCATTGTCAAGCCGTCAAGGCAACGGAGCCGTACGCCAAGCCGGACGCCAAGTCGAGCCGCCAAGACGGCGGAGAGGACTACGTGTGAGGAGGCCGGACGATTCCATTGTCGAGCCGCAGGGAGGAGAGAGAAGCTCGCTATCACGCGCCATTACGCACCATTACGCGCCATTACGGGCGCTTCTCAGCAGCTCGATCACGTTCAGCGACCGAGAACAGCGACCGAGCGCCCGAGCCATCTAGCAGACCAAAGCACAGCAGCGAGCGCCAACAGTACACAGCAGTGTAGTAGGTCAGCGCAGCGGCAGATAGGTAAGTAAGAGAAAAGGGGGTAGGTACTGTGCCGAGCGAAAGGGGAAAGCGGAGCGCTGAGCAAAGCGCCCCACGGTATTTATCACCACGCGCAGCGTCGCAGCAGGCCCGCCATTTTCAGCCTCCGCTCAGCAACCCACCGGCGTCCCAACAGCGAACGCGCTCCCGAGCGTCACGGCTGCGAAGAGGAGGCCCAGCCTAACCTCGTATCACGATGAGCAGCAGCAGCCGTTCCAGAGACTGTGCACGGAGCAGACAGCCAGCGCAGGACGGATGTGTTTCACCCGTATATCCGCACAGAGAGCCACACCAGCTGAGGCGTACACGACAACAAGCCGACGGCCAGCTTCACAGCTAGAACGACCGCTCAGTAACATAGGCTAAGTCGTTCCTTTTATGATTCTGTTTTTCTAAATTCTTTGAAACACTGCATGGACATAGCTCTATATATTGATACAAATTAGCTTTGAAGTAATGGCTAAAAGCTGCCGTACATTAATTTGTTAAATGCTCTTAATTTTGAAATCATAAAAGCGTAAAGTCTTCGACTTAAAAGTTAAATGTTAAGTTTGTTAAATCTTAAATAGTCATGCGGTAACTTGAACATGACCAATAGGGATAAAAGTTTATTTTATTAATAAAATCGAATAGTTGTACAAGAATTAAGGTGATTTCCCAAAGGTACTCGCTAAATTTATTAGAGTGGTTAATACGATTTTCTATCGACTCAATTTCTCTTAGTTAAATACTGCATGTTTGAGAATTCCATAAATTATAATGAGGACAGGCTGTGGGTGTTTACAAAATAAATTGAGCCAAACACTTTGGTAAATTAAGCTATAATATATTCACAATAACTATAAAATTATAAATTACTATTACAAATTTGTCGATATAAAAGTTGTTTCAAGAATAAGTATAAAATGTGTGAGATGTTACAAGTAAATAGTTGAGTGTATGACTGTTACATAATTCTGAGTATATGAGTGTTACAAAAGTTGAGTGTATGACTGTTACATAATTCTGAGTGTATGAGTGTTACAAAATTCTGTGAGTATTGGTGACTTTGCTGTTTGAGTGTATGAGTTTTCTGTGTGACGTTGCGAATCACTGATGAGTGTACTAACCATACAATAAGCAACACAATCAATTATTATTGAATTAATTGTGGTTGAGTTTTCAATGAGATGACACGATTAGGTATTACTGACCTAATCGTGCCTGAGTAATTGCCGCTGTACAGCTTGGTTATGCTTTCCGTGTAGCAGCGCACCTTCGTATAAAATGGCCGCATGTATTTGAGTTGTTACCTTATTATACGTAGAGGTTATATTAATCTTTACGCCGACGAATTGGTCCCGTGATAGTGATTCCGCAACGAAGCTGAGCAGTGGAGAAGAACCGTATGTTGAGCATGATAAAGAAAGATGAGATAAGCCGGTGAGATGAGTGTGAGGATGCGAAGCAGCCGATGAGAGAAGCCAGTTGAGCAAAGCCGATTGAGAACTGCCAGTGTAATTTTCCTGCTTGAAAAAACCATGCCCAAATCCCGTTGATATTATTGATCACGGTGATCATGAGTTTACTGCCAGGGTTGCATTGGTGAAAGTGCAGGTGTGAGCGAGAATCCGTGCAAAGTTGCTGAGTGAGTATATGCCATGTGAGGAGAAGCCGCTTGAGAAGCTGCCTTGTGAGACGCACTGCACTATGAATATGCCGTGTGAGATATTGCCTTGTGGCGCGCTCGAAGCATCGAGCGCCGGTGAGAAGATGCCGCTTGAGTATCCTTCAGTCGCGTAACCGCGGGAAATTCAAAACTTGATATTTCCCAAACACTGCAGTTATTTAAGAAGTTTAGTCAAAAATCGGCACTCCTGTTTATTGCTTACGCAGTTGATGTTGCTAGCTGATAAATACGATATTTCTATGTATAACCTATTGAGCATTATTTAGATAAGACGCAGTTCAACAAGGAACTGGAGCATCAATAGCCTCAATTATTAACTGTCAATTATTAGCGAATATATTTGTTACCTCATAGGAGATTATCCCTAACGTTACCTTTATATAAGGCGATTTCTGCTGGTGAACTGCAGAGCGGATCAGATGGAAAGGTATCTCTAACAATTGGGGTGTACACTTATAATAGAAGATTTACTTTATTTTAGGATAATTGATTTTCTTCTACTCCCTTTTTCTAACACCACTCAATACTTAATCTCAGGACTGGACAAGACTCGAGATTAACCTTGGTCTCGTCTTGGTCTTATCTCGAATTCAAGACCAAGACCAAGACAAGACTTGGAAAAAAATTTCAAGACGATATCGAGACTAGAGGGGTCGAGATCTCGGTCTTGTCTTGAGTCTTGAAATTTTCGAGTTTTAAGTTGTAGCAGTTTGTGACTCGAAATATACTTTTACTTATTAAAATAATAAACTGCTTTAATAAATATTGAATTATTGTTAAGTTTTGTGAATTAATTATTGTTGACAAATCGAAACAATTTTCAAAAATCAATAAACAAAAAGTATTTTGTATGGTATTTTGTATTTTTTATTAATTGTTGATAGAACAATAAAAAAAATTAAAATTTATATTATTAAATAATTGAGATTTATTGTAATAATAATTTACAAATTTATTTCACATATTTTTACTTTTAATTTACTTTTTGACCAAGAGTTAATACACATGAATGCTCTCAATGATGACGAGCTTAATGAACAACGATTTTTCCTCATGATGAGTGACCCACCAGAAAAAATCGCTCATACGGCACTGATGTAGCCATAATGGACAGTATGTCTCTTGCCATTAATGTTAATGTTGGATAAACACTTGCATGAGTTTTCCACTAAACTAAAATTTTTATGTCGCCATGCGCTCTAGGAGCTTCTATATAATCATCGATCTCGCTGTACGAAGAACCTCTTGACACGTTTTTTTATATATATATGGAATTCAAGTCAATGTGATCATCATCTATTTTTTCGTCTATATTTTCAATCTCTGCACTTTCAGATTTTTCACCACCAGAATATTCGTGTTTATAAGTGTCTTTAAACTTTTCAGCGGAAAACTTTTTCAAATCTTTACCCCATGTAGTTATAGCAAAACCATCTACTATGTGCCGTGGATCTAGTATAAGGGATACTGAATAAATCCAATTGCATTTTCGGTAATGCTTTAACATTTTATCACGTCCTTTTTGAAAAGCTAGAAGTAATACTTCATCACTTTTAGATCTATCGATTTTATTATCTAAATCGAAAATTATAGTTTCGACTTTGTCAATAAGCATGTTAAACAGTACAACAGCGCTAGGTAATGTAATATCATTTTCTTTTCCAATCTCTGTTGAAATATATTTAAAATGTTTTAAGTATTTTCATATCTGTCTCAAACATTGCCATTCTAAATTACTTAGTGTAAAGTTTACTAATTCACTGCGCAGCTTCAAAAGCATCGATAATGTAGGTTTCAATCTATCCGCAACGAACAACATGTCATAAGTGCTATTCCACCGTCTTTTAACATCTAAGGTAGGAACTACAAAATCTATTCCTTCCATGGCACAATAATTTTTTAATTGAATTTTAAGAACTTCAGAGTGTTTAATTTTTTTGAAAATTGTTCTAATTTTTGTAATAATGTTGGAAAAAATTAATTTGTTTTGTGTGACGTCTTGTGTTTCGATTTCATCGCAAACATCGTAAAAATCTTTGCCTTCGCTTCCCTCGTCGCAGGAGTCGTACGCATCTTTTCCCCCGTATCTATAATTACATCATCTTTTGTATTAACATTGAATAGTATTGAAACATCTTGAATTCCTAAATTAATTACATGAGCGAGACATCGAAAATGCTGATTTTCTTTATCAAAGTTCAAATTATCTTTCTGAAACAATAGACTCAGCTCATGCATAAATGTTGTGTTGGCGGATGCATTATCTACAGTACTGCCTTGTATTTTTTTCTGAATTCCATAATATTTGAGACTCTCGTAAAATTTGTGAGCTGTATCTTTACCGCTGTGCTTCCCTTCGGAAGCGACAAGATCCAGAGCAAGAGATTGAAAAATTCAATCATCATCAATGAAATGAGTTGTAATACCAAAATGCGACGTACCGTTTTGTACAGTCCAGCCATCTGTTGTAAACGAAAATTTAGACTTATTGTTCATCAATATTCGTTTTAAATTTTCACACATTGCTAAAAATTCAGACATTAAAAGTTCTTTCATATCTTTTCGCTTTGATACTGTAATCTGCGAATTTATTGATTTAAATATATTCTGCGTGAATTGATCATCAAAAAATATAAGTGGTAAATTTTTTCTTGCGATCCATGTAACATATACTCTATTCCAGTTCATTTTTTGGTTAGTTTTCTAAAACAGAAAAATTAACAAAATATTAATATACATCTATACGATTAAATTAATAAACTTCTGACTGCATCAAAATTTTTTCAATAAATATAAAACTAATACAGGAAATAAAATGCTTGTCGTGACGCTGCTTTTGTTTACCAGCATGTACGCTAAGAAAAGTCCCCGCAGTGTTTATTGTCAAGCTCGCTGTCTGCGTGCCCCCTCCAGTACGAGAGAGCGCGTCAGTACTAGCCCTCGCGGTGGCTGTCATCGCCCCGCGCGCCGTGCTCGCGATCATCCCGTTTTTCGGTTATCACCAGCACGGCACGGAGACCTGACAGCCACCACGCGGGCCTGTATTGACAAGCTCTCTCGTGGTGGATGTGACACAGGCGACGAGCCTGACTATGGGTATGGGACTTTTCTCCGTGTATTTGCACGCAGGTGTCCGCTGCGCCAGCAAGTGCGAGTTTGCAGAATAAATACATATACAACGGGCACACATATCGTCGCATGGTACGAAGAAAAGCCAACTTCTAAGTTCGCGCGAAGAAAAGTCAGTTCACGCTAAGAAAAGCCAAAAATGTACCCATACTTTGGCTTTCTTCGCGTGAACTCAGACATTGGCTTTTCTTCGTACCACGCAACGATATACGCACACTTACTCAAATAAAAACACATGTATCGCGTAAAGCTTAAGGATAGATTTATAACAAACCGAAATTTTTGTTACTATGTAAGTAAAAGTGATTTCAGCTTGAGATTTTAGTAAAAAAAAATTTAGCTTGAGACCAGCCTCGCGCTCCTAACTAAGTCAAATTATCAGTTTTCGTCAATTTTTAACTAAAGAGAGCAAACATACAAAAATGTCAATCAAATTGCTACTTGTCTATTTTAATTTGTTCCATTTTACTCCGCCATTAATTTTGTTTCTCGCTTTATTATTTTTTGATGAAAAAAGAATAATGTTAATAACACATTTAGTAACGATTTAATTAAGTAACTCACTAGGAGAGTGTCAGGGATCCGGATCACGGATTCAGCTGAAACTTTGTGATAGTCTTTTGGATATAAAAATTGAAGAAAGCTGCACTATTAGACCCTAACGCTAAAAGAAAACTAAAGTTCTAGACATTTTTATCTTTATTTTGAAAAAAATCTTGAAAAAAAAACACTTTTCAAAATGGCAACTATTTAACTTTAGAAAGTCTTAAACATTATTTTAAAAACAGAAAATAAAACTAAAGAAAACTAGCTTTCATTCACTTTTTAAGAATTAAAAAATGTCGATTTCTTATAAAGTTATGAAAGTTTAAAATAAAGTATCGAAAATGCACTGTTTGATCCCAAAAATTTACTGTTCCACTGCTTGCGTATTTTGATACATTTTCGATGCTCAAATTTAAACTTTCATAACTTTGGAAGGAATCGACATTTTTTACTTCTTAAGAAAACAAATGAGAGCTCATTTTCTCTACTTTTATTTTCTATTTTTGAAATGATATTCAAGACTTTCTAATGTTAAATAGTTACTATTTTAAGAAAAACTATTTTTCAAGACTTTTTTCAAAATAAAGCTAAAAATGTCCAGAAATTTAGTTCTATTGAGCGTTAAGGTCTAATATTGCAGCTTTCTTCATATTTCCAGATTAAAAACCTATCCAGAAGTTTCAGTCGAATACGTGATCCGGATCCATGATACTCTCCTAGTGACATACTTAATTAAATTGTTGCTAAATTCAGTTGTTATAAATAAAGTCAGTTGTCGTAACATTATCTTTCTCAATAAACTCTTTCGAAAAAGCTCATAACTGATCTAATAAATATATGTCAGTAAAAAGTAGATAAATTATTTTGCACTTTTACCCTCACTCATACATTAACATTTATTTAGCATACGTATTAGCAAATGTTCAGTCAAAGTATAAAATTAATTTTGTTACTTTTCCTCATAATAATATATCATTACATGATATTGTATCATTATAACTACTATTCCAAAAATCTAGACTTTAGCTACTGAAATGAAAAAGAAGAAAATAAGATTATTAGAGGAAGCCAAGTGTTCAGTGAGCGTACCGCTACATGTACGAAAAAGAAATAATTTGTAGCCGGTTTCCAGTTGAACAATGACAGCTAGAGCTTTGATATTTGGCATGGTAGTATAAAATGGCATATGATATCGTACTTTCGACGGAAACACGAGGAGAGCTGAGAGATAGTGCGACAGACTAGAACTACCTGTCGTACTCCCGAACCAGCAACATCCTAGTGCAGTAAGCATGTTCGCCTGGCACGAAAGCAGCAGAGAGTATCACGAGTGCCGATACAATGAAGCCAGCCTAGCAGCGAGGATGATTGCGAGAAACCTAGGCCACACCGTATGAATCTAACCTACAATAGCGGTAAGCGTGCACGCATCAACCGCGTCGCGAGTAAGTACGCGTAACCGTTTGTCCAGGCTCGTCTCCACCTGGACAGCGGCCCCGAGTAGGCGTTCTCGTGCGGAGAGAGCGAGCGTAGAGAGAGTACAGGCTCGGGTCATCAACCTTAGAAGGTCACCGACAATGATTTAGCTTGCCGGCAGTTTGTAACCGGCAAGTGCTCATAAGAAGTGCGCAGATGACATGCGTTAGTAGCCTGTTCTCTCTCAGGCTAGGTTAAGTGTGTGTCTGTGTCGCGACACGCGAGCGCGACCGCTCTCTCACTCGCGTAGACGATGAGTACCCTACGTATATTACTGTAGACGCGAGGCTTATGTTATCACGCATACACAGCGTATATTACCGCGAGCGTGACGTCAGCCCTCGAGACAGCTGACGTCTGAGATAACGTGCTGGCGCACCGCTAGGTAAGGAACTTAACATATTTCAACGCGACACTTTCACTGTCTAAATTATTAATTATTTATTCAAGTCATTTTACCTTTTATTCAATAAACCATAGTCTTTTGTTATTAACTTTAACCCTTAGAGTTATCATTTCGCGACCTTAGTCATTCCCCGCTTCCCGACGCCTTCGCGGTCGTTACGTAAGAGAAAACGTATCGTTTTATCTGAGCAGCCGGCACACGAACCAGTGAACGAGAGGAGAGTTCGAGTCACTGGTGAGAAACAAAGCGCAAGTCTCCGACTTGCGTGTTGCATGGTAAGTCACCAGGTTAGGTTAACATTGCACGACGTTGAAGCGTCTGTTACCTAATCTGGCTACTCAATCTCTGGGAGTTGAACCGAGAGATACGGAATTGAACCGCTAAGGTACGCAGCTGAAACGTGCCTTAGCCCGAAAATAATCACCTCGTGACAAGATATAATACAATTATATAAATACATACATCGGTACTATTGGGGTCCTAGAGTTTCTTACTCTGAGAGTTTACATTGGAATACCGGAACGAATACACTTGACTAAAGAAATAATGACCCTAAGGGTACCGTGATTCGCAGAGGGCCTGCGGCGCCCGCTTTGAGTACCGAAATTCCGGAACAAAAGCCCGGAAAAGTCCTAAGATGTATTGTAGACGAAGCCTTATGGATCTCAAAAGTAGCAATATATGCATCGTTTTTTTGAAGCCGGACCCCAAAAAGGACAAAAGTCCCCAAAAGTAGCAATCTATGGGTTATATATACCCCAAAAGTACCAACACAGATACCTATACCATCATATCACATGTTGTTCCAGATATTAAAGCTATAGCTTCTGTACATTGCAAGGAAAAGGACATAATAATTTAAAAAAACTACAACTTCAGTCAGCGTATCACTGAATAGATGAAAAAGAAAAAATGTTTAATTGATTTTCACTTGAACTATGACTGCTAAAGGTTTGATATTTGGCATGGTATTAGGTGTATGACTTAATTTTTACAGATTTTTTCTTCGAGCTTAAAATTAGATTTAAAATAGAAATATTTTCGTGGTGTTTTTTGGTTTTGAAAGAAACGGATGCGAGGTTTCAGAACACCAGACAACAAGTCTACTTGAGTTACATAACCTCTCAGAATAGCAGAGTTTACGATGGCAACTGATAAACAGCACATTCGGCACTGCATTCTATACGAACTCCAACAAGGCATACATGCTTCTAAAGCACGGGAGTCAATTTCTAGTCTTCTCGGTGCCGACGTTGTTTCTTATGAAACGTGTAATTATTGGTACAAACATTTTAGAAGTGGTGATTTCGATCTCAGTGACCAGCCGCGCTCTGGACAGCCTCGAAAGCTTGAAGGTGCGGAATTGCAAGTTCTACTGGATGAAGATTCAACGCAAACGCAACAAGAGCTTGCAGCTCAGCTAGGAGACACCCAAACAGCTATTTGCAAGCGTTTGCACAAAATGGGAAAAATTCAAAAACTTGGAAGGTGGGTACCACATGTGTTCACCGAACATAACCTAGGTCAACGTATGAACACGTGCCTTTTACTACTTGCCCGGCAACAAAAAAGGACTTCTTGTGGAAAATTGTGACCGATGATGAAAAGTATATTTTTTACGAGAATCCCAAACGTAAATAGTCGTGGGTAGATCCCGGGCAACCCACTACATCGACGCCGAAACAGAACATCCACTTACGAAGGTTCTCCTGTGTATCTGGTGGGATATGAAGGGTGTGCTTTATTGCGAACTCCTGGAAACTGGTCAAACGGTGACTGCGGAACGCTACAGCCGACAATTGAACAAACTGAGCGAAGAACTTGATCAGAAAATGCCATTTACTGGGCAAGAAAGCAGGTAAGTCATACTGCTGCATGACAACGCTCGACCTCACGTTGCTCGCGCGACTCAGAAGACCCTCTTGAACTTGGGATGAGAAGTTCTCCCGCACGCGGCATATTCACCAGACTTGGCCCCATCCGACTACCATTTGTTCTGGTCATTGCAGCACGCCTTAGTTGATAAACAGTTCAAAACGCTGGAAGATGTGCGTAAATTGGTTGATGACTTTATCGCCTCGAAGCCTGCAAGATTTTTTCGCGCCGGCATTCGTCTGTTACCTGAGAGATGGCGAAAGGTCATAAAAAACGATGGACAATATTTCCAAGATTAAGTTCGTTGTTCTCTATTTTTTTATATGAAATAAATTTGCTGAAAAATCTGTAAAAATTAAGTCATGCACCCAATAGTATAAAATGACCTAAGATTGCACAATATATGTGCAAAAAAAAATAGAAAAATTTATTTCATATTTTTACTTTGAGACAGATTGACCATGTTAAGTCAATTTCAACATTTTGTCATGGCCTGCGATACCGACGTCGCATATAAACTATTATCGTAGTAGCTCGCGCTCGCGAACACGAGATGGCGCATCGATGCAGAATTGGAGCTGCATCGACGTGATGACTAGCAGACCTCGGTGAGCCGGCGGCCATCTTAAAGTTCGCTTTGGAGAAGAAAACACGCGCCCGAGTACGCTCCGCTTTTATCCCGGAATTCAAAGAGAAAGTTTTCGCTTTTTCGCCTGTAAAACACCAAGAGTGCCAGTGTTGTGTTCGTCGGAGCCTTCCACAGATACGAAGCTTGTCTCGCCGTGCACTTGTACCGCTGCGACGCGAATCATTGCGCGATCGTGCGACAGGCTATTTCAACCTGCCGCACCATCTTCACCAGCCAGACATCCCGGCCTCGAGACAGCTGACCCGGCCAACCAGCCATCTAAAAGGAGGGAGTTAGCTGCAACCGAGAGTAGACTGCGATATCGATTTGGTCTATCAAGGTAAGCGTGCACGCATCTACCGCGCCGCGAATTAGCTCCGCATAAGCGCTTGGCCAGGCTCGCCGTACCTGGACAACGGCTTCGAATAGACGCTCTAGTGCGGAGAGAGCAAGTGCGAGGAGAGAGTGTGGACTCCGGGTTCGCACGTTATCAAGGTTGGACTCAAGGTCGAATCACCAGCTATTTCAAAGCTGGCGAGTGCACACAATAGTTGCGTATGCGTGCAGCCCCACCATCTACCCTCTCTCTCACACTTATACGTGTGTGCGTCGCGCGGCGATCGTGACCGCTCTCTCACTTCGCCGCTTTACTCGGCGAGCGCGCGCGTAGGATGCCGTACACGTGAGGCGTATTATACCTCACGTGCGCGGCGTAAATTATCGCGAGCGTGACGTCAGCCTCCGAGACAGCTGACGTCTGAGATAACATGCTGGCGCACCGTTAGGTAGGGAATGAACCTACTTCAACGCGACACTTCAACTGTCTAACTTTTGATTATTCAAATAACACATTTAAACTTTAACATAATAAACAATAGTCTTTTATTATTTACTTTAACTGCTCGAGTTATTATTTCGCGACCTAGTCATTCCCCGTTCCCCACCGCCTCCACGGTCGTTATGTTGGTGAAAACATATCGTTTACAACTGGGCAGCTGGCACACGAACCAGAAACCCGTTGAGGAGTTCGAGTCCCTGGCAGAAATAAAGCGCGAGTCAGCGACTTGCGTGTTGCACAGTAAGTAACCAGATTAGGTTTAGCACTGCACGACGTTGTAGCGTCCGCTGCCTAATCTAGCTTTTGGGTCTCCAAGAGTGGAGCCGGAGGACCCGGAGTTGAACCTCTAAGACGGGCAGGTAAAACGCGTCCTAGCCCAAATAACCATTCCGTGACAACTGGCACCCTAAACGTGTGTGTGCTTGGGAATATCGCGAAATTTTGACTTTGAAGGAGCAAAATTCGAATCGCAAAAATTTCTTTTCGCGTTTTTCCGATTTTTTTTTAGATTTTTAGTAAGGAAGTGACTAAAGTACAACAACCTACCTACAGCAAATCCTCTGGGGGTAGAGGTTCGAAAATTTTTAAGAAAAATCAAGATAAATTGCTGTAGGCTACAAAGTTGTTATTTTTTTTATAGAACATCGTGACAAATAGTGAGATACGGTGCTCCTAGGTGGAATAGAAGTGCGAGCGAGATTTTTATTTGTTTAAACAACGATAACAGTATGTTGAAATAATAATAAAAATTTGTGAAGAGAAACATCAGGAGATTGAACACTCAACTAAATTTGTGACGAGTGTTCAATCGGAACCAGTTGCTAGCCTAGTGAAGGCTAGTACAGACAATACCCTCAGGGGATTCGAACCAGAGACAGAGAATTGAACTGAGGGGTAGATTCGAACCCGCGGTGACCTGGTTGGCGTTTAATTTTTTTTACAGAGTAAAAATTTTAAAACAGCTGAAAAACAGCGACAAACCAGTAATTCGTGCTAAATCGGGATCGAAGCTCCAATTACTGGCAAATTAAAAAGAAAACCAGCCAGTGCGTTTCGAAACCGAGCGACTGGTATCAAACCCCCTTTGCAACTCGAAATGAAATTCAGATGTAGAGATTAGGTAGAATTATAATATATTATAAATTATTTATACATATATATTTATTTATTTATTTATAAATTAAGAAGGTGCGCCTTAGGGAACGATCCTTTTAAAAGAAACCGCACACACAACCACACTCTGTAATACACATTGAAGCGCGTGTAACGAAGACTTCAAGCGGAACAAGAATCCAAAATGGGACTGAATATAGATGAAGCCATCGGAAATTGGTGCTAATGTTTGACGGCAAGAGAAGTAGACGATCATCTACAGACACTGGATATGAAAACCAGTGGATCAAAATTTATAAAGATGAACAGGATGTCGTAGAGGCTGCTTGGAATATACGAACCGGAGGATTTTCAAATGGAAGAAGGGCAGGACGAATATTCCCTCCTCATAAAGAGAGAAAACCTCCGGATCACGTTCATCCAAGAAAACAGCACTGAAAACCTTCCACCAGCATAGGAGAACATAACAGGTGAATCCATGGATGAACCACACCCGTTAACCATGCTAGCAGAAGATGATGCGACCAAAGCCAACCTTGAAGCAACAAGGTTGACAATAAAAGAGACCTCGCTGCAACAATCGACAGGAGAAGAGACGACGGGCGAGAAAACGAAAGAGATACCGGGTCAGCAGAACTCTGGCAACCTTGTGAACCAGAGTTCTATAGCAGACGACACAACCCTTGCACAGTTTTGCGAGCGGACGGCAGCGCTGACATCAGCATCCGGTATGAAATTCCTGGTGCCAGAAGCATTTTTAGAGTTCTGCGATAACATGATGCAGGAGAATAGAACCTTGCGTGCAGCCGGCGAAACGCAAGGAACAGCATCTAGCACTAGGATGGAAGACGACCGGCCGAAACAAAGGAGGGAACACGTGCGCCTACAAGACACATACGCGTGTCAGTACCCCGTCGACCCGAATCGAGACGGAGCATCGACCCCCCAGGCGCCTTTAGGAGACAGGACCCAGCCACTGTTGGGCAACCGTGTCAGAGCCTGGGGGAGGGGGGAGGATTCTGGAGAAACCAAACTTCCGAGAACCTCGGCGCCAGTGGAGTCGAAGATTCGTCGTTAAGAAGGCGAACCTTCCCCATTGTTGACGTCGAAGTCACTGCCCGAAAATGAAACGTTTCTTTATCCGGTGAAAAAGGCCAGAGTATAGAAGTTTTCCTTGAAAAAGTGGAAGCGTGTCGTGGATCTACAAGTCTAATGGAAGCTGAGGTGTTTCAAGCTCTGCCTGAACTCTTGAAAGTAGTAGCAGCCATGTGGTTCCAAGTAGAGAAGCACAGATGAAACACATGGTCAGACTTTCGTTCAGCAGCTCGTCGTTGGTATGGAACCAGAAGAGGTTACCAACAGAGGTTATTAGCCGAAGCGACAGCCAGGACGCAAGGAGAAGATGAATTATCAAGAGACTTCATAACTTGCCTCCTGGTAATAATCAGGAAGATGGATCCAATTCCGAGCCAGAAAATGCAGCTCGACATGCTGCACCGGAATTTAAGGCCGGAAATCCAGAAGCTGACTTTCGGGACATCGACAAGTTACAAGAGATGGCACGAGAAGCAGAGATGACTCTCGAAACAGAAAGGCTTTTCCGACCACCACCGCCCCCCGATTTAACCATGTTACCAGGCGTACAATGCCAAAACCTGCAAAGCCAAAGCTCTCCGGTGTGGGAGCCGGAGCGTATGATGGTTCCGCAGGCCAAAAAACGCCTCCAAAACAGTCGATAATGGCGGCGATTTCGAGGTTAGAAGCCGCATTGAACGAGATGAGATATAAACAGAACTCTCGTCAATCCGGCCACAGCTCTAGAAGAAACGGCGATTATCGCCAAGATAAGGGCAAACCGCCACCGGCAAAGAATAAAGAGAGGAAAGACGAAGAGAAACGATCCTCAACCGGCGGCAAGAGAAGAGAAGGTGACGGAGAGACGAGCCAAAAACCCAGCGGACCTGCCGAGTCGATTAAGTGCTGGAGCTGCGGCAGGATAGGATATCGCCGCTCTTTTTGCCCTGAGTGTTCGGGAAACGGAAGACCAACTGACCTGGTAGTGACCGCTAGCCAGGTCAAGGCCGAGCAATGCTCACACGAAGTGAAAGTCGAGCAAAAGAACATTTCCGTGACGGAGCTTGAACCCAGCTCCAACCAGATCCCAGTACAATCCGACGAGTTGCGTTGGTGGGTACAAGTGGGAATCGGAGGGTTCCGCATTCGTGCGCTGTATGATACCGGAGCAACGAGAACAGTGATGGGATCGCTCGGATTACAGTTAGCAACAGAATGCGGACGTAAGTTCCGACCAGCCTCTGGCGCAGAAGCCAGAGGTGCTGGTAATAATTTGCTCCGCGTAACGAGACACGTAGACCTCCCGTTCGAGTTGGGCGGGATCAAAAAGGACGTGCTGGTATCGATAATACCAGATATGGAGGTTGACTGCTACGTCGGTTCCAATTTCGTCCGTGCGTTCGAAACAATGCATGATCCTGTGGAGAACAGGTTGATAGTGGGAAAATCTGGAAAGAGTGTCGGACTAGAACTAGCCTGTGTCTCCACGTCAGGTCCAAAAGACCCGACAAAGATCAGGATCGCCTCCATCGACACGATGAAAGCTTCTTCAGTAGGTCTCACTGATATCACGCTGGAAGAACACCAGCGCTTACAAGCCCGTTCGACGAGAGCACTCCCACCAGTGGATGCTCCGCTCGGCTGCACTAATTGGGCCGAACACGAGATAGACGTTGGTAAAACTCGACCAATCCGGCAGAAACAATACCCGGTTTCTAAAAAATTGGAGGAAGAAATGCACCCACAGGTGCGAGAAGTGCTGGCAGCTGGATTGATCGAGCCGTCGTCGAGCCCTTGGCCAGTCCTGCTGTCATGGTGCCGAAAGCTGGCAATAAACACCGTATGGTGATAGATATGCGAAAAATCAACGCGGCCGCAAAGAGAGATGCATACCCGCTGCCAAATATGGATCAGATCTTGCTGAAGTTTCAAGCCACCCGCTATATTTGAAATTTGCATCTGAGCAGAGCGTATCATCAGATACCTTTGAAGGAAGAGTCGCGTAAAATAACTGCGTTCAAAGTGCCAGGCCTTGGTCTTTTTCAATTCAAAAGGATGCCTTATGGACTGTCGAACGCAGGAGCCACCTTTCAGCTAATGATTGACAGAGTAATAGTGCCTGAATTAGAGCCATACGCGTTCTCTTACCTAGATGACATCATCATCGCAACAGAAACGTTCGAAGAACATTTGGCGATGTTAGAACGCGTATTGGCAAGAATTAAAGAAGCTAGCCTCACGATCGACCGAGAGAAGAGTGTATTCGGTATATCTGAGGTGAAATATCTCGGTGTTCTCGTCAACCGAGATGGGTTCAGACCAGACACGGGTAAAATAGCTCCGGTAATGCAGTATCCCGAGCCTAAGAACCTTAAACAACTAAGGCGCTTCCTCGGTATGGCATCGTGGTATCAGAAGTTTCTTCTCGAATTCGCCACGATCGCCGAAGCTCTCACACACCTAACAAAGAAAAACTTCAGGTACGTGTGGAAAGAGGAAAAACAACGAGCCTTTGAGCACATAAAGGCAGTCATAGCATCAGCTCCGGTCCTACACCGTCCAGATTTTAACTCGCGATTTGTAATACAAACCGACGCTAGTGATTCTGGTCTGGGAGCAGTATTGTTTCAGGTGATAGACGGCCAGGAGTGAGTCTTAGAGTTTGCGAGCGCTCCCTTTCCAAGGCCGAGCCAAACTACTCAGTCACTGAGAGGGAGTGTCTTGCTGTGATATGGGCTATCGAGAAGTTTCGTGCATACGTAGAGGGATATCATTTCCTCGTAGTGACCGGCCATAGCAGCCTGCGTTGGATTCGATGACTTCGTAGCCCGACAGGTAGACTTGCAAGATGGTCACTTAAGCTGCAGATGCACAACTTTGACGTTGAGCATCGCAAAGGGAGTCTTAACTGCGTACCGGATGCTTTATCCCGTATGTACGGAGAAGACGGGGACGAAGAACAACCAGTCGTAGGCGCCGTTTCGTGGGCAGTAACCACGAATGATGAGTGGTACCTCGGCTGGCAGAGAAAGGTATTAGAAGAACCTAATACTTTTCCCCGATGGACCGTATTAGGCGGCCCACTCTACATGTACCGACCTAATCCGGACATCGAAGAGGATTTAGGATTGGATGATGATGCCTGGAAATTAGTCGTTCCAAAGGAGGAAAGGGGAAAGTACTCCTAGAATGTCACGACGACCCCACTGCTGGTCATCTCGGAAGAGAGAAACCATACGCTAGGGTAGCTAGGTATTACTACTGGCCTAAATATTACCAGTCAGTAAAAGGGCACGTAAGAGCCTGCCTAGTATGCCAGCAGTGCAAGGTAGAACAGAGACCCCCTGCAGGTCTTATGGGTCGTTGAACCATACATAAGCCTTGGGAAGTCGTCGCTGGGCATATTACAGGACCTTTCATCTGGAGTAAAACCGGATTCGAATATATTCTGGTTTTTCGAGATTTATTTACTCGATGGGTCGAGTATATACCTGTCCGTAAAGCCAACGCCAAGACCATCCGAAAGGAACTCAAAGAGAGGATCGTCTTGCGTTATGGCATACCAAAGGTATTTCTTTCCAAAGAGAGCCGCCGGAGCCGACAACGAAGCCTCTCGAGACGAAGATCGTCAAGGGGAAGGCAGCCGGAGAGAGCCGCTAAACCTGAAACGCCGGCAGGACCTACAAGGGCCCTCTTAACCGGGCGACGCCTACCCGGAGAACCACGGCAACCACGGTTGTGCTTCTTTTGCGGGCATCCTAATGTCCACAATCCAGCAACATGCCCACGAACCGCGAGCCACGACCCCCAGGGCCCCTTCTACTATCGGCAACGCCCAGAAGAGCGTTAGTAGAAGAGGTATTACGTGTATATTAGGCTAGCCAACCAATAAAGTTTATTTTTATATTTGTTTATAGAAAACAGTATTATTTACTTGTGTGTTACTTCGCACCCCCATCCTCTTTTTAGGTACTGACGACGCCGGATTAGATTACAGAGTCCCATATCAAGAGATAAGCGACATCTGGGTGGGGGGTGTCACGGCCTGCCGTACCGACGTCGCGTATAAACTATGATCGTAGTAGCTCGCGCTCGCGAACGCAAGATGGCGCGTCGATGGAGAATTGGAGCTGCATCGACGTGATGACTAGCAGACCTCGGCGAGCTGGCGGCAGCCATCTTAAAGTTCGCTTTGGAGAAGAAAGCACGCGCCCGAGTACGCTCCGCTTTTATCCCGGAATTCAAAGAGAAAGTCTTCGCTTTTTCGCCTGCAAAACACCAAGAGTGCTAGTGTTGTGTTCGTCGAAGCCTTCCGCAGATACAAGGCTTGTCTCGTTGTGCACTTGTACCGCTCCGACGCGAATCATTGCACGATCGTGCGGCAGGCTATTTCAACCTGCCGCCCCATCTTCACCAGCCAGACGCCCCGACCGAGAGAAGACTGCGATATAGATTTAGTCTATCAAGATAAGCGTGCACGCATCTATCGCGCCGCGAATTAGCTCCGCGTAACCGCTTGTCCAGGCTCGTCGTACCTGGACAACGGCTTCAAATAGGCGCTTTAGTACGGAGAGAGCAAGTACGAGGAGAGAGTGTGGACTCCGGGTTCGCACATTATCAAGGTTGGACTCAAGGTCGAATCACCGGCTATTTCACAGAACAGGTGCGTACACGTGCAGCCCCGCCATCTACCCTCGCTTTCACACTTATACGTGTGTGCATCGCGCGATGATCGCGACCGCTCTCTCACTTCGCTGCTTTACTCGGCGAGCGCACGCGTAGGATATCGCACACGTGAGGCGTATTATACCTCACGTGCGCGGCGTAAATTACCGCGAGCGTGACGTCAGCCTCCGAGACAGCTGACGTCTGAGATAACGTGCTGACGCACCGTTAGGTAGGGAAATAACCTATTTCAACGCGACACTTCAACTGTCTAACTTTTGATTATTCAAATAACACATTTAAACTTTAACTTAATAAACAATAGTCTTTTATTATTTACTTTAACTGCTCGAGTTATTATTTCGCGACCTAGTCATTCCCCGTTCCCCACCGCCTCCACGGTCGTTACATTGGTGAAAACGTATCATTTACAACTGAGCAGCTGGCACGCGAATCAGGAACCCTGGTGAGGATTTCGAGTCCCTGGCAGAAATAAAGCGCGAGTCTCCGACTTGCGTGTTGCACGGTAAATAACCAGATTAGGATTAGTACTGCACGACATTGTAGCGTCCGCTGCCTAATCTGGCTATTGGGTCACCAAGAGTTGAACCGGAGGACCCGGAGTTGAACCGCTAAGACGGGCAGGTAAAATGCGTCCTAGCCCAAATAACCACCCCGTGACCATTTCAATATCCAAAGCCCAAAATAAATATTTCCAATTTTTGTTATATAGATATTATATAATTATACCATTATATCACATGCTGTTTCAAATATTATAGCTACAGCGACTACTTATACGTTCGAAAAAAGGGACAGAATAATTTTATAAAGCCGCAACTTCAGTGTGCATACCGCTGAATACATGAAAAAAAAAAAATGTTTAAGCGGTTTTCACTTCAACTATGACTGCTAGAGCCTTGATATTTGGCATGGTAGTATAAAATGACCTACAATTGCATAAGATCTGTGCATATAACGTTAGACAAATTTATTCTATATATTTACTCTGATAAAAATGGATGAATTAAATATTACATATGGTTTATGTGTTACAACTATTAAAATCGTCCTACGATGCATTATTTCTTGGATTACCTTATTTTAACTTGAAGTTTAATCAATCTTTCTAATATTCAACTTGATAACTTATTTTCATAAAATATCAAGTTTTATTTCTTTGGCGGAAATAAGTTATTAAATAAAAATTTATCAAAATTTTCAGTATAGGTAGTTTGCACAAGAAATATTTTGAATGTATGTTAATTTTAATCAGTTCTTCTAAGAAGCCATCCCCCGGAAGGTGATTTTATCATTTATAATACATGATTTATATCTTATAATATAAGAATAATGTAAATCTGTAAGATTTATAGATTTTGAAGGAATTTTATAACAACTTCACTACTGGAGGTTCACCTTAAGCAATCAGGATTTCATATTTTCAATAAAACTACCAAGACTACCGAGAAGAAATTGGAATTTGGGTTTTTAATAAATACTATTTCACTTACTATATGAGAGTATAATCTGGATATATGAGAGTATGCTACTTATCTCACGAAAGAGTCTAGAAGTGCTGCAGCAGGTACAGGTGAGGGACATCATAACCTCTACATGTAAGCTTGCGTCGTTCCGGTTGCCAGCTGCTGCAGTTCCTACGGTATCCTGGGGCTGTAGGCCAACGTCATTTTTGTCATCTCTGCCACAGTTTCACCATCTCTTAAGAGATCGTCTTCGTCAGTCGTCACTCAATTTGTCAATCTCGACCTCGTCTACTTGAGCCCTATATTGCCACAAAATAGTAGAATTAGATAATCTCAAATCGAAAAGGAAACACTTAGAAGGCTACATTATCTCACCAAGGAGTTTAGAGGTGCTGCAGCTAATAAAGGTAAGAGACGACATAACCTCTGCATGTAGGCATTACCGTATTTGGGCGTCGCCTCTGTCGTCAGCTGCTGGACTCACGTGATGTTGAGGTGCTATAAGCCAACGTCCCTCTTGTCATCCCTGCCACACCTTCACAATCTCTCAAGAGATCGTCCTTGGCACCAGCAATTTAAATAGCTATCATTATTTAACAAGCGCGCACGGCGTCCTTCAGCATCGGCGAGTAGAAACTGACGCCGAGTACGTCACGCTGATGCGACGCATCACGAACATATTTAATTTACTTTCCTATGTTGGTACAATAGTTAGAGCAGTCGCGGCGTTAGTTGCCGCTCGTCGATGCCGAACGCCGACGTGCGCGCTTGTTAATGATCTCGAGAGGTTTTGAAGGTGCGGGCGGGATGACTAGAGGGATATTGGCCTATAGCACCTGAACATCACGGGAGTCCAGCAGCTGACGACAGAGTCGACGCCCGAATACGGGAAAGCCTAGATGTAGAGGTTATGCCACCCCTTATCTTTATTTGTAGCAGCACTTCTAAACTTCTTGGTGAGGTAATGTAGCCTTCTAAGTACTTCCTTTTCGATTTGAGATTATCTAATTAATATTTTGTGGCAATATAGGGCTCAAGTAGACGGGGTCGAGACTGACAAATTCGACTCACGTCGAGAATAACATCTGATCGACGTATGATATATACGTTTATAATTTCGGTCTGATGAGGTTGGCGTACTAAGCCAACGAAACGTTGCCATAAAGAAATAAGATCATTTCATTTTGCCTCCAAAGATCGTCCTCAACTATTAATATAAAAATGGATGGCGTTATACATTCAACATCAAATCCCAATTTTTTCTCGGTAGTCTTGGTAGTTTTATTGAAAATATGAAATTCTTCTAGCTTGAGATGAATCTCCAGTAGTGATTTATGAACTTGTTATAACATTCCTTCAATATCTATAAATCTTATAGTCTTACATTATTCCTATATCATAAGATATAGCTCATGTGTTACAAATGTTAAAATCACCTTCCGAGGAATGACTTCTTCGAAGAACTAATGGAAATTAACATACATTCCAAATTTTTCTTGTACAAACTACCAATACTGACATATTTTGATAAATTTTTATTTAACAACTTATTCCCGCCAAAGAAATAAAACTTGATATTTTAATATAAAACATCATTCTAAAAGAAAGTCAGTATACTAATCATCTAACTAAAAAATTTTTGTAAAGCGATATTTTATGAAAATAAGTTATCAAGTTGAATTTTAGAAAGATTGATTAAACTTCAAGCTAAAATAAGGTAATCCAAGAAATAATCCATCATAGCAAGATTTTGATAGTTGTAACACATAAACCATAAGTAATATTTAATTCATCCATGTTTATCAGAGTAAATATCGACGGCTGAGCGGAACAAGGTCGTATCTCGGCGCGCGGACGAAGAACCTCATATCTCATAGCGCATGGACGAGGAACGTCGCATCTCACCGCGCGGACGAAGAACGTCGTATCTCACCGCGCAGATAAAGAACATCGTATCTCACCGCGCGGATGAAGAACATCCTATCTCACCACGCGGACAAAGAACGTCGTATCTTGCCGTATACTGGCCGTGTACTAGCCACAAGAGCGCCGAGATACGATATTCTTCATCCGCACGGTGAGATGCGACGTTCTTCATCCACGCGGTGAGATACGATGTTCTTCATCCGCGCGGTGAGATACGACCTTGTTTCACTTAGCCGTCGATATATATAATAAATTTGTCTATTTTTTTGCACAGATGTTATGCAATCGTAGATCATTTTATACTACTATGCCAAATATCAAAACTCTTGCAGTCATAGTTCAAGTGGAAAACGCTTAAACATTTTTTCTTTTTCATATATTCAGTGGTACGCTTGCTGAAGTTATGGCATTTTAAAATTATTCTGTCCTTTTCCTTGCAATGTATAGTAGCTATAGCTTTAATATTTCGAAGAGCATGTGATATAATGGTATAATTATATAATATCTATATAAAAATTGGAAAAATTTATTTTCGACTTTGGATATTGAAATGTTGGAATTTACTTAACATGGTTAATCAGTCCCAAAGTGAAACTATAAAATAAAGTTTTCAAATGTTTTTTTGCATAGCTGTTATGCAATCATATGTCATTTTATATTACCATTCCAAATATCAAAGGTCTAACAGTCATAGTTCAAGTAGAAGTTGATTAAACATTTTTTCTTTTTCATGTATTCAGTGGTACGCACACTGAAGTTGTGGCTTTTTAAAATTATTATGTCCTTTTTCGTGCAACGTATAAGTAGTCACTATAGCTATAATATTTGAAACAGCATGTGATATAATGGTACAATTGTATAATATCTATATAACAAAAATTGGAAATATTTATTGTAGACTTTGAATATTGAAATGTTGAAATTGACTTAACATGTTCAATCTGTCTCAAAGTAAAAATATGAAATAAATTTTTTTTTTTTGCACATATATTATGTAATCTTCGGTCACTTTATACTACCATGCCAAATATCAAAGCTCTAGCAGTCATAGTTCAAGTGGAAATCAATTAAACATTTTTCTTTTTCATCTATTCAGTGATACGCTGACTGAAGTTGTGGCTGATTAAAATTATTCTGTCCTTTTTCTTGCAATGTACAGAAGCTATAGTTTTAATATTTGGAACAGCATGTGATATAATTGTATAATTGTATAATATCTATATAACAAAAAATTGGAAAAATTTATTTTCCACTTTGGATATTGAAATGTTGAAATTGACTTAACATGGTCAATCTGTTCCAAAGTGAAAATATAAAATAAAGTTTTCTAGTCTTTTTTTCATAGCTATTATGCAACCATATGTCATTTTATACTACCATACCAAATATCAAAGCTCTAGTAGTGATTGTTCAACTGGAAACCGATTAAAAATTTTTTCTTTTTCATACATATTGCGGTACGCTCACTGAACATTTGGCTTTCTTTAATAATATTATTTTTTTCTTTTTCATTTCAGTAGCCAAAGTCTAGATTTTTGGAATAGTAGTTATAATGATACAATAGCATGTAATGATATATGATTGTGAGGAAACGTAAGAAAATTAGTTTTATACTTTGACTGAGCATTTGCTAATATTTATGCTAAATAAATGTCAATGTCTGAGAGTAAAAGTGCAAAATAATTTTTCTTCTTTTTACTAATATATATTTATTACATCAGTTATGTGCTTTTTCGAAAGAATTTATTTTGAAAGATAATGTTACGACAACTGACTTTATTTATAACAACTGAATTTAGTAACATTTGAATTAAGTAGCTTACTAGGAGAGTGTCAGGGATCTGGATCATGGATTCGGCTGAAACTTTGGAATAGGGTTGTTATATAGAATTATGAAGAAAGCTGCAATAGACCCTAACGCTCAAAAGAACAAAAGTTCTGGACATTATTAGCTTTATTTTGTAAAAAGTCTTGAATAATACCTCTTCTTAAAACAGTAACTATTTAACACTAGAAAGTCTTGAATATCATTTCAAAAATAGAGAATAAAAGTATGGAAAATGAGCTTTCATTTGCTTTTTCAAGAAGTAAAAAATGTCGATTCCTTCCAAAGTTATGAAAGTTTAAATTTGAGTATCGAAAGTGTACCAAATTACGCAGGGAGTGGAACAGTGAATTTTTGTGATCAAACAGTACATTTTCGACACTTTTTTTTAAACTTTCATAACTTTATAAGAAAGCGACATTCTTTCATTCTTAAAAAGATGAATGAAAGCTAGTTTTCTCTAGTTTTATTTTCTATTTTTGAAATAATATTTAAGACTTTCTAAAGTTAAATGGTCGCCGTTTTAAAAAGTGTTTTTTCTTTTCAAGACTTTTTTCCAAATAAAGCTTAAAATGTCTAGAACTTTAGTTTTTTTTAGCGTTAGGGTCTAATATTGCCGCTTTCTTCAATTTCTATATCCAAAACCCTATCCCACAGTTTCAGCCGAATCCGTGATCCGGATCCCTGACCCTCTCCTAGTTAGTCACTTAATTAAATCGTTACTAAATGTACAACGAACACGTCTCGTTGCTAGAACGATTCCGATCGGTTCAGCTTAGGCTAGGTTCAAGACGCGGTCTTCGACTCATTCGCATCGACTCGTTTGCACCGGATTCGGTTAGTAATCCACTTGCGCGCGGGCGCTCACGCCGCTTCACGGGAACCCGCCTTGCTCGCTCGCGCATCAAGGCAGGTTAGTAATTTACTTGCGCACGGGCGCTCACACCGCTTAACGAGAACCCGCATTGCTCAATGATGTGCCGGCATGCTCGCGTATCCCCGTTCAGCGCGTCACCTTATCGACGCGCGCAGTCGCGACGCGCGTGACCGCGTCGGTCCCGCCGCCACAGTAGGGCGCGCAGCTTGCGCGAGAAATTCAGCCTATATAAGCCGTGTTCACCCGATTGTGAGGAAGACCATCACAGACCGTCCTACCGACCCGACTTCCTATTCCTAAAGCCTCTCAAGCACTGTGCACGCACAGTCTTGTACACAATCTCCGACGCCATAGACAACGTACGTGACATAGATTACTCGAGCCGCTCCGGACTTGCTCTTGTCGCTGCCGTCGTGCACACACGTCGTCAGAGGCAGGACGATTCCAGGAACATGAACACCAAGTGCAACGTGCACACACGTGTACCTTGAGGTTCTGTAGAGGACCGAAACGACGGAATTATAGAAATCCGGGACTGAACTGTTCCTGCCGTCGTGCACACACGAGGCAGGCCAGGATAGACTTGGCACACCGAAATTCCACTAGGGCACGTGCACACACGACTCTAGGCGAATACCGGATACTTCGATCGACCAGTTAGGGAACACGGGAACAAGCATGATCCCTGTCGTCGTGCACACAGGAGGCAGTGATAAGGCCGACCTCCAGGTCGACACTCGTTCAGGCCTAATTGGAATCGAGGAACGCCAGAACTAGGCCTGTTCTTGCCATCGTGCACGCACGGGGCAGGGTCAGACTAGGTACTAAGCCGACGCTCGCCCAGGCTTCGCGCATACACGTGCCTAGGGAGCTTCCGACACTTTCTTGGATGGCGGAACGAGGAACACATGACTTTCCGACACAACACCGACGAGACCAATGCAACCGACGCTATACAATCCGTAGCGCTCGAGATACCCCACGGTGTCCTTCCATGGTAAACTGCTCGCTGCCGCGAGAGGGCAGTGGCGTACGATTCGAGTACTTATCCGTAGTAAGTGCGTTTTCTGGATTTCTGTTTAAGATGGCTTAAACCATGGCGTGGCAGGTGCTTAATAAATAGATGCGTTTCCTGTTATATTTGTTTATAGTTAATTAGTTTATCCTCTTTTTTTATTCTTTATTAAAGTCTGTTAATAGACCTTTATATCTTTCTACTTTAAAAACTAATGTCTTATCAATACTTTCTAAGCCACCTGATTCTCCTTATCACCCACAACTGAACCTTGGTAAATTCTAGAAGCATCTGGCAGGGGGCGGAGTTATACAGTTACATGGCGTCCGAACAGTGACCGTTAATTCCAGAAAACGCACATAACCGCTTCGAGTAGCACGATGTACGTGACCTAGTACTGTTGTGATCTTTGTTAGATTATTCTCTTATTATTTTGTAAAATAAAGAATACTCGTTGTCACAGCTGTTAATAGCGAAATTATTGTGAACACCAAACTGTAAGATAACAACTGGTGTAAAATAAAGTGAAAAAAAAACCCTATCCTACCAGTTGAAATATTAACTGTCTGTACAAGTTAGATTTAAGTTCAGCAAATAAGTCTAGTACGTAAGTTGTTTTTATAAGCTCGTTGAAGGTCAACCGGCTACATCTTGCCAGTCTCTTCGGTCTACGCATTGAAGAAAGAAGAACTCATCTTCGAGCTCACCAGGTATCGGTGCGAAATCCAAGGCGCAGTACCCGTACTTAGACAACGCCTTGTCGAGTACATTCGGGCCCACGCTGCCAACTTCCAGAACAAGCCCACCGACTCAACGGACTACTACGACGAAGAGCTGGATAAGAGTCGAGACCAGGAGATGGACCGGAAGCACGTGATTCCGCCGTCATCGACGGAAACCAGTTAAGTCACGCCGACCAACGCGGTAAACGACGAACAAAGGAGGCCAGCCACTCACCCCCCGACAAATTACCAAGTTCAACCAGGTACATCCACTTCGGCAGCGGGTCGAGGAGCCTTTGCTCCCTCATACGTTCCGAAATTCGGTCCGATGAACGATGGGTGACGAGTAGAGGATCAGATAAGGAAGTGGAACTGCCACTTCGAAGGAAAAGATGTCTATTCCTTCCTCGAGAGAGTAGAGGAACTCAGGCTCGCGTACAGAGTCAGCGAAGGACAGCTGCTACAGGGCCTGCCAGAACTTTTCTGAGGAGATTTCCTCCAGTGGTATCGGAACGTGGCCAGTCAACGCAGAACATAGGCCGACTTCGAAGAAAAACTCCGTGGATTTTACCTGGCTCCGTCCGAACGACGACTCCTGAGTCGCACGGTAGCGCAACGAATACAGAAACTCCAGGAATAAATCCGCGCCTACGTCACAGCCCTGCAGACCTTGATGAGACGTCGTGGACGTTACGCTAGAGACGAACAGATAGGCAGCCTTTACTCAGGATGCGTCCAGAGTACCGACTGCACATACGTCGCTCCCAAGTGCAAGACGTAGCCACCCTGGTACAACTAGTGGAGGAATACGAGTCCATCCTCCAGGAAGTCCGCAAGGAACAGAGGCCTACTCTGCCGATCAACAACGTATGCGTGGTCATGGCAGCAGAAGAACCCGCACTTTACAACCGGCGAGAGCACTGCTGGCGCTACAAACAGCGTGGACACACTCGTGGCGAGTGTCGTAACGCACCTCGCTTATTCTGCTCGGTGTGTGGTAAAGACGGAGTCTTTACAAAGGACTGCCATGGCTTTCCAGCGGGAAACGACAGCCGGCTCGACTCACAACCGGTCGGAGTTCGAGCCCAGGATCAACCGATCCCCGCCGCTACCTTCCACTCAACATCAATGGCCAGGTGTTCAACGCCTTGGTCGATACCGGCGCCATCAGTTTCTTTGTGCATCCTTACATCTTAGAGTGTTGCATCGCATGCGGATGGGAGAAACGGCCGACCCAGGTCATAGCCACGATGGCCAACAATACTGAAACCGAGCTCGAGAACAGCGTAACTGATTCCTGCCAGATCGCTGGAAGAGAAATGACATGCACCTTCCTGACTATGCATCGCCACGGTCACAAGATTATCCTGGGCATGGACACGCAGTAGACAGGTGCTGAATTCCACCGTTCTAGGCGCCAGCTGCACGCTGGGCACCGTCAATCCGTCCACCGAAATTATTCCGCTCACCCAGATCGAATGTACGATGATCGATAACCTGGTTAACGAGGAGAAGAGCAGGTTCGAGTTCATAATGGAGCCCATGCATCTCACATCCTACCGAGTCAAGTTCAAGGACCCGACGCCTATCAAACAACGCTATCATCCCCGGAACCCCGCGATGCAACAGATCATAGACGACGAAGTCAACCGGATGCTTGAGAAAGGGGTGATCGAACCTTCCGAGAGCCCGTGGAGTTCACCCATAGTGTTGGCCAAAAAGAAGGAAGGGAAGTACCGCTTTTGCATCGACTCCGTGAAACTCAATCATGTAACAGAGAAAGATGCTTATCCACTACCGCAAATCAACGCTACGATGGATAAACTGCGGGACGCGCAGTATTTGTCCACCATCGATCTAAAGAATGGATATTGGCAAATACCACTCACCGAAGACAGTAAACTGCTGACGGCCTTCAGCATACCGAACCGCAGCCTGATGCAGTTCATTGTTATGCCGTTTGGACCACACTCTGCACCCGCCGCCTTTCAACGTCTCATTGACATCATCATCACGCCAGAGCTGGACTCCAACGTTTTCTGCTACCTGAATGACATCATTATCATCACTTCGACCTTTGACGACCACGATCATTTGTTGCGCGAAGTCCTACGAAGGCTTCGAGATGCGAAACTAAATCCGAACTGGGATAAATGTCAGTTTGGACACACCCGATTAAAGTATCTAGGTTACGTAGTAGACCAGGAAGGAATCCATACCGACCCGAAAAAGATCGCGGCGATAGAGGCGTTGACCGCACCAAAGAATGTCCGGCAGCTAAGACGGTTCACGCGGATAGTGTCCTGGTATAGACGTTTTATCCCTCATGCTTCAGCTATAGCTACTCCGCTGAATAAGTTGACGCGTAAGAAAGCCAAATGGCACTGGGGGCAAGACCAGCAAACTGCTTTTGACGAATTAAAATATAAACTCACACATGCATCCGTCTTAGCCTACCTGGATTTCTCAAAGCCGTTCGTACTGCAAACCGATGCAAGCCGCGATGGGCTAGGTGCTACGCTGACCCAAAACGTGGACGAAAGGGAGCAAGTGATTGCATATACCAGTCGCTCCCTGTCTCCAGCTGAGCGGAATTACTCCGCGACCGAAAAAGAGTACCTGGCAGTTAAATGGGGCATCTGGAAGATGAGGGAGTACTTGGAGGGTTATCATTTTACCGTGCTTACCGACCACCAGTCT
Source organism: Torymus aiolomorphi (assembly GCA_036365515.1). Taxonomy (NCBI): domain Eukaryota; kingdom Metazoa; phylum Arthropoda; class Insecta; order Hymenoptera; family Torymidae; genus Torymus; species Torymus aiolomorphi. The sequence goes on along the minus strand of CM070875.1, from coordinate 50,565,318 downwards.
TTACAGTGGCTTCAAAAGATCGATAACCCCTCCGGTCGTCTTGCCAGATGGGCCATAGATCTAAGCCAGTGGGACTTTGAATTACACTACCGACGCAGCTCCGAGAATGACATAGCCGACGCCTTGTATCGCCAACCACTGCCTTTATGTACTATCGCAACCAAAGAGTACGGCTCCTAGTATAAAAACACCCTTGCTGGGGTGCAAGCCAACCCTCGAAATTTTCTCGAATATTGCATTAAAGGCGGGCGTTTGTTCCGTCACATATTAAATACCTTATATTTTAACGAATACTCCGAAAACGAGGCTTGGAAGTTATGCATTCCGGCAGGGGATAAAACCCGCGTACTTCGAGAAGCACACGATGACCCTACAGCTGGACATCTAAGAATCGCCAAGACCCTCAGCCGCCTGGCTTGATACTACTACTGGCCGGGCATGCTGCGAGAAGGTGCCAGTCACGTTCGAAATTGCGTCGGTTGTCAAAAACATAAAGGTTCCCAACAATTGCCTCCAGGAGCCATGCATGCGACTACCATTACTCAGCCCTGGGAGATGGTCTCAGTCGACTTGATGGGTCCTAAACTACGCTCTGACCGGGGAAATACCTGGCTGCTCGCCACGCAGGACCGCTACACAAAGTGGGTGGTGCTGAGAGTCCTCAGCAAGGCCACCAGTGCGGCCATAACCCGGGCATTGAAAGAGCAAGTCGTGTTGCATTTTGGTACACCCCGAGTCGTTGTCAGCGACAATGGTCGTCAATTTATTGGGAAGGAATTCACTCGTCTCCTGGAGGGGTACAAGATCGAACATCGAAGATCACCGCCGTACATGTCCCTCAGTGGAGCGGACGAACAAAGTGCTGAAGACCGCGATAAATCAGTACTTGGAGAAATCTCAGAAGAAGTGGGACCTGTTTCTTCCAGAACTGGCTTTTCTGCTTACAACAGTGCTACGAGTGAAAGTACTGGATTCACTTCAGCCTACCTAAACTTCGGCCGAGAGTTGATACTACCTGGAAGACTCCACCAGGAGGAAGGAGAACGGCCCGACACCCCTCTGAGCGATCGTCTTCGACGTATCCAGGCAGCACTGGAGCTCGCCGGAACTAAGATGGCGCAGAGTTTCCAGAAGCAACAAAAGTAGTACAACCTGAGGCGCCGCGATTGGGCCCCTACCAAAGAGAATGAGGTGCTCAAGAAACAACATGTGTTGTCCAACAAAGCCGCCAATTTTGATGCCAAGATGGCTCCAAAATACGAAGGACCCTTCCTCGTCCACCGCAAGAAGGCGCCGGTGATATGTGATCTCAAGACCCCTGGTGACAAGGTTCTCAAACATATTCACGTGCGAGACTTGAAACCCTACCGAAAAAACGAAGGAGAGGGGGAAGTCGATGGAATAGGAAAGGGGCAGCCAGAGGATATAAACTGCTTTGACACGCAGCAACTCGTCAGTATCCCCCAAGATGCCACCGAGTCGTAACCCCTACGAGCTCCACATGCTGTCGAAATGACCCGCCGTCCTCGCGGACGTTACCATCCATGGTCAACAGTTCGAGGTCATCCTCAACACCGCCCACCTCATAACCACGGTGTCTCTCGAGCTGGGTGAGCTGTTGCTCCAGCACACGCCGATCTACGTCTGTAAGGAGACCCTGGTGGCCGATCTACACTTGAGGCCTGCGAGCAAAACCTAGCCCTCTACACTCTCCCTACACTCTCTGGGCGGATTTCACCGCCAAGGGAACCCAGTTTCGACAACTCTGGGTGGTGATCACCAACCAGGTCCCTCCCATCGTATTCGGGATTGACTTTCTGTCCAAAACCGGCTCCGAACTACTCAATGGTAACAGGGTACGCCGGAGAGAAGGCAAGCGACGAAGACGCCAACGCCGTCGATGGATCCGACGGCGCGAAGAAGACGAGGGCCTAGGAGGCAGCACCACCCAGGATGAGGTAACCGATTCCCTACGTACCAGAAATTATCCGACCGCGATCGAATAATATAGACTTAAGAGGGAACCGTGACCGTCCTGAAACCAGTCGTATTGTAATACGGGCTTAAGAGCGAACCGTGGCCGTACTGAAACCAGTAGTATTGTAGGGTAGGCCTAACTGCAAATTTGTCCGACTCGAAAACTGGTACCATTGTACGTTAGGCTTAAATCCGAAGTATTCACGAGACATTGTAGATGAGCCCTAAACCGCGGCAAATAAAAAAATGTGAGTAATTTTTTGAGGAGGGGAGCCCCAGCTAAATTCAAATCCGTACATTTCCCCGTGGAGGGGAAAACCATGCCCTTCCCTCAGGAGGAACTAGGGTCGGGGATGACCTCCAGCCCTAATAAAGCTCCGCTGTTCGGAGAATCGGTCTCAGTCTCCAACTAAGCAGCACCATGGCGAATCCAGTCCTGGAAAAGTATGCTACGACCTTTGAGGACGAGATCGCCGCCCTACAACGGGAAGTCTAGTCCTTGAGCCTAATCAGGTTCAAAGAATTGAACCGGATTAGGCTATCGGGTCCGCAAAGAGATCGCCGAGGAGGAACTGTGGAATGCCCGCGCAGTGGCATTGGCGTATAAGCCCGCCAGGAGGCCTCCACCAACGGGGAAAACCCCAACCCCAACTTACATGCCCACGCCGATCAAGACACGAAAGTCAGTGGTGCCCAAACCGAAAGTAAAGAGCATCGTCCGACTGACCCTACCGCAGCTGCAGGGTGTGCTGCGACGAATGCGCTTTGCCGCCAAACCAACCCTCGCCGTTGTCTCCTCGGCAACCTCCGCACCACCAGCACCCGTAGTTGCTCCAGTGCCACAGACGCCGTCAACATCGGCAGCGGCTCCAGTAACACCGACACCTTCGCCACCGACTCCTGCGCCACCGACTCCTGCGCCATCGATGCCATCGACATCAACATCGGCACCGCCGATACAACCACCAGTGCCACTGCCGCCGCTCGTCACACAACCACTGACACCAACACCGGATGCACCGACGCCAGAGCCCCGTCCCGATGAGCCATCCCGGGAACGTGACACCACATGGACAATGCCCTGAGTACTCCGAACATTAGCTGACGGGGTCACAGTTAATGTCCCGGTGGGGGTCAAGAAATACGTGATGCGCTACCACAGCCTCAAGCGGCTACTCCGTCTGCTCCCCGAGACCCGCGAGATTCGCCACGTAGGCTCCCGCCGACCGGTAAGTTTCGGCGAACTACGTTGTTTTACCGAATAAAAGGGGAAATGCAATGAACATGTCTCGTTACTAGAACGATCCTGATCGGTTCAGCTTAGGCTAGGTTAAAGACGGGGTCTTCGACTCATTCACGCCGACTCATTCGCGCCAGATTAGGTTAGTAATCCACTTGCGCTAGTTAAGTGAGGGAGTACGGTCGACGACCAAAAGGAGGTAACACCCACAAGTACACTTAACAATATGTAAGTAAATCAATTGAACTAAAGACGTTTATTGAATACTCTAAATGATATTACGTCGTTACAGTATGAATGCCCGACAGTGACTGACAATCGCCGGTGCGAGAGCAGAGTAAGAAAGTATATTCTATTGTGATCTTCATTGTCTTCTTATCTTGCCCTTTATCTTTGCAGCTTCAAAGTGCGTCCGGTATGCAGCGATAAGGTAGCCGTGGCTGATCGATGCATCCATGCGCCGAGACGTTGAGTCATATAACTCCTCCACGGCGAAGTTCAAAGACGTCCTCATCTTTGTTTTCTTCGGTAGATAGTTGATTCTTATTTTGACGCTTGTATATTAAGTAAATTGATATAATTACTAAGAACAGTAATACAAGTATAATCGAGCTTGTAGACATAAAAAATTCAACTCCGAATTGATTAAAAGTTGGTATAGTCATTGTGGGCAAAGTCAAAGCGTTCAAAGGCTCAAAATTCAGCTGATGATCCTGTATATCATTTCCTTGAATCTAGTGTGTTTCTCTGGTCGTTGTCTCAGCATTATCATGTTTAATTGTAATACGATAATTGCTCGATACAAGTGTCAAATTTTCAGATAGTTTATATGTGTAAATCAATACATGAGGTGATTCCGTTGAATTAATAATCTACTTGACTTCCTCTGCTACGATTTGTTGACATAAATAGTTCCGTTCATAAATCGATTGACATTTGTTAGCAAACAATTTAATATATGGTCCAACTAAAGTCCAAGGCATAGTGATTATTTCTATTTGGTTCTGGTTATTAATCGTAGCAAGTCTTTGGTAAAAGGAGATTTCGATAGAATTGAGGAGAGGGAATTTGATGGTATAAATAATAGTTTTGACTAAATACGATTGATCCCTGAGCGAAACGGAAATCTAACAAATTATAATAATGTAGTAACAATTCTTTTTGGGAATAGATTTCTAACAAGTGGGTCTAAATATTTAGTATCTGCTCGTATGTGAGAATTTCTAAATCGAATAATTGTTCGGTAAAAGAAATAAACGATCTCTTGATTTTACTGCCCTTCACTAGCAGAATCGATAGAGTCAGAATCAATCCCACATTCATCTTCCTGTAAAGGGAAAGTTTTTCTTAGTCTCTTTGCGCTCCTTAAGTTGTAACGGCGTGGTTGTCCATGAATATAACCTTCTAACGAGGGGCCTTTTTGTTTTTCAATAAGTAATTTTTGATAACGCGGTGCTGTTATGTTACGTTGTTGTTGATGGGTTTTTATGTAAATTTCTTTATTTTGTAAATTTTCATTTGAAACATCAGGTAATTATTGTTTTTCTTTTTGTTTTTTATACAATTCATTGTAGAAAGGTAAAATCCCATTTTTGCGGATTTCGTTATATTTTTCGATTGTGTCTTCTTCTGGTTCAATGACATGTTTATGCAATTTCTCATATGGTCCATACAAAAGGGTGAATGGTGCAAAATTTGTGGAAGAATAAATGTTTTGGTTGTATATCAAGACGGCTGTAGTCATGTGATCTTTAATCGTCTCTCTGGGATTCTGATCTATTAAAATACTTACTTTTTCACTTAAAGTAGAATGTAGTCTTTCTATGGGCCCATTTGACGTATGCCTGTTGATGGTAGCTTGGTGATAATCAATCTTGTGTATTCGGCAAAATTTCTTAAATACTGCAGAATTAAATTCGCTTTCATTATCTGTGGTGATTTTGTCCGGGAAATTATAATGGGAGGCAAAATGTCTTACTTTGCTTAGGATAGTCGTAGCGTTTCCGTCTGGTAAGTGGTAGGCTTGGGCATATTTTGAAAATATATCAATAATTGTGAGAAATTTTACCTTATCAATGTGAAAAATATCCATGTGTACGTGTTGTAGCGATCTGTTAGCAATAATGGGACCATAATTTTCTGTCTGATAAGGTCTTCTTTCGTATTTGTGCTCTAGACATATTTCACATTGGTTGATGTAGTTTCGAATAATTCTGTCCATGTTAAGTGTGTAAATTTTTCCTTAAAATGTGCCGTCGTCATCTGTATTCCATTGTGATTCTTGCCGTGATATTCTTCAAGTTTCTTCATGGAGTTACTTCGATCGATTACAGGTGTATAGATGTTTGTTTTGATTAATTTTCATTTTTCGTTAAAGTGATCTTTTAAGGAGATGTCGTAGCAAAAGTTTCACGAAATCACCACCAAGACACTGGCGCTGTCGTCAGGTGGGAGATTCGTGACGTTAGTCACTTTGAACAGTAATTGTCGAAAAAATAGGAATTTGCGCATCAAACAAAGAGCTGAACAGCGTAGCCATGATAATAATGAATCATATTCATAAGTCAGACTTGGCCATAGATGCCTATTTTTTTCAAACAATTGGAAATACAAAGTGGGATGGGCCACAACTGCCCAAGCCCCACGCGACGCTATGTTGGCATACGCAAACAGCGGAGTAGTAACTAATATTTCACAGAGAGGGCGCGGGGGGGGGGGGCTGATTCGAACCAGCGTGCAAAAGCAAAAACATTTTTTTGGTTATAAGGTGGTCAATGAAAGCAACTTCATATTGCAGATGAACAATAAATAATAAAATAATATGCAAATACAGAAATATGTATTTGCCTTCAATCAATTTATTATTATTTATTCAATATTTTATTGTTTTATTTTCCCCCATACGATTTTTTGCTAATACATCTAAATGTACTATGGCTGAATACACAAAATAGTAAAAAGAAACCATAGAGTTTTATATAGCAAAGAGAACATGCAAAGCATAAAAATTGTTTTCAAAGTAATGCTTTGAGGTCAAGTAAACTTGACAGAAATCATTTTGAGCAAAGACTTTTGCTCGGCATGCACTTGATTTCGTTTTCCTATTATCATCATGGTATCTTTTAGTGATAACCCGATACGTCTCAAATAAAATTATTTGCGACTGATAAATAGGTTAAATTTAAAAATAATAAAAAGGTATATAAAATAGTAAATAATAAGCATGTAGGTTTAGTGGTAAGAATCTTTTCAAAGCCATGCCTTTATGTGTTATAGGTTTGATTAAAACGATTTTGAGTCAAAACTCATATATACTATGCGCTTGATTTTGTTTTTCAATTTTCATCATGCTATCTTTTAGTGATAACCTAAATTCATAGGTATCAATTATGAATAATATTTGAAATATAATGGATCGATCCGAAGGAGGCAGGTAAAAAGAAAAAACAAGTTTTTACTTTAAATTTGTGCAACGTTTCGTTGGCATGTTCCGCCAACCTCTTCAGGCTATAATTTATTAAAAGGTTTTTAATTACAATATATAAAAAAGAACTATCACTTGTATAAAGGAATAGTATATACCTTATTTTACCTAGCACATAACGTCAATGTAAGCAATACAGTGGTGTACATTCGTATTTATAGTCGTACGATCCTTGTATTTACAAACAAGGCCAAAAATAAACAGAGCGATGCATAGTATTAATTTAAAAGGCGCAGTAACGGAAAATGCAAACTGTTTAATGATTTTACATCTTCTTTCTTATTGATATTGTTTTTATCGCATTTAATATGGATCATTTCAGACAGAGTGCGTTTTTTGTAGTTTGTTTCGTAATCTAGAATTTTACAATTTTTCCAGTCGAAGTCATGTGAGAATTTGTTCATACGTTGTTTTACTACTGCTTCTGTGTTATTAGTTTTTTGATGTTCTTTAATTCTCGTTTTTAGAGTACGTTTCGTTTCCCCTGTATATGAAGTTGGGCATAACTTACAGAAGAACTTATATACTAGGTTAGTCCGATCCCATTTATCGGTATGGTCTTTACCTAGTTTGATAACTGAGTTGAAACTTTTTTTAACTATGGATAGAGTACAAAATTTGAAGGGTTTTAAAATTGCTGCTATTTTTTCGTATTGGTCATTAAACGGTGAAGAGATGTAAGAGATAGATCTATTGTGTAATGGTGTACTTTTTTGGGGTTGTTTATGTTTAATTGTCTGCATCCTAATACGTGTATGACGGTTGATAAATTTGTTAGGGTAATTATTGTCTCTTAGGATTTGATAGACCATTTTTAGATTTTTGTTATGAAATTGTTTGTGTGAAAGAGAAATAGCCCTATCGGCGAGGTTATAGACTATGTTTATTTTTTGTTGAGTGGGATGGTTGGAGAGATAATTAATCAATCTACCGGAAGAGATGGGTTTGCTAAACCAATCTGTAATAATAGAATTATTGTGACGAATTAAGGAAATATCTAGAAAGTTGATTTTTTGTCTTGTTCAAGTTCATATGTAAATTGTAAACGTTTATTGTATGAATTAAAGATATTTATAACTAGATCGATATGTTTTTTCTCAATACACATAAGGGTATCATCTACGTAACGGAAGTAAAAGAAAGGTTTGACGTTATAGTTATCTTCTAAGTTTTTTAGACAATTTGTTTCTAAGTCATCTAACACCATATCTGCGAACAAGGGTGAAATGGGAGAACCCATAGGTGTACCTTCAATTTGTCGATAAAACTTATTATTGAACGAGAAAAAAGTATTAGAAAACAAAAATTTTGTGCAAGCAACGATGTCGTGAAAAGGAATTTTACATTTGTTATGTACATATTCAAATCTTCTGTCTAGGCTATCTAATACTAACTGTAGTGGTATGTTAGTAAATAGAGAGATGACATCTAAAGAGAGTAGTATATGGTCATCTGGAATAATAACTAATTCTAATTTTTGTTTTAAATGTAAGCTGTTATTGATGTGAGATGCGGGTATTTTTATAGAATGTTTAATCTCATTCTAAATTATTTTAGCTAAAAAATGGGTCGGACTGTTGATCAATGAAATTATTGGACGAAATGGTACATCTTTTTTATGTATCTTAGGTAAACCGTAGCATTTTTCTAGTGTCGTATTGGTACACGAAAGTGCGTTATTATGAAATTTTGTGTGTAGATAGTTATTGTCATTTAGATTTTTTAGGATCGTAGAGGTGTCTGTTTGTAATTTCTTTAAAGGATTCTTTTTCAAATATTCATACGTAGTTTTATCAGATAGTAGGTTTTCCATTTTTATATAATATTCAGTCTTAAGTAAACAGACCGTCACATTGCCTTTATCAGAAGTAGTGAACCATATGTCAGGATTACTTTTCATGAAATCTTTAGTTTTTCTTAACTTAATTTTCATATTCTATCTGAAATAGTTGAGTTAAATATTCATATTTAACTCAACAATTATGAATAATAAAAAGGTATGAAAAATAGTAAAGGGTACAAGCATACAGTTTAGCAAACAAAATAGAGCATGCAATACTGGTAAACATTTACCTCAATAAATTTACGTACGCGTAGAAAAAGGAGCTCGATAATCGAAAGAAACAACATAAGTCCATTCTAAAAACCAATTTCGAATCTCACATGCAATTTTGGAAATAATTATATGTGTAAAAAGCTCAGTATCTAGCAAAACGTTACTAAAATTAGATCAACTTATAGACAAATTAGAATCTTACTTAGTGATGCTACTTATGTTGCGATGACTCTGCAGTACGTTAAGGTGAGCTTCAACATCCTGACTAGCACTAGATGTACATATTGAATAAAAAAATACACAACAATCACCTAACACGTACTATTCGATATCACCCCAACGTTGCTCCTATGATACATAACCTCTAACGAGCTACGTAAATGAGACACTTGTATACAACACAAAAAATCTTTTACAAGAAATCAGACACATTATTAGATTTACTTTATAAATAACAATTGTTTAATGTGAAGAAGACGAAGTTGATATCAAAAGTACACAACCTCTCACATGGTATATTTTCTGTACTCTTCTAACCTGTACGCGATATAGCATGGCAGAAACGCGAGCACATGGACAAAATCACAACAATTAACACCGAAAAGTTAAGTAAAGATTAAAAAACCACTGACAAATACAACGACGAATACCGAAAATACCACTTATTGCTATAATGAGCTGTTGCCCATACTGAAAGAAGCAGACCACAACGCGCATGACCTGTCCTGCCATGTACCGCCATCTATATCATATTCAAACGTCAGATATCGTGACTGCCAGCAAGATATATAAACGAATATTATTTATTTGGCTGTATTAAAACTAATGTAAGAATCTGACTTACAGCCTTTTTACAGTTAAAAACTAGAAAAAAATAAAGCAGCATATTAACAACATATTGAAAGACAATTATCGTTCTTTGCGCCCACTCTGAAAAAACCGTCTTGAATTCTGAATTACATGCATGCGCACATACAGCTACGGCTCGCCTCTCGGCTCGCGCCAAGAGAGCTGCTTCTGCCTATTAAAAAATTGTTATTTCTTTTACAATGGACTTTCAATTTCATAATAGTTATGGCAACTGACAACAATTTTAATTATTAGCAATAATTTTGCCTGACTTTATAAAAAAAAAATCAGCGCCATATTTTTCGTAAAGATCCCGTCAAGCATACCTATATCGATGGCTGAGTGGAACAAGGTCGTATCTCACCGCGCGGATGAAGAACGTCGTATATCAGCGCGCGGACAAAGAACGTCGTATCTCACCGCGTGGACGAAGAACGACGTATCTCACCGCTCGGATGAAAAACGTCGTATCTCTCCGTGTGGATGAAGAACATCGTATCTCACCGCGCGGATAAAGAACGTCCTATTTCGGCGCACTTGTGGCCAGTGCACGAACAGTATACGGCGAGATACGACGTTCTTCGTCCGCGCGCCGAGATACGACCCTGTTTCGCTCAGCAGTCGATATGCTATTGGGACGTTTTCAATGTTTGGTCTCTCGCAGCTGAAAATGCAAAAGGGGTATCCAATTCCATAATATTTATCACAATTAACAATAATTTTAATTATTAGACAATAATTTTAGCTAAATTTGTACGGAATACATCCGCGCCACACTTTTCGTAAAGATCCCGTATAGCCCGTATTCCGTATTTGATCCGAAAATGGTTCCTATCGTCAGGCTTTCTCAAGTGAAAGTCAAAATGGGACATTTCATTTCATGAAAGTTATTAAATAAATAATGTCGGCTTTTATGGAAAAATCATAGTCGGTCTTTATTTTCTACTAGTCTACGAGTAAAAGGAAAGACAATTTATAGGACAAAGGTAAGAAATGGAGGATGTAACGTTAAATAAACCGAGTTCGGTATGCCAGCTGAATGATGCCAATGCCTACAGCGGCGGCACTCCTCACCCGAGCCAAGAGACGCGCCGCCGCTGTAGGCCCACGGAACATGCGCACGCGTGCAATTCAGAATTGGAAACTCTATTTTATTTTGTAAGCACACAGTACGAAAAGTCCTTCATTAAATTTTACAAACGATGCTGCATTACTTCTTTTGAAAAAGGCGGTAAGGCAGATTCCTACGTTGGTTTTATGGCAATTCAATAAATAATATTGGCTTTGTAATAAATCGGAACCGGCCTTTATTTTCTACTAGTCTACAACTAAACTAAAAGCAATTTATATGCCAAATTTAGAAAACGAAGGATATAACGTTAAATAAGCTGAGTTCTGGCTGCTAGCAGCGTGATGCTGAAGCCTACAGCGGCGGCGCGTCTTGCGCGAGCCAAGAGGAGCGCCGCACAGTGGGCAAAAACCTATGAAAATTTGACCAAAATCAGTCTCGCCTAGGGATTTTGACAAATGGCAAAAAAAAACACATGGAAGTACTACAACGGGATAAACTTGAAGTCTAGGTACCGCTTTTTGACTCATTCATTACTCACTTTTTTTTTTTAATTTTCGCATTTAAGTGAGGTGTGGCATGATATTTTTGAAAATTTTTCACTACATTAACTCATGGCAACTAGGCAAATATTTAATTGCTTAGTTTTACAACACGTATACCCAGACTTTTACGTATTATAACCATAAAACGTGCGCTTTGAATATTTTTACTTTTTATCGCATTTTTAAGGGGCAATTCTAAATTTCTATTTTTGAACTTTACTGAAAACATTATATTTCTAAGGCCATAAGTCTAATAATAAATTATATAATGTTACTTTCGTTTCATTTTGATCTATTTAATCTAGATCTAGATTATACTGATCAAAATAAACATTATATAATTTATTATTTAAACAATTGTTTAAACAATTGGAGAGCACTTTGTCGATGAATGACTTACAGATCTAGATTATGCGAATCAACATATACAAGGAAACAACATTATATAATATATTATATAGAAAATTGATTTGAACAGTTGATTTTTAAACAATTAGGGAGCACTTTTTCATCGAAATATTATTTTCTACGATGTGATCATTAAATTATCGAAAATATATCTTAATTATTTTAAGAGATCTGCTACAAATAAATTCATTTTGAAATTTATTCATTAGATTTGTTTTCTACTTTAATTTTTATTAAACATTATTGATGAAATTATTTTATCATAAATAAAAAGGTTTAGAAAAATACAAATATATTTTATTTGTAGTACCCCGAAGGAAATCGATAACGTATACAAATGTAAGAGTGTAAATTTCTTTTCAACAAACGTGTATAAATGAATAACGTATATAAACGCATATAATAAAACGTATAACAATGTATCGGTTTCGTTGACCTTAATCAACATTCCATCTGTGTATTTCAACATAATCCTATATAAAAATGATTTACGTATAATCTAACATGATTTGCATATCCCTCAGTATAACTATATAACTATATAATATATACTTTTATCTCATAACGTATAACGTATGATTATTAATGACAATATATAGTCATATATGATCTTTTATGATCATACATAATCATTCATATTCATATATAGTCATATACACTAATGTAAAAATTTTTGAAGTGATATATAATTGTTTATGGTTATTATATATGATTTTATGTGGTCATAAATATCTGTTGATAAATATTCATAGTTATTCAGAGACATAAGTTACATATAATTATACATGATTATACATAATTATACATGATTATACATAACTTATATATAATTATGTATGATCTCTCATAATCAAAATATTGTACAATGTATTATCTATGAATATTTAAGACCTATTATTTAAACAACATTTTTTATAGCTTGTTACACTTTTGTTCTTTTAAATAAGAAACCTTAAATAAATGAAAAAGACAAAAAGTTTGCATAGATAATAGTTATTGAAAGGCTATGTCATTGAAAAGTTTATAACAAAATGAGTGTTCATAAATCATAAAATATGACTGCTATTATAGTTAAAAATAGGGGTAGATGTTTTTTTAACTTTTTGTAGAGGTAGTTTTTTTTTGTTGCGCAATTAGATTTTTTCTATCGAAAAACGCTCCTTTCAGTACGCTTTAATGTATTTTTTTTAACATTAGTTCATATAAAATTTTGGAATAAAGTGATTAAGTATTTCTCGAGGTGAAATTTAATTACATGATTTTGTTTCTCACTATGAAAAATCGTAAAACCATCTCACTGAAATTTTTAATAAGGCCATTCAAATATCAAGACATTTAAAAGAAACGTAAGAATTTTTTATATTTACAGGACACATACAAACATGGATACTTTTTAACGCTTACTTTTGACATCTGATCCACTTATTTCGTTACAAAGGAAAATTAAAAAAAAAAAACACATTCAGTTAACACCAAATATGGAGCGTTTATTGTTAATGAATAAAAATGAGGATTATTCCGATGACTGAAAATAATCGCTATCAATAAAATATTATTTGTCTATTTATTTAAACCCTTTTATAGTTGATAATAAAACAATTTCACATGAAATGCGTAATATCAGGTTAAAATTTTAGAATACTTAAAATGAAAAATATCCTGAATCAATTGAGAAATTTAAACAACAAATATTTTAGGAAGCTGAATGATCTTTTGTAATCGTTGCAAGTACGCATATAAATTTAAAGTTTGATTTATATTTATAGTGAAATAAAGTTCTTGTAAACTTGCCAGATTTTAAGTAAGAAAATTGAAAATTAAAATTTCAGAAAATCATAACTCCGTCAATTTACATTTTTCAAGAGCAGTGCAAAACACCTTTTATTCTTAAAATATAGTCTATATTTTCGTAAAAAAAATTTATTTGGATGAAAAAAATTATATTTTTTTAATTGTTAAAATAATTATTTAAACAATTGATATAATGTTTATTTTGATCAGTATAATCTAGATCTAGATTAAACGGATCAAAATGAAACGAAAGTAACATTATATAATTTGTTATTAGATGTATAGCCTTAGAAATATAATGTTTTCAGTAAAGTTCAAAAATCGAAATTTAGAATTGCCCCTTAAAAATGCGATAAAAAGTAAAAATATTCAAAGCGACACGTTTTATGGTTATAATACATAAAAGTATGGGTATATGTGTTGTAAAACTAAGCAATTAAATATTTGCCTAGTGGCCATGAGTTAAAATAGTGAAAAAATTTCAAAGAAATCATGCCACACCTCACTTAAATACGAAAATTAAAAAAGTGAGTAATGGATGAGTCAAAAAGCGGTACCTAGACTTCAAGTTTACCCTGTTGTGTAGTACTTCCATGTGTTTTTTCTTTGCCGTTTGTCAAAATCCCTAGGCGAGACTGATTTTCGTCCACTTTTCATAGGTTTTTCCCCACGGTGAGCCGTGCTGCTCGTCCATCTTGGTGTTGGTGGTTTGTCGGGCACTGCTTTGTCCCGGCAGAGGTCCAGAAAAAGACTGTGTACTCAGGCCCATTTGCTAGCTCTATTTGTAGTGCGAAACTCCCTTTGTTTTAGGAGAACACTTATTTTTTCCGCTTGTGGGAAAGTGCATGAAGTTGACTCCTACCTTCCGCGGCCATGTATTTTCTTATGTTCACCACTTATCTCTTAAATTTAGATGTTAGAGGAACGTCTCGCTAACCCATTCTCCGTTCTGGCGCTATGTGGTATTTCCGCAGCTACCCTGCGTGTTATGGTGAAAAAGGGATGCCTAACTATCTTTCCGCTGTTTTTTGTCAGTGGCTTTCCTGTTCTTTGTATATTTGGGGCTACACAGTATAGGCATGGTCGGGCCTTGACTTGTCTTACAAAGTCAGTCCTTCCCTGCATGCGTATAAAAAAAAAAGTCTGTGTGCACGGTCAAGTGTCGTCCTCATTACTCCTCTTCTTTCTTTTTTATTGCTGCTCACCATCCCATAAATTTGGAACGTGCAGCGCAGATCGTGCTTATGTTCCCAGGCCTCGTCAAGTCCATATCGCCTTCTTGATAAACTTCCCCGTTTTAGCTAGCCACGCGTCCGATTTGTTCGTTCCACCATTGCTCTAATATTTTCTTCCAATCCAATTGTTTCTCTATTTTTCTCTTCGCTTCTCTTCCTGCTCACTTTTAGTTTTTCTCCCTTCCTCCTTCTCTCTCTTCCTCCCTACTTTCATTCTTCTTTCTTCTATCGCCCCTATTGCGAGTTAATTTGTTTTTGTAAATGGACGAAAAATTCGTCAATTACATATGCATGTGTGGAAGATTTTTAACTTTCTAAGCGCTGTAGCAACTTAGTATTGCGATTTCAGGCTAATCGATCACAAGTTGTAGGAATATGAATAAAGCAACGTTTCCTGACCTTGACTATGACCTTTACCTATATCTCAAGGTCATTTGAATGTCAACTTGTTTTTTTTCTGAAAAATCACAATTTGATTTACAGATAATCATTTTTCAGTGGTAAGAATGTAAGTAATCCCCTATGTGATGACATTAGCTGTAATCTCTATTCGTATCCTCAATGTCATTTGAAGGTTAATTTATTTTGCTTTAAAATCCATTTTTTACCTTGTACTTGTGACGCAGTGCTTCGTTATAACAGCCGATTGGGGCCCTATTATAAAGGCGGCCCCAACATGAACACTAAGACACTTTATCTACGAGACTCCTTACTCCAAACCGAGTCATCTCCCGACCAAACACTTATATCTCGACAAGGAGGCTCAGATGATGAGCAACAACCACGACTCTGGTTCTACCAACGGTGTAACAGTGCCAATTCACTGACCATTCACGGCGATAATATTAATTCCCTGAAAAAAAAATACTCGAAAGGACAACACAGGGAAATACACTCGCTAACAACAATAATTCACCAATATGAGGAATTAGATTTAGTTTATTAGTTTTATCAAGAAGGGTCCAAGATAGTCGGGGTGGTGATCGCGTCCTTCTCAACGGTCACCCTTGAGTGGAGACAAAATGGCTTCCGCCGATCGAGGGCTCCAACTCGCTGATTTCAATTCTGTGAACAAAATAAAAGGACACGACCACCATAATCCCCAATTCTCAATAGTCTGAAGTCTATCCTCGAGACCACTGTGGAGCGATTAGTGTTCACCGGCTACGTAGCACCCACAGTTCGAACCACACAACACAACTCCATCTACGGACAGTTTACAAAGAATTCTAATCCCTAAATCAGACAAGTTAACCTAGTGCCTCGATGTTCTCGTCTCGTAGCTACTTACTATGCAACTCTTCTTTTCTGCAAAAACTCCTCGTCTGCAACCACAAACTATCCCAATGACTATCGCTCTTCTAACGACTTACTCCTATCACTCAACTACAAAAGAACACCGTTGCTCGGAAGTGCTACTGTTGCTTGGCTGATGATCAAGAGACCGCGTCTCCCCGGCTCTGCTAAACTCGAGCCCTCTGTTCTAGTCTCCTCCCTTTACGTGGCTCCTGTTCATTGACTCTCGACCCTGTATTCGTCCTATTTTGTCCGCCAATCTATGATTCGCAACTAATTGGAGTCATGACGAGTCCTCGCACGGGCATGCGCGGCCCCTACATCTCTGGTCGCGCCATCCGGCGGCTTGACTATCGCGACGCGCTCCCCTTCTACGCCTCTTGCTACTCTATGCCCCCGCGTGCTATGATTCTAACCCTCTGTCTCCCTCTCTCCCCGCGCGGAGCCTTCCTTGCTGCTGCGCGGTGGACAGTGCTGGTTCCCTCTCCACTACTCTCTCTCTCTCTCCCCACGCGGCGCCTTTCTGGCTGCTGTGCGACGGCCGACGCGGCTTCCCTCTCCGCTACTCTCTCTCTCCCCGCGCGTCACCTGCCTTGCTGCTGCGCAGCTATCCGTCTCTTGCGGCTACTATCGCTCGCTCCCACGATCTCTCCTGCGCGGGCTGGCTTCACGGCGCTCAGTCTGCGCCCCTCCCGCTCTAGTTCGTTTCGCGCTCTCGCGATGTCGGCTCTCTACGCCGCTCACCGCGTTCCCCGACCCCCTTACGCGCCTGCTCTCTCCCTGCTCTCTCTCTCTCTCTCTCTCTCTCTCTCTCTCTCTCTCTCTCTCTCTCTCTCTCTCTCTCTCTCTCTCTCTCTCTCTCTCTCTCTCTCTCTCTCTCTCTCTCTCTCTCTCTCTCTCTCTCTCTCTCATGTGAGTTCTGCATTGCCGCTCGACCAGTCCGTTGTGATTGTGTGTGTGCGTGTGTGCGCTACCTGCTTAGCGTCCCCGTTACGGGCGCGCAACATGGCGTCGCTCGTAGAGCATGTGCTCATGCCCTGCTGACGCCGAGCCGGCAGTTGCATGTGACCTCGTCACATATTCTGAAAAAACCATGATTGGACTTATAGCTATTTATTTTTCAGCGGTAAGATTATAAATAAGCCATCGCCTGATAACCTTGGCTGCGATCTTTACCCGTATTCATAAGGTCATTTCAAGATTACCTTTTTTTAACCCAATTTTTTTACCTTTCATTCAAAGAAAATACGATTTGACTTAGAGATATTCATTTCTTAGTGGAAGCGGATTAATTCTTTAAAGTCTTCTAAAGGTTGAAAAAATTATTACATCAAAACAGCTTGTCAAACATAAACGGTTCTTTCCATTACTGCAACAGTTTTTGTAAAACATAAACTTTTCTTACCAGTATTGCTACGATTGTTTTTATATTTAAACTTTTCTTCTCATTAGTGCTACAATCTAAACAGTTAGAAAACATAGGTATATTGTATTTTATATTTGTACATCACAAGCACCAAACATAGTTCTTCACATTTTTGACTATGCATCACATGTATTATAAATATAGTACAACTTAATTGTATTATTTTGAAATGTAATAATATACGTTTAACGTCTTTCTAGAAATGGCTAATCGAATAACTTTTTATATTTGTGGTAACGAATTTTTATGCAAGAGGCTGATTCTGTTAGCGCCTGTACAAGATGAGCAGTTCTTAGAAATTCTTTGTACGCGACGTAATGAAGCTGGACTACCTGAAGCTCCTTTAGTTGGTGATACTCGAACATGTCTCAATTGTAATATTGGGATACGCAGAGAAATAGATATATTGCTACAAAATCCAGATTCTTTTAGAATCAATGTTATTTCTCAATATCACTATCCTCATTGTCTTGTATGTCTTGGGCATAATGATGTACATCGATTAACTCTAGAATGTAGGGTCGATATTATTGTTAAAAGAAATATTAATATTCTAGCACATGTTGTATGCTGTAACGTTCATTTAAATTCAGGAGGATTTCTTTCAGAGAATATTATTCAAGAGTAAAGGTATGTAAATACACCATATATTATTAGAGGGTTTGAGGTGTATACATTTCTTCAAGCAATGAGAGAAGAAATAAATCTGGGTGTAAGACGTAGATATCAAGATGAAAATGGCATATCACATGAAGAATTCAGAGCGATATTTCCTATTTCGAAGGTCGAATTTAATGTTCTCTTCACATATTGATATTCTGTTCCTGTACCAGGTAGTCATCGTTACGTGAGTAAAAAAAAACCTTTTTGTTTTTTATGTAAGTTAAGACAGGGTTTAAGTGATGAATTTGTATGTGTAATGTTTCAATGTTCTTCAAAGCAAGCTACAAGTCTTGCAATAGCTACAGTGCGGTAATCATTGATGTTAAGATTTGTACTCGAAAATATTGGTTTTCAGTGACTATGTTACAGATTTCTCGAATCACTTATGCAATGAAAATCCGGAAGAACCAAACGCAATTGTTATCAATGATTGTACTTATCTGTATATTGAAAACCAGCGTGCCTTCGGCACGCCACCCCCCCCCCCACCACCACACACACCTGCTCCACGCTTCGCTCGTCGCCCGCCCCCTCCCTATGTAAAAATTTCGTTTTTACATAATAGGCACGACCGCAATACTCAGAAGAACCTTGTATTTTTATAAAAGCGAAAATTGATTAATAATGTCATTACGAAGGGCAATGCACTCATGATTTTGCATACTAATAAAAAAAAAATAGATTTTGTTACCATATGGCAAACAGTAAAGCTAATAAGCGAAAAATTTACCGTTTAAAAAACATTAGTGACCGTCTCTTACAGACATGTTACCGCGCAATGGTTATCAAGTCATGTCATATTGTTCGTGTATAACGTATTACGTATAATATATAGATGTTTATGCAAAGTGATGACAATGCGAGCCTGATTTTACGCAATTCGCAATAATCGCAATAAACGATATAAAAATTACAACATCATATATTCACATGGGTAACGTGTATAGCATCGCCAATCACGTGATGGCGGTGACACTGCTAGCTTGTTGGCTTTACCCATGTGAGTGTGCGCGCATGCGCATGCGCTGCAGCTCACCTGCTCGTCTCGTCTGGCTCGTCAGCTGATAGCTCGTAGCTCCTTTGCGTAAGCGACACGGCGCCGTGAATGATGCGAGAAAAAGGCTGGGCCGAACTTCTAGTGAAAAAGTTTCAGTGCGGAGTGAACACAAGAAAGCTGCCTACTACGTACGTATTATTGCTACAGTGCTTCGCTTATCTGGCTCTCACCCGCACCATGTCAACCATGTGCGCACGGCAGTCCGGCAGACGGCAATCATCAATGTTTATATCTGCAGTCACTGTGTTTCCTAAATTGCTGTATGGATCGATATTGATGTTGGTCGAGTTCTCTGCTAATTAAGTTGTGGTCTTATCCTTGAGTAAGTATTATTTCAATAATACTAGCTCCTTTCTAATCTTGCAGGGTTTTCATCTTTTTTTCACAAGGACATTTTGTTAAACTTTGAGCAAGGATCAAGGTAGTCTTAGTTGGAAGTGCACATGAGCTTTTTCGACTTTCAAGTATACAAATACCTTTCCATTCTCTGAAAATATCTTCAGCTTTACAGACGTCACCATATCATGCATGCTGAGGGATTGTATACCATGTTTCAGATCTAAATAATCAGCAAGTGTGGAGTTACAGCATTTTCTGTGTGCTTTTTGAGGAAATTATTAAGAAAGAAAAGTAATTTCCACCAATTTGGCTGATTGAGTATATCTGAAACTTAATGTACAATGCATCAGCATACATTGCATTGTGTATGAACATTCTTGTAAACCTTGAGAAAGGGTGAGGAAGTTTTAGTTGAGAATACACATGCGCTTTTTCGACTTTTGAGTGCAAAGATCCCTTTCCATTCCCTACAAGTATCTTCAACTTTCTATACATGATGGAATACATGCTGAGGGACAGTATATCAAGATTTACATATGCATAATCAGCAAGTCTGGAGGTATTGCAATTTGTGTCTCTTTTTCAAGAAATTTTTGAGAAAAATGTCATTTTCTCCGTACCGGCTGATTGAGTCGATCTGAAATTGCATACACAATTCCTTTGTATGTATTGTATTGTGTGTGAACATTCTGGTAAATTTTAAGTGAGGATGAGGAGGTCTTAGTTGAGAATACACATGCGCTTTCTCGACTTTTGAGTGCAAAGATCCCTTTCCATTCCCTACAAGTATCTTAAACTTTCCATACATGATGGAATACATGCTGAGAGACAGTATATCAAGTTTCAGATCTACATAATCAGCAAATCTGGAGATATTGCAATTTCTGTGTCTTTTTCAAGAAATTTTTGAGAAAAATGTCATTTTCTCCGTACCGGCTGATTTTGTCGATCTGAAATTGCATACACAATCCCTCTGTATGTATTGTATTGTGTGTGAACATTCTGGTAAACTTTAAGTGAGGGTGAGGAGGTTTTAGTTGAGAATACACATGCGAGCGTCCACCAGAAACAAGCCAGCGGGCGCGCGGGACGCATTTTTCATGCAAAACACGCTCTGTTCAACTCGCTCGTAATCGTATTCTGAGTCTCTCAGAAAAAACAAAAGATATATATCGATAGATTTTTTCCTGTTCTTTCCAATGGTGCTATTGTTTTTACTCCGAAACTTTTTCTTCTGGTCGAAAATTCAAGTTGAAAGTTCAGAGACATTTTTCTCAAAGTATATCATGTTTTTTTTTCAAAATGCATATGACCATTCGAAAGTACAAGTCTTAAGCTACAAAACCCTAAATTTTCAAATTGGAGAAATGAAGGGCTCAAAAGTAACAAGATTAAAAAGACAGCGGTGAGTGGCCGCGCGTTCTCTTCGCGCTGCGCTCGGACGCGCCGCACGCTCGGGCTTGGTATAATGAGCTCGTAATAGTATTTTGAGTCTCTCAGAAAAAAACAAAACACATACGTCGATAGATTTTTTCCTGCTCTTTCCAATGGTGCTATTCTTTTTACTCTCAAATACTTTTTTCTGGTCACAAATTCGAGTGGAAAGTTCAGAACCATTTTTCATAGAGTATAACATGTTGTTCTTCAAAATGCATAGCACCATTCGAAAGTAAAAGTTATAAGCTACAAAACCCTACATTTTCAAGTTGGAGAAACGTAGAGCTCAAAAGTAATAAGATTAAGAAGACAGCGGCGGGCGACTGCGCAAACTTTTTGCGCTGGACCCGAGTGTGCTTTTGTAAACGTAGTGCATATTTTCGTTGCTTCCTATTAAAAGCATTACACAATGTTTTATCAGTGCATCATATATTACGTTTTAAATATATTAATTTTTTATTTAAACCTTTATTCTTTTATTTTTATTTGCGATTATTTTTATTGGTCTTTTCACGATACTCATGTTTTTCTTAATTCGAGTTTTAGAGGGTTCGGCTTTTTTAACTGGTGGATATAATTGAGAATCTTTGGATGTTGAAAATCGTTTTAGTTCTAACTTTTTAGTGTTAGCTAATAATCTAACACAGTGAAACGATTGAGTTCCAGGCACTGTTTTCGCTGAATATAGCCTTTGTCTTAATTTATCTGTAGCCTTAGCATATTCATCTTTTGATGACAAAAAGCACAAAATATTTTCAAAGTATTTAGTCGCCCACTGGTAAAGATCTTGCGGCATCAATATATAATTATCGGATACTTTCCGCAAACTTGCTCGCCTAGCATTACTTTTTATAGAAGCACCGATACCGATTCCATCGCATGCATTTTTTCCGTGAGCAGTCGCATGAAAGTGCCATTCAGCTTCAACGGAAAAATCTTCATAATGATGAAAAAGATTCTGAAAATTATGTTTATTTTTAAAATGTTGTGCAGCTCCATCAGTAAAGTAAATGATTTTTTTAACGAAATCAAAAGATTTTTTAAGGTAATCGATTATAATTTCTTGAATTAGGTAAACTGCGACGGTATCATGAATTAAGTTGTCTGAAAAAACCGCCATACTTTTTTGTTCAATTTTAGAATCTGAAACTTTGTAGTAAATAACTATTGTTGCCAAACTACATTGATTATTATTATAGTGGAATGATTGTGCCGCATCTTGTGCAATGAACGCATAGTTTTCCGAAAAATCTAGGGAAATTAAAGATTCTCCTTTGCTTAAGGATTCTCGTAAGATTTGAAAATAAGGTGACTGCTGTTTGGAAATGAAAGGATGAGTTTTGCGTTTATGTAAAAGAGGAAAAAAGATATCAGTAAATAAAGAACTAGAAACAATTTCAGTTTGCAATGTTGATCTATCAGTAGTTTTCCACATTTGAAATTTTATTTCATTAACCCCAGACCTTTCAAGAAATAGTTCAAGTTCCATTTTTAGAGGTTCAATACCAGGACAATTTTGACACATATTTAAGTAACATTTCGCTGTTGGTGTTTTACAAACTATTTCAGCTATACAATCTTTGTAAGTATCCATTTTATCAAAAGAAACTCATGAATTTCTTAAACCAGCTAAGAGGAGTTTCACGTTTTGATGATAAATGCACACACACACTGAATGCGTACCACTAGCACCAGCTCAAACACAATATTTAGGGCGACATCGGCAAATTTAGTGAATCCTATTTTTGATTCGGGATACTGTTGTTTGTACTTTAAATATAACCCTCTAAGATTGTACAAAACAAGTCGTTTCTGAACATAGGTCTTTGTGCCATCATCATTTCGTATACACTTATTATCTTTATAACCTGGCATGATTCTACTATTATCGTCATTTTGATAGAAAAGTTTTACTTCGTTTACAGTATCACACGATATTTTTAGGTTTCCCCTTTTATCAACTAAAAGGGATTGATTATCTGACAAACATTTTGTTACAAGCCAACGAGATAAATTAGAAAAATTAGCAACTTTACGAGAACTCCAGTTTTTTGGGAGTAATTTTAAAAGCAACATTTTTTCATTTTTCGACAAATTATCATCGTTGAACAATTTTTGTAAATTAGAAATAATTTCTCTAGATTCTTCCATTGACACTACATTTTCTTCCTCAATTTTCGCATCAAATTTTAATCGACAAGAATCACATATTTTATCTTTATCTTGTAAGTTCGGAAAACGAGCTTTCATTTTTTGAGAAACAAATCTCAGTTTAGATGAATGCTTTGCTTCATCAAAAGGGTTACAACAGCGATTGAAAATCTTTGACATTTTAAAGTTTTTTTTATTATGAAAATAATAAATATTGAGAAAGAAAACATTTTCAATGGGTGATAAATACCATTCAAGGAGCTTTTTTAAGTATTGGAAACGACTCTGTGGTCCCTCTAGTGGCAGAAATGATAACAAGTGAAAATGATGAAACGATTAAAGTATAATAGATATATACGCTCGCCGCTGTCTTTTCAATCTTATTACTTTTGAGCTCTACGTTTCTTCAACTTGAAAATGTAGGGTTTTGTAGCTTATAACTTTTACTTTCGAATGGTGCTATACATTTTGAAGAACAACATGTTATACTTTAAGAAAAATGGTTCTGGACTTTCCACTCGAATTTCCGACCAGAAGAAAGTGTTTGGGAGTAAAAAGAATAGCACCATTGGAAAGAGCAGGAAAAAATCTATCGATATATGTTTCTTATTTTTTTCTGAGAGACTCAAAATACGATTACGAGCTCATTATAACAAGCCCGAGCGTGCGGCGCGTCCGAGCGCAGTGCGAAGAGCACGCGCGGCCACTCACCGCTGTTTTTA
This sequence comes from Torymus aiolomorphi, assembly GCA_036365515.1. NCBI lineage: Eukaryota > Metazoa > Arthropoda > Insecta > Hymenoptera > Torymidae > Torymus > Torymus aiolomorphi. The sequence goes on along the minus strand of CM070875.1, from coordinate 50,541,573 downwards.
ATCTTGTTACTTTTGAGCCCTTCATTTCTCCAATTTGAAAATTTAGGGTTTTGTAGCTTAAGATTTTTACTTTCGAATGGTCATATGCATTTTGAAAAAAAACATGATATACTTTGAGAAAAATGTCTCTGAACTTTCAACTTGAATTTTCGACCAGAAGAAAAAGTTTCGGAGTAAAAACAATAGCACCATTGGAAAGAGCAGGGAAAAATCTATCGATATATATCTTTTGTTTTTTTTCTGAGAGACTCAGAATATGATTACGAGCGAGTTGAACGGAGCGTGTTTTGCATAAAAAATGCGTCCCGCGCGCCCGCTGGCTGGTTTCTGGCGGACGCTCCCACATGCGCTTTCTCGACTTTTGAGTGCAAAGATCCCTTTCAATTCTCTCAACATATCTTGGTAAATATATAGTGCTATGAATGATCTTATCGACACGCTAACACTATATTGTGAGTATTTTGCTGTGAGAATGTTTTCTCGTTTAATTTACAGCTAGCATCTATCCTGCAATAATTTTCTACCCCTTTGACAGGAGTGTGGCTTCTCTGTACTCCTTCCGTTGCCAAGTTATTCTTGTAATTATGTTTTTGGCCTAGGGCGAAGAGCTCTTGCAGACGACATCACGGCGTCCTAAACACCTGCAGTTAGCGTTTTTTATTGGGACTATATGTTGGATTGATTGACATATTTTATGTGGACATTGACAACCTCTGAACTCGTTGAAAAAATTATCTGGTGAGTAGCTTACTGTAAGAAAGTTTATTGGCTTTTACTTTTCAGCTAGTATCTATCCTGCAATAATTTCCTACCCCTTTGACAGGAGTGTGGCTTCTCTGTACTCCCTCCGTTGCTAAGTTATTCTTGTTGTAATTATGTTTTTGGCCTAGGGCGAAGAGCTCCTACAGAAGACAACACGTCTTCATATAATTGTTCTTTCCTCGAGGGCGTCATTATATGACCATCATAAAGCAGGAGACTTTCAAAAAAATAGGACCAAATTGGGAACGGCAACTTTGAGAAACTCAATAATGGCATTGCAGTGGGTAACTTTGAGTGAAGGGCTTCCTGATACACACATCTCGGCAGCTTCATCTTTCTATAGATTATCAATGGAAGTTGATCTAGTCTGTATTTATTTTAATTCACTGTGACCACTTTGTGGTCTCTTCTTTGAATAATTATTATTTCAGTAATCTACTGCTTTCAACCATTACTATAGCTTCATTTTTTGTTTCAGGGTTTTTATTATCCTTTCAGAAAAAGCAGCAACTATAAGAGGCGACCGGTCAAATTTAACAGATCTATTCCTCATTCATTGATGTGCTTGATATTTACTTTGAGGATGTCTTTTCAAACTTCATTTAGAAGAACATAAGAATGATAGAAATCTGCTTTTATAATGCATTTCAGGGATCTTATGTATTTTTAAGCTGATTTTATCTTTTTTTTTGTAGGTATAATTTAATAAAAAGAAAGAAATAAGTCATGCAATTTCTCAGATTTAATTCAGGCACTGCTTGAGTATTTTTTATAGAACTGTATTTTTATTTTTTTTATTAAATTACATGTACTTTCAAAAAGATAGAGTCAACTCAAAAATACATGGAATGTCTGAAATGCATTATTGAAACCGGTTTCTATCATTCTTAGTCTTTTGGATTAAGTACGGACACATCACCTCAAAGTAAATATCGATAACATTGAATGCTCAATACACCTGCTAAATCTGACAAGTGACTTTTATATTGTAGGAGCCGGATGAATTTTCTTATTAAGTTTTTAATTTTGGTCCGTATACTGTAGTGTAGTGTAGTGTGAGTGTGTCTGAAACTTCTATACATCTATAGCTTGTCCCGCCATAACAATAAATCTGAGTACGTGTAAAAATTGTGAAAAAAGTTATTTTAATCTGTAAAATTCAGACGAATTGTAGTAGTTAATGAACAATGAGCTTATCCATTAACTACCAGTATTAATTGACTTTTAGAGGTTATAGTGAACTTTTCATAATTCTGACAGGTTTCCAGAATATTTATTTAAGCATACTCTATAAATCTTTCGGACAGGCTCACACTACATGGCCCTTCAGATTTCATAAGAGAGAACCTATTTAATTAATTAGGCTGAAATTTACAACATGAGAAGATAAATTAATCCTGCTCCTGTAATGTTATAAAAGCCACCAGTCAGATTTAGCAGGTGTACTCATCATTCAGTGTTGTCGATGTTTAGTTGGCGTAAATGTGCTTAAGTATAAAAATAATAGAACTCTGCTTCTATAATGTATTTCAGGCATCGTATGTTTTTTTAAGCAAATTTCATCTTTCTAGAAGTAGGTATAATTTAATAAAAAAAAATATCCGTGCGATATGTAGTCCATTATTTCATCGTGTTTATCGCACTTGCTACGCTCGTGCGCTAACCTCACGGTGCGATAATGAACTGCTTAGCCCAGGGATAGGCGTGGCAGCGGACTTAAGGCAGACAGTGTTATAAAAAATTGTATGATACTAATGCGTTAAGGTGGCTCATGCGATTTCTTATAAAAAAGCAGATACATCTTAAACTTAAGAAATATGTTCTTTAGACATTAAACTTTCGATCTGTACTAAGAAAATTGTAGGTCAACGACCAAATTATCGAAAAAACTGAGTTTATAAATAGGTACGTTAAACACATAACCTTATGGGAATGAACAGTTTATTGCTTCGTAGTAACTTGTAAAAAAGCAGTTTTTAATGTACAATATATGAAATTAAAGATTTTTTTGTAAAGAATCTAATGATATGATCAGAATTATAGGTTAACGACCAACAAAAACGATATTAACAATAAATGTTATAAATGTGCTACTGCGCATGCGCACTGCGACCAGTCATATAAATGTAGCGACAAATTAGCAAAGTTTTTACTTATTTATAAAATCTTTTTTTTGTTTGAACATTTAGAAGTTATTTACAATAAATTTACGTAAAATACGTTAACTTAATTTGGCAATAATAAAGAAGCCCCTTGCGGGGCCACGACTTGATACGGCACCAAACGCATGAGCCACCTTAAGTAACACATTACACGCCGTGAAAGGATCCTCGCTACGCTAGGGCCTTAACTTTACGCCATGAAATAACGGGCCACTTATCGCACTTGTATCGTAATGTATTAGTACGATAAATTTTTTATCGATATTTATTCATTAATTAAAAAAACCTCTTTCAATTCATTGGCCCGTAGTTTCCTCAGCCGTAATATGTTGATTCCTTAGTTAATATTTAATAACGAAATTTATAAATCTACGACTACAAAGAATTTTGAAGCGATTAAGTCATTGTTACTCCTGTAATCGTTGGATACAAAAATCAATTTTCATTTTTCAATTTTTTTCTAAAAAACTAACCAACAAAATGAATTAAAACATTACAGATTATATTTATTTATATTATCCATTATCATGATTTTTCTCAAAAAAAATTGACCGTTTAGTTTGGGAGTTATCAGCATCTAAAAAAAAACACGTTATTGTTAATCATTTTTTTAGAAAATATAGGTATTTTAATTCTCTTTCGAACGCTACCCATCCGATTCGAATAACTCAATCCTATTATTCAAAACAAAATCAAAAAGCAGTTTTGAGAAAAATCGAAAATTTGAAAAAAAAAAAACAAAAACACATCGCCCCAATAAAAAAAAAACGGATTTTGACCGGAAAATGAGACCTGCCCGGTCAAAATTGACCGAGTAGAAATTGAGATCTAGGCGTACACACACACACACACACACACACAGACACACACACGCGCGCGCGCACACACACACACGCGCACGCACACGCCCACGCACACGCGCGCACACACACACACACACGCACGCACACGCACACGCACACACACACGCACACGCGCACACACACACACACACACAGACATTTTTCAAAAACCATGTATTTTGATTCCTAACATCTCGGAACACAATTATAACATGTTTTTACAACAACTCAAAAATTTAATGTCACAAAGCTTCCTCTAGGAGGAAGCAAAATGTTTAATTGAGAAATAAATGAAATCTATGAATTCGTTTTTTAATTCGAATTGTCTACTTTAGTAGCAAGCAGGGTCAAACCTTTCTTATTATAATAATTGTTGTAAAATTATATATATTAAGGAAGTCCATACCAACAAATTGTCAATTTCTGTACCAAGATTGATACCTCGATTTTTTTTCTATCTATTTTATAGCTACAATTTTATTAAAGTAAAATTTCTTTTTTTTTTAGTTGGATTAAGTAAAGTGTAAATAAATTAAAATAAAATAATTAACTTCTTTAGTAAGGTCCTATTTCAGAAAGAAGTTTATATATATCATTGTTGATATATATATATTTTTTTTTTAATATATTAGTAATTTTATTTCAGATATTATTTAAAGCTATTGCATTGAATAATTCTTTCTCAAATCGAATCATGTTAAATAAGCGAAAATTGAATATGTAAAGTGTCGTATTTATAGGTTTAGATAATCAGGATTGATTGTACATTAAAATATTAATTGGGGAAAAGTTTTGTTTAGATGTTATCCATAGGTATATCTTTTGCATTCAATATTTATGTGTAAAGTCAAATACATTGTTAAATATTGTTCATAGAAAACAATTTTCCATGTAAAAAAGACGTGTTTTAATTAGTTATAGCAGATGTATTTGTTCTTTTTTGTTTCACATTATGTTCAAAAATGGATTTTTTCAAATTTTTATTTGCTCTGGCGTTTTTTTATTTGTTGATCGATTCGGCTCGATATAAGACTGGAGCTTACTTATAATTAGACGAGTATCTGTGGCCAAATTCGTTAAGATCTATTGGAAATTCGCTGAGATATTCCATAAACTTGACTACATACGAACGGACATACATACATATACCATAAAAAACGCCTAAAATGAACTAATTCTGGGTGACAAATAGTTTTTATGCAACAAATTGTTCGTTTTTGAAGTGTTACAATTTTCGCTCTAGTCAAAATATAAGGCTCTCCCGAGAAGCGGTCGTGCCTAAAAAATCCTTTTTATAAGGTTAGTTCGTCTGGGTCTGATTGTACATGAAAATGTTAAATGGGAAAAATATCATCTATAACTTTTGTTTGTATAAAATCAAATCCTGCTACGTTATAAACGAAAATCGACGATTTTAGGTATATTTAGGCGTTAAAAATCGTTTCTTTGGATTTAACTCGTCAGGAATTGGTCGTAGCAAAAAATGTTCAATATAAAAAAGTTTTGTTTTAATATTATCTATAACTTTTGCATTTAAAATTTTTGTGTAAAGTCAAATTCTGCTCAGTTATAAACGAAAATCCGTCATTTTATGTACATTTAGGCGTTAAAACCCGTTTTTTTGGATTTAACTCATCAGGAGTTGATCGTACAAAAAAATGTCGAATAGGAAAAAGTTTTGCTTCAATATTATCTATAACTTTTGTATTTAATATTTTTGTGTAAATTCAAATCCTGTAAAGTAATAGCAAAATAACGACTATTTTTGATGATTTTAGCGATTTTTTCGCCATTACATTGTTAAATATTGTTCATAGAAAAAAATGTTCAATGTAAAAAAGACGTCTTTTAATTAGTTTTAGAAGATGCATTTGTTGTTTTTGACTTAAATTTAATTTTGTTCACCGTATGCTCAAAAATCGATTTTTTCAAATTTTTATTTGCCCTGGCGTTTTTTTATTTGTCGATCGATTTGGCTCGGTAGAGAACTGTCAGTTACTTATAATTAGACGAGTATATTTCCCAAAGCCCGTTTGGATCCGTCGAAATTTCGCTGAGATAATCGGGTTACTTGATCACATACATACGTACAGACATACATACATCTCGGAAAACGCTTAAAATGTACTTCTTTTGGGTGGAAAATAGTTTTTATGTTGTAAATTTCAGAATTTGAAGTGTTACAATTTTCGCCCTGATGAAAATATAAGGCTCTCCCTAGAAGCGGTCGTGCCTAAAAATACATGTTTTAAAGCATTAAGACAATCATTCTGTGTACATAAAGGTCGTCACGCGCTAAAACCGTCCATGCTGGTTTCTCCGAATGGTCATATCTTTGACATTCAGGGGCCATACTTTTCAAATGTTGCAAATAGTGATGGGAGAATTCTTTTGAGTCAATTTCAATTATACACGGTGACCCATTTTAATCGCTACACCCGGATTTTTCGGATCCTAAGACAGATAAGAAAAAATGATTCAGACAAAAGTTGTAGGGGACGAAGGGGGCCAAACGATGGTCCTAACAGCTTTGACCTTGAACTTGACCTTCAAGGTTATTTCAAGGTCAAGTGGTTTTTTTTAATAGGAACACCTATTTTTGACCCCGGATTCGGAAAGAGCGGGAAATTTTACGTTCAAAATCATATCGAGACATTTTTTTTCAAGGTCATTTCAAGGTCATTTCAAGGCCAAATGAAGGTCGAACTCCGAAAAATCTATTTTAAGTCGTTTTTTCCATGAGTCACAGGCTTAAGTGGTTCAAACTGATCGTAGGTTTAATAGGGAAACCCACACACCCAAAACTTTCACATCCTAGTAAACAAATATCAAACTTGCACATCCGAACCCCATGCTCTTCATAGCCTCACATGCTAAACTGTTACACCGGACATCCCCCAGTCCCACACATCTCTACCCCATGTCTGATGTTTGCTTAACGGAAACTTCAAGATCATTAAAGCTTCTGTTGTAAATGTGTCAACCTTACGTTTAGCGCTACCCAGAAACAACGACGTGGACGTAGTAAGGATTGTTTCCTTTGGGGTGCTTGATTAAAGTGAGTCCCCTTGCCTCTCACTGTTCAGGGTGCTTGATTTAAGTGAGTCCCTTCGCCTCTCACTGATCGGGGTGCTTGATTAAAGTGAGTCCCCTTGTCTCTCACTGTTCAGGGTGCTTGATTTAAGTGAGTCCCTTCGCCTCTCACTTATGTGTTTATCTAACCTCGAAGAAAATGTTCGAAATTACGACCATTTGCTTCCAGGCACATAGTCAAACGCCTTTGGAAGTGGCGAACGGTGTTTAGCTAAGTTTGCCTTGGAATGGCAGCGCATGCTCGACGAATTCTGTCTTATTTTAAAATTATGACTTTTCTTTTTAAACAATGACATTTTTTTACAGCTCATATCTTTAATTTACTCATAACTTTCAAAAGAATAAAGATACAACATTTCTTTTTTGTACAAAAATCTTGACGGAACAGAAATTATTTCTAAATGTGCCTTTAATGATTACATTATCAATATTAGTATTTCTCAAGTTCGAACGGCAATAATTCACAATATTTAAAATAAAAGCAAGTTTTAGTATTATGTGCAGTTCAAATTAGAAATAATTTAATGATTATTACTTTATTATAAAACTTACAATTGCAAAAGTGTGACAATCGGAGTACTTTTGGCAAATACACTTAGTCAGATAAAGTTACCATAATTTAGGAACATTTTTCTTTTTTGGTCGCGACCGTATACGGGCAAATATTATAATTATTAATATTTTTTATACCATTTCACTATTCAAATTTAATAGTAATTAATAGCTGGCTCTGAAATGGCTGACTATCCGCCCAACGAGATCGTTGACATGATGTTGGCTTTAGGAGAAAGCCGAAGTAATTATCGTGCTGCGGCAAGAATTTATGCTGAACGCTATCCAGACAGACGACACCCTGACGCTATGGCTATCAGACGTTTAACTCAAAGAGCTCGTGGTGGACACATGGTTCGTCAACGTAGGCGCCATCAATATGATGAAAATGATAATCGGGTTGTGACTATTCTGGCAATAATTCATCTTGACCCACAGATAAGCGCTCGTCGAATCGAAAGGGAAATCGGTCTTCCAAAAAGTACATTTTTAAGAATTATGAAGGTGCTTAGATATCATGCGTATCATATTACTCTGGTCCAAGAGCTACAGTTTGCTCATTTTCAACAGCGTATTGTGTTTTGCCAATGGGCTTTACAAATGATAGAAAATGATCCAGACTTTTTTAATTTTGTTCTTTTTTCTGATGAGGCAAAATTTCAAAGTGATGGGGAATTGAATAGACATAATTGTCATTACTGGTCTGATGTTAATCCTCATTGGGTCAGAACTGTAAACCATCAAAGACGATGGAGTATTATATGGTATGGTGTGGGATTATTAATGGATGTGTGATTGGCCCTTATTTTTTCGAAGAAAATTTTATCAACACACGTACTTAACGCTAATAAGAGATGAACTACCTGTATTGATGGAAGATGTTGACTTAGAAACGCGACGAAGAATGTGGCTCCAGCAGGACGGCGCAACACCACATTTCGCTCGAATTGTCAGGACTTTTTTGAATGAGCAGTATGGTAACAGATGGATTGGTCGAGGTGGTCCGGTTGAATGGCCTGCTTGCTCACCAGATCTTACATCACCAGATTTTTACTTATGGGGGTATTTAAAAAATGCCGTTTTTGAGGAAAGGCCCACCACAAGAGTAGACATGATGGACAGAATTCGTCGAGCATGCGCTGCCATTCCAAGGCAAACTTTGCTAAACACCGTTCGCCACTTCCAAAGGCGTTTGACTATGTGCCTGGAAGCAAATGGTCGTAATTTCGAACATTTTCTTCGAGGTTAGATAAACACATAAGTGAGAGGCGAAGGGACTCACTTAAATCAAGCACCCTGAACAGTGAGAGGCAAGGGGACTCACTTTAATCAAGCACCCCGATCAGTGAGAGGCGAAGGGACTCACTTAAATCAAGCACCCTGAACAGTGAGAGGCAAGGGGACTCACTTTAATCAAGCACCCCGATCAGTGAGAGGCGAAGGGACTCACTTAAATCAAGCACCCTGAACAGTGAGAGGCAAGGGGACTCACTTTAATCAAGCACCCCGATCAGTGAGAGGCGAAGGGACTCACTTAAATCAAGCACCCTGAACAGTGAGAGGCAAGGGGACTCACTTTAATCAAGCACCCCAAAGGAAACAATCCTTACTACGTCCACGTCGTTGTTTCTGGGTAGCGCTAAACGTAAGGTTGACACATTTACAACAGAAGCTTTAATGATCTTGAAGTTTCCGTTAAACAAACATCAGACATGGGGTAGAGATGTGTGGAACTGGGGGATGTCTGGTGTAACAGTTTAGCATGTGAGGCTATGAAGAGCATGGGGTTCGGATGTGCAAGTTTGATATTTGTTTACTAGGAGTGAAAGTTTTGGGTGTGTGGGTTTCCCTATTAAACCTACGATCAGTTTGAACCACTTAAGCCTGTGACTCATGGAAAAAACGACTTAAAATAGATTTTTCGGAGTTCGACCTTCATTTGGCCTTGAAATGACCTTGAAATGACCTTGAAAAAGAATGTCTCAATATGATTTTGAACGTAAAATTTCCCGCTCTTTCCGAATCCGGGGTCAAAAATAGGTGTTCCTATTAAAAAAAAATCACTTGACCTTGAAATAACCTTGAAGTTCAAGTTCAAGGTCAAAGCTGTTAGGACCATCGTTTGGCCCCTTTCGTCCCCTACAACTTTTGTCTGAATCATTTTTTCCTATCTGTCTTAGGATCCGAAAAATCCGGGTGTAGCGATTAAAATGGGTCACCTTGTATATTGATGGTATGCGTGAATGGTTCAGACAAGGTGATATTTTTGTTCTTGATTGCGGTTATAGTCCAATTATTGCAAACTTAAAAGAACTCTGTGTAATTACAAAAATGCCATCTCTTTTACGACCAAATGTGAGGCAATTATCTACTGAACAAGCAAATCATTCGTGCATTGTTACTTAATCAAGAGGGGTAGTGGAAGTACGCAATGGTCATTTGAAAAGTATCTTCAAGTTCCTTGCTAACATCATTAGTACAGCTCAGATTCCCAATGGTTTTCTCATATAGCAGGAGCTATTATTAATGGATATTTTGATCAATTAACAATGCCAGATGCGGATGTGCATTTAGCCGAAAAGATGTTAAATCGGTATGAAGATGTAAACGTAATTCAAGCTAGAGTAGACGCTGAAAATCTCAGACAAAGGCACAGACAATGGGTTCGGTTGACTGACAATCATTTGCCGCTATTTCCTGTATTAACATTGGAATATTTATACGAATTAACTATAGAAACTTATCAAGTTTGTCTTTCTCCATCATACATTCAAGATATCTCTTTGAGAGCTCCTCATGAAGATGACAACGAAAAAGATCAACTCTTTGAGATTCACCGAAGGACTAACGAACCAGGATTTATAAGATTAATGATTTCATCTCGATTCAGAAATACTACGCAGCACAATGTTTGGATTTCTTTTAATGAGGAGTACAATGATCATCAAGATGGAGAGTAATCTATTTTTGGTTATTATTACACATGCAGATCTGGAGCACGAACTCTTGGGACTTGTGCCCACGTAACATCTCTCTTTGATACCTTGAATATGCTCGACACCAAGAAAATGTACATTACCCTCTCTTCAGGTTCTACAATCGGTCCAAAATGTAGCTATGGATATAAATCAGATTGAAATAATAGATCCTTTACAAAATAATTAAAAAACTAAACATCATGATTCTCTACAAAAACGTAAAAATATTATTAAAACTTTATAAAAAAAAACAAACAAAAAAGGGGTCACAAACAAAAAAACACCTGTCACGTCCACGTCGTTGACTCCGGGTTATGCTAGGAACGGATTATACTTAACATAATAAAATAAATCATACTACAATAATAATGTAATCATGAAACTATTTGTTAAGATTAAAGACAAAGTAATCCCAAGTTTATTTGAGTTATTTTATTTTATTTTCTTTAACTTTTACGTGTTTGATTTTTATGAAATAATGAATAACAAATTATTTTGATGTAATAGTTTTTGCAACCTTTAGAAGACTTTAAAGGATTAATCCGCTTCCACTGACAAGGGAAGGATACTTTCTGTCCACCCCCGATTTTCATGAAACTTTGAAGGTGGTTAGAGTATTGAAAAATATTCGACATGTGTTTTTTTATCGGCGGAGAAAGACATCTAGGGGGTGAAAACCGCCCTTAAAGTTACCCCCAAAAACCGTTTTTTTTTAATAGCTTGAGATAGAATCGGATTTTTTTAATGAAACCGAGGCCTATTTCTTTCTTATAAAAATACGAGTATTTGGGCACAATTTTAATGCTGCGGAGTTGCATCCCCTATTTTTTATAAGGGTAAAAATGTTTTTTCCCTTGTTTTTTCTATATAAAAGTGTTTTAATGAGCTAAATTTGATTGATAATTGCCATGTTATAAAGAAAGTTTAAAATTATATTTGACCTGTTTCGGGGTTAAAAAAGAAAACACGTGGACGGGGTGAATTGCCCGTAATTTAACTAACTACCTTGTAGTGATTAAAAAAATTAATTACAACATTCTTTTTGATTTTTAATTTCGAAATGGTTATTTTGACTCATATTTATCATTAAATGTGAAATAAATAAAAAGTGTTCCAATTTTAGTAGGGGTGGCAACCCATATCAACTTTGTAACGACCCGCGTAAACAATAATTTTTTTTTCCTTTCTTCTAAAAATTATCTTTTCTTCTACGGCGAATTTTTATCTTGAACTCGCAACAGTTCAAAAACTAGAAACACTTGAACACACATTGCGCAAGAATCTGTAAATTGATGAGTCATCCGCCCGACGGCTGACGACTCAATCAATACTAAAAACTATTTTCACAGTGCTATCTAAAAGAGACACGTGCCTAATTTAAATCCGGCTTTATATTCAATTTATTTCTTTTTTTTTACACTCTCTTTTAGATGGCAAATATTGCACCACGATTTGCGTATTGATACATCATCCGCTCGACGTCTGACGCCTCAATTTGCGGGATATTAATAATGTTCAAACAGTTTGTATTGCTATCTCAGAGAGACACGTGCCTAATTTAAATGCGAATTATATTCATTTAATCTCTTTTAGATGGCAAAAATATTGTATAAAACGCCGTCCGATCATACACACTCGGGGTCATTATCAGTACAGTCTTATAGGAGTCCGCATCCAGCGACTCAGACCCGCCGTCGGTCCCTCATATACATTCGAGAGCTAACAACACGGTCCGCGAACGCGACACTTGTATCTCCGTCTAGTCTACTGTGAAATAGAATGACGACTATAAAATTGTAAGTACACAAAGAGTCTTGCAGCTCATTATACGCACTCTTCGCTGGAAACTTATAGAGCCACATACGCCGAAGGACAACCATTCAAAACCCCCAAAAATTATCTACAGACTGCATACCTGCACCGAAATTCCTGGCACGGGAAATTATTCATATACAGTTGTGCCTCACTCGAGTCAAGACGTGCTCTTATGAGTAAGTTAAGCTAGTAACTAACATAAATATAAAATTCACATTCTTAAATAAAGTGCAAGTTGTTTTAAAGATTAAAGTTAAAAGTTAATCATTGGCCATACTTGACTTTATCAAGTTTCATTTGATCTATTATTATCAGGTTCGGTGCCCTTCATATGCTACGAATAACAAGTTATTTTCTAATGTCTTAAAATAATATTTGTAATTCACCTGCCGGACTTGATTTTCGCACTTCTATTTATTAAATGATATACGAGAAAAATGTTCAAACAAAAGGTCCACATTACTATTAAAAAATGTTTTTGACACAACTATCATAAAGTTCGTACTTTATTCCCGCCGAAGTGGGAAAAAAGTGCTACGTTCATTCCCTACCCTCACTCTAGTCCCCAGTGCCACGCACATGTGCCACAAACAGTACGTTGCGCTGGAAACGAGAGTGAGGTTAGGGAATCAATACGCAGCCTTTTTTCCCTTTTCAGCGGGAAACGAATACGAACTTTATGATAGTTCTGTTAAAACGTCGTATATTGCACTCGTGAATATAGTGGGCTGTGCGAACCTGCCCTTGCTTCGCTCAGGCAACTCTTGCACAGGGAGCACACAGCCTCCTTTAGGGAGAATGTAGATAAGCGCTGCGCTACGGTGCGCTGCGCTACGCTACGCTGTCGCATTGATTACTTGTAGACCTCACCGCTGAATGGCTAACATTTAAATATTAGCTAATCAGCGACGACGTCTACAAGTAAACAATGCGACAGCGTAGCGCAGCGCAACGCTTATGTCCATTCTCCCTTATTCCCTTGGTGCATAATATAGTATTTAAAATCGTGAATCATTATTAATGGCGCGCGTCATTGTCTACGATAAATCATCCCTCTCAGTATTGACTAATACCACGACGCCTGCGGCGCCCGCTTTTAGTACCGAAATTGCGGAAAAAGTGACTAAAGAAATAATCTTCCTATATCAAAACCGACCTGAATGGTCCCAGAACATTGCGTTACATATATGTTTTGGCCAAAAAATTTCTGGGACGTCCCGGAAACTAACAGAAATCCCAGAAGCTTACATTGCGTATATGAATACATCCCAAAACCCTTGCGTTACAGATATATATATATATATATATATATATATATATGGCCGGTTCTCGGTCATATCACAGATGAAAAATTTTTTTTTTTGCTTAAACTTTTTTTACGTATTCTCCACTATGTTTTTAACTACCCTGAATTTTTTCAGATTTATTTTACAATTATTTTCGGAGCTAAAAATCATCAAAGTTGCACATTTCATGAATTTTCATGATTTTTAGCATTTTTCAAACTCATTTTACTCATAATAGAAACATTCTACAAAAAAATCATCAGAGGACTTTTTTGTCATAAAAAATCTATATTTTGTGAAAATCCAGGTTACATAAGTCCAGCGATACTTTATCAATTTCATTATACCATTATAATGTTAAAAAGTGAAATTTCATAAGGTGCGCTCATCAACTCAGCTTCACCAAAAATCTGGAAGTGTAGCTGGAACATGTACAAATATCATCCTATTTGTGTTGGAATGGCCCAAACACTCATTTTTTAATAAAAAATTATAATATCATCAATTTCATGAAAAATGTGATTTTTATGCATAAGCCAAATGTTCACATTATGACTTTATTCTTCCAGCAATACTTTTAGTATTATTATTGCTTTATGTTGTTAAAAAAACATTACTAATATTGCAAGAAAACATGAACATAATTTTTATTATATTTGATTTATTAAAAAATGTCCATGTCAACAACAAAGGTTTTATTAAATATTATTAAATATAAAGCAGTTGCTCTGACAGTTTCATCAAAACTTAAAATATATAATTTCAAGATATTTTATAATATTAACTTAATCAAAATTATTTACTCATAAAATATATATATATAGCAGAATGCATTGTATTATACCTTAGGCCTATTACACGCAAAAAAATACAAGGAACAGATACAGAAAAAACATGGGTTAGTATATCTATAATATCTATATATATGAGGAACAGCGCTTATTCCTCGCTGTTCCTCGTATATATAGATATACTAAGCCATGTTAATTTTTATATCTGTTCCTTGTATTTTTTTTGCGTGTAATAGGCCTTATCTTGCAAAAATGAATTACATTTAAGTTCAGTTTTCATGAGTCATAGATCAAAAAGTAAACCATGAGAGATGATTGTGAATTTGTGATCGGGACACTACGAAGCTACGATCATAGACTATGAGAACGGAACGATAAGCACCTGACTCCTCAGATGCAACTATGTAGATGTGAACTGCATGTCAGCTGTTACATATAGGAAAGTAACAACAAGAGGAAAGCTTACTGTACTCTACTACTGCAATTCTTAGATAAGTTTCTTTTATCATATAATATATGAATAATTTTTAATTTTCATATTAAGTTGATACTTTGTGAAATCTTTTTTATTTATTCTAGGTTAGAAAAAGCTGAAGGGTTCTCATGGTATGAGAAAGAACTTATTACAAAGTTAAACTGAACTTTAGCAGTACTTGCAGGTAATTAACAATTATGATTTTCTACTATCTAGGAATGTGTATCAGATCTGGATCATGAATTAAGTCATTTTTTATCTGAAATAACATATTTAATGGTTGCATGTTACTTTTCTGCCCGTATGTAAATGAATGTTCAATGTTACTATTAAATTACATGATATGTAACCAAAATAGATTTATTTTATATTGCCTTATTTTGAAAAGAAAATTGTAGTTTTTGTCAATAATCTTGGTACAATTTTAATAAAATCAATTGCCATCTTGGGAGCAGGATTTATTATTTTACTTCGCTTCTTTGGCAGTCTAATTTGAAGAATATTTAAAAACAAATGAAAGTTGTGAAATCAATTATCGATAGTCAAGTAATGAAAAAACTCTCGGAATCAACTGTATGATTGTTCTCAAAAATGTATTCAAATTTGTGCATTCTCCTATACAAATTAAACACAAGAAAGTACTGAAATCAATTTATTGTAGTCAAGTAACCGTAAGTTAACTTGACTGACATAATGGAACTTTTAGTACCTTTTGTGTAAAATTACATTTTACGCCCACGTTGTAACTTCAAAAATATTTAGCCAGCGGGCATAAAGTACTACTTAACGCCTAACAAGCGCAATAGCTCACATACTCCTACAAAACTTTATAGAACCTACGCACTTTACGCCCGTGTGGGTGAAAATTATTTTAATTATATAACTATTATGCCTTCCTTTTATTTCTAAAATTCATAAGAATTTTATCAGATATTTACGAAAAGTTAAAGCCTATATAAAAAAATTACATAGTTACCAACACATCCCCATTTTTCATTATTCTTTCTCAATTTTGAAATTTCTATAATATTACGCATCTTGGGAGGACAATAGAAGTCTATATAGAGCTGCTCTAGCAGTGGTGGTCCTCCAATCTCCCATACATACTTGGCGGGCCCGACGGTTTGCAGTTTAAGGTGTAGACATGGTCATTTTCATATAAATATTCTATGAATATGTTTAAGGTCAGATAAAATATATAAATGGGTTGCTTCTACATATTAAATACTGATCTGTATTGAATTTATTACTCTGTTTTTAAATAGAAAGTGCAAACACGCATGATAATATCATATGAGATCTCATGAGAATATCGGACATCAGATCTCGTATGAGAATATCGGACATCAGATCTCTTACGAGATTTCATTTGAGATCCCGTAATAAGTAAAATTGCAGATGACATTAATATATGATATCTCACATGCGATCTGATGTCTGAAATACTCATATGAGATCTCGTATATGATATTTACACACGGTAAAAGGATGAAAATTAAAATAGGTGGCTTACAAAATGGTTAATAAAATCTAAAGCACTTTTGAGTAAACTATAAATTTATATGCATTTTTTATCTCATTCCCACTTAAAAAAGACGGACACAAGGAAAAATATTTAGGGTAATGAAAGTAAATCATGAGATTATGCACTTGTATAGGGATATTATAATATTTAAGCGGTATCAATTAAAAATTAGAGCCAATGTTATTATTTATAGTGGGCTTATAGGTATAAACATTGTTAATCAATTTATGCAAAAATTTAGTAAGTATTCTACATTTGTAAATGTAGAATACTACAAAGCCCACCGGTAAACTGCAAACCGTCGGGCCCGCCAAGTATGTATGGGAGATTGGAGGACCACCACTGCTAGAGCAGCTCTATATAGACTTCTATTGTCCTCCCAAGATGCGTAATATTATAGAAATTTCAAAATTGAGAAAGAATAATGAAAAATGGGGATGTGTTGGTAACTATGTAATTTTTTTATATAGGCTTTAACTTTTCGTAAATATCTGATAAAATTCTTATGAATTTTAGAAATAAAAGGAAGGCATAATAGTTATATAATTAAAATAATTTTCACCCACACGGGCGTAAAGTGCGTAGGTTCTATAAAGTTTTGTAGGAGTATGTGAGCTATTGCGCTTGTTAGGCGTTAAGTAGTACTTTATGCCCGCTGGCTAAATATTTTTGAAGTTACAACGTGGGCGTAAAATGTAATTTTACACAAAAGGTACTAAAAGTTCTATTATGTCAGTCAAGTTAACTTACGGTTACTTGACTACAATAAATTGATTTCAGTACTTTCTTGTGTTTAATTTGTATAGGAGAATGCACAAATATGTCAGTCAAGTTAACTTACAGTTACTTGACTACAATAAATTGATTTCAGTACTTTCTTGTGTTTAATTTGTATAGAAGAATGCACAAATTTGAATACATTTTTGAGAACAATCATACAGTTGATTCCGAGAGTTTTTCATTACTTGAGTATCGATAATTGATTTCACAAGTTTCATTTGTTTGATTTGCAGTGAACAATTTGAATGTACTTACTAACATATAATTTGTTCAGCATACAATGACTCAAAGAAGTAAAAGACTTTTTCACTGGTATTTATTTGATTCCTTTTAAAAAATCATAAATATTATTATTTTATAGATTATACAGAAAGAACGTCTATACTTGCCTTTTTTATACTTTCGTAGAAAGTTTTATATTATTTCAGTACTTTCTCGTGTTTAATTTGTATAGAAAGATGAACAAATTTTAATACATTTCTGAGAACAGTCATACAGTAGTTTCCGAGAGTTGTTTGCATTACTTGACTATTGATAATTGATTTCACAACTTTCATTTGTTTGATTTGCAGTGAACAACTTGAATGTACTTACATATAATTAATTGTTCAGCATATACTTTTACTTCCATAAAAGTCGACAAATATATTTCACTGAAAAACCTCATGGCTTTTATGTTACAAAAACAAGTCATTTCATACATAGCCGATATTTCTTTCTATCTGTAATCTGTATACTAAAAAATTTTCCATTGTTTATTTTACACTTTTTTTTACATCTTCTTTCTTCATTGTTTGTATATTATACAATCAGTTTATGAACTGAGAATCACTAAAAACTTTCTTGATATTCTTGTATAGATCAAACTTTTGACGTCTTCCACCCTGAGAAAATCATACACGAGAATAACTGAGCACTTTTATTTTTTGAAATTTTCACAATATAACACATCCTTTTCGCTTTTCTCATTTGACATAATCTTTTAGTTTCTGTATACTAAACAAATTTCCATTGTTTATTTTACACTTTTTTACATCTTCTTTCTTCATTGTTTGTATATTATACAACCAGTTTATGAACTGAGAATCACTAAAAGCTTTCTTGATATTCTTGTATAGATCAAACTTTTGACGTCTTCCACCCTGGGAAAATCATACACGAGAATAACTGAGCACTTTTATTTTTTAAATTTTCACAATATAACACATCCTTTTCGCTTTTCCTATTTGACATAATCTTTTAGTTTCTGTATACTAAAAAAAATTTCCATTTTTTATTTTACACTTATTTTACATCTTCTTTCTTCACTTTTTGTATATTATACGACCAGTTTATGAACTGCGAGAATCACTAAAAACTTTATTGATATTCTTGTATAGATGAAACTTTTGACGTCTTCCACCCTGGGAAAATCATACACGAGAATAACTGAGCACTTTTATTTTTTAAATTTTCACAATATAACACATCCATTTCGCTTTTCCTATTTGGCATAATCTTTTAGTTTCTGTATACTAAAAAATTTCCATTGTTTATTTTACACTTATTTTACATCTTCTTTCTTCATTGTTTGTATATATTATACGACCAGTTTATGAACTGAGAATCATCACTAAAAACTTTCTTGATATTTTCTTGTATAGATCAAACTTTTGACGTCTTCCACCCTGGGATTAAAAACACAACCAGTTGATGAATTAAGCATTATTATTATCTGAATCTTGTATAGAAAAATATGTACTAAAAACGTCTCTGAAACATTTTGACATCTCCTACCATGAGAAAGTCATAAAATAGATTAACTGAGCACTTTCATTCCTTGAAATTTTCGCAATAACACATCATTTTTCCCCTTTTCCGTATTTCCATGTTCATTAGACATAATTTTTTCATTGGCACTTGAATAAATATGCACAACACTGATATCGGCTAAGTTTTTTAAATATGACACGATGCTTTTTAAACCAACGCTCAAACCAATATTTCAAATCGGCATCATAAATTATATTGTAGTACGTATATATCAATAAATATTCTTCACCTCATCAAATTTCAATGACTGTAAACAAATCTTGTATAATCTGTAAATATATAAAAAATTCACAAAAATTATCAATTTTTTAAAAATGATTGTAGCCACTTAACATTTTGCTGTTCAATACTTATCTAATAAAACCCCCGTTGATTGATATATGAATAGATGAATTCTTCTGTCACCACTTACCTACTTGAGATCTTTGAATAATTAATTAATTTTAATTTTAAACTAACTCACGACGATATGATAACATTTGTAACATCTGTGTGTAAAGATGTGTAAGGTTAGGTCGTCATCGCCCAGACACGGGAATATATATATATAAGACAAGGGAAGATGAATTCTTCGATAACCAGTTGACTACTTGAGATCTTCGAATATATATTAATCTTGACTACTTATCTGTAAATAAAAATTTTCACAAAGTATCAAATCTTTAAAAAAATTACTATTTAACATTTAGTCATTTTAATACTTATCTAAAAAATGTTGTTGCCTCATTGATGCTCGTAAATAAATTCTTTTATTCTTTACGTCAGTCGACTTCATCAGATCTTTGATTATTGAAACGAATATATATACCTATACTATAAACAATCATCCGTGATATTGTGTGTATGTATATATATATATATATATATATATATATGTTATATGTTGAGAGATGCGTAAGGTTAGGTCGTTATGATGGGCGTGTGTGTGTGTGTGTGTGTGTGTGTGTGTGTGTGTGTGTGTGTGTGTGTGTGTGTGTGTGTGTGTGTGTGTGTGTGTGTGTATGTGTGTGTGTGTGTGTGTGTGTGTGTGTGTGTGTGTGTGTGTGTGTGTGTGTGTGTGTGTGTGTGTGTGTGTGTGTGTGTGTGTGTGTGTGTGTGTGTGTGTGTAGGTCACATGACAGGAAGTCGCAACACCGGATGAGAGTCTGAAACTATGGAGAAAATTTAGAATCGGAAAGTGGACATAAAAAAATTCAGCTCTCTATATCTTTTAAACGAGATAATCTTTTTAAATAAAATCTTTTGATTTGTGTATAGTAATGAAATGGCTTTCGATTAAGAGGGATATGTTATATAGTTGAAACTAACGCAATAGGTATATAAGTGTATTGATTTTCTCGTACATCCATTTCAATGTATATCATCGCGCGGTCACTCCTAAGGCTCTTCTATACTTGCCTTCGGAGCGCTCCCACGCTCCTTGATTCAATATAATACATTTATTTATCGGCCCTTATAACACTGAACCTTGCTCACTAGACACCAAATGGTTAGTGTTGTAATTAAAATAAGATTGAAAGAGAAGTATGATTTGAGATAAAAAGTAATTGATTTTTTATAAACTAATTATTATGTTTTAACTTGCAATACTGGAGACCTTCGATTTCTACACCTAAATTTGTACCTGTATAAAATAAGAATATTTGGTTATGACTGTGTGAAGTGACATATTATAAATAGACATGACTGACAAAATTGGCCAAGAAGTACGTTATGTAACCCATTTAATGCATACATAAAGATTTTACAATATTTATACTGCATTGTAACTGTTTTATGGAACGACTTGATCAATTTTATACAACATAACTTAAATTATATATGTATTTTATGAGTAAATAATTTTGATTATGTTAATATTATAAAATATTTTGAAATTATATGATTTTAAGTTTTGATGAAACTGTCAGAGCAACTGCTTGATATTTAATAATATTTAAAAAACCTTTGTTGTTGACATGGACATTTTTTAATAAATAAAATATAATAAAAATTATATTCATGTTTTCTTGTAATATTAGTAATGTTTTTTTAACAACATAAAGCAATAATAATACTAAAGTATTGCTGGAAGAATAAAGTCATAATGTGAACATTTGGCTTATGCATAAAAATCACATTTTTCATGAAATTGATGATATTATAATTTTTTATTATGAAATTTCACTTTTTAACATTATAATGGTATAATGAAATTGATAAAGTATCGCTGGACTTATGTAACCTGGATTTTCACAAAATATAGATTTTTTATGACATAAAAGTCCTCTGATGATTTTTTTGTAAAATGTTTCTATTATGAGTAAAATGAGTTTGAAAAATGCAAAAATCATGAGAATTCATGAAATGTGCAACTTTGATAATTTTTAGCTCTGAAAATAATTGTAAAAAAAATCTGAACAAATTCAGGGTAGTTCCAAACATAGTGGAGAATGCATAAAAAAAGTTTAAGCAAAAAAATTTTTCATCTGTGATATAACCGAGAACCGGTCATATATATGTATATAATATGTACACTTATCGGGGTTTATGTAGCCCAAGACTGTATATTAGTACCTACAACCCAGAGTTCCCTATGGTCAGTGACTAAAGAAATAATGGACTGTCGGGTTATAGACTCTAGGTCGGGCCGCATAAACCCCTATATTCAGAAATATTATGATACCCGGCTGCATAATCAAAATCGGGCTCGATAAACCCCTATAGATAAAAAAACGGGCTTTATAAACCCCTTTCGAGAAATGTAAAATATATATATATATACACGGTGTCTCATTTTAAACTATGCAGCCAAATATCTCCGAATGCAGGCCAGATACAGAAAAATGGTTCAGATGAAAATTGTTCGTAACGATGGGGGTCAACTTTTGGTCACCTTCAATTTGACCTTGAGATCATTTTTCAAGGTCATTTCAAGGTTAAGATAATTTTTTTCAAATTAGAACCCCTATTTCTGACGTCGGAATCGGATAGACCGGGAAATTTTACGTCTAAAACCGTTCTTTAAACATTCTTTTGTGACCTCCACAAGGTTATATCAAGGTCAAATGTTTAAAAATTGGTCAGAACGCGAAATTTCATAGTTGTCTCAAGCAGAACAAGCCTTAATAAACCCAACCAATCAAAGGATGTCTTCTTTGTAGATGCAGCTCAGTATGCCGCCTAGCTGCTGCATATTTGCCATAACATTACTCTAAAACCATTATCATGTCAACTATTTGATCAGCTGGATAATTCACAGATACAATAAAAAAGGGATCTGTACCCAACACCAGACCCATCAACTCTTATGAATTTTGATGTGCTAAAACCGAATCTCGGGCCAGAATTATGCCATCACCTTCCATTTTTTATTAAAACTCAAGAAATCACCCTCCCACTTACGAAAATTCATGATTTTATGGGAATAAGCGTTACGTAAAAAAAAAACCGCTGCCAATTCATTGGCACGTAGCTTCCTCAAACTAATTTATCAATTCCTTTTTTTATACTTTTATAAAACAAATTTTCTCAAAAACAAATGAAGAAAATATATTGAAATTTTAACCAAATATAGTTTTTAATAAGTGTAATAAGTGGTTAAAATTTTGAGTCGATTTATGAAATATTCTCTGAAAAACAAGTATTCGAAAATATTTCAAAATAATTAGTTCTTTAAGAAATAACAAACATCTGTATTATTTTAATAAATTGTTTATTTTCATAATTTTATCTACTTTCATAATAATTGAAAACTCGCTGTAGTGGTATATTTTTAATTTTATTTAAATAATACCGTCTTTAGTTATTCATAAAAAAATACATGTTTTTTGAGTGATCGACAATTTCTCAATTTTTTTCATGTATTAATTTTACTAAAAATATTTTAACCTCAAATATCTGAAATTTATTGACCAATCATTTTGCCCCAAGAAATCGACATAAAAATCTAAAAAATACACCACAGAAGAAATTTTGAAGCGAATAAGTCAATTTTATTCCAGCAATCGTTGCAGATATAAAACTCATTTTTTTTTATTTTTTCATTTTTCAATGCTTACGTTTTTTTTATAATAACAGAACACCCTATAAAAGAAACTTTTTTTTTAGGAAATATAGCTATTTTAATTCTATTTCGAATGCTACCCATTCCCTTCGATACATAGAGCTATTCTCGAGAAATTACGATTTGAAAAAAGGTTAAAAATATTTTAACCTCAAATATCTCTTAAGTCTATGGACCAATCATTTTGCCCAAATAACTCGACCGAAAACTGTAAAAAATCCACCTCTAGGAGGAATTTTGAAGCGATTAAGTCAATTTTTACTCCCGCAATGGTTAGACATACCAAACTCATTTTTTTTCATTTTTCTATGTTTACGTTTTTATTAATAACAAAAGAACCGTGATAGCTAGAAAAATAATTATTTTTAGAAAATATAGGTATTTAAATTCGCTTTCGAATGCCACCCATCCGATTCAGATACATAGAACCGTTTTCGAGAAATTTCGATTTGAAAAAAAGGTTAAAAAAATTTTAACCTCAAATATCTCAGAAATTTATGGGCCGATCATGTAGCCCAAAGAACTTAGCCGAGATTTATCCAATATCTACCTCTATAAGAAATTACAAAGCGATTAATGCAGGTTTACTCTATAAAACGTGCGACATAGAGAACACATTTTTTCCATTTTTTAATTTTTTTCTCAAAAACTAACCAACAGAATGGATTAAAATTTTCACAGATTATAGCAATTTATATTCTGCATTATCGTGAATGCGACCCATCCGATTCAAAAATTTAAATCCGATCATTAAAAAAAATCAAAAATAAATTTTTCGAAAATCAAAAATTTGAAATAAAACAAAAACGAATCAGTAAATCATCAAAAATTATTTTCTTCCCGAATTCGGAATAAAAAAACAAAAAAAATGAGAATCTGATGGTTAAAATCGACCGCATAGATCCGGAGATAAAGCGGTATACATAGTAACACACACACACACATCCATACAGACATTTTCTAAAATCATGTGGAACAAACTTCTAACACCTCTAATGATGTTTATAGAGAGTTTCAACGAAGTTGAAAACTTTACTATTATAAAGCTTCCTCTAGGAGGAAGCAATATAAAGTAAAAGAAATTTTTACCTTTATCACAGGAATAATGACGTCAAGAGAGGCAAGGGGACTCACGTTAAACAAGCACCCCAGTGAGAGGCAAGGGGACTCACGTTAAACAAGCACCCCAATGAGCGGCAAGGGGACTCACGTTAAACAAGCACCCCAGTGAGAGGCAAGGGGACTCACATTAAACAAGCACCCCAGTGAGAGGTAAGGGGACTCACGTTAAACAATCACCCCAGTGAGAGGCAAGGGGACTCACGTTAAACAAGCACCCCAGTGAGAGGCAAGGGGACTCACGTTAAACAAGCACCCCAGTGAGAGGCAAGGGGACTCACGTTAAACAAGCACCCCAGTGAGAGGCAAGGGGACTCACGTAAACAAGCACCCCAGTGAGAGGCAAGGTGACTCATGTTAAACAAGCATCCCAGTGAGAGGCAAGGGGACTCACGTTAAACAAGCACCCCAGTGAGAGGCAAGGGGACTCACGTGTGTATATATATATATATATATATATATATATATATATATATATATATATTAGGGTGTCCGTTATTTCCAGAATTGGAAAATTCTAAAAGTGCCCATTTAATTTCAAAAATATATGCCAAAAAATAGGAAAAACGTTCAGCCGCACACTGTACACCTAGAAATGTCGTGCCGCCGAGCACATGAATTTTTGAAATTTTGACAATTTTCCAAAATCGGTTTATTTGTAGAGGTGGCTGTTTTATCGTGCGCTAAGGCGTCTAAATGGTGGATAAAACTTGGAAATATCATCCTCTGTCAGTCTTCCTTACTTTTATTATGTAGAAATAATTTTTTGTCCATTTAGTATAGGTCACAATATGCAAAAAATAAAAAAAATTCGCAATTTATCATATCTGAATACCGGGAAAGGCTCTTTTGCACCACAGTAATCATAAGTTCGTGAAATTACCTTTAATTTAACCTATTTAAGAACCCTTTTAGGATGCCTGAGAGCCGAAAAATCGTCGTTTAAAAATTACATGAAATCTTGTTGAAGAGGAAAACTTTTCATTGCAGGAGCTTTGGTCGACTCCCAACGATTCACAAGACCTATACAACCTAAAGGTCTTTTAGTACTATCAAACACCTTCAATTTAAGCTCCGGATGAGGTATGTAGGTGCTTCTGGAGCCGATTAGTGATTTTTTTTTTAATGTTAAAAATTTCAAGTATGCAAATGGTGAGTCATGATTTTGTCAAATTTTGAATTCCTACGTAAAATCGCTGTAAAATCGTTCCCGCTGCATCTACAGACCTCCACAAAAAGCCAAAACTAACCTCTTGAACTCTACTTTGTTGAATGATCAAGTATTTTGCTCGCTTGCTGCATTTGTTTATCGCGTATAACACTGAAGGCAATTGAAATACAAACGGATATTTTCCACATTCAGGACTTTATCAATATTTCTTCATTATTATTGCTATTATTATTATTATTATTATTATTATTGTTATTATTATTGTTATATCATTATAAAATAATTTGCATGATGAATCCAATGAATGAATGAGATTTTTATATTTTTACTATTTAGTGCACTTTTTTAAAAGGTACAACGTAATTTAAAGTTTTATTCATTAGTTTGTTACAATACTTAATTTTTTTTCAACTTTTTGGAAGAGTAGATTTCTTACAATCTTTGTTATCTTTCCTATATTCATAATTAAGTATGATTTTAAAAGATTTAATTTTGAATCTTTGATTTGAAATTGTAAAATATGATTTTAGATAAGGAGGTGACCAGTTCATTTGATGATAGTCAGGACTCAATCAGGACACCATCTGTCGCCGACGATATCAAGCGGCTGAGAAATATCAGTCTCGCGGCAAAAACTTTTGCGAATTGCGTGTGTGCGTGCGTGCGTGCGTGCGTGCGTGCGTGTGTGTGTGTAAATAAATATATGTGTGTATATATATATATATATTTCAATTTATAATTTCTTTTGTTTTTTATAGATCTGGAGTCGGACAGCATGGATGTAGACGTCGGTTATAAGTATCATCAACTTGTCTCAGTCTAGTTAGTTCCTTTGCTCAAATATCAAAGTTCTATGAAGGGGAACTTCCAAATATCAGAAAAAAGAGGGATGAATTCGAAGCTGCCAAGGAGACTCAAGTTCCTATGACCGAACCTTGTTCGTCATAATCTCAAATGGAGGGAACACCTTCACGTCCACAAAAAAGGTTGGAGCTGGAAGAATATTCTTTTACAGAGGCAGATAGACGAAAAGCCGAAAGGGCAGCAGCAAATGAATTGGGGGACTCGTCGAATTATACGACTCCACAATATTCGCCACACGTGCCTAAAAGCAAAAACGAAGCTCTCACACGCGTGGTAAGTTTCAAAATGTCATAAAGTATTTTTATAATTGTGTAGCATAGTCTTACAAAACAAACTACTTCCCACCACAGAGACAGAAAGTATTCAGAAAGCAGGAACCCACACAGGATTCTGGGTCGGAGACAGACACTTCTTTCGATTCATCAAAATCGAAAATTTCAACGAAATTGTCAAAAAGGAGAAGGCCATGTGGACGCACAGACTCACCCCGACGTACAGACTCACCTCGACGCACAGACTCACCCCGATGCACAGACTCAAGAAGAAATAAATGGAAATTAAGAGTTTTTTGTAATAACCCACTCGCAAGCAAAGTTGGTAGCAAGATATGTGGTGAACGTAAAGTGCGTTCGAGCAAATAAATAAAGCAATAGGCAAAGTGTAGGCAATGAGCAAACTAATAATGCGAGAGCTTCTCGTATTATCAGCTAAGGCAAATGTAAAGAAATAGTATAGCAGTAGTATAAGTGTAAGCAACGCAATGTATAAGTGTAAGCAAAGCCAAATAATGATTGGCGAGTAGTGGTAAGTAGTAGTGAGTAGGCAAACAATATCGTAATAATGGAAGATTACGTGCGTGTCACAAGCCTCTATATGTACATTTGAACTGATGTTTTAAGTAGCGCATTGGCGTTTGCTTGGTGCTCGCCATCGCCGGATACTACACTCCCGAACAGTTAGTTTCTAATCAAAAAATATTTTTAATCGAATTTACAGCATATTTTATTAGCATCATATAATACAAAATTAATTCTTATTATATACTAATCAAAAGCAAATATAAAACACGTTTAATAACACCAATAACACCACACATTATACTTTTACATTTTAATTAGGGTTAAACTTTGTGTTAAGCTATGCTCCTCCTTTTCTGATGACTTTTATTAATGTGCTGCCAGAACTCAAAAAGATATCTCTAAAAAACAAATATTTTTCCACATGCAGAATTTCGGAAATTTTCCGAAAGCTATCAAAATAAAATTAATTTAAAACATTATACAAAGCACTAAAAGAGCTTTAGGTTATATAGGTCTTATGAATCGTTGGGAATCGACCAGATCTCCTGTAATGAAAAGTTTTCCTCTTCAACAAGATTTCATGTAATTTTCAAACGACGATTTTTCGGCTACCAGGCATCCTAAAAGGGTTCTTAAATAAGTCAAATTAAAGGTAATTTCACGAACTTATGATAGATGTAGTGTAAAAGAGGCTTTTCCGGGATTTAGATATGATAAATTGCGAAAAACGCTATTTTTTTTATTTGCATTAAACAGTAAAAATATAAAAATCTCATTCACTCATTAGATTCATCTAGCAAATTATTTTATAATGATATAACAATAATAATA
The DNA here is from genome assembly GCA_036365515.1 of Torymus aiolomorphi. Lineage (NCBI taxonomy): Eukaryota > Metazoa > Arthropoda > Insecta > Hymenoptera > Torymidae > Torymus > Torymus aiolomorphi. The sequence goes on along the minus strand of CM070875.1, from coordinate 50,513,870 downwards.
ACAATAACAACAATAATAATAACAATAATAATAATAATAATAATAATAATAATAATAATAATAGCAATAGCAATAATAATGAAGAAATGTTGATAAAGTCCTGAATGTGGAAAATATCTGTTTGTATTTCAATTGCATTCAGTGTTATAAGCGATAAACAAATGCAGCAAGCGAGCAAAATACTAGCTCATTGAACAAAGTAGAGTTCAGGAGCTTCATTTTGGCTTTTTGTGGAGGTCTGTAGATGCTGCGGGAACAATTTTACATCGACGTTACGTAAGAATTCAAAATTTGACAAAATCACGATTCACCATTTGCATACTTGAAATTTTTAACATTAAAAAAAAATCATTACGCGGCTCCAGAAGCACCTATAGAGCTCATCCGAAGCTTAAATTGAAGGTCTTTGATAGTACTAAAAGACTTTTAGGTTGTATAGGTCTTATGAATCGTTGGGAATCGGCCAGATCTCCTGCAATGAAAAGTTTTCCTCTTCAACAAGATTTCATGTAATATTCAAACAAAGATTTTTCGGCTCCCAGGCATCCTAAAAGGGTTCTTAAGTAGGTCAAATTAAAGGTAATTTCACGATCTTATAATTGCTGTGGTGCAAAAGAGGCTTGCCCGGTATTCAAATATGATAAATTGCGAAAAACGCTATTTTTTTTTTTTATTTTTTGCATATTATGACCTATACTAATTGGACAAAAAATGATTTCTACATAATAAAAGTAAGTTAAATAGACAGTGGATGATATTTCCAAGCTTTATCCACCATTTAGACGCCTTAGCGCACGATAAAATAGCTACCTCTACAAATAAACCGATTTCGGAAAATTGTCAATATATCAAAAATTAATGTGCTCGGCGGCACGACATTTTTAGGTCTACAGTGTGCGGCTGAACGTTTTTCCTATACTTTTGGCATATATTTTTGAAATTCAATGGGCACTTTTAAAATTTTCCAATTTTGAAAATAATGGACACTCTAATATATATATATATATATATATATAAATATATATATATATATATATATATATATATATATATATATATATATATATATATATATATATATATCTATAACTGTTATTTCCGGGACTTTTTAGTGTAAAAACTTACAATCAGGGTCGGAAACACCCCCTTTTTCCCCTCTGATTGTAATTTAAACTGTTTTATACTGTTTTATACTGTTTTATACTGTTTTATACTGTTTTATACTGTTTTAAACTGTTTTAAACTGTTTTAAACTGTTTTAAACTGTTTTAAACTGTTTTAAACTGTTTTAAACTGTATTAAACTGTATTAAACTGTATTAAACTGGATTTCCGGGACGTCCCAGAAATAACAATCACGTCCCAGAAATAACAGTTATATACATTTTAAATTCCCAGAAATAACTGTTATATGCATTTTAAATTCCCAGAAATAATATATATAGAAATATATATATATATATATATAATTTTATCCTAGGATCCTTTTGAGGATTTCATAAAGATTTTGTACAACAGTAGTGACACAGATATAAACATTGTTATAAACGATCAGGACACAAGCGCGTGACTAAAGAAATAATGACCCTAAGGTTATTGACTAACACCACGACGCCTGCGCCGCCCACTTTTACGGAAAAATATTACGGAATTTCCGAAATTACTGTATCAACACACTATTGTGGACGCCGTAGAAAAATCCTCAAAATGCTAAGCGGGTACCAAGGAATTTTGAGGATGCTCCTCAAAATGCTAAAAAATCCTCAAAAGTCGGTGTCTGTACCGAAAAAAATCCTCAGAATGCTGTAGTACCATATGTATATTTATATATATATATATATATATATATATATATATATATATATATATATATATATATTTTTTTTATTTAATATTAAAGATTCTCGAGTCTAACGAAAACCACCAGCCATCTCCTCAAGTCGCGCTCACACTGAAAAAAGTAGGCACGGCTGTGGAAAGGGCAAACGAGCCCGGCGGGACGTGTGTTACTTTGCCCCGCCAGGCGGCTTGCGCGCATCTGCTCTGACGGTGCGTGCACCGCTATAGTTGATGCTGATCAACACTGGAATTCTTGAGGCACTTTTGCACCTTGTATCGCCATGTAAACGGTGAGTCCCGCACACGCTCCCGCGCATTCATCCGTATTTCTCGTTGTTGGTTCGGAACGCGTGGTCTATAGACGGAAATTTTATCTTTTAATATATTTACTTGGACATGCCTCCACAAATATTTTGTAAAATTTTTCTTAAATTGTAAATTAATTTTTATTAACAATTTCGAATGCAAAATTAAATTTTTTTAAATATTTTGTCTCGGAAAATATTTTTTTTTTTAAATAACTTTTCTAAAATGATGTCTTAAAACATTCGTTAACAGACATATGGGATAGAACAAAGAATTCGAATCAAAATTTCGCAAAATAATTTAAATCATCTTTTTATTACAAAATATGTCTTGTTAAAACATATTGTGTTTCATTTTCAATAACCATAAAACAAGGTGTTACGTTGGAAAGTAAATCATGATTAATAATATTTATTTCATTTAAATTTTCCACGACGCTGTACTCGAATATATGATCATTGAAACCGATGGCATTATACGAAATATATTCAAGAAAAACTTTATCATCTGACATAAAAATATTTGTTACTTTACCAAATTGTAAATTATTTTCATCGATATTGGTTATATAATTGAGTCTGTCGTATATGTAAAATTTTTAATCGTAACACTATTTAATTTCTTTAAAAAATTTGCATTAGGAAATAATTTATTTGTTGCAGTATATGTGATGAGTTTTCCGTATGTAAGGAAAGTATCTACATATTTTGTACGGTGAAAACATATTAAGGAAAGCTCGTATCTAACAGCGATACTTTTTAAAATATTTTTATGACATGCTGAATGTGACAATAACATCTTTATTACTCGGTGTCTGGATTCTGGTCGCATGGGTGAGAATTTAACTGCTGGTCCGTTTTTTAAAATAATTTTCACGTAGTGTGTCAGAAAGTCTAATTTTGTTTTTAAATCTCCAAATAATTTGATGTATAAACTATGATGTTCAGATCAGCATTTCTAATTGGAGAAGATGTGATTTGATTAACATGGGAGTATAATATTCTCTATATCTGAATTACTTAGACTGTTGAACTGATTTATTGTAATTTTTCGAACTAAAATAATTTATACATTATGAATAATTAATTAGAACTTAAAAGGTGTTATTAATAAAAATAGAAAAATAAATAATACACAATATGCAAAAGCGTATATGTAAATATACTTAAAAAAATATTTACTGTGAAAAAAACACACAAGTTCTTCGAATCCTCAATCCTTCAACAATTCTTGCACTTCACTATCCATTATTCAAATTAAAATTAATATAAATTATAAAAACTCAACAAATAAAACGTTAAAAAAGTCTACACGGGAAGTTAGTTGCTGATGCGACAATAACCCGAACGAAAAAAAGAAACGTACGAAAATGCAGAAAACCGTAAGAAATTGTACAAAACTGTAAGAAACTGTATAGAACCGTACAAAACCATTGCTTTTCGGACATTTTATACGAAATATTTATACAGTTATATAAACTTTTATACATTTTTACACATTTTTATACATTTAAAAAATTAAAAGTTTTTTCCAGAAAATTTTCTCATATATATTTATCCACGATAAACTATATATGAGTAATTTCGCGGTATTTTTTAAATTTGTGTTACTCTTCGATATCTTTAGATATAGGTACTCACTACACGGAATTGTACACCCGAGGGAAGTTGATTCTCTCCGAGTGTGCCGGGCAAATGGCAACGTCGCACAGCTGTTCGGCCGTCCACGTTGGAGCGTCGAATTCTCATCTACAGTGGCGCGCTAGTCTATGACGTAAGAAATGATTCATGAAATGGTTTTGAGGTTAAGGAATTTAAATTTAAAAAAACAAATAATTAAAAGTATCCAATTTATGGTTCAAATGAGATGATTAAATATTTATAAAATAATTCTAATAACGTTAATTGTAAAATTTTTGAATAATTACAAATATAACTCGGCTGCCAAAGAAACACTTAATTTAGAATTAACCAATGGTGCCCAACTCGCAAAATTCTATAGCTGTTTTCGAATTTTCGCATATTTTCCTTGAAAATGCTCCAACTAAGGGTTTCCCATGTGTTTTATTAAGTAGTTTAGTATAGTCCGAAATGCATAAAAACACAAATTCTAATAAATTTACAGAATCTATCTATCAAATTTACAAAGTTTGTAGTAAAAATAGCTGCGTTTAAAGTAGATCAGATAATAAGTAAAATATTCTTAAAATAGCGAGTATAAAAACAAACAAATTTTTAGGGTTTAAGTAATTACGTTAGGGTTTAAGTAAAGAATATATAATTACAAATTAATTAACGATATATTTATTTTCTTGGTAATATACAATTCATTATAAATGCAATACTTAGTCGGATTAAAGCACTTATAACTTACAGTACTTGCTAACGAGAGTATAAAATAATACTACAAGATGAGAAAATATTAAACGTTCTTTGTAGACCAACTACTGACTTGTTCGAGATCCATGTCCACTCCAATACTCAAGTTTTACTTGACTTTTTAGGATAAATCCATATATCATCATTTCTCTTTGACTACCAGAATATTTCATAGCAGCTTCGTTTTCATTTACAATAATTGATGAATTAATATATTTATTTTACGTTTTATATTTTATTCTCCGACTTCACATACCAGAAAATGGTATATATTTTCCTCCAAATAGGTGACCATTAATAATTTGGTCTGATTCAATTTCGTTCCTATGCATATCAATTTTTACATCTTCTTTAAAAACATTTGTTACATTACGAGATTTAGAGGTAGTATCTTCTCCTAATATATCTTTAATATCATTGAGTACATTACAACAATCATCTTCAACAGCTTGCATTTTCCATGAACCAAGCTTAGCATCAGCATTTACCTAAAAGTAAATATTTATTTCAATGCTTTATACCTACATTTTTTTTATAATAACTATGATAACATATTATGTATATTACCTTTATATTTTCTGCACAACTTATACTCAATCCAGTCCATTCTAATTCAAATGACCAGGTTAATGGCTTAGCTGGTGGTAGAATATAGAATCTTCTAGTTTCAATAAAATCATTTATTTGTTCATATTGTCCATTAACCTTAAATAATTTAATGATATTTTAAAGTTGATAAGTAATAGTGGCTTGTTTTCATTTAATATTAAAATTAAATACCTCATTAAGTATTGATAAAACAAATTTCTCACTTGGAGAAACATTATTTTTCTTCCAAAACTTATTCTGAATTTGATTTATATATTGATCAATACTTTCAGCTTTTTCCTTAAAATTGTTGAATACAACTAAAAATACTCGAGCAGCTAATTCTCTGAAATATAAATTTTTTTAGAAACAAAAAATTTCTAAAAAAAACGTTCAAGATAACACTGTTTTCTTGGTTGTAAGCAGTATAACATAAAATAGCAACAATACTATTGATGCCTGCAGGTAACTGTCTAAACCTCAACTACTGCATAGGTCTGGTTGTTACAAGCGGTTTAGGTGGATAGTACAATACGTGTGCCAGTGTGTCCGTGCGAACGTGGAAGTTTGTAATTTGTAATATATACTCCCATAGCTTATTTAGCTACATAATTATTTGACGTTTCATCCTAAACAACTTGAGTAGTTAAACGTCCTTTAGTAGACCAACTACTGACTTGTTTTAAATTATAGAGCTGTAAACATATTAAAAATTAGCACTTGTAAGTTTTTAAATCACCAATTTAAAAACAGATAAAATGTTTTTATATTATTATTTACCTTGTATCTTATTACAATATTTTTTCCAAGAGTGACAATAGCACAACCAGGATTTGAATCTGTTTCTACTCCCAGTAAATTTTGTTGATCGATCAAAGGGCCCAGTGTATAACAACAACTTAAACGTACCATTGTTTATAAATCAAAGTTTTCTAGCACAAATGAAAGCACAAAATAAAAGTATCTTGACTGTGGCCCAAGGAGTAGGACGACCCACAGTTGTCAAGAACCATAATAACATCAGTCACACTTCAAATTTTCCACACCTCGTGTAAATTGTTTTGAAGATCTTCTAGATTACCATTGTTGGCAATGTTCAGCATCCGTGACTCCAGTAATGATTGTGACTGTTTCATAGTTCCCTTTTAGCTTACAAATTCGTATTCATCACTGGTCGCCACTGATTCCGTGGATTTGACGCTCATGCTATCCTCCATTACGGAGCCTCAAATGCATAATGATTTGAGAGCTGTGCATTATACCAGGCAAACGGAGCATGCAGAGAGTAACTGTGCAGCCAGTAGCCGTAAACAGGTAGATGGCGTTCAAGATAACACTGTTTTCTTGGTTGTAAGCAGTATAACATAAAATAGCAACAAATACTATTGATGCCAGCAGGTAACTGTCTAAACCTCAACTACTCCATAGATCTGGTTGTTACAAGCGGTTTAGGTGGATAGTACAATACGTGTGCCAGTGTGTCCGTGCGAACGTGGAAGTTTGTAATATATACTCCCGTAGCTACATAATTATTTGACGTTTCATCCTAAACAACTTGAGTAGTTAAACGTTCTTTAGTAGACCAACTACTGACTTGTTCTAAATTATAGAGCTGTAAACATATTAAAAATTAGCACTTGTAATTTTTTAAATTACCAATTTTTTAACAGATAAAAATGTTTTTATATCAATATTTACCTTGTAACTTATTACAATATTTTTTCCAAGAGGGACACAACCAGGATTTGAATCTGTTTATACTCCAAGTAAATTTTGTTGATCCGATCAAAGGGCACAGTGTATAATAACTACTTCAACGTGCCATTTTTGTATAAATCAAAGTTTTCAAACACAAATAAATGCATGAAATTAAAGTATCTTGGTTGTGGCCCGAGAAGTTGGACGAGTTGCCTTGATTCTCGGCCATAGTTCTTCACCCCGACTCCTCCGTTGCGGACTGCTATACACGCTGCTCCTCTTTCTCCTTTTCCTTCCCTTTCTTCGCCTGAAAAGCGCGCAGCAGTAACAGCGGTGGCGACTTGCTCCTCATCTTCTCCGGCGATGAAGATGACGCTGTTCGCCGCGTCTCTGTTGGCTCTCTCTGTTAGATCCATAGACATAAGAGAGATAGACTGCGGGTGTAGGTTAGCAAGAGTGGCACCTCTAACCATGTTCGCGCACATGCGTTAGAGACGACAGACCTTCTATTACATATACCTTCTATGCATCTGTCTCTCTCTCAACGGGTGTCACTCTCGCTAACCTATACCCGCAGTCTTTCTCTCTTATGTCTATGGTTAGATCTCATCTAACATAACCTCTAGTGGTTCTAAATACGCTGATTTCGCACTCGCGTCATCTGCGCAACCATTTCTTTCGCCATAGACTAGCACGCCACTGTAGATGAGAATTCGACACTCAAACGTGGACGGCCGAACGGCTGTGCGACGTTGCCATTTGCCCGGCACACTCGGAAAGAATCAACTACCCTCGGGTGTACAAAGGTTACAGTTCTTAAATAGAGTATTAGAAGAACATCTTCTTGGTATCAAAACCCGATTTAGAATCGTACAAATTATGTATGATAAGGAGAAAGTCATACTCAAGTGGTACTCGTACAAATTATTATCTTCTTTACGCGATTAAAAAAAAGTGTTTTCTTTAAATGATTTGAAAATAGTTTACAAAATAGGAAAGTAGTTTTTCATTTACTATATAAAAACCGTCGATTTTTATACAGAAAAGATTATCACGAATTACTACATGTTACCCATAGCTTTTCTATGAGTTATACGGTAAAAAAATTGCTTTAAAAAAAAAATAAGTAACGCTACCACTTTTTCACTATTTGAGGTCTAGAAAGGAAGAAACAAGGTCATATGAAAGTGTGCTCTTAATTTTTTTTCCATTTCTCTCCAGCTCAAATTTGAGAAGTTCGGCGGAATTACCTATATGAGATATTTAAAAACACGAAAAAAATGTTCTTATTCATTTTCTACAGGGCTCGTTGTAGGATAATCAAATGAAAATGTTCGGAAAAATGGGAATAGTCCTTCCTGTTTTTATTTTTCTCGACAACAGATGGGTACGGTTTATGCAATGACATGCATTTTTAATATACACAAGAGGATAAAATTGGGAAACAAATTAATTTTGTAATACTGATTCCAGAGTTAAATGAAATCAAATAATTAGATAGTTATTGAAAATGAAACCCAATATGTTTTAACAAGACATATTTTGTAATAAAAAGATGATTTAAATTATTTTGCGAAATTTTGATTGGAATTCTTTGTTCTATCCCATATGTCTGTTAAAGAATGTTTTAAGACATAATTTTAGAAAAGTTATTTAAAAAAAAAACAATATTTTCCGAGACAAAATATTTAAAAAAAATTTAATTTTGCATTCGAAATTGTTAATAAAAATTAATTTACAATTGAAGAAAAATGTTACAAAATATTTGTGGAGGCATGTCCAAGTAAATATATTAAAAAATAAAATTTCCGTCTATAGACCACGCGGTCCCAAACCAACAACGAGAAATCCGGATGATTCCGCAGGAGCGTGCGCGGGACTCGCCGTTTGCATGGCGATACAAGGTGCAAAAGTGCCTCGAGAATTCCAGTGCTGACCAGCATCAACTATAGCGGTGCACGCACCGTCAGAGCAGATGCGCGCACGCCGCCTGGCGAGGCACAGTAGCACACGTCCCGGCGCGCTCGTTTGCACTCTCCACAGCCGTGCCTACTTTTTTCCGTGCATAATCATTTTAAATTCCGCGTGTGCAAACAGCTCGGCATTACGCGGAAGGCTGTAATTCGCGCGTCTATTTCAATTTTCGTTCTTCTTATTTTTCCTTTTTTTTTATTAAATAACGGAATAAATATGGGACGTTACAACTTTATCATTACAAGCGAAAATTTTTTTCATTTTATTAATTTTTATAATTAGGTATTTGATGGATGAATCTAACATTTTTTAATACAACAGTTGTTAAGTTTGTCTAATTTGCAAACACGCCCTTGATTTAGTTCCCACCCCTAAAAATTTTGTTTTCGTGCAAATTTTAAGAAATTTAATTAATTGGATAGAATACCAGAATTTTGTGATAGATTTTAAGAACTTTTTACTAATTCTTATGTTTAGGACAATGACATTGTTAGAATATAAGGTACATTTATGTCGACGTATGAGAGAGAATGAATACGTAGCGCCATCTCGCGTATAGCGAGGCGCAAGCTAGCGAGAGCGAGCGGCCGAAGCGGGAGCTCACTCGTCCGCCGTCCTCTGCCAGGAGCAGTTGTAAAGAGAGAGAGCTGTACTCAAGTTAATAAAGTTCACCGTTGTTACTGTTCACAAGAGAGTGGCTTATTTGAAGAAGCCCTGTGTCCCATCCACTACTCATTTCCTAACATGGTAGCAGTGTTCGTGGTTGTTTGATTCTGACTAAATACAAACCTCGGTGAGTATTGTGGCAGCTTGCCGCAAGAACAAAGGAAGACGCATGAGCGTAAAAGAAGAATCTAAGGTAAAGTGTGAACACGTAAGTGAAACTAAAAGTGAAGAAGAGTTTTTCGAAATTGAGACTAAAGAGACTGAAAAGAAAGAAAACATGCAGGAAGTAAAAATACCGATTTTTGATGGACAAGAATACAAAAATTGGAAGAAACGCATATTAATGTTTCTAAAAATGAAAAAGTGTGAGATTGTAGTTACACGTGCAAAAGTGGAATCAGACAAAGTTGATTGGGACGAAAAAGATGTGCAAGCTATTAATTATATTTATAGTGCGATTTCAAATAATCAAATGGAATTGATAAGTGACAAAGAAACGGCGTTTGATATTATGAGAAAATTTGATAGCACATATTTGAAAGAATCGACAGCTCTCCAGATAATGTGTAGAAATAAATTGGAAAATTTGAAGTTAAAAGATTTTAAAAACTCAACAGATTTCTTTAATGAATTTGAAAAATCAGTGAACGAATTGAAAGAAGCTGGTGCAAATGTGACAGAGAAAGAAAAGATGAATTACATGTTGAGGACATTGCCGGATTCGATGAGTCATATAGGAGATTTAATAGATGTAATAAAAGAAGAAGAACAAAACGTAGATTATGTGAAAAACAAAATTAAGATGGCTGAACAAAAACAAAAAAGTACAAGTGAAAATTCAAGATCAAACGCGTTTATGCTTGAAAAGGATAAATACCAAGAAAACAAAAAGACATGTTATGTATGTGGTGGTGTCGGACACATACAGTATGAGTGCCCAACCGAAAACAATTCGTGAAATCGAGGGACGCCCCAGCGACGAAGCGGACAGAGTCGCGCGCCACAGAGAGGAGGGGGCAACGGCGGAGCCTACCAACAGCGAGGATCGAGTTACAACCGGCGCGGCAGTGGCAGCTACGGACAACGCGGCCGAGGCGCAAGAGCCAGCGATGACAACAGCCAAGCTGAACGAGGAGCGGAGAAAAGCGAAGCTTTTAACGCGTCAATACAGGTTAGGTCTGCGAATACTGAGAACGGTAATGTAAATGAAAGGGAAATAGAATGGATTTTAGACAGTGGTTGTACAGACCATGTCATAAATGATGACTATTATTTTAGTAAAGCGATTGTTTTAAAAGAACCGATTAATGTCAAAGTAGGAGATGGAAGAATTTTAAAAGCAACTAAAATCGGATATGTGAATAGTAAATTTAAAACTTTTAATGATAATGTGACATATATTGAATTGAAGAATGTTTTCTATGTTAAAGATATGGATAAGAATTTAATTAGTTTTGCTAAAGTAACTGATAAGTATAAAGTAGTATCTATCGGAGATAGTTCTAAAATTTACAATGATGATAATAAAGTAATTGCAATAGCTTGGAAAAACAATAGAGTCTATAAAATGACAAGTTATTTAGTAAAGAATATAGAGTCAAATATAGTAAGAAAAGATAATAGTAAAATGACATTAAAGGAAAAATGGCATAGAACTTTGGGACACGTTAATTTTAACTATTTGAATACGATGTGTAAAAATCATGTTTTACAGGGTTTGCCAAGTGAAATAGAATCAGATTATTTTAAATGTGCTACGTGTATTGAGAATAAAATGCACAACATTCCATTTGAAAACAAAAGAAAAAGAGCACAAGACATATTAGAAATAGTGCATACAGACTTAAATGGGCCACATTCTGAAGGTTATAAAGGGGAAAAATATTTTCTAACGTTTATTGATGATTTTAGCAAATTAGCCAAAGTTTATCCGATTAAGTCAAAAAGTGAAGTATATGACAAATTTATTGAATATATTAATTTAGTTGAGAATAAAACTGGAAAGAATATTAAAAAATTAAGATGTGACAATGGTACTGAATATTTAAATAAAGATATGTATAGATTATTTAGAGAAAAGGGAATTGAATTAGAAACATGTCCACCGTATGTACATGAGCTGAACGGTACCGCTGAAAGGTACAATAGGACGATTATGGATAGTGCTAGGTGTTTATTAGCTGAGTCTAAGGTGGAAAGAAGATTTTGGCCAGAAGTAGTCTGCGCCGCAGCATATTTAAAGAACAGGACAATAGCAAACACGTTAGAAAGGAATAAATCTCCTTATGAGATATTTTTTGTTGAAAAGCCAGATACTAAATATTTGAAATTGTACGGAAGTAAAGTATTTGTGAGAGTACCTGAAAGCAAAAGAAATTCGAAATGGGATAGAAAAGCAGATTTAGGAATTTTGATAGGTTATGATGTAACAGGGTACAGAGTGTTGATAGGAAATAGAGTTATTGTAGCTAGACACGTTGATGTTATAGAAGAAGATATAAAATGCATTGGGTTTAATGATATTGATGAAAGAAATGAAAACGATAATGACTTAATCCCTTCACCTACTTCGACCCTCGGGGAGAGTAGGGGAAGTAAAACTGATTTAGAAAATTTAAATGAAAATATAAATAACAATGGAAATGCTGATAATGAAGTAGAAGAAGCACCTGAAATAAGAAGGTCACAAAGAACGATTACAAGACCTAGTAGATTTGATGATAATTATGTATATAGTGGATGTATTTATGTAAATTATTGTAGTGCAGATAGTCCTGTAAGCTTTAAAGAGGCTATTGAAAGTGATGAGTCTAATTTTTGGATAGATGCTATGAACAAAGAAATGAATAGTTTAAAGAAAAATAAAACTTGGAAATTAGTCGAAAAACCAAAGAATGAAAAAGTGATAGACTTAAAATGGATTTATACTAAGAAAAGCGAAAACTTATATAAAGCTAGAATTGTTGTAAGAGGTTATCAACAGAAAGATGTGCTGGATGATATTTATTCTCCAGTAGCGAAAACGCAAACGTTGAAAGTATTATTATCATATTGTTGTCAAAATAGACTTTTAATTGAACAGATGGATGTAGAGACAGCGTTTTTAAATGGTAAAGTTAAGTCGAGAGTATTTGTTAAACAACCTGAAGGTTATGAGGATGGAACTGAAAGAGTGTGTATGTTGAATAAAGCATTGTATGGTCTGCGTGAGAGTCCGAGAGCGTGGTACGAGTGTTTGGATGATTATTTAAAATCATTAGGATTCGCGAGAAGCAAAAATGATTATTGTTTGTATACTTTGAAACAAAAGGATGAGATTATATATTTGATTATATTTGTAGACGATCTTTTGATTTGCTGTAAAAATAGACACAATTTAGATTTGATAAAAGGTTTACTCAAAGAAAGATTTCAGATGAAAGATTTAGGAAAAGTGAGTATGTATTTAGGAATTAATATTGAATATGATGAAAAGAAAAATGAGATGTCTTTAGATCAAGAAAAGTATATTGAATCACTAGCTAGAAAATATCAGATTGAAGAAGCTAAATTATATGAGACTCCTATGGAACAGAATTTGAAACTAGAACCTGCTCAAGAAATAAATGAGAATTTAAAATATAGAAATTTAATAGGAGCACTTTTGTATATTAGTTCAGGAAGTAGATTAGATGTGAGTTACAGTGTTAATTATTTAAGTAGATTCCAAAACTGTTACGATGAAACTCACTATAAATATGCATTAAGAATTTTAAAATATTTGTATTTGACTAAAGATTTAAAATTAAGTTACAAGAAAAATGATAAAGCAGATGTTCTTGAATGTTATGTTGATGCCGATTGGGCAGGAGATTGTAATGATAGAAAGTCAACGACTGGATATGTTATAAAGTTATTTGGTAATGTGATTCATTGGAAATCAAGGAAACAAGGAAGTGTAACGAAGTCTTCAACAGCTGCAGAGTATGTTGCACTGTCGGAAGCAGTAAGTGAAATTTTATTAATAAGAGATTTGTTAAATAGCTTTAATGTAGAAATTGAGAAACCAGTAAATGTTTATGAGGATAATTCAGGCGCTGTGATTATTGCCAAGTACGGTAATTTTACTAAAAAATCTAAGTACATCGAAGTACATTATCATTTTGTAAACAAGAATTATGAGAAAGGTTTAATTGATATTGTTAAGGTTAGTACAGAGAAAAATGTTGCAGATATTTTGACAAAGGCTCTTGGACGAGTAAGATTTGAAAATTTGAGAAGTTTATTGAATTTAATTTCAAACTATTGTAATTGCGAGAAACATAAATGTAAGGAGGCGTGTTAGAATATAAGGTACATTTATGTCGACGTATGAGAGAGAATGAATACGTAGCGCCATCTCGCGTATAGCGAGGCGCAAGCTAGCGAGAGCGAGCGGCCGAAGCGGGAGCTCACTCGTCCGCCGTCCTCTGCCAGGAGCAGTTGTAAAGAGAGAGAGCTGTACTCAAGTTAATAAAGTTCACCGTTGTTACTGTTCACAAGAGAGTGGCTTATTTGAAGAAGCCCTGTGTCCCATCCACTACTCATTTCCTAACAGACATTACTGTAAAATATCGAAATTTTTATTAACTAACTAGCTGAGAGCAGCTATTTTGAATCTGCGATTACAGAATGTACGAATTTTGACTTTGGATTCGGAATTAGCCATCCAAAAAAACATAGAGAAAACGATCAAAATATCCAAATTTTCACTAATTTACTAGCGATGACAGCCATCTTACATTCATTATATTGAACTTGCAGATTCTGGTATACTTGGTATGACCAACCAAAAAATATAGGTATACAAAGTTTTAGAAAGAATCACAAAACCGTAATTCGCAGTGAAGTGTTAAATACTCGTCTGCGATGCCGAAAAAAGCATCTCAAACGCTCCGCGGTCTCTGCGTGTGCTTCGGAGCGGATGAGAGCGGAGCGAGCGCCTGCGTAGAGCGTGATGTCGAAGTTATGCCCATTGCGCGGCAGTTTGACTCGCGCGGCGCCGCGCCGCAACGAAGCGGGCCTGACAGAGCGAGCGGAGACAGAGCGCCGCCACTCGTCACTCTTCCCCTACGCGTCTTTGAGAGAAGACACGTCGCGTACGCGCTGATTTACGTAGTGCCCAAAAACCCGAGACTGTGCCATCTTCGCCTTGACATCGCTGAGCACGCCGCTACCGCTGAGAGAGAGAGAGAGAGAGAGAGAGCTGCAGCCGAGCACCAGCTGAGAGCAAGCGACGGAGACGGCGAGCGTTGAGCGAGAGCATCCGCGAGTCGAGGAGCGTGCTGCCGGAGAGATCACAACCACCGTGGGAGTCTAGGTAGGCGCAGTGTGAAAAGCGCGCGAGAAGTAGCCGAGCAGATTGTGTGTGTGCTAGAGAGAGTGAGAAAGTGAATAATCTGGGAGTGCCGCCGCTGACAGGAGTGGTGTACAGTCTCCCCCGCGTGGGTAGACTCGGTCGATGAGTGTGTGTGTGTGTGTGAGCGAACAGCGGGTAGTGGTTGACCAGACTCCTCGCGAAGGAGTTTCGCGTATGAGTGTGCGTGATCGTGAACGAGCGAGCGAACAAGCGACAAGTAGCCGCGGTCCCGTGGCGGCTTGTGCGTAGACCCTGCCGACGCGAGAGCGAGTCTCAGCCGGAGAGATTTTGAGTAAAATAAAGCGTGCTGTATGTGATCGCCTGGCGCCCATATTTCCAATAAATTTGGCGATCAGAGAGAACTGTTCGTTGGACGCGGCAACCGGGACTTGCAATAAGTAATTGTAAAATACCGTGTCATAAATTGGCGCGGCCAACGTGGGGCAGCGCATATAAAACAGAGAAAAACGCGAGTAAAAACTTCGCTAGCCGTGCGAGGGAGTAGTTTTGAGAAAAATCACGTGTAAATAAAAAAACAAAGGCGCGTTCAAATTCCCAAAAAGGTTGAGTTCGAACGCGCGAAAGCATTCCGATTCCGAGAAGCGAGCGCGACTTCGTCGCGCGCACGCCGAGCAGCCGAGAACCGTCGAGACGTGTGAGCCGCGCCGCGCTTCCGAGAATCTCCTCGAGTCGAGTAGAGATTCTGGGGAACTGCGCGCCGCGTGGTAAACAAGTCTCGGAAGGGACGCGCTCCGAGAGTATTTCTGGGATTACCTTTTTTCTTTGCTTTAACGTAATTTTTCAGTTTTGTGAGTTTTATTTTGCGTGTGTACTTAACAGTGACTTTTGCGAACATAATTAGAGAGTAGGGAGGGGGAGTATATTTGCAGCGTATATAGCTTCACTGGGCGCGTGCGAGAGTGCCCGTGATTCGCCGTAATTCTTTCGCGATTCTCTTTATTTTAATTAGATAGTGACAGAGTAAATCCGCAAAAATGACTTGGGCACAAAATCATAAAGCTGCGATGGATTTTCTGATGTAAGATTGCGTGCGTCGGGAGAAAAAGCGTGACGTATATCGCTACTCTACTGGCGAGGTGCATGAAAGGTTGAGGACGCGCGAATTGTCATTGCGAGGTGATAGTTCGGTTTTACGCGACCGGTTATTGCGCACATTAATACGTGAGAGCGAGCCAGATAATGACATAGTGCCGTGGTATCCTTGGGACCTTTTGGAAGATGCCGAAGGTGAGAATGCTTCGAATCAGCCGCCGCGCGAGATGCTAGTCGTCGAGAGGGGGGAAAAAGAAGCGGCGCGGTCGGCTGCCGAAGAAGACAAGTGAGAGCCGCGACGTAAGAACAGACGCGGCGTTAGAGAATTCGAGCGTCGCGCTGACCGATGATGAACAAGCAGCCAGTACTTCCGAACTCCCGCCCGGAGATGTGCAAGTGTAGGCTGCGCCGGTAACGACTGCGACAATGACAACGACGGTGAGCGTTACCACAGCGGCTTCTTCGCCTGTAGTGACCACCACGTCGGTGATGACGTCGCGTATGATGCAGAATATAATGACAACTCCGTCATCGCGAGATCCACCAATTACGATCGGCCGTGCGTTAGCGCGCGGTAAAAACTTAGCAAGATTTTAGATCGCGCCGGAGTTAAGAGCACAGTTAAATGGCCGCGAAGAGTTTGAATATTATTCGACGAGAGTTATTCGTGGAGTGCGAGGCCCGGGTAATAATATGCATACGACGATTACGCCGCCGAGACGGGTGCAGTCGCAGTCGCAGTGGCACACGCCCGCGGAGGATTTAGATGCGATTAATGAGTTAAGAGAGGACACTGCTTCTGCTTCTTCATCGGCCGAGTCGGACGGGAGTGAGCAAGATCGGGGGAAGAAAGATCAGACTGAATCGGAGCACGTCGCCGGCGACTTAGAGCGCAGAGAGCAGCGGTGGAGAGCAGGAAGGGCCGCGCGGGAAAAAGAAACAGCGCGCCTGCAGCAGCTGCAATGAGCAGAGCGCGAGCGCGCTGCCAGGGGTTTACGTCACGCAAATAAGCAGGAGTCTACGAGCGCATGAACGACTTTCGCCGAGCCGCGGAGAGAGTCCAGCGATAAGTCAAGAGACACGGTGAATGAGAACGCGAGTAACTCGGATGATTCACAGTGGACGAAGGTAGAGAGTAGGAAGAAGCGCCGATCAGCCCGTGATAAATATGAAAAATCGAGTAATTCGCGTAGCAGCAGTTATAGTGGTAGTGAGTCTAGTCCGAGCGACAGCGGCGCGAGCAAGGGTGGATCGCACGTGCCTAAAAAGCGAGCTGAAGACTCGAAACGCGTAAATGATAAACGTAATATGCGCAAGAGCAGCGTGCAAACTTCCTCGTCGGAGAGTGACACAAATTCGCGCAAGCGCCATAAGTAGCGTGTGGATAAGAAGCGGACAGTTAAACTTTTACAAGGTTGGGGGATTAAATTCAGCGGAGAAAATCGCAAAGAGGACCCCGAATCCTTTCTCGAGCAGCTCGAGGAATGTGTAGACGGCGCGGACTCTAGCGATCGCGAACTCCTAGCCGCTCTGCCGCGCATGTTTGAGGGTGTAGCTGCTCGTTGGTTTAGAACGAAGAAAAGTCGACTGCTCACGTGGAAAGCATTTATTAAAGCATTTAGGAGTAGGTTTATCGGCGAATATGATGAGGAAGATATTATGGAGGATTTACGCCGCCGCACGCAAGCGAAGGGTGAAAGCATCGCGAGCTTTCTGTCGAGTCACAGGTACATTATCAGACACCTCAAAAAGCCGATGAGCGAGCGCCGGCAGGTGAAGATAACGTACCGAAACCTGCTGCCAGAGTACCCCCGCGCTATATCTGATAAAGTCATAGATTCGCTTCGAGACATCGAACGATATAGTAAGCGATGGGAAAAGCAGAAGGAGCTCGATCAGCGCTACATTCCTCCGGCCCCGGCTGACAAAATGCGAGTCCCGGGAGGCGCGTACTACGGAGCGAATGTAAAGGTGAAGGCGGCAGCAGCTGTACAGACGAGCGATGCTCCAGCGTCAACTGCAGCCACTTCTGCCGATGTAGGAAAAAAGTCAAAAGCGAGACGTAGGCGTAGAAATAAAAGCGAGCAGGAGAGTGCGAGCGAAGCGGGCGACGTGACCGCCCAAATCTTAGCTATCGGAGAGCTCGACCCTGCGCATCAGAGCGCGCAGACGAGTCGTAAAAATACATACGCAGATGCAGCGCGTAGTGGCACACAACCAAATAATCGCGCGAATAACTTCGTCGCGCCGACGAACAACAAACCGCCGCGCGCCGTTAACTTCTCTGCGCAGCGTGGTTATCCGCAAGCGAGAGCGCAGGTGGATGTGCCCGCGCGTGGCTATACACAGGCGTATGTACCAGAGTCTACACAAGCGAACAGACAAGCGAATGCACAACCGAGCGCGCCGCCGCGAGGAAATTGGTCATCCGATAATCGAGGCCCCCCGCGTGGGAGTGCGCCTGGATATCGTGGTCGCCAAGATGCGAGACAGTACGGAGAGCAGGAGCGTAGGCCTGAATTTATCGGCCCCTGTTACACTTGTCAAGCGGTAGGCCATCGTGCGTCAGAGTGTCCTGAAATCGTGTGTTTTGGTGCCGCCAGCGCGGACATGTAGTGCGTAACTAATAGCTCGACTGAACGATACGTGTCAGAAGTGTGGCATGACCGGCGTCAATGAACAAACTTGCGCTCGGTGCGCGCCTAGATTTACAAATCAGGGAAACGCGTCGAGCGGGGAGATGAGATAGATCTCGCTCCCCGCGCGGACAAGCTCGTTACAAACGCGGTAGAAAAGAATATTGAGAGCGAGTTAGTTGGTAATAGAGCGAGTGCGAATAGTGTTGAGCGAGAAAAGGTCGTAAAGACTGTTAGTGAGGGACAGTCACGCGTAACTAATATTGATATTTCCATTCCGCGAGAGGGCGAACGTAGTGATAAGCACGCGGATAAAGATCGAGAGACGACGGAGTCGAACTGCAGTACGCGCGCGTACGAGAAAGCGAATCAAGATGAGAGCGACGACATGATAAACGCCGAACTTGAGGAGCAGCTCAAGCGCGCCGCGGAAAAGTTCGCAATACTTCAAATCAGCCGCGCGATCAGAGATAGATAGATAGATAGATACGATTTATTTGCCTTCGCGGCAAAATAATTAATACAGAATTTATACAGTGTATAACTTAAAATAAAATACAGTAAAATAAGATATAATAAAAATATATAAAAATAAAAGTAATACAACCTGATACAAATATATAAATTATACATAAAAATATGTTTGTCTACGAGGACCTTCAATTACGATAAAAAAATAATAAAAAAGAACCATATGATAAAATAAAAATAAAATACATAAAAATCATTAAAAATCACGAGGACCCTTCATTAAGACAAAATAAATAAATAAAGCTAGAGAAAATATCACAGCTGGTACTATACGCTAAAAGGAAAATATTACAGTTATACATTAACCATTTCATAAAATATCACAGTAAGGTATCACAGCCGCTTAGTCAAAAAATCACAGATCAAAGTTAATCCGCAGTCTAATACTAAACTAGATAAAGGTCCCCGCACTGGCAGCTCTAAGCATCCTTATAGAGAGGCTAGGCGTCGAGATCAAGCAGGTGTTGGCGCACAGCCCTCTTGAATGATAAAAGTGATGGAAGGTAGCGCAGGGAGGGGGGGAGGGAGTTCCAAAAGCGGGCACCCTGAGCCAGAAACGCTCTATCACCCGTCTTATAGTTCAAGGCAGGGAAAGCAAGCTCCGGCTGCACTCCCCTGCTTGTTGGCCTAGGCTTGTGCACCGTAAAAAAGGCAGCCAAGTAACTGGGCTCACGCATCCGAATTATTTTATATAGTAGCAGGGCTGCGAAGTAGAATCTGCGTGAGTCCATACGGAGCCAGCCCAGACGTCTCAAGTAGGGGGTGATATGCTCATCCCTCCTAGCCCCAGTAACGTACCTCACACATGAATTGCTCAATCTTTGCACTCTCGCTCGCTGTTCGTCAGACGCGTCCAAGTAGACCACCGTACAGTAGTCAAGGTGGGGTTGAACTAGGGACTCGACTAATCTTTTGCGGAGAATCTCGGTGGTACACGCCCTAATAAACCGCAAACTGTATAGGGCTTTATTGACTTTCTTTGTGAGTTGGTCAATGTGCGGTTTCCATGTTAATTTACTATCCAGTGTAACACCGAGACTCGCAACTTCGCTACTGAACGGGATGCGTTCTCCAGGCCGCACACCAATACCTGGCAGATCTAATGAGTTTATATGATTAACTCCTACCCTGGAGCCGAATACAATGGCTTTGGTCTTACCAGCATTGAGGTGCAGGCCCGAGTTCGCCGCCCATTCAGCCACCATTTGCGCCGCATGGGACAGCCGATCAATACCCTCCAGAATTTCGTCTTTTGTCGTGTGTAAGTAGATTTGAAGGCCATCTGCGTAAAATATATGTCTGATAGTATTACCGTCAAGTACGTCACGTAAGTCGTTAACGTAGAGACAAAAAAGCAGTGGACCCAGGACAGATCCCTGTGGAACTCCCAGATTGGTTTCTAACCAGTCAGAGTTACCTTTGCTATTTGAGGTGACTATCTGGGTACGTCCTTTCAGATATGATTGAATCCACAGGAGAGCTGCCCTGGAGAACCCCAGCCGACAGAGCTTACGCAGAAGCGCTGTTGGTGAGATGGTGTCGAAGGCTTTGCTGAATTCGAACAGTAGCAGTACTCTATTAGATAGAGATACTAATTTAAATCAGCCGGGAGAGTTGAGTAATAGTGTTGAGAGAAACGAAGATAACGCAGAAGGGAGCGCGCACGAGTAACGCGATGACGACGAGATCGCGGGGATGATGTCGAAAAATCGCTGTTTTCTGTCAATATCGCTGGGCGGACAGGATTACAAAGCGCTTTTCGACCCAGACGCGATGTTGCCTCTCGCAGGGCCGCACGTACTCGAACGTTATCAAGACCGCCTTAAAGACTTCAACTCAGCGATTAGGACTGTGAACGGAAAGGTCACACCGATCGCGGGCGTGCTCAATATGTCAATTGAAGTAGAGGGAGTACCAAAAATTTTATCGGTGAAGGTAGTGCGCGAGTTAGAGCATGATTTGATTTTTGGGATAGATTTCTGTCAAGAGTTCGGTATTGAAGTGCGTTTCGCGGAGGGTCGGTGGCGATCGAACGAAGGCGAGTGGCGAAGCTTTGCGAAAACGCGTGCGAGCGAGAAGCCTCAGATTTTCGCGGAGTGTGCAGGTATTGCCGAGCTCGCCGACAATCAGCGTACTATAATTGAAAAATTGGTGCTTCGTCTTCTGCCTAGTGAGAGTGATTCGCCCGGGCTAACCAACCTGATTGAACATCATATCGACGTTCAAGGTGCGACCCCCGTTAGGCATAAGATGAGGCGAATATCACCAAAAATGTTAGAATTTGCGCAAGGAGAGGTTGAGAAATTAAGACGAGTAGGGATAATTGAACGATCCGCGAGCGATTGGAGAAGCGCACCCGTGGTTTCATGGCGAAATGATAAAGGGCCGAATCCATCTCAAATCAGACAGCCCGCGTATGCCTATTTCACCTATCATGTTGAAATAAAAATATTTATGTTCTACTCGAAAAAATATTTTACACGTGCTTTTTATTTTTTTGTTTCATCAAAATTTCATGCGTTCAGCGATGCCGAAAAATTCCGAGAAAATTCTTTCATTGAGAAAAAAAATTTTCAATGTGATTTTCAGACTGCTATTGTTTCAGCAGTTTTTCGAGCTTTTAAACGTGTAACACACAATTTCACTCAGTTTTGAGCCCTCTTTAACGGCCTTAATGTCATTTTCAAAAAAAATAAAAAATCCACGAGCTATGCACTTTTTACTGAAAAATTCATTTTTTAGGGAAGTGCCTTTTTCTCGAAAACCCCATGTTTTTTTTGCACAATTTTTGTTGTCGTGATAGAGGACGGTAATGCCTAGCTAGACGTATTTGTGAGATTCGGTACTTTTTCCCTGGGATAGCGATCACTAATGAGATAACACACAAACAAATTTTTCACGCCTAATGCTTATATATAGTCAATGATATTAGAGTCAATGTAAAGGTATTTGTCTTTGTGTGTATGTAATATACAGGTACACATAACTATGTATTTATTTGTTATTTGCGTCTTTTTGATTTTTTATTTTTATACCTTTTTTTCATTTGTATACCTATTTTACTACCTTTGTTTTTCTGCTTCATTGTTCTTAATTCAGTAAGCGGACGATCAGCGGTCTTTGCTGTCAAACAATGTATTTTATCGTCACATGTTTTTTAACCCATATATGAGTTTTTGAATTCCAGGATACTTTGGAGTTGTAAGCCAATCAATATTTTTTTCTTTTCTGAATTGTTCTATTTCAGCATCTTGTAAATGTATTATTTTAATAGCATCAGTATATTTTTGAACATGTATTGCAAAATCATTTGCGTTTTGAATAGCTTCTTCAAGGGGCTCTCGAAGATTATGCGAAGTAGCATAATGCTTTATAAGTCCACCCACACCATCTACAGCTCCTTTGCCGTGCCCAGTAGCAGAGAACAACCATTTTATATCACACGGTGCTCGTTTTAGTTCATCTAATTGAAAGCGATTTTTAAAGTGACTCGCAGCGCCGTCTGATACGATGGTAATTTTTTTAATTGAATCACAACAATTTTCTTTCAAGAATTTTATAATTTTTTGTACTGCTAGCAAAGCATACGCTGAATCATGTTTTCGGTCATCACTTATAACTGCGAAACTTTGTGTCGAATCCCCTTGATAAGAGACTGCTGTGAAAATAGAAATTTGATCATTAACCCAATGATTTCCTTGAACAGCTTTATTATGAATCACAGCCCAGTTTTCAGCGAAGTCTATTTGAAGAACTAAATGATGTGAGTCTTTTTTAGCACTTTCTCTTTCTGTTTTTATAGCTTTGCGTTGTATATTTTTACATACATGTGAGTACTAACCCTCATGGTCCAAACCGAAAGTTCATCTTTAAAAGCAGAAATTGATAGTGTCTTTTTAATCAGGTTTCCATTATCCCACAAAGCATATGTAATTTCTTCTGTGCCTTCTACATCTTGCAGTTTTAAAACATGAAACGTAATTCCCTTAATCCCTGGACATAGTTTACATTCTTGTAAATAACATAAATCAGATGGCTCAGAACACATTGTTGCATTTATTATTTGTGACCGACTTTCATCCAACTCTGTGACGTTACTCCCTCTAAAATTAATTAAGCTCGTAAGAAATAAATCATAATTTGCGCAATAGATACAGAGACAAACTTCTTTGATGGGGCTAAGTAAGACATACTTTGGTCGCAAACTATAAAATTTCGATTTTCCAATTCTCAATTCTGGATAATCATTTTTAAATACTTTATACGTCTCTTTTAAACTTCGAGTAAGAAAACGCTTAACTTTTTTCTCTTTTTTATTGTTAACTTTAATTGTAACAACGTCACATTTATTAGGACTTTGTCTTGAACAATTAAAATCATCATTTAAATAATATTCCATAACAATTTTTTCCATGTTTTCATCAATCGGATGGCCTGAATATGCATCTGGTTCTGAATAAATTCCTTTTTCTTTAACAAGATTTCTCGATTTGTTGATCATATACATTGTTATTTCTGGAAATAAAGATAAAATTTCATGTTTTGTAAAGGATGAAGGTAGCAAAGTCAGAATTTTTATTTTTTCTGATACCGTAGAACACTTTTGCAAGGCTAGACCAAGATTTTGTATCCATTCTGTACAATGGCATACAGTTGATTCATTTGCTATTATAGAAACATCATAAACATTGTTCAACTTCACATCAAGGGTATTAGACAATGTTGAAAGTATTTTTTTTTTCTTCTTTGTTACGTAATTTTCAATTGATTTTTCATGTATAAGATTTTTTCTTTTAAGAGGCGATACAGAACCTAAGAAAGATGTACTTATTTCATTATTAAATTCTTCAATGCGTTCTGGAGTACTTGGTAAAAAATCTTCATCTCTATCAACTACGTTATCGGTAACTTCATTATCCGTTATAAATTCATTGTCAGTACTACTCACCAATTCTAAAGCACGATTGTAACAATGTTGACACAGATATGTAGAAGGTGTCAAAGGTAAATGAGGATAGAGGTGCTTCAATGGATGAGCAAGATTCTCAAGTTGTTTTAAACGTACGGAACTAGATTTGTAAATAATTTGTTTGTGTTTGTCTAAAAAGTCTGCACATTTGATTCTCTCTGTTGAGTAATATTGAGACATCGTAGTTGAGTTGATAAGGTGTAAATATGTAATAATTTTCCAAAAGATGATGGTTTTAAATAAGACGAGATGTGTGATATATAGCAGAAACCGAACTTTTCTTTGTAAATGTTAAGTCAAACCATATCCATCTAGCGGACAAATGTACTAGTACATATACTCCTATAAGTAGGCGCACGTACATGTATATTACATACGCACAAAGATAAATATCTTTACATTGACTCTAATATCATTGACTATATATAAGCGTTAAGCGTGAAAAATTTGTTTGTGTGTTATCTCATTAGTGATCGCTATCCCAGGGAAAAAGTACCGAATCTCACAAATACGTCTAGCTAGGCATTACCGTCCTCTATCACGACAACAAAAATTGTGCAAAAAAAACATGGGGTTTTCGAGAAAAAGGCACTTCTCTAAAAAATGAATTTTTCAGTAAAAAGTGCATAGCTCGTGGATTTTTTATTTTTTTTGAAAATGACATTAAGGCCGTTAAAGAGGGCTCAAAACTGAGTGAAATTATGTGTTACACGTTTAAAAGCTTGAAAAACTGCTGAAACAATAGCAGTCTGAAAATCACATTGAACATTTTTTTTCTCAATGAAAGAATTTTCTCGGAATTTTTCGGTATCGCTGAACGCATGAAATTTTGATGAAACAAAAAAATAAAAAAACACGTGTAAAATATTTTTTCGAGTAGAACATAAATATTTTTATTTCAACATGATAGGTGAAATAGGCATACGCGGGCTGTCTGATTTGAGATGGATTCGGCCAAAGGCCGATTATGCTATGATTATCGCGATGTAAATAAGTGCATTGAGAAAGACGCGTATGTACTGCCGAACATGGATTCGATTCTCGATAAGCTGCGTAACGCGAAGTATATCAGTAAAATAGATTTACAACAAGCCTATTACCAAGTGCCAGTCGAGCGATCGAGCAGAAAGTATACAGCTTTTGCCCTCCCTGGGTCAGGGCTGTGGCAATTTAGGCGTATGCCGTTCGGTTTAGCAAACGCGCCCGCGACGTTTCAACGCTTAATCGGTGCGCTTTTCGGACCTGAGTATGAACCGCACGTGTTTGGGTATCTTGATGATATAATCGTGGTGACACAGACATTCGAAGAGCATGTTAAATGGTTAGAGTTAGTGTTGCAGAAAATAGCCGACGCGGATTTAGTAGTGCAGAGGAAAAAGTGCGAGTTCTGTTGTGATAAAGTTACTTATTTGGGATTTTTGCTAGATCGTGATGGTTTGAGACCGGATCCTGAGCGTATCGCACCGATCTTGAAGTATCCTACGCCGCGCAATGTCAGGGATATAAGGAAATTCTTGGATACGATGACTTGGTACGCGCGCTTTATAAAGAATTATGCCGATCTAAAGTTGCCGCTCAATAAGCTTTTGTGTAAAGGCCGAAAATGGGAGTTGGGAGACGAGCAAGAGGCATCGTTTGTTGGCTTGAAAGAAGCCCTTACGAAAGCCCTCGTCTTAGCCCGCCCTGATTTTTCGAAATCTTTTATAATTCAATGCGATGCTAGTAATTACGGACTAGGAGCGCTTATATCTCAAATATTTGAAGACGGAGAGCATCCGATAGTGTACGCGAGCCGAGTATTGACCGCCGCCGAGCGTAATTATTCGACGACAGAGAAAGAGTGTCTCGCGATGATCTGGTCGATTAAAAAGTTTAGGCCGTATATTGAGGGGTATAAATTTAAAGTCATTACAGATCATAGAGCGCTCAAATGGTTACGTAATTTAAAAGAGCCGACGGGAAGACTCGCACGGTGGGCGTGAGAAATGCAGCAGTGGGATTTCGACGTGGAACATGGAAAAGGCACGTTACATCAATTCCCCGATGCGCTTTCGCGAATGTTCGAAGACGAAAAGATCGAAGCCGCCGCGTTCGAGGAAGTTGAAGATCTGTGGTACACGCGCATGATCGTCAACGTACAAGCGACGCCGCTCAAATATAAAGATTGGATAGTTGAGGACGGAAAATTATATCGTTATCGTTCTGATCCTCTTCTCGACCCGGTGGTGAGTGGCGAGGAGAAATTAAAATTAGTTGTGCCGAGCGAACTGATAGAGCGAGTAATGTACGACGCGCACTGTGCGCCGTCGTCGGGACATTTGGGCGTCGATAAAACGTACAATCGTGTCGCGCGCGAATATTATTGGAAGGGCATGTATTATGATATGAATAATTTCGTGAGAGAGTGCGAGCAGTGCCAGAGATATAAAGTTTCGCAGACGGGAGCGCAAGGATTGATGGGTAGCCGTATAGTAGAAAGACCGTGGGTAGTGGTAGCCGCCTATCTTATGGAGTTTCCGCCGAGCAGAAGTCAATTTAAATACTTGGTCGTTTCTCAAGATTTATTTACGAGGTGGGTTGAGTTGAAGCCTTTACGAAAAGCTGACGGAAAGTCAGTCGCGCGCGCGTTAGAAGAGCTTATACTCTTTAGATGGGAGACGCCCGAGTACCTTTTGACAGATAATGGACGTGAATTTGATAATCAGATACTGCGCAAAACGTTAGAGAAATATGGTGTGCAGTGTGTTACGACGCCGCCGTACCACCCGCAGGCGAACCCCGTCGAACGGAGTAATAGAACTCTCAAAACTATGATTGCAGCTTTCGTAGGAGCCGATCATAGAAATTGGGACGCGCATATACACGAAATGAGACACGTGGTGAACACAGCGATGCAAGCGACGACGCGCGTGTCACCGGCGTTCTTAAATTTCGGCCGGCATCCGCGGCCGGTTAAGAGCTTACGTAGAGAAAGCGAAAAAGCGCGACCGATTTTGCGAGTGCCACCAGAAGTATGGCTAGATAGAATAAAAAGATTAGATGCGTTACGAGACTTAGTGGCTAGACATATTGACCGAGCACGTGAGAAACAAGAACGAGAGTATAATAAAAATAAGCGAAACATCATATTTAGCGAGGGGAGCTAGTGATGCGGAAAACGCATCCGTTGTCGAGCGCAATCAACAAATTTTACGCAAAGCTAGCCCCTAAGTATGAGGGCCCGTATAGAATAGTTGAAGTAAAATCGCCGACCGTATATATACTAGAAAGTGTTAGTCGTGATTCACGACGTATAAATAAAGCGCATGTTTTTGAGATGAAGCGATTCGTTCCGCCGAGAGCCGCGAGAAATCAGCAATGATAACGTATACTAATTCAATTGTATTTGACAGGTGAATGGAAGGAGCAGCTGGAAGTATGGACGCAGAGGCAGCGATGCAACCGTCGCCGCAAGGCGCAGGAATGCTCCTGCCCACGAACGAGCAGATGCCGACGATCGAGGGTGGCGAGAGGCTGCCATCTGAAGAGATGGAGGTACCCCCACCCTGCTAAGAGGACAATATCTCGCTAGCATCGAGAGAGACGGAGCGCCCGAGTTCCAGGCATGGCTGGTACGAGATATGCTTGATAGAAGAGCAAGAAGAGAGGGACCAGCTCGGGAGGGAGCTGCGTGAAATCCAGCAAATAGAGGACGATGCTACCATGATGAGGGAGAGGGCCGCAGCAGCTGCACTGCGTCGGCTGGACAGTCGAGCCGCTGCCACGCTTGCGTCACGAGAGAGGGGCGATATAGTCGTCGAGGTAGAAGAGCCATCATCAGAAGCGATACTGATTGACCTCTCTTCTGAACGCGAGTTGGAGCCGGCGAGGAGCGCAGTAAGCCCTTTCGCCCCCAACTTTGATCAGCTGACAATGGAATCGGATAGACGAGCGGTTATAACAACAGGGGCGATACCAAAACGCTTAGGTACCTGGACGCCACCAACCCGCGCACGCGCCGAAGCAATGGAATGTGAGGAAGTACCGGCATCACTGGAGCCCCGGGCCACGCTGGCAGCGAGTGTGCAGGCGGAGAAGGAATTGGAGGCGTATCTCCTAGCAGACGGCCCTCCGGTACCCTTGCCGCCCCGTCAGGATAACGATGTCGACTGGAACAGCGTCAGAGGGAAGCCGCAGGTAGTACGCTTGCCGCCGATGTGGCAGAAGGTTATCAATCGTGCTCCTTCACCTCAGCCACGTCCGCAGTTGTCGAAAAGTGCAAGGCGCCGGGCGAGAAGGCAGAAGGGCAATCGCCAGTGGATTGTCGACGATTATGTGCCTGGCTGGGCTTCGCCGGCAGCGTCCGAGGCTCCAGGTCTTCCATGCAGGTCTCCAGCCCCGCAAGTCGACGAGTACCGAGATGAAGGAACTGCAGGACGGCGCATGAGGGAGAGAGAAGAGCAGGTTGAGCGTGCAGTGCCAGGAAGGGCGAGGGTGCCGGTCTAGAACCATCCTGCCCCAGAACGGAGAGAACCGGCCAACAGACAGCCGGCAATCAAGCGCCGGGGCATAATGTTTGGCGATCTCGCTCCAGTTCCGACGAACCCTGCTGTCGATCCGCCGCCATTCGCATGCTTTCATTGTTGGAGGTGGGGGCATCAGATGACGACGTGTCCTGAACCATGCCATGCAATGTTCTGCCATAATTCTGGGAGGCGTGGAGTGGACTTATCGGTGTGCCCTAGATGCGCTGAGGTGCATCGTGAGTTTGTAAGACGCACGTACGCCCACGAGCGAGCGATCGAGCGCGAGCTCGACGAACGCAATAGCGCTGCGCTACAGGCTGAGAGGGAGCGCCGAGAATACCACGAGCGAGTAGAGCAGGAGCGTCGACGAGTGGTGAACTTCCGTCCGCAAGACGAACTGCTGAATCTGCAGTATCGTCTCGAGCACCCAAGAGAGATGCAGCGGGCTCAGCCCATAGCGCAACCAGCTGAAGCTGTTGTAATTCCGCTGCAGCCACAGCTTCCTCAGCCATCGGTGGAATCCGCATGCAAGCGCAGGCGCAGCCGCCCGCGCAACAGCAAGAGACGACGCTCGAGGCAACCTTGCGACTTGTGGAAGGACTACGAGATCTGGTGTGACGTCAAATTAAAATTTTTTCCTTTATTTCTTCTCTTTTGGTCATATTCTTTTTGATTTCGAGAACTCTTAAATAAAAGTATACCTAAATGTTACTCGCAATTACGTCATCCTCCGATCGTCGGATGATGCCTCAATCTACTAGTTTAATTAATTGCTTTTTACCGATATTGTTTACACAGTTGTGTATACCGTCTGATGGAGACGTTCAAAATACATTTTCTTTAGCACGCGCTGTCGCGCGATGCGTATAGCTCTATCTGAGGGTAAACACACGTGTCTTATTCTTTTGAATTTTTCTAAAAATATCCATGCTTAATCAAATATTTTTCGCAATCGAGACATCATCCGATCACCGAATGATGGTTCGATTAATTGCTTTTTACCGATATTGTTTACACAGTTGTGCATACCGTTTAATAGAGACGTATTTATGAAGTATACTTTTCGGGTTTTTCCCACCACGCGCTGTCGCGTGATGCATATGACTCTATTGAAGGGTAAACACAAGCGTTCTCTCTTTTATAATATTTAGTATAAAAGGGCTTACAAAATGCTCATCTATGTCAAACAGTATAAGATAGTCCGCGATACGCGACTCAGCTCAGGCCCGAGACCCCTCGTTAAAGGTCTACCGACGGAACAGTAGTCCGCAATACGCGACTCCCGCTAGGTAAATAATTCTATAAATTATCTTAAATAAAGGACGCTTGCTACGAGTAGACTAAACGTGGCGCATCTAGTCAACTCAAGTGTAGCTCCGTTCTCCTTTTTGAATTGTAATTTCGATTGTAAAGGTGCCCGCTGCACCTCGGGTTCATATACATATTTTGTACCTGACTCCCTCACCTCAAGGGACCATCAGTCTAGTTTGTGCTCTGCTCAAGTGCAGTACCGTAGTAGCCTTCGACTTAAAATCTCGCGATTATACTAACTTGAAGTGGTTAAATAAATGAATCGTTAGCTATCAGATCTACGAGTATTTTCTCAAGCGCTGTGTCCAGCATCCTATTTGCCAAATATATATATATTTATAAAAACCAGATAGAAGGAAGGAAGTAACAGGAAATACGTTCCAGCAAGTTTCATTGAACAACAAAAACGTAAGCTTTTTTATTTATTCTAACATTTCCGCTAAAACGACTCTCGAGTCGTTCGAGAATAAACCACCTCTTCTCCGCTCGGCGCTGAACGAGACTGTCACATTTTTCACGCGTTAGCTCTTTTCGTTATCTTTATTTTATCATTAAAATAGAATTCTGAATTAGCGACATGCGAACGTGACAGCTAATAAAAACTGGTGCCCATCGGTGGGATTTTTCTCGAACGGAAAACTTAATTTCTTTTATTAATTGTCTTATAATACTTGATACATTTTTTTTTTCTGTTGTTTTTTCTTTTTTCCTATCGTATTATAACAGTAATAAAAACTAGTGTCCAACAGTGAGATTTTATTTTAAAGTTTTTCTCTCTACATCAACTAAAAATATATGATACAATAATTTTATGTCTGAAAATTTTATAAGAAAAATTCAACATTCATATACTTTACGATACTTTGGAAAGTAATTTTCGCCGTGTTCGCGTGCCGTTGGATCATGTCAATCTCCCACAAAACTTATATCTGATATAATTATACATGCAATATATTTATTCATATACCTTGTGCATGCCCATGTTATAAATTAAGTATTAATATATTTATATATACATATTTTCATAAAAATTTATAACATATTAAAGTGAACAATCCTTACCGTCGGATCATACAGCAAACGCGCCGCGAGTGGAAAGTGTAAAATCAAACATATAAACATTTTAACTTATACTAAAAATATCAGTTTCTTAAAAACTAACTTAAAAACTGAATGAAATATAAAATTAATAACTAAATCAAAATCTTACTTAAATTCTAAAAAGTTATTTAAAATATTTAATAATTCAAAAATTAAGTTAAAATTCTGTTTAAAACAAAAAAAGGGTAATAAATAAATAAACTCAATATATTATAACTTTAAGACTTTCACTTACTTAAACTCAAAAATCAAAGGGACTAAATATTTTGACCTGATCTTTCGATCTGGATCATGTACACAATAGGAAATGGCCAGGTGCGAAAGTCACCTACAACTTTCGCCTTTCCATTATAAATCATTCAGGTAAAATTGCACTAAATCAAAGGGATTTTCGAAGAATTAACATAACCCAAAATATTTGAAACATAAAGAAAGTTTTCTTCTCTGGAGTCACTAACTACTCCAAGAATAAATTAAAACCTTATTTTATCGCGAATAAATAAAATTATTTAAATTTTCTTTACAAACACTCTATCAAAATTATTCATGCGAAACGGATAACTAAAAGATACAAATATTATAGAAACATATAATAAATATTATTAATAATAATATTAATAAATGGGAATGTGCATAAACTGGAAGTTAATCACATCACCTAAATACAAGCAAATTATTGTGCGTCGACTAAAAGCCAACCGCAATTAATAATAATTTTTTTTTGTGTGTGATATCATTGTTTCATTTCTCGGTCCATGAGATAAAAAAATTTAAACTTTGATACAAAGAGGAAAAGAGGTACAAAAGGTTACCGATAAATAATAAATAAAGATATAAAGAATTATTATAAATAAGGAAAAAGAATACAAGAAGATTGAATAAAACAAAAAACTAATAGATAAGATTAACAAATTAATTGGGAAAAATGTAACCCAAAATATGAGAAATTTTAATACGAGAATTGAATAATATGAAATGAAATAAAAACGCAAAAGTGAAATAAATAAAAGAAATTAAAGCGCAAAAGCTAAATAAAGAAATAAGTTAAAATACGCAAAAGCGAAATTAAATATGAAAGACGAATAAAGTCAAAAATAAGATATTACTGTGAAACGAGATAAAATATTAAACAGGAATGTGTGTGAACTAGAAGCTCAATACATCGCCTGCATAGAAACGAATACTTGTGCGCGGACTTAGAGTTAACCACTCGTTTCGGATTAAGGAAAATACTTTTCGCCTAAGCAGTGTGTTGACTGAGAGTCGATCACTGCTTAAATAATCAAAGAATAATAAAACCAATTTAAAATAAATCAAGAAATAAAAATCAAATTAATAAAACAACAACTTAACGAAAAGGAGAAATTCTCTCCCCATAAGAAGAAAACCTTTATATCTCAAGTTTTAGAAGAATAAAATTAATCAACAGAATACATATAGACATATATTTGTTCAAATAAAACCACATTGAACTAAAAGAATATAACTAAGTACGAACACTTTCGATATTACTAATAACTCTAATTAATTACTAAAAACTAATAAACTTATTACAAACCGAAACAACATATTCATTAACTTTAAATAAATAAACGTGCCATTTTTATCAAATTTGTATCTACTTTAACTATAATAACCTTTTTGACTAAACCTTTTTTTTTTATATACATACTCTCTTCTTGCTTACTTGTCGACGCGGATTAAAAAGATGTTGTTTTAACAAAAGGGATTAAAGGAATCACCATCTTGCAAGGTCACTACCATTTCATTAGAACTCGCTTTACTGGCGAGGATACGAGTACGCTTTACTGGCGGACTCAAGGGAACTCATTCATTAGAACTCGCTTTACTGGCGAGGATACGAACTCGCTTTACTAGCGAATTCGAGGGAAAAACATTTGCTATTAGTGACTTAGGGACGCTTGCACCGGCGGCCCTTAATGCAAAGGTGATCCTTTCTTAAAAAAATTTTTTTTCTCAAAAGCTAACGAAAACTATTTCGGATAAATGACAAAAGATAGTAGAAAGAAAGGCGGAAATAAGAATCAAGTTAAAAGAGCTGCACTCTTGGAAGGCATTCCCGCTGCAAATACAGATTTATACATCGAAATTGAAGAATTAAACGACTTATTAGAAAATAACAAACAAACTGAAACCGAAGAAGAGAAACGTAAATTTAATCAAATAGTAGATTACCTAATTTCACGTTAACAATAAGGTTACCAAGCCTTCAATTTAAAACTTTGCAAAAATTTTTTTTTTAATTCACAACAATTTTTTTTTTTCTTTTCTTTTGGCTATTAACTGATTCTGTGAGATTTTGACTTGACATCTATCAACCTCCCTCCAAACGGGTTCGTCAAGTGCAGCACAGTTGCACTCGAATCTTCCTCAACACAGATTCGTACGGTGCGGCACAGTTGCACTCACCTCTGTTCCTTTCCTATCCCAAATCCAGGTAGATGCCACGACAAAGACGAGCAGGAAGAAAATACCAATTACGGAAAATCCAAGCCCAACTTTTAGAACCTTTAGTAAATCACAGACATTGCTACGAAGAACCTAAACAAATATTAATTTATTTAAATAACAGAGAAGGACTGTACACTACCCGCACAGCGCATTTAAACCAATAAATATAACAGTTTCAATAAATAATTATTTATTTAGTTACTAAATTATTGAAAATAATAATCAATAAGGTATTGATTATCATCTTAGGTTACAAATAAATTTTTCTTTTCCATTAATAATCATAAATAAATATTTTACTTACGGGGTAAATTTAACAAATAACGACTAAATAATAATATATAAATAAATAAACAAACAAATAAATACATAAATAAATTAATAAATAAATAATTAATTAATTAACAAATAAATAAATTAATTAATTAATTAAAATTTTTTTAATATATAAATAAATTAAGTAATTAATTAACAAATAAACAAATAAATAAAAAATATATATAATAATAATAAATAAGATATCTAGTAATAATCTTCATTGTTATTTTATCCAATTTTTTTATAAGAATCAGCGGTCTTTTACATTAAACCACTATTCACGAGAAAAACATAAACTTGCTATAATAATAATTTTTTTTGAATAAAATACTATAAAGGACATAAATATATTCACAGTAGACTAATCATTCAGCCAATATTTATGGCTAAAATACTTCAATAAGGATTATAGGAAGCATAAATATAAGCAAATAAGTAGTAATAATAAACAGGTGGATTATAAACGAATAAAATTAATAAATTATGCACATAAGAGAACAATAAATTAACAGTCGTAAATTACGACGACTGGGTCATCATTAATCAATAATTAAATAACTAAACAAATATCATATATAATTATAAACACCATTTTAATTCTTTTATTACTAACATTAAATAAAAATTTACTAACATTAAATAAAAATCATTTAGTAAAATAACCCTATATAACCAAATTGTATGTAACAAAATCACCCACCTAAATCCCAATCACCTCGGAGTAATTTTTGTTATAAATCCCCTCACTATTGTACTCACCGATTGTAAGCAAGTAATAACAAGGACTTACGAAACAAAATTTTCTCTACCACGAATCTTACAAATCATTTATAGTCAAGTTTTAGAAATAAACGTCGTAAAGTTTTGCTATTTTATTGCAAGGAAGAAAAAAAGGGAGAATCACTACGTTGCAAAAGGGTCGAGAACAACCCATAAAAACCTGCAATTACTCAAGTAAAATAAATCAACAAAATACACCAATTTTGTTTTTCCTTTTAATGTTCCCCAATACGACTTATTCGCCTGTGTCGCGACAAGAATTCTCCCAACTCTGTAGCGACATCTGGATTTTAGACGAATTAGATACGGTTCACTGGAGATTTTCCCATAATCTAGACGAACGTCTAAATAATTTAGAGAATCAATTTGCGATTCTAAAAAAGGCCCTAATCAATATCACGAAGGTCAATATTAAATTAACCTCTGGTCTAACCAACTCTCACACACAAATTGTGGATAGTGAAGACGTTGAGAAATTGACCAAAGCACTGGAAAAGTTAAAATTAACAGATTAAAAGAACATTAATGCATCAAAAAAGAAAATTATTAAAACAAAGCAATAAACTTGTTAAACGATTAAGGGAAATTTTAAATAAACGAACGATTTCCACCGCGATTTTCGGAGAATCTTTCACGCCGCCAAAAATACCAATAAACGAACTAGAAACCGACGTTGAAACAGACAGCGACGACAGCACAGTGGAGGAAATATTAAATCTCCCACTAGATCAACTGTTAAAGGGCCCCGAAACAAATCAAGAGAATCATAACTCACTAATTGAGAATTTTGAAACACTACCCTTTGACATCAAGGACTTACAGAAAACAGAATTAACGCTCGAATTCGCCCTGCATACGTTTTCAAAACTAAAGGAACTCGATGATTTCCGATAGAAAATTTTTGTCTCTCTGAAATCTCAAGATTGGAATTCGATAACCTTCGAGAAGACGTTGACTATTTAGATGCACTCAACACCGATCAACAATACTTCTCTAATGCTCTACGAACTCGTATAGACCAGCTAGAAGGGGAACAGAAAATCTTGAAGGAAGCCTTAATTGACTTAGTTAAAGTAAATATTAAACTGAGTGCAGCTTTAGCAACTTCCTTTAGAAGACCGGTCACAGAGAAAGACGTAGAAATCCTCGAAATTGCTTTACGTAATTTAACTCTCAATGAGCAGAGTTAACAACAATTGGCGTTTTATTAAACAAAAACGAAAGGAATTTCTTGCAGCAGTAAAACGAGCCGTAGAAATTTCTGACCTAAAAATAGCAAGAGAAAATACCTCTTTTATTATAGACCATACCAAACAAGCCATAATCGGAGCCTTAAAAACAACCGAGGAAGAAGTATTAACTGTAACCTGCTTCCCGTGTATCGGACTAAATAAATCACAATTAGAAGGATCCGTTTCGAACGAGGATACCACATCCGAATACCTTACCATAGATAAAATTGAAACTTCCTCCGACTACTTAGACTGACTCGCGATTAATATCATTACATTTTTTTAACATCTCTACCAATATCAATATAGCAATACCAGTCATCAGAATAAGAATTTACGAGCCTTATCCTGTGCTTGAAGAAATTCCACCATTTGACTTGGAACCTCAATTAGAATCGGAACTTTTCGAAGTCATCAAAAGTGGTATTCTTGACTTACTCAAAGAAGATAACTAACACTATGGCAAACAACGAAGCTATCGCTAATCTCACGCAACATCAGACTGTCACTGATGCTCTGCTCACTACCATGGGTGAATGTATGGCTGTACAACAAGCTTTATTGCACATTTCTGTGTACGATGGTAAAAATATGGCCCTCAAAATATTCATCCAGGATGTAGAAAATGGATATACCATTTGCCCAGCTGGAATTAGAAACGCTTTCTTCAAGGGAGTCATAGCTAAACTGCGTGACACCGCTAGAGATGCTGTAAGCGGAGTAGAAATTAATACGGTAGCAAACTTGAAGGACGTCCTCAAGGCATATTTTTCGTCTAAAAAGAACTACTCACAATTCTGCGCAGAAATACAAGGAGTAAGAATGCGACGCAACGAAACCGTAATCGAATATTACGGACGCATTAAAAAAATCATGGAAGGCGCAAAGGCTTCGTTGACTGAAAAATTCACGGTAGAACAAGTTCCACACATGCTAACAATGCTTGAAGGAATTGCCTTAGAATTTTTTAAAAGA
Organism: Torymus aiolomorphi; assembly: GCA_036365515.1. Taxonomy (NCBI): domain Eukaryota; kingdom Metazoa; phylum Arthropoda; class Insecta; order Hymenoptera; family Torymidae; genus Torymus; species Torymus aiolomorphi. The sequence continues at coordinate 50,477,162 of CM070875.1, read as the reverse complement.
GAACTTTCAGACGAATTTCTCTATGCCCTAAGTGTACAAGAACCAGCTACGCTCGATGCTGCACTAAGGATCGCAGAACGCATAGAAAGAGACATGATCAACTCTACCGAAAGAAAAAGATTGCTACAATTAGGATCCTCAGAAACAACACCCCAGCCACAACCTAACACTTCAACACAACCCAGGGCTTCATGGACAAATACCTACAAAAGACCCTCGAATAACTACCGACCCAAACCTCCGAATGAACACAGAGGTATGAATAACAATTCCTACCAACCAAGACAAGCCGGCCAATTTCAAGGACAACAAAGGGGATACTCAACCTATCAACCCAGAACGTCACAAAACTATTCTCCCCGAGAACCTGAAAGAACGCGGCCAAATTATTCGTCAAGAGGACCAGGATATTTCCAACAAAAGAGACCACAACCAAACCTATATCAGAAAGGATGGCAAGCATTGCCTAATCTTCGATACCCCACTGAATACATGATACCCTATCAATATTACACCCCACCATATAATGGATATTTGTCCCCACCTTTTCCAACGCCATACGCCCAGAACCAAACCTTACCCATGAGACAAAATTTAAACTCATCTGCAGTTCATCAGAAGAACGCGCCGATGAACCAGCAGAACCCCGAGCGTCCACTAACGGTCAAGTTTATATTAGCGGAAGATCTTGAAACCGAACCAACGGAAGAGCAACCGTGCCAACAGTAAAATTGAACGCTGCTGAACTCAAACAGACAACTGAGTTCCTCATTGATACAGGAGCCGAAATAAACTTAATTCACCTCCAAATGTTAAAACCAAAAACCATGATCGCTACTCATGAATCAATGGCAATAACAGGAATCACTGAAGACAGCTTTAATACACTAGGATCAACGGAAATTACGTTTTTCGAAACTCCCATAAAGTTCCAAGTAATCAAACATAGCTTGCCATTAGGCGTCACAGGAATCCTAGGTGTTGATTTTCTTAAATCAGAAAACGCAGAAATTTCATTTCACCATAACACCCTAGTTACAAGTTCCAGGCCGACCAAACCAATAAGATTTATAAACTATAAATCCGATCCGCCTGCAAAATATGCATTAATAGCAAGGAGTAAAACCCCTATAACTATAAAACTACAACCTACTGAGCTCACAACAGGTTATTTACCCCGGTTAAATACTCCTCCCAATGTTTTTATCGGAGATGCCTTAGTGACAAATATTAATAATACATGTCGTGTGTATGCTATAAAATCCAACGAAGAGGATATCGATATAGAGATACCACCACAGGAAGTACAACCTTTTGATATAATAGACGACTCAGAGGACTTCTTCGATTCAGAAAACAGCAGCACAGAAGAACCAAGTGCTGATGACAGACTTACGCGGATCAGCAATAGTCTACGTTTAGATCATCTCAATCAGGAAGAAAAAGACCATGTTATTGGAATAATTAAGGAATATCAACCACTATTCCATCTTCCCGGAGATAAATTACCAGCAACGAATGTATTGGAACACGAAATACACACAACTGATGACGCCCCTGTATTCATCAAACAGTACAGATACCCTCCTATACATAAGGAGGAGATTCAAAAACAGATGTGCAAATTATTGCACGAAGGAATTATAGAAAATTCCACATCCCCGTACAACTCACCCTTATGGATAGTTCCGAAAAAGGCAGCCTCTAAGGGAAATAAAAGATGGAGAATGGTAATAGACTATCGTGCCCTCAATGATAAAACAATCGGCGACGCACATCCATTACCAAACATCACCGAAATTCTGGACATGCTAGGCGGAGCCAAATATTTTTCAATATTCGATCTCGCAAGCGGATTTCACCAAATTAAGATGTCAGCAAAAGACCGTCATAAAACCGCCTTCAGTACCGCTACAGGACATTATCATTACGTCAGAATGCCATTCGGACTAAAGAATGCTCCTGCTACATTTCAACGACTAATGAACCTAGTCCTACTCGGATTACAAGACTCAGAACTACTCGTCTATTTAGACGACGTTATTATTTACGCCAGTAGTCTCGAAGAGTACGAGACTAAGGTAAGGAGACTCTTCGACCAACTCTTAGGAGCTAAGTTATCCTTACAACCAGACAAATGCGAATTTTTGGCAACAGAAGTCGAATACTTAGGCCACGCCATAGATGAAAACGGCGTGAGACCTGACACAAAAAAGACAATTGCCGTTAAAAATTTCCCCACTCCAAAAAACCAAACGAACGTCAGACAATTTCTAGGATTAGCAGGATATTACCGTAGATTTATCGAAGGTTTCTCCACCACAGCTAAACCATTGTCCGATCTATTAAAGAAAAATACCCCTTACGATTGGAAGGACGAACACCAGAAAAGCTTTGATTCCTTAAAAGAAGCTTTATGTACTACTTCTATACTACAACACCCCGATTTTTCTCAACCCTTCATCCTATCAACTGACGCTTCCGACTATGCAGTAGGCGCAGTCCTTAGCCAAGGAAAAATCGGAGAAGACCGACCTATTGCTTTCATGTCAAAAATGATGAAGCCCGCTGAGAAAAATTACGGCACTACCGAAAAGGAATGCCTTGCTATCATATATGCAGTGTTACATTTCAGGCCATATTTATATGGAAGAGAATTCACCCTAATAAGTGATCACGAACCGCTGAAATGGATAGATTCAGTAAAACCCCCGGTTCAACGGTTAATCCATTGGCGAACTAGACTAAGAGAATACCAATATAAATTTTTACACAAGCCAGGACGATTAAACGTAAATGCCGATGCATTATCAAGAAATCCACCCCCGGAAGAAGTCATAGCTTTTCCAACGTCTGCTTCCACTCATTAGACTTCAAGAAGGTTGCCGACATAGATATCTTCAAAAGCAAGTGTATAATCACCTTCAAAATCGAAATTTTGCTATACTCCGCCGCCAAATTTCAACTTTATCACATACATCCGGTACTTGCACCTCAAGGAAATAAAATATCAGCAACCATTGAGACTATAAACCATTTCATAGCCCAAAAACGAAACGAAACCCAACACATCTTACTAAAGACAATAGAAAAATGTCTTCAACAAGACCAAACTATTTACGGCCACCAACCGATACCACTTCATACCACAGCCACATGTGAGTCTCAAATATTACAAAACTCAACAATAATCAATTGGGATCTCTGCAGTATCCGGGACAAAATACAAACGCAGACACAGTGGACACACCTTCAAGTAACCAACGACTGGCTATTCTCCGCGCCACATATCAAGAAGATCGAAGTAAGATGCAAACAACAACCACCATCAAACTTATCGCTCCACGAATTTGGAATCATCCAAACGGACCCAAACTGTGAGATCATTACTCCGGACAAGATTAACATATCATACGGAACCAAAGACTATCGGAGCCCACTTCAAATCTAATATACAACTAAGAGTGCCAACCACAACACTACTGGAAAGCACACAAAGCAGCATCACAACCATTCGAATCGTACTTTACACACTCATTGTCATTCTCCTACTACTCGCTACCTCATACATTATCTTCGTTATTCATATCAAATACACCATACACTCAGCCACGTCGTCCGAATCGCTCCATACATACACAGTACTAGATACATTGGACAAAAGTAACACTTCGCCTACCAAAACCGCTACCATCACCACGCAAACTGAATTAAAGCCTAAAACTGTATCTTTTGATTCATCCCACAATTATCAGTTCAGCCCATCTACCACTCTTCGCCTCCCCGAACTAAAACCTTTACCCTCATTCGATGAACTTTTACAATCATGTACATCTACCGACTCTGAACCAAAAACTAATAATATTAATGAATCTTCATAAACTACTAATGGGAAAATAACTAACGCTTAGGTGATGGTCCTTAATAACTAATAATTACTACGAATTAATTAAGGGGGCTAGACACCTTATTCTCTGAAATAAGAAGTCACATTTTAATACATAAATGTAAACTAATTATTTCATACTTTTTAGATATAAAAGTGGGTATATTTGCCTTACCTTAAAACTTTCTCCGATGGGTCTTTTATATGGTCCAGAACCATAGTCATCGATTGAAACAAGTTTTTTCACTAACCGTAAGCTTTGAAATTTTCCTGTGGATGGATTGACTCCAGATTTGAACTAAATTACTCCTGAATAGTATAATTCTCATATGAGTGTAGGGATTTAGGATTAAATGTCGGAAAACATTTTTACATCAGAAAAATTATGAAAAAATATAAAAAATTTAAAAAAATTAAAAAAAAAATTTGAAAAACAGCACAATTTTTTTTTTCTCATTAGATCAAAAATCCCTACACTCATATGAGAATTATACTATTCAGGAGTAATTTAGTTCAAATCTGGAGTCAATCCATCCACAGGAAAATTTCAAAGCTTACGGTTAGTGAAAAAACTTGTTTCATCGATGACTATGGTTCTGGACCATATAAAAGGCCCATCGAAGAAAGTTTTAAGGTAAGGCAAATATACCCACTTTGATATGTAAAAAGTATGAAATAATTAGTTTACATTTATGTATTAAAATGTGATTTCTTATTTCAGAGAAAAAAGGTGTCTAGCCCCCTTAACTTATAAACTAAATTACTAAAAGAAAAAAAAGGGAGATATATATACGTATCAATTTAAATTTTAACAAATGTCAACGAATGCCTTCTGCATTCATTGACGGTTGCCCTTATATTAAGCGATATGCATGCGCGAATAATATTGTAATAGTAATAAGTAACTTATGTAGATATTATACTTTTCCTATAGATGTACGTTCCTGTAGAAATTATTATCGTAGCAGTAGTATTAGCAATGAAGAACGTAGCATCCTCTGCCCCTCCCTACACCCTCAACGAGTTCAACGAATATCTTCCATCTACTTCGAATACATCACTCCAATGCATACCAAGATTGATCATTGGAAACTCACGATCACCATTGATCTCAAGACAATTCAGCCACCCACTTCTTACTATACCCAGATAACAGATATACAAAAGCAATGTCCAGGCTCACCGATAGATTGCGAAACACAGTTAATGCGTTCCAAATCTTTATTCAGGAAATTAAACAACATTGGGAATTGATTCAAATCAATAGATTATTTGCTACCAGAAACCACCAACTTCGATATGAATAGTGAAATCTCTGCACCCTCTGTGGATTCTCTCCCAACCTTGAATAGAGAAACCCAAATAGCAAACCTCCAGAAGGAAGTTATTACTCATTTCGATGCCGCCACCTATGAAGCTCGTATACCCGGCAAAAACAATGCCATAGACTTCTTCAAGGCAGTCCAAACGTGGACTATGTCCATCGAAGATCTTATGGACTCCTATTCTCAAGCCTATGAAGACACTATTCGCATACTTGGAAGTGCCCTCAAGGGATACGCCAGTCGATATCTCCTCGACGCCAAAACCTTAGAAGAAGCGGTGAACCATGTCAACCATCGACATCCGGACAGTAAAATCCCGACCGCAGGATCAACAACAGAAGAAATCAGGCAACTTATCTCCACCACCGTAGGCAGAAAGGACACAAAAATCATCATCAATTTAAATTTTTCCCTATACTCGGTGAATTACTACCACCTGTATAGAATGCACCCTATTGCAGTACCTCAAGGAAATCTAAGCTCTGCCTTTATCAGACCGCCAAAAGAATACATAATGATCGCCCAAGGACAACACAACCACACCTTCCTCTCAAATGAAGACCTTCATGATTGCATAAAGGGACCCGATAAATGGTACTGTCTGCCTCCAGCCACATTGCAATCGACCTTTTGCGAAGTACAACTTCTCATGGATTCAACGGAACTAAACCTCACAACCTGCAACATAGGAAATAAAAACCACGACACAACCGAATGGACTTACCTCCAAGAGAGCGACGAATGGATATATTCCGCATATGCAGCTGACGAATTAACGATCCATTGCCATCCTGATTATACAGAAAAGGTAAAAATCACCAGGATCGGTATAATAAAACTTGCAAGAAGTTGCATGGCCATTAACCATAACACCATCCTTAAACCAAGAAATAACAACCAGAAATTGGGATATGTTTATTCCTTTTCTGCTCCCATCAACCTAACACGGACCCAACAAACATCAATGAAGACTTCAAGAATTAATGAAGATATCAACCCAAGACTGGACCGAATAGATAATCTCCTTCTAATATTATATTGGATATGGCCATTATCCATAGGAATTAGCGTGATCGGAACAGGAGTAGTCACGCACTTCACCTATAAACGGCAAATGATCCCGTTTAATAACGCCGTAGCATATACAGTTATGGATGATGTCGACCCAATCACCCATCATCAATATTTACAAACAGATACGACATATAGAACAAGGAAAACGCAGACTTCCCTACGGATGATACCGGACGAACCAACGTACTCCTCCCCACCTCCTCCCAAGAAAGTCCCCTATTCGCCTCCTATAACTTTCGATTTCTCCCAAAATCAACCATCCATCTCTGCACCCCCTACCCCAAGTTCTATCAGGTTTAACCTGGACGCTCATAGGATTCAGGAAAAGGATACTAATATTAACTGTTCTCCCGGATCATCTTCCAGATGAACCAAAATCTTACCGATGATCAGCTTATTCTCCTCAAGCGACTAGGATTTATGTATGGTTGGATACCATGTCATCTGCGCTGGCCTACCAACTCTAATACCACAGCCAGTTGTAACCGATGTCGCAAACTTCGTACTCAACCTGCACCACGTACCTTCACTTACCATAGAGACAGATTCCCAGTACACATCACACCGGACGAAGAGAATCAACTCTTTGTCGCCTTAGAACTGCACCAAATGGACGGTCTAAGCAACCACTACTTTGTCGTGGAAACAGAAGAAGCAGATGGAGACTAAGTCACCGAAAAGAAAAAAAAGAGAACAGAGCTACCCGTTTCCTTCCCTACCGATTCTTCCTTCAAATCTTCTTCCAGATGAACCTCAATCTAACCGACGATCAACCTATTTTCCTCAGGCAACTAGGATTCATGTATATTAAGGTACCATGTCATCTTCGTTGGCCCACCAATTTCGGATCAACAGCTACATGTGACTACTGTCATAAACCGTGGACTGCACCTCCCCAACGTTATTTTACGTACTGGGATAGGATTAAAGTCCGTAACACCCGACGGGGATAGCCAACTACTTGACACCCTGGAACCGAACAAGATGAATACCCTAAGCGAGCACTACTCTATCATGAATCCAGAAAAGTTGATGCTGAAAATGATTGGGAACAAGGAAATAAGAAAGAAAAAGAAGAAAAATGCTAAACACTAAAAGAACTATCGATTTGCTCCCCTTCCTACCCAAACCTTTGACCCTTCCGTAGATGTCGTCTAGTGGTTTTCTTGTCTTACTATGTTATCTTATAAGATTTTCGTACTATGTTCATTGCAGATGCTCAACACAGAGAACAAACTGGCAATCCTAGAACTCCTCGGGCTCTCACCAGCCCTTATAGACTGTCATCATCAAAAACCCCGCATTATGATATTGAAGTACCCGAATCCATGCAACTATTGTCAGCAACGCTGCTATGGAATTCCAAGGAAACTTCTGATTTTCCACACCGGATACATCAAGCCGCCCCTGCCGTTTAGCATCTACCTAGAGTTGAGACACCTCTTCTACCCCGAATATATGGTCCGTCTAGACAACTGCTTAACTCTCACCAAATAATCACCATCAAGAACCCGTAACGACCGCTATAATTAATTAATGATAACAACTACTGTTACCTATCTACAAGTCTACCTTTAGATATAAGCTAGTTTAGTTATAAATACATTTATATTGTGAAAGATTTCTCGAAATCCATCAAAATACGACCTTAAATCCATCGAGGACGATGAACCTTTCTAAGCAGGGAGATGTGACGTCAAATTAAAATTTTTTCCTTTATTTCTTTCTCTTTTGGTCATATTCTTTTTGATTTCGAGAACTCTTAAATAAAAGTATACCTAAATGTTACTCGCAATTACGTCATCATCCGATCGTCGGATGATGCCTCAATCTAATAGTTTAATTAATTGCTTTTTACCGATATTGTTTACACAGTTGTGTATACCGTCTGATGGAGACGTTCAAAATACATTTTTTTTTGCACGCGCTGTCGCGCGATGCGTACAGCTCTGTCAGAGGGTAAACACACGTTTATTATTATTATTATTCTTTTGAATTCTTCTAGAAATATCCGCGCTTAATCAAATATTTTTCGCAATGGAGACATCATCCGATCCCCGAATGATGGTTCGATTAATTGCTTTTTACCGATATTGTTTACACAGTTGTGTATACCGTTTAATAGAGACGTATTTATGAAGTATATTTTTCGGGTTTTTCCCACCACGCGCTGTCGCGTGATGCATATGACTCTATTGAAGGGTAAACACAAGCGTTCTCTCTTTTGTAATATTTAGTATAAAAGGGCTTACAAAATGCTCATCTATGTCAAACAGTATAAGATAGTCCGCGATACGCGACTCAGCTCAGACCCGAGACCCCTCGTTAAAGGTCTACCGACGGAACAGTAGTCCGCAATACGCGACTCCCGCTAAGTAAATAATTTGTAACGCGTGCGCGAGTTAAGTAATCCGAGATTCGAATTACCCGCGCCGAGCAGGAATGCTCACCGGGGGCGCGAGCGCGCGAGCATCCTGACCGGATTAGAACGGTCTCGCGACGCGTAATATGCCCGCCGCGTACCCGCGAAGCTGCTACACGGCTTTATAGGAGTCACGGCAGCCATCTTCGTGTCTGCCATCGTGCCGAGAACTTCTCTCCAGTGTGTCTCTAAAAAGTTACCTCATCCGCGCCGTCCTAGCTTTTTATAGTTATCGCGAGTGTAGTGGAGGCGCCGAGTAGGGTGTGTACGTGCGAAAGAGAGACAGAGAGAGAGCGATCCCGAGCCGCGTGAGCCGCACGAGACTGCGAGCGACGAGCCGGCAGCCAGCCCGCCTGCCGACCCAATACAGCGAGCAAGAGAGAGAGAGCGCAATTGCTGTGCGAGCGACAGGGAGCGAGAGAGAGTTGAGTGCACCGGCTGTTCCTTCCTAACGTAAGTTTTCTACTCTCCTCTCGCGGGTTTATTGTAAAGGCTCGCACGGAAATCGCCCCGTGCAAGCATTCTGTGCCGTGTACGTGCGGGTGTGTGTCAGCCCGCCGTACTTTAACACCGCGCGCGAGAATAGCAGCTTCGCCGCGCGCCGTATCGTTCGCGCGTTTGAATCTTAACGGTCGCGCGCGAACTAACTCATTTGTTCTAATCAGCACGTGCGTTGTGCTTGTAGTTCTTAATGATTTTAATATACTGTGATATCTAGTTACTCGTCGCGTTGTTCATTACAACCTGTCCTTCTCCCGGATACCGCCGCCTCCGCGGAAAAACGACTCCGCCGGTCGTTTTCATGTCTGAGCATAGCGGCCGCGCGCTTTACTCTTCGAGCGCGTGCTTTTCACTCAGCGATCCAATTAGTTGGAAAGCGAAGTTCGTGTGCGATCTTCGCGTTGTTTTCGGAATTCCAGGAGCAGATCCCCGGGCAAGTCATTTCAGTCTGACACCCGCGGCACCGTGTTCTAGGGCATCGCTGGCCTGTGGCTTGTTGGAATTTTCCCCCACTAGCCATCCTGTTACAACTGGCGCCACAACGTTTTGGGGGTGGAGAAGGACCCGCGGCGCGTACGTGATACGCGGCGAAGCTTGGCGCGAAGAAGCTCAGCAGCGTAGCTGAGTATAAGCTGCAAAGAAAGGCTCTTCTTGCCGCAGCTCGTAGGCGCGTGTGTGCGTGTGCGTGACACAGCCGTGCTGTTGCGAGAGTGCGGTCGAGAGGTTAGGCAAGCGATAGCCAATAACCCTCGACCTAGAGTGCCGACGAGGAGAGATCTTGATCGCGAAATTTTTGTACGTGGGTAATTGTTTTTAACAATTAAAAATTTTTTTTTAATAACAATTAATTTTTTTTAAAGACAAAAATTTTTAATTTTTTTTTAGGCGATAATTACTTCTTTTAATTAATTTTTTCTCGACTCGAAAATTTTTTTTTCTCCTCTCGTATTTTCGATACGAATTATTCTTTAGTAGACGAAAAATAAAATTTTTTTTTTCTTTGCTCGTGCCGTTAGTAGAAAAACGAGAGAAAGTCGGCAGGCACTCTCGGAACAAAAAGTTGACTGTGCGCCCGAGTAAAAACTCGAGCGCAAAAATCCTCTCGAACTTTAAAATTGTTTTTTATTTTTTTAGGTGAAAATTGTATTTATATTTTGTGTTTTTTGGTGATATTGTCCGTTTTGACACATATATATATAAATATTTTCACATATATTTATTTTAAAATTACAAGTGCAAGTAGTTGAGCGTAATTAATTACAAATAGTAATTGATTACAAAAATAGCTTTTGTTCTTTTAGAGCCGCGTACGGGAAACCCTCGTGCATTATCGAGGTTAAGAGCAACCGCCGTAGCTCTTAGAAAATAACCCGGGTTCGCGTTGAAAAAGCTAGCTCACGGGTTGAATAGGCAATCTCTCTCTGCCATCAATACAGATACTACTCGCGCTAGTAAAATAAGTTCGTGGGGAAGCGCACAGCCAATTGACACCATGGCCCGATCATCGCAATTTGCGGAATCTGCGATACTCAATTGGGCCTATACACAGCCCGAAGAGGATAAACGAGGCCATGCAAGCCCTTGCTCTACAGCAGTCAGATCTGCAGTCAGTAAATATGCTGACAGTGATCAAGTGGCTTATGGGCGATTATAGTGCCGCCGATTTCGTGCCAGAGCCGGAGCTGTCGGAGCAACAAGCGTTTGCTAAACGCGAGCAGTCCCGAAGAGCGTTCATCGACTTAACGTTGATGAGCAAGTCTGGGTCGACTATTGTGGATCCCAATACTGACCCAGACCTTCCGGACTCATTTATAACGCTCCTTGATGACCCGATAGTGATGCAGAAACTCTCGGAGTCTCGGAGGATGAACGCTCCACAACAAGCACATAATGCAGGGGTGGAGCCAGCGGAAGAGGCAAACGGCCAGGAGGGTTCCGGGACAGAGATATTGAGCTCTGCAGCACCCATCGGGACATCTTCAGCCGAGGCTGAGGGACAGCTTCAACAGCAACAGCTCTAACAGTAACAACTGCAGCAACAGCAAATGCAGCAGCAGCAGCAAATACAGCAGCAGCAGCAAATACAGCAGCAGCAAATACAGCAACAGCAGTTGGAGCAACAGCGACGGCAGCAACAGCAACAACAGCAGGAGCAACAGCAGCGGCAGCAAGTGCTCCTGGAGGAGTAGCGCAGGCAACGACAATGCCAGCGCAACTACGAAGAAGAGTCGTTGTTGGCACGAAATGGGCAGCACGGGTTCTGGCAGCAATCGCGAAACCCGCCGCAGTCGCAAAACCTAGAGTGGCCGCGACAGCGTGAGTCGCGAACCGCCGGGATAGCAGTCGGAGACAGTATATTATCGGAGCAGCTACTGGCGGTGATCAAAACACTCGTCGAAGAGGTTGAAGAGCTTAAAGAGAATGTACGAATACTTCAAGGAGCTCGACATCCAACCTCAAGTACGCAATTGGAGGGAGTCCAACCCCCAAGCACGGGCCGTAGACGAGGATCACCACATGTGAACTTCCAAGACACGTTCACGTATGCGGAGGTTAACAGCAGCAGCCCAAGTCTCTAGTCCCCAACAGAGGCTGGGAGGAATAATACCAGAAATTCTTCCCAGCGCCAGATTAGGAATGGTGCGACCCAGGACCCGTCTGAGAGGTATACGTATTTGCCTCAGCAGACGAACCGTGATGTGGGCCAGATAGTCTGAAAATGGCACATCAGGTTCTCAGGGTCCTCAAAGGAGCAGAGCCTCGAGTTATTCCTAACAAGAATAGCGGAATGCAGAACTCTAGCTAATCTGACACACGACCAGGTGCTTTCGTCGTTGTCAGAGCTCTTAACTGGGATAGCAGCCACCTGGTACCGGAGTAACCGCCACACATGGCGATCGTGGCCAGATTTCATAGAGGCCATAACGCACATGTATGGCGGGGACAGGGGACATCAGCAGCGCGTCATGGCGGAAATAAACGTGAGGACTCAAGGCAGAAACGAACTTACGCGTGATTACGTGGTAAATCTACAAGCCATGATCCTAAAGTTGGTTCCGGTGCCTAGCATCGCTCAACAGTTAGACGTGTTGCACCGGAACATGCGGCCAGAACTGCAAAAGATGGTAATGCGAAATCAAATTACGGATTACCGAGGGCTCCTGGACCTGGCCCGGGAAGCCGAATTAGCGCTCGCGGCAGATAAGGTGTATCACTCGCCACCACCGCCCGAGCGCACGTACATGCCAGAATTTGCCTACGTGCCAACTGAGCCGTCCACGGATCAGCGGAAAAGGCAGAGCCCAAGCGTGGCGGCAATGGGGCACCAACAGCACGAGCCTCGAGAGAGTCTCGAGGCTATGTTCCGTCCGGTCATGGCCGAATGCTTATCGGCCTTGACAAAGAAAGGCACCGAAGAGAACAAAGGGCAAAAGCCTAGCCCGCCGCCAACCAGAAAACCTAAGAAGAAGGGTAACTGGGAAAATAGGCGGCGGGAGGGCGGGCAAAGTACAAACCAGCCTAGTGGCGGTAGTAGCTCGACCCACCAGGCTAGGCCGCAAAGTCCAAGAAATAACGGACCTCCACAAAGGCAAGAGTACCGAAGGGAACCTGGATATGAGCAAAAGGGAGGCAACAAGCCCAATGCTGCCGGAAACCAACAGGGAAACGGCCAGGGGGGCAGGTAAACACGACCACATACCCGCCCCCAGCTCTGTCACCAGAGACCGAGGGTAACTCGGTCCAATCGTCTGGAGTGGAGAGCGAAGAAGTGCCCGTGATTCAACCGAATGAAGTCAACCAAGAAACTTACTCGCGATGGTGGCTTCAAGTAGGTGTAGCCGGTTACAGGTTACGAGCACTCTTCGATACAGGAGCTTCCTGGACTGGGATGAATTCTATAGGCCTACAGCTCGCTACGGCCTGTGGAAAAGAGTTAATCCCAGCTAGCGGCCTAACGGCATGAGTGGCAAACGGGCAAAGCATAGCAGTGGTTGGCTATGTGTATCTGCCCATGGTCGTGGCTGGCGTGTGCAAAGAAGTGCGCGTCGCAATAATGCCAGATCTAGATACGGAGTGTTACTTGGGGGTAAACGTCATTAAGAAGTTTAGCGCTGTCTTAGACCCCGCATATAACACACTGCATCTCAAGGATGATGATGCAAGCGTAAAGTTAGAAGTAGCAGCCATAACCGCAAACAACACCGTGTCCGTATCAACTATAGGGTTGGCGGACCCAACAGAAGACCAGCGCAAAGAGGTAGAAGCTTTAGTAGCTCAGTTGATCGGTAGCAGCCTGGCAACACTAGGGTGTACTTCGTAGATCGAGCATGCAATAGACGTCGGATCTACAAGACCCATTAAACAGAAGTACTACCCGGTATCTCAGAAACTCGAGGAAGAGATGCACAAACAGGTGGAGGAAATGCTAGTCGCGGGAATAATAGAACCCTCGACAAGTGGCTGGTCAAGTCCAGTGGTAATGGTACGCAAGTCAAACGGGAAGTTCCGTTTCTGCGTGGACTTCAGAAAAGTGAACGCAGCGTCAAGGCCAGACGCGTACCCGTTACCATACATGGAAAGTATCTTGCGCAAACTGCAGAAAGCGCAATACATCTCCACGTTGAATTTAAGCAGTGCGTACCACCAGATACCACTTAGTCTGGAGTCCAAAGAGACTACGGCCTTCACCGTGCCAGGCAAAGGGCTTTTCCAATTTACGAGAATGCCCTACGGTCTTTCGTATGCCGGAGCGTCCTTCCAGAGGCTGATTGACAAAGTCATCGGCCCCGAACTTGAACCTTTTGCTTACTCGTATCTCGACGATATAATAATAGTCACAGAGACATTCGAGGAGCATAAAGAGGTTCTAAAAAGAGTTCTGGACAGGATACAGGACGCGGGCCTCACAATGAATCGCGAGAAGAGCGTCTTCTGTCGCGATGAGGTCCAATATCTCGGGGTCATAGTAAATAGAGATGGTTTTAAGCCAGACCTCGAGAAAATAAAGCCCATTATGGAGTATCCGGTACCGAAAAACCTCCGTCAGCGGAGACGCTTCTTAGGAATGGCCTCGTGGTATCGAAAGTTTTTATCGAACTTCGCCGCAATTGTTGAACCACTGACCGAATTAACGGAAAAGAATCGGAAATATGAGTGGTCAACGGCACAAGCAGAGGCCTTCCAAAAGCTAAAAGCGCTAGTAGCTTCTGCACCGATTCTACACAGACCGGTATCTAACGCGCAGTTCGTGGTGCAAACTGACGCAAGCGATACAGGTCTGGGAGCGGTGCGATACCAAATAATTGACGGCGATGAAAGAGTCCTAGAGTTCGCGAGTGGAACTCTGAGCGCAGCCGAGAGGAATTATAGCGTGACGGAACGAGAATGTCTAGCAATTCTCTGGGCAATTAAAAAGTTCCGTCCGTATATAGAAGCCTACGACTTCAAGGTTATCATGGACCATAGCAGCTTGAAGTGGCTCCGTGATCTCCAAAACCCGACCGGCAGGTTAGCTAGATGGGCTTTGGAGCTGCAGAACCACAGTTTCACGGTCGAACATCGAAAGGGCTCGTTGAACAATGTCCCAGATGCCCTTTCACGGATGTTCGAGGAAGAAGAGCCAGCGGTCGCCGCGTTAGAGCTCGAGCACGATACAAACGACCACTGGTATCTCAAGATCGTGAAAGAGGTTCAACAGCAGCCGCGAGACTTCCCCACGTTCAAGCTGGCGTGGGGGAGACTGTACAAGTACAACCCTAATGAAGTCATAGACGAATCTCTCGGCGACGACGATGCATGGAAGTTAGCAGTCCCTCACGAAAAGCGACGCGAAGTACTGAGAGAATGCCATGACTTTCCAACTGCTGGGCACTTGAACCGCGAGAAAACTCTAGAGAGAGTAAGGCGGAAGTATTATTGGCCACACATGTCTCGAGATATGGCCAGATACGTGAACCAGTGCCAAATTTGCCAGCAGTGCAAAGTCGAACAACGCGCTCCAGCAGGATTCATGGGACGTCGTACAACACAGCGTCCATGGCAAATCGTGGCCAGCAACATTATGGGACCCCTCCCTAAAACCAAGCACGGCCACGAATACATTCTCATCTTCCAGGACCTGTTCACACGCTGGATTGAAGTAATTCCGATAAAAAGGGCAGATGGCAAATCGGTGATAAAAGGGCTCCACGAACGAGTATGTCTGCGGTTCGGAGTCCCCGATGTGTTTCTCTCCGATAATGAGACTGAATTTAAGAATGCACCCTTAGAGGCATTCTTAAAGGAGAGAAACGTGCATTACATGTTTACACCACCATATCACCCTCAAGCCAATCCCGTCGAGCGTGTGAACCGAACGGTGAAGACCATGATCATGTCTTACTCTGAGGAGAATCACCGGTCCTGATGAGCATCTGAATGAGCTGGCGTTCGCGTATAATACGGCAGAACACAGCTCTATCAAGATAGGTCCTGCCATGCTCATTTACGGCCGACAGCCTGACCCACCGAAGACACTAAGGCGGGAGGAAGACAGGTTAGCCGAAGAGCAAGAGCAGCAAGAGGCAATAAATAATTGGGTGGCGCGCATGGACAAGCTCCGCGAATTGCACGTTCGGGCGGCGGCCGACGCGCAAGCGGAGCAGGCGAGACAAGCCAAATATTATGACGCTCATCGTCGACCTCCAGAATTCTGTCTAGGCAATCGTGTATGGAGAGAGAATAAGGTACTATCCTCAGCAGCTGAGGGGATTTCTGCCAAATTAGCCCCGAAGTACGCGGGCCCCTACACGATTGTGAATATTCTAGGCGAAAACACCTATGAGATCCAAGGTGAGGATGGTCTAACGTTCAGTCCCGTCCATGCGCAGCAACTCAAGCGATACGTCTCCGCAGAAGAGCCCAAAAACTACTTGGGCAAAAGTAGTCAAGAAGTAGCCCAGTCGCTACCACCGAGGGACTCTTCAGCCGAACGTAACGTGCCAGCGGGCAACAGAGTTAGCCAGGGGAATGTACAGCCTCGGGCGACGACTAAGAGGCGCGGTCCACCTCGTAAGACCGCGGTGTTAGTTAGGCCAGGAAAGCGTGCGGGCGACGGCCGACCTACGCGTACGGTCGGTCCAACAGAGTCCAAGCGAGGCCCAGGGAGGCCAAAGGGCTCGAAGAAGAAGCCTGCACCTGCCGATGTCGGGCCAATTAGCCCCCGTCGAACTCGAGCGTCCGAAAAGCGCTAACTGTGTCGTCCAGAAATTGTGCCGTCCGTACTAATCCGTGTTCGTCCTTGTTTTCCAATCCCCAGTCTCACCAATCTCCGGGGTCAATTTACCTGTTGCAGGATATGCAGGGCCTGACTCCAGAAATAGCAGAGACGGCGAAGAAGGTGATTGCTGGATTAATCCAGTGTAACCCTGACCCCGCCGTCATTGACTTCCTGGAGCAGGTAGTGGAGGGCATAGACGCGGTGACACAGGCACCACCGCCAGTGGAAGAGCCCGCCACACTTGTCATAGAGGAGTTAGAGGCGCCGGAACCAAGAAGGGGACCTCCGGGACCAACCGACGCAGGCGTTGGCCCATCCCCGCTCCGGCGACCTCATCCTTCGAAGGAGCAGCGGGAGAAGAGCAGGGGCTCGGCCAGAAGAAGCACCAGTCGAGCCGATTGGTGCCGGCCGAGTTCCCGAAGAGGAGGCGGCTCGAGCCCATCATTGTGCGCCGGAAGTTGACGCCGGCGCGGCTCGGGCCGCACAAGGAAAAGAAGGAGATGCTCCGACCCAGGCCCCAAAAGGAGCACCGACCGATAGAGTCGGTGCGGCCTGGGTCCCGGTGGAGCAGGTTCTAGAGGAGGCGCGGCGCCTCAGCAAGTCCTCGCGCGCTGCAGAGGACGCTGCCCTGGCAGCACTGGAGGATTTTCTCCAGTGCCACGGTGCGGCGCGAGCGGCAAGCCGACAAATGGATCGGAATGGCCCAAGGCCGGCGAGAAGAGCTCGCGGCCGCCGCAGAGGCCAGGGCCGCCAGGCTGCGCCGCGCCGCCTTGCAGAAGGAGGAGGAGGCTCGTCTGGCACGTGCGCAGGAGCGCATGAACGAGGCCAGGCGAGCCAGGGAAAAGGCGGAGGAGACGGCGCGTCGGGCCAAAGAAGAGGCCCAGCGTCGTCTCCTACGCGAAGAGGAGCGCCTCCAAAGGGCGCTCGAAGAGGAGCAAGCGGCCCGGGAGGCGTTAAATGCACAGGCGCTTCCCCGGTGCTTCATGTGTGGCGAGCTTGGGGTAAAGAAGTCGAAGCACTGCCCCAACCAAGCTCGCCACAAGGGGCGCCGGGCTTACTCCCGGGCCAGCTGAAGAGGGCTAAGCCCCGAAGGGATTCTTTTTTTTTCTTGTTTTTTTTAATAAAAATAAAAAAAAAAGATAATGGGTGACTCCGCTTCTTATACTTCCCTTGTCCCAAATTCCTTCCCGAAAGGCTCCACCGAATTAACCTTATTTTCAGTTATGATGACGGCCATGGATGGCAGAGCTGCTCGCGGTCCCCTAAGCAGCGTCTGGCGGGGGGTGTAACGCGTGCGCGAGTTAGGTAATCCGAGATTCGAATTACCCGCGCCGAGCAGGAATGCTCACCGGGGGCGCGAGCGCGCGAGCATCCTGACCGGATTAGAACGGTCTCGCGACGCGTAATACCCCCGTCGCGTACCCACGAAGCTGCTACACGGCTTTATAGGAGTCACGGCAGCCATCTTCGTATCTGCCATCGTGCCGAGAACTTCTCTCCAGTGTGTCTCTAAAAAGTTACCTCATCCGCGCCGTCCTAGCTTTTTATAGTTATCGCGAGTGTATTGGAGGCGCCGAGTAGGGTGTGTACTTGCGAAAGAGAGACAGAGAGATTGTGATCCCGAGCCGCATGAGCCGCACGAGACTGCGAGCGACGATCCGGCAGCCAGCCCGCCTCCCGACCCAATACAGCGAGCAAGAGAGAGAGAGAGAGAGAGAGAGAGAGAGAGAGAGCGCAACTGCTGTGCGAGCGACAGGGAGCGAGAGAGAGTCGAGTGCACCGGCTGCTCCTTCCTAACGTAAGTTTTCTACTCTCCTCTCGCGGGTTTATTGTAAAGGCTCGCACGGAAATCGCCCCGTGCAAGCTTTCTGTGCCGTGTACGTGCGGGTGTGTATCAGCCCGCCGTACTTTAACACCGCGCGCGAGAATAGCAGCTTCGCCGCGCGCCGTATCGTTCGCGCGTTTGAATCTTAACGGTCGCGCGCGAACTAACTCATTTGTTCTAATCAGCACGTGCGTTGTGCTTGTAGTTCTTAATGATTTTAATATACTGTGATATCTAGTTACTCGTCGCGTTGTTCATTACAACCTGTCCTTCTCCCGGATACCGCCGCCTCCGCGGGAAAACGACTCCGCCGGTCGTTTTCATATCTAAGCATAGCGGCCGCGCCCTTTACTCTTCGAGCGCGTGCTTTTCACTCAGCGATCCAATTAGTTGGAAAGCGAAGTTCGTGTGCGATCTTCGCGTTGTTTTCGGGATTCCAGGAGCAGATCCCCGGGCAAGTCATTTTAGTCTCACACCCGCGGCACCGTGTTCTAGGGCATCGCTGGCCTGTGGCTTGTTGGGATTTTCCCCCACTAGCCATCCTGTTACAAGTTCTATAAATTATCTTAAATAAAGGACGCTTGCTACGAGTAGACGAAACGTGACGCGTCTAGTCGACTCAACTGTAGCTCCGTTCTCCTTTTTGAATTGTAATTTCGATTGTAAAGGTGCCCGCTGCACCTCGGGTTCATATACATATTTTGTACCTGACTCCCTCACCTCAAGGGACCGTCAGTCTAGTTTGTGCTCTGCTCAAGTGCAGTACCGTAGTAGCCTTCAACTTAAAATCTCGCGATTATACTACCTTGAAGTGGTTAAATAAATGAATCGTTAGCTATCAGATCTACGAGTATTCTTTCAAGCCCTGTGTCCAACATCCTATTTGCCAAATATATATATTTATAAAAACCAGATAGAAGGAAGGAAGTAACAGGAAATACGTTCCAGCAAGTTTCATTGAACAACAAAAAGATAAGCCTTTTTATTTATTCTAACATTTCCGCTAAAACGACTCTCGAGTCGTTCGAGAATAAACCACCCTCTTGACGCCTACTCGCCACGCTAATCAAATCTCGTCAGTGCAAGCCGCTCGGCGCTGAACGAGACTGTCACATTTATCACGCGTTAGCTCTTTGCGTTATCTTTATTTTATAATTAAAATAGAATTCTGAATTAGCGCCACGCGAACGTGTCACTGGATCGAGCGACGCGCGAAGCTGTGCAGCGCGCTGTCTTCCGCAATCCGGAGCAGCCATGCTAAGGATCGACGTAGATGTAAGTTTAGAGTAAGTGAGAAAGATTGTAGATCGATGAGCGAGCAAGTGGCTCGTCTTTCTCCGTGTGCGAAGAGAGTGGCTACTTCAATGTACATAATGTAAATATTGTATATAAAGGCGCCGCGCGAGCAGATGATGTGTGTGTATGAATGTGAGAGTGATTGATCGCGAGGTTAGTGATTAACCCTCTCTCCCAGCGGGGAGAGAGTGTGTTATGTTGGTCGGCCCGTAATTCCTTTAGGGAATTATAGTGGCCTAGGGAGGGGGTATTGCGATGCCAAAAAAAGCATCTCAAACGCTCCGCGGTCTCTGCGTGTGTTTCGGAGTGGATGAGAGCGGAGCGAGCGCCCGCGTAGAGCGCGATGTCGAAGTTATGCCCATTGCGCGGCAGTTTGACTCGCGCAGCGCCGCGCCGCAACGAAGCGGGCCTGACAGAGCGAGCGGGGAGAGAGCTCCGCCGCTCGTCACTCTTCTCTTACGCGTCTTTGAGAGAAGACACGTCGCGTACGCGCTGATTTACGTAATGCCAAAAACCCCGAGACTGTGCCATCTTCGCCTTGACATCGCTGAGCACGCCGCTACCGCTGAGAGAGAGAGAGAGCTGCAGCCGAGCACCAGCTGAGAGCAAGCGATGGAGACCGCGAGCGTTGAGCGAGAGCATCCGCGATTCGAGGAGCGTGCTGCCGGAGAGAGCACAACCTCTGTGGGAGTCTAGGTAGGCGCAGTGTGAAAAGCGCACGAAATGTAGCCGAGCAGATTGTGTGTGTGTGCTAGAGAGAGTGAGAAAGTGAATAATCTGGGAGTGCTGACGGGAGTGGTGTACAGTCTCCCCCGCGTGGGTAGACTCGGTCGATGAGTGTGTGTATGTGTGAGCGAACAGCGGGTAGTGGTTGACCAGACTCCTCGCGAAGGAGTTTCGCGTATGAGTGTGCGTGATCATGAATGAGCGAGCGAACAAGCGACAAGTAGCCGCGGTCCCGTGACGGCTTGTGCGTGGACCCCGTAGACGCGAGAGCGAGTTTCAACCGGAGAGATTTTGAGTAAAATAAAGCGTGCTGTGTGTGATCGCCTGGCGCCCATATTTCCAATAAATTTGGCGATCAGAGAGATCTGTTTGTTGGACGCGGCAACCGGGACTTGCAATAAGTAATTGTAAAATACCGTGTCATACGTCATCACTATGGTTTCACTTCTAGGGTGGTTGTCATCCTCTAGATGTCTTTTCCCGTATTTGTATACTCTACCCACATGCAAAGTTTCATGAAAATCGTAGACGTACACCAAGCATTGTCTCCCAAGGAAATATCGAAAAGTAATGAATTCAATTTCTATACAAGGGAAAAAAATCACGTTTACTCTTATAAAAAATAGGGGATGCAACCTCGCAGCATTAAAACTATGCCCAAATACTCGTCTTTTTATAAGAAACAAATAGGCGTTGGTTTCATTAAAAAATTCCGATTCCATCTCGAACTATTAAAAAAAATGGTTTTCGGGGGTGAACTTTAAGGGCGGTTTTCACCCCCTAGATATCTTTCTATGCCGATAAAAAAAACACGTGTAGAATATTTTTCAATACTCTAACCACCTGCAAAAAAAATTAACCTTCAAATCACATGGGGGATTACTTACATTGCTACCACTGAAAAATGAATCTGTAAATCTAATTGTGATTTTTCAGCGAAAAAAAATAAGTTGACATTCAAATGACCTTGAGATATAGGTAAAGGTCATAGCCAAGGTCATGAAACGTTGCTTATTCATATTCCTACCACTTTTCTTCCGATCAATTTGCCTGAAATCGCAATAATAAATTGCTATAGCGCTCAGAAAGTTAAAAATATTTAAATATAAAAATGATAATTTGTATATACAAATTGATAATTTGGGATATTTAAGTGTCCGTAACTTGAAATCTAAGGACTTTCTGAACCTAGTGCACATAGGAACTTTTATTCAGGGCACCTCAAAGAATATTTTTTAACCGGTTTTGGCTCAAACGACTGTATATTTTTTCCTTAGTATTTCGTGAGGGGTCCTTTTCCAGTATTTCTCTCTAGTTAGGATTACATGTTAATATGATAAATAAGTCCGGTTCATCTTTATTTTGAACAATGGTCATTAAATCAATGAAATTTTGCTTCAATGGTCATGAACTTCCCAAAAATGACCATGGCAAAGCAGCAATTTTTATAAAAATTGAATAAAAACTAACGATATATAAATAGTTCACCAACTTATGAATGGAGTGTTGGCGGGCGGAGCAAGCGGGAAGTACTTCCCTGGTATATATATATATGTATATAATTATCCCCCATTCGTTTATGGAGCCCATCCCTGTATATTAGTACCTACAGCCCAGAGATCCCTATGGCAAGTGACTAAAGAAATAATGGACCCTGGGGTTATAGACTCTAGAGCAGGCTCCATAAACGCCCGAGAAAAATATTTTATGGGACCCGGGCTCCATAAAAGAAAACGGGCTCCATAAATATGCTCATGTGTATAAAAGGGCTCCATAAATCTGTTAAAACAAATGTGTGTGTGTGTATATATATATATATATCTATTTATATATATATATATATATATATATATATATATATATATAAATATATATATATATATGAATATATATTAGGCTAGTAAGTTTGAGGAGCTCAACCCCGGTCGGTCAGAGTGGCTAAAGAAATAATAACCCTCAGGTTACCGACTCTAGACAAATAGACTCTAGAAAACCCCTCAAACTTCCGCTCGGATGCTGAATATATAGATTGGAAGTTTGAGGAGGCTCCTCAAACTTCCCATAACCCCTCAAACTTCCAAGCGGGTGCTGAATATAATCCTCAAACTTCCAGAATTTCATATTTATATATATATATATATATATATATATATATATATATATATATATATATATATATATATATACACACATATATATATATATATACACACACACACATATATATATATATATATATATATATATATATATATAATACATTTCTCGAAAGAGGTTTATAAAGCCCGTTTTTTATATATAGGGGTTTATCGAGCCCGATTTTCATAATATTTCTGAATATAGGGGTTTATGCGGCCCGACCTAGAGTCTATAACCCCAGGGTCCATTATTTCTTTAGTCACTTGCCATAGGGATCTCTGGGCTGTAGGTACTAATATACAGTCTTGGGCTACATAATATAATATATATATATATATATATATATATACTAGGGGGTACCCCCCTACTCGCTCCGCTCGTCAACCCCCATATAAAATAAATTTAAAAATTTTATATTTTGGAATAAGAGAACAAAACTTTATAAATATTGAACAATGTTTTAAATTTAACCAATAACTGTGTTGCGTTAATCGTTTTATATAAACTTTATTAACTATAAAGATTGATTGGAGAGAGGAACAGTTTTCCACGTCACCCTGGGGGTACTGTTCATGGACCGTTGGATTGTTATTTTAAGTGGCATCCTTCGCCAATAGCCCTACATTACCACTATACCTAAAATTTGGATGGTGTTTGTATAGAATCGATTGGATGGAGGCAATGGAATGAAGTCAAAAATTTTTTTGATTTCACTTGTTAAGCGACGTTTCGTCGGCCTGGTCTCCCGACCTCTACAGGCTTTATTTAAAAAGAAATTAAAATTACAGAAATTATTAATACACTATCAATCACAGATATAAAACAAATAACAAACAGTCGGTACCTTATTTAGAAGTTAATGTGTCATATAATACACATTTCGTCGAAGTGAGCGCATGAGATACAGATTTAACGCATTTATATAGTAAACAATGCCAGTGTTTAGGTGCATGTGTTTACAAACAAAAATAAATACATATAAAGAGAAAGGAAACGACATATAAATTTAATTTAAAATTCTTAATAACGGAACATATGAAGAATGGAGAAATTTCACGTCTTCTTTTTTGTTAACGTTGTATTTGTTACATTTAATATGAATCATTTCTGATATTAATCGTTCTTTATAGTTTGATTCATAATCTATAATTTTTACGTTATTCCAATCAAATTCATGTGAAAAGTTTTTCATGTGTTGATACACAACAGCTTCTGGATTATTATTCTTTTTATGTTCGTTAATTCTAGTTCTAAGCGCACGCTTAGTTTCTCCTACGTATGACGCCGGGCATGATTTACATGCGAATTTATATACAACGTTCGTCCGATCCCATTTTTCAGTAACATCTTTACCTAATTTAATAATAGAGTTAAAACTTTTTTTGACTAACGGTAAAACTCGAAAATTGAACGGTTTTAATATTGATGCTATTTTACCAAATTGATCATTAAACGGTAAGGAAATATAAGAGGTAAATTTATTGTGAGTAAAAGTGTCTTTTTGTTGTGGTTTGTGTTTTATTCTATACAACCTATTGTGTATGTACTGATTGATGAAATTTCGAGGACAATTGTTATCTTGGAGTATTTGGATTACGATATTTAGATTTTTCTTATGAAATTGTTTATTTGACAAGGAAATGGCTCTATCTACGAGGTTGTACACAATATTTATTTTTTGTTGTTTTGGATGATTAGAGCGGAAATTGATTAATCTGCCGGATGAAGTAGGTTTGTTAAACCAATCTGTGATGATGGTGTTATTATAACGAATTAAAGTCATGTCTAAGAAGTTGATTTTTTTGTCTTGTTCTAATTCATATGTAAATTGTAGTTTGTTGTTATATGTGTTAAAAGTCTCTACGACTATATCAATGTGTTTTTTGTTAATGCACATGATCGTGTCATCTACGTAGCGGAAGTAAAATAGTGAGTTGACGTCATGGTTTTCTTTCAAACTTCTCAAACAGTAAGTTTCCAAGTCATCCATCACAATATCCGCGAATAATGGTGAGATGGGGGAACCCATCGGTGTACCATCAATTTGTCGGTAGTACTCGTTATTAAACGAGAAAAAGGTGTTATTGAATAAAAATTTGGTGCGCATAACGATTTCATTAAACGGGATCTTGCATTTGTTATGTATAGCGTCAAATCTTCTATCTAAGCTGTCTAATACTAGTTGTAAGGGTATATTTGTAAATAAGGAAGTAACGTCCAGCGAAAGAAATATGTAATCAACCGGAATCGTAAACGAATTTATTTTAAGTTTTAAATCTAGGCTGTTGTTGATATGAGATGACGGTAATTTAATAGAAGACTTAATCTCATTATAGATTGTTTTAGATAAAAAATGGGTCGGACTATTAATTAAAGAAATTATCGGACGAACCGGTACATCTTTCTTATGAATTTTCGGTAATCCATAACATTTTGCTAGTGTGGTATTGGTACATGAGAGAGAGTTGTTATGAAATTTTGTTCGCAAATAATTATTGTTGTTAAGATTTTTCAAAATTGAAGAGGTATTGGTTTGTAATTTTTTTAAAGGATTCTTTTTGATAATTTCGTAGGTGGCTGTGTCCGATAATAACTTTGACATTTTTTCTTGATGTTCAGTTTTTCGTAAACATACAGTTAAGTTTCCTTTGTCTGAAGTAGTAAACATTATATCTGGATTATCTTTAGTGAACGCTTTTGTCTTTACTATTTTGGTATTTAAACTTTTATCGTTAATATTAACATGTCTTTGTTGATTAAAACCTGTTCTGAGACTTAAAACTACTTTTTCTCTAATTTCTGATTGTTTAGATGTAGGTAAATCAGAGTTTACTAGACTGATCTCTAAATTTTTTAGTGTGTCAACGATGTCATTTCTTTAAAAATTTGACCAATGTACATATACCCGAAGATATTATAGATGTAGTCGTCTTCAATTTTGAAAAATCTTAAGAACAATAATTATTTGCGAACAAAATTTCATAACAACTCTCTCTCATGTACCAATACCACACTAGCAAAATGTTATGGATTACCGAAAATTCATAAGAAAGATGTACCGGTTCGTCCGATAATTTCTTTAATTAATAGTGCGACCCATTTTTTATCTAAAACAATCTATAATGAGATTAAGTCTTCTATTAAATTACCGTCATCTCATATCAACAACAGCCTAGATTTAAAACTTAAAATAAATTCGTTTACGATTCCGGTTGATTACATATTTCTTTCGCTGGACGTTACTTCCTTATTTACAAATATACCCTTACAACTAGTATTAGACAGCTTAGATAGAAGATTTGACGCTATACATAACAAATGCAAGATCCCGTTTAATGAAATCGTTATGCGCACCAAATTTTTATTCAATAACACCTTTTTCTCGTTTAATAACGAGTACTACCGACAAATTGATGGTACACCGATGGGTTCCCCCATCTCACCATTATTCGCGGATATTGTGATGGATGACTTGGAAACTTACTGTTTGAGAAGTTTGAAAGAAAACCATGACGTCAACTCACTATTTTACTTCCGCTACGTAGATGACACGATCATGTGCATTAACAAAAAACACATTGATATAGTCGTAGAGACTTTTAACACATATAACAACAAACTACAATTTACATATGAATTAGAACAAGACAAAAAAATCAACTTCTTAGACATGACTTTAATTCGTTATAATAACACCATCATCACAGATTGGTTTAACAAACCTACTTCATCCGGCAGATTAATCAATTTCCGCTCTAATCATCCAAAACAACAAAAAATAAATATTGTGTACAACCTCGTAGATAGAGCCATTTCTTTGTCAAATAAACAATTTCATAAGAAAAATCTAAATATCGTAATCCAAATACTCCAAGATAACAATTGTCCTCGAAATTTCATCAATCAATACATACACAATAGGTTGTATAGAATAAAACACAAACCACAACAAAAAGACACTTTTACTCACAATAAATTTACCTCTTATATTTCCTTACCGTTTAATGATCAATTTGGTAAAATAGCATCAATATTAAAACCGTTCAATTTTCGAGTTTTACCGTTAGTCAAAAAAAGTTTTAACTCTATTATTAAATTAGGTAAAGATGTTACTGAAAAATGGGATCGGACGAACGTTGTATATAAATTCGCATGTAAATCATGCCCGGCGTCATACGTAGGAGAAACTAAGCGTGCGCTTAGAACTAGAATTAACGAACATAAAAAGAATAATAATCCAGAAGCTGTTGTGTATCAACACATGAAAAACTTTTCACATGAATTTGATTGGAATAACGTAAAAATTATAGATTATGAATCAAACTATAAAGAACGATTAATATCAGAAATGATTCATATTAAATGTAACAAATACAACGTTAACAAAAAAGAAGACGTGAAATTTCTCCATTCTTCATATGTTCCGTTATTAAGAATTTTAAATTAAATTTATATGTCGTTTCCTTTCTCTTTATGGCCGAATCCATCTCAAATCAGACAGCCCGCGTATGCCTATTTCACCTATCATGTTGAAATAAAAATATTTATGTTCTACTCGAAAAAATATTTTACACGTGTTTTTTTATTTTTTTGTTTCATCAAAATTTCATGCGTTCAGCGATGCCGAAAAATTCCGAGAAAATTCTTTTATTGAGAAAAAAAATTTTCATTGTGATTTTCAGACTGCTATTGTTTCAGCAGTTTTTCGAGCTTTTAAACGTGTAACACACAATTTCACTCAGTTTTGAGCCCTCTTTAACGGCCTTAATGTCATTTTCAAAAAAAATAAAAAATCCACGAGCTATGCACTTTTTACTGAAAAATTCATTTTTTAGGGAAGTGCCTTTTTCTCGAAAACCCCATGTTTTTTTTGCACAATTTTTGTTGTCGTGATAGAGGACGGTAATGCCTAGCTAGACGTATTTGTGAGATTCGGTACTTTTTCCCTGGGATAGCGATCACTAATGAGATAACACACAAACAAATTTTTCACGCCTAATGCTTATATATAGTCAATGATATTAGAGTCAATGTAAAGGTATTTGTCTTTGTGTGTATGTAATATACAGGTACACATAACTATGTATTTATTTGTTATTTGCGTCTTTTTGATTTTTTATTTTTATACCTTTTTTTCATTTGTATACCTATTTTACTACCTTTGTTTTTCTGCTTCATTGTTCTTAATTCAGCAAGCGGACGATCAGAGGTCTTTGCTGTCAAACAATATATTTTATCGTCACATGTTTTTTTAACCCATATATGAGTTTTTTGAATTCCAGGATACTTTGGAGTTGTAAGCCAATCAATATTTTTTTCTTTTCTGAATTGTTCTATTTCAGCATCTTGTAAATGTATTATTTTAATAGCATCAGTATATTTTTGAACATGTATTGCAAAATCATTTGCGTTTTGAATAGCTTCTTCAAGGGGCTCTCGAAGATTATGCGAAGTAGCATAATGCTTTATAAGTCCACCCACACCATCTACAGCTCCTTTGCCGTGCCCAGTAGCAGAGAACAACCATTTTATATCACACGGTGCTCGTTTTAGTTCATCTAATTGAAAGCGATTTTTAAAGTGACTCGCAGCGCCGTCTGATACGATGGTAATTTTTTTAATTGAATCACAACAATTTTCTTTCAAGAATTTTATAATTTTTGTACTGCTAGCAAAGCATACGCTGAATCATGTTTTCGGTCATCACTTATAACTGCGAAACTTTGTGTCGAATCCCCTTGATAAGAGACTGCTGTGAAAATAGAAATTTGATCATTAACCCAATGATTTCCTTGAACAGCTTTATTATGAATCACAGCCCAGTTTTCAGCGAAGTCTATTTGAAGAACTAAATGATGTGAGTCTTTTTTAGCACTTTCTCTTTCTGTTTTTATAGCTTTGCATTGTATATTTTTTACATACATGTGAGTACTAACCCTCATGGTCCAAACCGAAAGTTCATCTTTAAAAGCAGAAATTGATAGTGTCTTTTTAATCAGGTTTCCATTATCCCACAAAGCATATGTAATTTCTTCTGTGCCTTCTACATCTTGCAGTTTTAAAACATGAAACGTAATTCCCTTAATCCCTGGACATAGTTTACATTCTTGTAAATAACATAAATCAGATGGCTCAGAACACATTGTTGCATTTATTATTTGTGACCGACTTTCATCCAACTCTGTGACGTTACTCCCTCTAAAATTAATTAAGCTCGTAAGAAATAAATCATAATTTGCGCAATAGATACAGAGACAAACTTCTTTGATGGGGCTAAGTAAGACATACTTTGGTCGCAAACTATAAAATTTCGATTTTCCAATTCTCAATTCTGGATAATCATTTTTAAATACTTTATACGTCTCTTTTAAACTTCGAGTAAGAAAACGCTTAACTTTTTTTTCTTTTTTATTGTTAACTTTAATTGTAACAACGTCACATTTATTAGGACTTTGTCTTGAACAATTAAAATCATCATTTAAATAATATTCCATAACAATTTTTTCCATGTTTTCATCAATCGGATGGCCTGAATATGCATCTGGTTCTGAATAAATTCCTTTTTCTTTAACAAGATTTCTCGATTTGTTGATCATATACATTGTTATTTCTGGAAATAAAGATAAAATTTCATGTTTTGTAAAGGATGAAGGTAGCAAAGTCAGAATTTTTATTTTTTCTGATACCGTAGAACACTTTTGCAAGGCTAGACCAAGATTTTGTATCCATTCTGTACAATGGCATACAGTTGATTCATTTGCTGTTATAGAAACGTCATAAACATTGTTCAACTTCACATCAAGGGTATTAGACAATGTTGAAAGTATTTTTTTTCTTCTTTGGTACGTAATTTTCAATTGATTTTTCATGTATAAGATTTTTTTCTTTTAAGAGGCGATACAGAACCTAAGAAAGATGTACTTATTTCATTATTAAATTCTTCAATGCGTTCTGGAGTACTTGGTAAAAAATCTTCATCTCTATCAACTACGTTATCGGTAACTTCATTATCCGTTATAAATTCATTGTCAGTACTACTCACCAATTCTAAAGCACGATTGTAACAATGTTGACACAGATATGTAGAAGGTGTCAAAGGTAAATGAGGATAGAGGTGCTTCAATGGATGAGCAAGATTCTCAAGTTGTTTTAAACGTACGGAACTAGATTTGTAAATAATTTGTTTGTGTTTGTCTAAAAGTCTGCACATTTGATTCTCTCTGTTGAGTAATATTGAGACATCGTAGTTGAGTTGATAAGGTGTAAATATGTAATAATTTTCCAAAAGATGATGGTTTTAAATAAGACGAGATGTGTGATATATAGCAGAAACCGAACTTTTCTTTGTAAATGTTAAGTCAAACCATATCCATCTAGCGGACAAATGTACTAGTACATATACTCCTATAAGTAGGCGCACGTACATGTATATTACATACGCACAAAGATAAATATCTTTACATTGACTCTAATATCATTGACTATATATAAGCGTTAAGCGTGAAAAATTTGTTTGTGTGTTATCTCATTAGTGATCGCTATCCCAGGGAAAAAGTACCGAATCTCACAAATACGTCTAGCTAGGCATTACCGTCCTCTATCACGACAACAAAAATTGTGCAAAAAAAAACATGGGGTTTTCGAGAAAAAGGCACTTCTCTAAAAATGAATTTTTCAGTAAAAAGTGCATAGCTCGTGGATTTTTTATTTTTTTTTGAAAATGACATTAAGGCCGTTAAAGAGGGCTCAAAACTGAGTGAAATTATGTGTTACACGTTTAAAAGCTTGAAAAACTGCTGAAACAATAGCAGTCTGAAAATCACATTGAAAATTTTTTTTCTCAATGAAAGAATTTTCTCGGAATTTTTCGGTATCGCTGAACGCATGAAATTTTGATGAAACAAAAAAATAAAAAAACACGTGTAAAATATTTTTTCGAGTAGAACATAAATATTTTTATTTCAACATGATAGGTGAAATAGGCATACGCGGGCTGTCTGATTTGAGATGGATTCGGCCTTATATGTATTTATTTTTGTTTGTAAACACATGCACCTAAACACTGGCATTGTTTACTATATAAATGCGTTAAATCGGTATCTCATGCGCTCACTTCGACGAAATGTGTATTATATAACACATTAACTTCTAAATAAGGTACCGACTGTTTGTTATTTGTTTTATATCTGTGATTGATAGTGTATTAATAATTTCTGTAATTTTAATTTCTTTTTAAATAAAGCCTGAAGAGGTCGGGAGACCAGGCCGACGAAACGTCGCTTAACAAGTGAAATCAAAAAAATTTTTGACTTCATTCCATTGCCTCCATCCAATCGATTCTATACAAACACCATCCAGATACAACGGGAGTGCAATTTAATTTATATTCAACATACCTAAAATTTTATGAAATTTTATTAAATATATTTTTATATCATTTATATTACATTTTGAAATTTAGAACAATAATAAATTAAAAATAAATTATATGATTTATATTATCTTAAATATACCCTTGAATGTTTTTATAAGCTTTTTATTATTTAGAACCATATATATTTAGTTGTTCCTTTTATATATATTTTTGCTTTTAAACATTATATTGGATACATGAAAGAATTTAATATAATTTATTGTAAATGATTTTAAAATTAATATAATTTTATTTTCCTTAAATTTCAAATATTCCATTTTCATACTTAATAATAATTTACTTAATAATAATTTTCTTTTATTTCATTGAATTTTTATATTTATTACTTCTATATAAAATTTACAAAAATATTTATAAAAAAATAATTTTCAAATTTTTAATTAAATTTTCTTTAACATATCCTGTGACGTTTTTGTAAGCTATTTATAATATGGAAATATATATTTTTATTTTTTCTGTTATGTATATTTTTGCTTATAAACATTATATTGGATACGTGAAAGAAGTTAATGTAAAATAATAGAATTAAAAATTAATATAACTTAATACTATTTTTGTGAAATTTCAAATATTTTATACTAAAAAATTGAGTTTAAATTGTATATTGAAAATATTATGTTTTCTTTTGATTTATTTTATTTTTCATATTTTTTAATTAAATTTTGTAAATAATTTAAATCATATTCTATAAGTAAATTATTACAATAGTTATTTTACTTGTTTTCTTCTTTTTCATCGGTTTCTACTATTTCATTCAATTTGTCTAACTTTATAGCATCTTTTAAATTATATACTTCTATGTATTTATTTTGTGTTGGATCCCAAATTAACGGTGTTTGTATCATAGTAATATTGTTATTATATTCATTGATATAATTATTTAAATGTATTTCACATTCGTTTTGTTCATTTATATGATTCCGTAACTGTTCGTTTAATTCATCTAATTCACTTGCGTGTTGTATACTACTCACAATTCAATATACATATTTTGCACAGGATCCCATCTTAATAGACTAGGTTTTGAATCACCTTGTTCAACCATCTTATATTTTACTAAATAATAGTTAATTACATTAAGAAAAGTAATTTACATTAAATGTATAATTAAAGTAAATTTTAATTATATTATGTAATTAATTATTGTTTTATATTTTTTCTTAAATTATTTTGATCCATTATATTATGTCATTATTCTAATATCGTTAAGAAGATCATAATATTAAAATATCATATGAATATTTTATTGTATATTTATTAAGTTTTAAAATGTTATTATTTTATTTATACCATTATTAGTTTATTATATTATAATCTTATTATTTAAATTAATTATCTAATATTTCTTTTCAAACAATATTTGTTACTCCTATTTTATTTTCAGATTCATTTTGTGTATATATATATATATATATATATATATATATATATATATATATATATATATATATATATATATATATATTGTTTGGATTTTTACATCATGTAAGTGCTACGTACAATTATCCATGGGAAAATAATTGTTCTTTTTTAAATATTCCTACACTATTAAAACTTTGTCCTTGTGATTTATTAATAGTTATAGCAAATGCTAATACAATTGATAATTGTTTTCTATATAAAATGAATGGTAACGATGATGATTCACAAGTATTTAGTGTAATGCGTGGTATAAATACTTTATTTCCTTTATTTTCTCCAATAATTATTTCAGCTTCAATATTATATTTATATAAATTTGTGATTTTTAATCGTGTTCCATTACATAGTCCATCAACGATGCTAAGATTACGAATTAACATAACAATTGCATTTTTTTTAATTTTATTTCATATGGAGGTAAATCTTCTCGTATATTATTTAACATTTCTATCGGAAAATTTAAATGTATATTTTCATCCGTTTGATCTACTCCTTTATGTGTTGCATAATCTATACTCTAATATGTTACAATTTTATGTTCAATTAAGTTCAATATTTTATTATTTAATATATTTACTTGTTCATTATGTGAACTTAATATTACATTTTTTGAAAAATGATAATTTTTATTAATATTTTTATATATTTCATGACAAACATCATTTGTTTTCCATTTATCCGGAATTTTAAAGTGATCAATTTTTCCTTCTCCAATATCTAATAAAAATGATGCAAAAGCATTATCTTGAGTACGAATGTTTATTTTTAAATGGAAAGTTTTAAACAAAGGCCAAAGATAAGAATTTTTTAAAAATCTCGAAAATGTTTACGACTCAGCGCCCCCCCCGGCTATTCGCCCCCCTCCTCAGCGCCCCCCTCAGCGCTCACCTCACCCCCGCTCAAAATAACGTAAAAATGTGACTGGTTATACGTTTTTTTGAAAGAAATTGTTAGAGGCTTTAAATATTCCTTATTACATGTCCGATATATCTTCCATTTCTTCTAAAATGTTCCCGATAACAAAAACTTTTTGTCCTTTGATAATGTCCATTTCTTCAGAACAATGATAAAATTTTTAATAATATAAATATTCAGTGCTACTGACTATAGATTTATATCCTTCTTAAAGTTTATCCAAAGGAGTTATAGAAGTATCCACAACTTTGATATTATTATAATTTTGCACGTGTAAATATAATACATTATTTTGTTATTCTAAAATGTCCCCGATAACAAAAACTTTTTGTCCATTGATAGTGTCCATTTCTTCAGAACAATGAGATACTATCATGAGAGTGGTTATATATGGCTTTTGGCGAAAGATACCACTTAAAATAACAATCCAACGCGTCAATGAACAGTACCTCCAGAGTGACGTGCAAAACAGTTCGTCTCTTCAACCAATCTTTATAGTTAAATCAATTTAAACAAAAAAATAAATATACAAATAAATTAATATCAATATTATTACATAGAACTTGCGATACCCGAAAATTCTTCTAATTAATTATATTATGATTTATAACTGAAACAATTGAGGGGGGCTGGCTGAGGGGGGCGCTGTTGCGGGGCTGGGGGGAGGAGGCGCGAGGAGGTGGTGAGGGGACGCGAGGAGGGTGGCGAGGGAGCACGAGAGGGGCGAGGCGGGGCAAGCCTCTAACAATTTCTTTCAAAAAATCGTATAACCAGTCACATTTTTACGTTATTTTGTGGGGGGGGGGGAAGGAGGCGCTGAGGAAGGGCGAGGAGACACTAGGGGGGCGATGGGCCATGAGGGGGGGTGAGGGGGCGGTGAGTCGTAAACATTTTCTTACAACTATATAATATAGGTAGACATATATATATATATATATATATATATATATATATATATATATATATATATATTATTTCATTGTCTTCTAAAAGATTATGCGATTTATTTTTAAAATAGTCGTCTTCAAGTGTTATTTGCAATTCATTTTCAAAAAAATTTCTAACATAATCGATTTTCTTACATTTAGTTACCTGTCTGACAGGTTACATGTAATACGAATATTTATGTATTTATATTACGTATTAAATAAAAATTATTACTATGTATTTTGTATTATTATAAACTATTTACTTATTCAACAATACACAATATTTAATACAAAATTTCTGTGTTAACGATATATTTTACTATTTTAACGATTTCTTTATAAAAAGGCTCCTGAAGTAACTATCACTATGTAATACTAAAAGACTTATTTCAGAAAAAATATGCGAATGAAATACTCCATGGCTTTCAAAATTAGTTTTTCTCCCACGAATAATAAATTTTAAAACAATATTAAGTCATCTAAAGGTTCAAAAATAACTCTGCTGCACGATTTTTTTAATTTGTTCTAGCAGATAAACTTCACTAAAAATATTTCTTATGAACATTTACCGTACTAATTAAAAACTTTAATTTTTTAAGAGAACATTTTTTAATGTTACTGTTACTCTGCTCGAAAATGTAATACTATTTACTTTTTTGTAAAACGTGTTAAGGAAACCATAGAGTTGGAAAGTATAATTAATCTCATTTGGAAAAATCATTGTTGTACAACAAACCGTATACGTAATTCAGTGGATTCGATGAACAACCAAATGCTTCAGATAATTGAAAATAACCTTCTGTAGAATTATCCATTTTGCTGGTCACTTTTTTTTATGAATGTGCTATAAGGCCGAATCAATCAGGTAGTTCGCGCATGCCTATATCACCTATCATTTTGAAATTAAAATATTTATCTTCTTCTCCAAAAATTATTTGACTCGTATTTTTTAATTTTTTTGTTTCATCAAAATTTCATGCGTTCAGCGATGCCGAAAAATTCCGAAAAAATTCTTACTCAGAAAAAAATTTTTTCCAATGTAATTTTCAAACTACTACTGTTTCACTAGTTTTTTTTAAGCTTTTAAGCGTTAAATACATGATTTCACTCAGTTTTGAGGCCTCTTTCACGTCCTCTATGTTATTTAAAAAAATAAATAAGAAATGCACGAGCTATGCACTTTTTATTGAAAAATGCACTTTTGAGAAAAATGCATTTTTCTCGAAAAAACCAATTTTTTTGCTCAATTTTCTTTTGTCGTGATAGAGTACGTAAACACCTATCTAGACGTATTTGTGAGATTCACGAGTTTTGCTCTGGGATAGAGATCACTAATGAGATAACACACAAACAAATTTTTCACGCTTAACGTTTATATATAATGATATAACGATGATGTAACAGTCAATATAAAGATGTTTATCTTTGTGCGCACATAAGTAATACATTTGTCCGCTAGATGGCTATCGTTTGACTTAACATTTACCAAGAGAAGTTCGGTTTCTGCTACATATCACACTTCTAGTCTTTTTTAAAACTGTCATCTTTTGGATAATTATTACATATCAACAAATAATATAATTATTACACCTTATCAACTCAACTACGATGTCTCAATATTACTCAACGAAGTGAATCAAATGTGTAGATTTTTTACAAAGGCACAAAAAAATCTGTTACAAATCTAGTTCCTTACGTTTCAAACAACTTGAGGATCTTGCTCATCCATTGAAGCACCTCTATCATGATTTACCTTTGACACCCTCTACATAATGTGTAAAGATTGTTACAATCGTGCTTTAGAATTCATGAGTAGCAATGACAATGAATTTACAACGGATAATCAAATTAGCGATAACGTATTTTCATTATGTTTTATCAATAGGAGTCGTTTTTGCAATTTTTGGAAGTTTTATTTATTGATTTTCAATATTTTTTGGAGTTTCATTAAATGGGAAATGATTAAAAATTCAATTTATATTAATATTTATTGGGGTTAATTTAACTTTTTTTCCCCAACATTTTTTAGGATTAAGAGGTATGCCTCGCCGTTATTCAGATTATCCAGATTCATATTTATGTTGAAACGTAATTTCCTCAATTGAGTCATTAATTTCGTTAATTAGAACTTTTTATTTTTTTTTTATTATTTGAGATAGATTTATTTCTTTACGTTTATTAATTTTTATTAAAAATCAAAGAATTTCAATTGAGAGATTTATATTGTATCCTTTTTCTTATCATTCATTTAATGAATTGCCAAAAATTTATTTAAAGTTTTAAAATGGCAGATTAGTGCAATAGAGTTAAATTCTATGTATATAAATATAAATTTATTTTTAAAAATTTCAATTTGAGGACAATTTATACTTCAAGATTCAAATTCTGCTTTAATAGAGTTAATAATCAATTTTTATGATTTTGCTATAATAATTATTATAATAATTATAGTAATAATTATATATATAATAATTTTTATAATTAAAAATTTATATATTAATCGTTATTTGTTAAATAATCAATTTATTGAAATTATTTGAACAATATTTCCATTAGTATTTTTATTAAGTTTAGCTTTACTTTCATTAAATTTTTCCTCATGGTTACCTATAGCAATAGCAGCTCCTACTCCAGTTTCATCCTTAGTTCATTCTTCAACATTAGTTACAGCTGGAATTTACTTATTAATTCGATTTAATTATTTAATTATAAATAATGATAATTTATTGTTTTATATTTTAATTACTGGATTTTGGTATTTTGGTAGATTTTTTACCAAGTACTCCAGAACGCATCAAAGAATTTAATAATGAAATAAGTATATCTTTCTTAGGTTCTGTATCGCCTCTTAAGAGAAAAAATCTTATACGTGAAAAATCAATTGAAAATTACGTGAAAAAGAAGAAAAAAAAATATACTTTCAACATTGTCTAATACCCTCGATGTGAAGTTGAACAATATATATGACGTTTCTACAAAAGGAAACCAATCAACTGTATGTCGTTGTACAGAATGGGTACAAAATGTTGGTTTAGCCTTGCAAAAGTGTTCTACGCTATCAGAAAAAATAAAAATTCTGACTTTGCTACCCTCATCCTTAACGAAAAATGAAATTTCATCCTTATTTCCAGACATAACAATATACATGATAGAAAGAGCGAAAAGTTTTGCACAAGAAAAGAGAGTTTATTTGGAACCAGTAGCATACGCAGGCCATCCAATTGATGAAAGGACCGAAAAAATTGTTATGGGATATTATATAAATGATGATTTTAATTGTTCCAGAAATATATTCCTTATAAGAGTAATGTTAATACCGTTAAAATACATGTTAAAAAAGAGAAGAAAGTTAAAAGTTTTGTTACCCGAAGTCTGAAAGCAATGTATAAAGCTTTTAAAAATGATTATCCCGAATTGAGAATTGGCAAATTGAAGTTTTATATTTTGCGACCAAAATATGCCTTACTTAGCCCCATCAAAGAAGTTTGTCTCTGTATCTATTGTGGAAATTATGATTTATTTCTTACAAGCTTAATTAATTTCAGAGGGAGTAACGTTACAGAGTTGGATGAAATTCGTTCACAAATAATAAACGCAACAATTTGTTACGAGCCATCTGAATTATGTTATTTACAAGAATGTAAAATTTGTCCAGGCAGTAACGGAATTACGTTACATGTTCTGAAATTGCAAGATATAGAAGGCGCAGAAGAAATTACATATGCTTTGTGGGATAATGGAAACTTCATTAAAAAGCACTGTCAATTTCTGCTTTTAAAGATGAACTTTCGGTTTGGACCATAATGGTTAGTACTCTTATGTATAATTTTTTTTATTGAGGGTGTAATAAATTCGTACACCATAGATCCTTTCGAGCATCATAAATTTATTGATACACCGACGTTTCCAGAGTATAATTAACTCCCCTTATCAAGGCATTCAAGGTGGTATATCAATTTACAAATTTATAAAGCGGCTATTGCGTGGACTCCACGTGTCAAACAGTTTTTCTTTTTACAATAGCTTTTTAATAAATCACCAACATTTGTAAAGCAATACATGTTACAAATCAGTCGTTTAGTCATAACGTCAAAAGCTGTTTTACCCAGGATAATGTAATCTCACTGTCCAAAAGAGACAATAATCATATGTATGTAACAAATATACAATACTCATATGTATGTAACAAATATACAACGCAAATCTATAAAAGGAGAAAGAGAAAATGCTAAAAAGACTCACATCACTTATTTCTTTAAATAGACTTCGCTGAAAACTGGGCTGTAATTCATGATAAAGTTGTTCAAGGAAATCATTGGGTTAATGATCAAATTTCTATTTTCACAGCGTTATCTTATCAAGGGGATCTGACGCAAAGTTTCACAGTCACAAGTGATGATCGAAAACATGATTCAGTGTATGCTTTGCTAGCAGTAGAAAAAATTATATTGAAGAAGGTTGCAATAAAACGATCAACGAGGAACCAAGAAAAATTCATTTAAAACTTCGTTTATTGGCAGACGTTTCGGTACTAATGTCAATACCTTCATCAGGACTAAGAAGGGAAAAAATACATAGTTAAAACATATATACAGATTATTTTAAGCAAAAGAACCCATTAACACTTTTTTTGGCATTTTACTCACCTAATAAATTATCGAAAGTTTACACCATGGTTCGTAGACAAACATAGGTGACATTTAATGAAGACGCTAATGGTAGTAGTGATAAGTAAATGTTAATTGAATCTATTGGCCAAAGTTACTACCAATATTTGTTGTATGAGATGGGAAAAAATAAGTCAAACAACAAATTTTTAATTTTTCACATTAACAACGTTTCGGGCATCTTTTATTTTTGAATGTCCCTCTTCAGGTCACTAATAAACAAAAAGTAAATACAATTTTTTTATTTTTTACAACACGTATGAATAAATTAAGTAACAACGATTAATAAATGACACTTACAACGTCTATTTTTGATGTAGTGCGGAGAGCTGTCCGTTTGTCATAGTAAAATTGAGAGTGTGTGTACAATATACATATACGTGTAACAATGTTCATGTGGCTTAATGACGTATGTAAGTGGTTTAGGTGGGGCGCAGCCCACTCCGACGAGTTCAAAAACAAAGGAGAGGTGTCAAGAAAACATAACATAGAGGAATAGCTTAGAAGCGCGTTGCTATTAAATGGCTATAAGACTATAAGTCATGACTATATATAACTACAGTATATGTTCTCCTGATATCTGCTCAACCAAATTATGCCGTTTACATACTAGGAAGGAGATAAAAATTCAAAATTACTTATCATCACACTATATTCTTTAGGAAGTTTATTTATTTCAAATTGTTTATTCATAAAGTTCTTTTCTGTGTGTATATATAATGCTGCGGAAAATAGTCTTTTATCTTTATTAATCTCTTGGTCTAATATATTAACATTATCAAAGTTTATAGTATGGTTTTTCTCTATCCTGTGTATGTGTCAAGATGAATTTTTATCTTCTTCGATATATTTTTTATGGTGTTCTTTAATTCTTACACCAAGACGTCTACAAGTTTGACTAACGTAAGACGAACTACAATTGTTACAATTTATTTTATAAATAACGTTAGATTTCTCTGATTTTTGTCTTTGCCTAATACTATAATATTATTCATCCTATTCTGTCTGCTGAATATTACATTTGTATTTAATCTTTTAAAGAAATTTTTTGCAAAGCCTTCAATTTCTTTCACATATGGCAAACAAATAAAGGTTTTTTGTGCAATTTCTAATTTTTTTCAGTCGTTTTTTATTTCAATAAAATCTATTGGATAGTCATTTTTTGTTAAGACATTTTTGATAAATTTGATATTCTTTTTATGAAAGGAAGAATGTGCAAGTTTAATCGCTCTATCTATAAGAGAATAAATGATGGCTATTTTAGTACTCATCGGATGGTGTGAATTAAAATTTAAATATCTACCGGAAAAAGTGGGTTTTCTATACCAATCGGTAATAATTTTATTTTGTTCATTAATAATGATCTTAACATCCAAAAAGCTAATACTGTTATTTTGTAGTTTTTCAATTGTGAATTGTAGATTTTTATCGTAATTGTTAAATGTGTTTAATTTTTCTTCTATGTGATCTTTATGTATTCACAACAATACGTCGTCAACACATCGAAAATAAAATAGAGGCTTTTTACTTAACTGATTTATACAACATGTCTCCAGATCTTCCATAACAATATCAGATAAGACAGGGCTTATCGGGTTGCCCATGGCAGACCCAAAAGTTTGTCGGTAAAATTTATTGTTAAACTGGAAGTAATTGTTATTTAGAATGACCTTGATCACTTTACAAAATTCTGAGAGATTCAAATTAGTTCTATTATGTAATTGGTGCCATCTTTTTTCAATAGCTTGTAATACTAGATATTCTGGGACATTAGTGAATAATCTTACAACATCAAAACTAACAACTTCGTGATTATAAGGAATTTCTAATTTATCAATTTTTTCTTTTAGTTTAAAGCTTAACAATAAATTTTACCGACAAACTTTTGGGTCTGCCATGGGCAACCCGATAAGCCCTGTCTTATCTGATATTGTTATGGAAGATCTGGAGACATGTTGTATAAATCAGTTAAGTAAAAAGCCTCTATTTTATTTTCGATATGTTGACAACGTATTGTTGTGTATACACAAAGATCACATAGAAGAAACATTAAACACATTTAACAATTACGATAAAAATCTACAATTCACAATTGAAAAACTACAAAATAACAGTATTAGCTTTTTGGATGTTAAGATCATTATTAATGAACAAAATAAAATTATTACCGATTGGTATAGAAAACCCACTTTTTCCGGTAGATATTTAAATTTTAATTCACACCATCCGATGAGTACTAAAATAGCCATCATTTATTCTCTTATAGATAGAGCGATTAAACTTGCACATTCTTCCTTTCGTAAAAAGAATATCAAATTTATCAAAAATCTCTTAACAAAAAATGACTATCCAATAGATTTTATTGAAATTTATATAAAAAAACGACTGAAAAAAATTAAAAATTGCAGAAATACACAACAAATCTCAAATAACGAAAATAAATCCATTATTTGTTTGCCATATGTGAAAGAAATTGAAGGCTTTGCAAAAAAATTCTTAGAAGATTAAATACAAATGTAATATTCAGCAC
This sequence comes from Torymus aiolomorphi, assembly GCA_036365515.1. Lineage (NCBI taxonomy): Eukaryota > Metazoa > Arthropoda > Insecta > Hymenoptera > Torymidae > Torymus > Torymus aiolomorphi. The sequence goes on along the minus strand of CM070875.1, from coordinate 50,435,813 downwards.
ACAGAATAGGATGAATAATATTATAGCATTAGGCAAAGACAAAAATCAGAGAATTCTAACGTTGTTTATAAAAATAAATTGTAACAATTGTAATTCGTCTTACGTTGATCAAACTTGTAGACGTCTTGGCGTAAGAATTAAAAAACACCATAAATAATATATCGAAGAAGATAAAAATTCATCTTTTCACAAACATAGGATAGAGAAAAACCATACTATAAACTTTGATAAAGTTAATATATTAGACCAAGAGATTAATAAAGATAAAAGACTATTTTCCGAAGCATTATATATACACACACAAAAGAACTTTATGAATAAACAATTTGAAATAAATAAACTTCCTAAAGAATATAGTGTGATGATAAGTAATTTTGAATTTTTAACTCCTTCCTAGTATGTAAACGGCAGAATTTGGTTGAGCAGATATCAGGAGAACATATACTGTAGTTATATATAGTCATGACTTATAGTCTTATAGCCATTTAATAGCAACGCGCTTCTAAGCTATTCCTCTTTGTTATGTTTTCTTGATACCTCTCCTTTGTTTTTGAACTCGCCGGACTGGGCTGCGCCCCACCTAAACCACTTACATACGTCATTAAGCCACATGTACATTGTTACACGTATATATATATATACATATATATATATATATTGTACACACACTCTCAATTATTAGTATATATGTGAGCGTCCAGCAGAAACGGGCCACCGAGCGCGCGCGGTGCCTTTTTTCGAGTAAAAGGCGCTCTGTTTAACTCGTTCATAATCGTATGCTGCGTCTTTGAAAAAGAACCAAGCACCTACATCGATAGATTTTTTCCTGCTCTTTCCAATGGTGCCATTGTTTTTATTGCGAAATGCTTTCTTCCGGACGAAAACTCGAGTTGAATATTGAAAGCCATTTTTCTCAAAGTATATCAGGTTTTTTTTCAAAATAAACTACACCATTGGAAAGTACAACTTTTAAGCTTCAAAACCCTATCTTGGAGAAGTTGGAGAAATAAAGGGTTTAAAAGTAACAACATGAAAAAGACAACGCCGAGGGTCCGCGCGAGCGCCTCGCGCCCGTGCGTACGGCATTTTAAGTGCACGCTCTATTCAATTCGCTAATAATCTTGTACCAAGTTTCTGAAAAAAGAACTAAGGACATATATCGGTAGATTTTTTCCTGCTCTTTCCAATGGTGCTATTATTTTTATTCCGAAATGCTTCTGTTCGGGATTAGTACCCGAAGTGCCCGCTAGATGGCAAGCACCAAGCGCGCTACCTTCAATGAAAAACATCACCCCGCGGGCTTACATAGAGGCCTGCGTCGCCCACTAGCCAGGTGCTTTATGCACATGCCTTATTACTTTGCCCCTTTGTCTTACTGCCTTAATAAAAAGAGCTTAATAAAATGTCTAACATTTTAAATCGTTGCTGTAATCCATTTGATGAAATAAAGCATTCATCGAAACTTAGGTTTGTTTCCGATAAACTTAGAGCTTGTTATCCGCATTTAACTGATAGAGACAAAATATGCGATTCTTGTCGAATAAAATCTAATGCTATTATGTCCACGCATTGGCATTGTAAGTTACAAAACATTTTATATTTACAAAAAAGAAAGGGCGAAATAGCACATCGCGTGTATTAATCCGCCCTTGAGCATAGCGTAAAAAGTTCGAGCAGCCGCTGTCTTTTTGATCTTACTAGTTTTGAACTTTTCATGTTTAAACTTAAAAATATAATATTTTATAGTTTAAGACTTGTACTTTCGAAGAATATAATTCATTTTAAAGAAAAGACTGATATTTTATTGAAAAAATAGAGTTTAAACATTCAAATAGAATTTTCAACTAGAAGGAAGCATTTCGGAATAAAAATAATAGCATCATTGGAAAGAGCAGGAAAAAATCTATCGATATATGTCCTTAGTTCTTTTTTCAGAGACTTGGTACACGATTATTAGCGAATTGAATAGAGCGTGCACTTAAACGTACCGTACGCACGGGCGCGAGGGGCACGCGCGGACCCTCGGCGCTGTCTTTTTCATGTTGTTACTTTTAAACCCTTTATTTCTCCAACTTCTCCAAGATAGGGTTTTGAAGCTTAAGAGTTGTGCTTTCCAATGGTGTAGTTTATTTTGAAAAGAAACATGATATACTTTGAGAAAAATGGCTTTCAATATTCAACTCGAGTTTTCGTCCGGAAAAACGCGTTTCGCAATAAAAACAATGGCGCAATTGGAAAGAGCAGAAAAAAATCTATCGATATAGGTCCTTGGTTTTTTTTTCATAGACGCAGCATACGATTATGAGCGAGTTAAACTGAGCGCCTTTTACGCGAAAAAAGGCACCGCGCGCGCTCGGTGGCCCGTTTCTGCTGGACGCTCCCATATACGAGATTTTCGGATTTAATTTTTACTGTGACAAACGGACAGCTCTCCGCACTATATCAAAAATAGACGTTGTAAGTGTCATTTATTACTCGTTGTTGTTTAATTTATTCATACGTGTTGTAAAAAATAAAAAAATTGTATTTACTTTTTGTTTATTAGTGACCTGAAGAGGGACATTCAAAAATAAAAGATGTCCGAAACGTTGTTAATGTGAAAAATTAAAAATTTGTTGTTTGACTTATTTTTTACCATCTCGTACAACAAATATTGGTAGTAACTTTGGCCAATAAATTCCATTAACGTTCAAGCATAGGTGACGTCGATCATATAATGATATAGCACATAGTGCAACGTCTGTGAGCGGATTTTATTTAACTAGAACAATTTGAAAAGAATTCGAGTTTGAAAATTTGATTTTAAGTTAACGAAAATGAAAATTTATACGAATATAACAATAAACAGCTAGAACTCTTACCCATCCTGCACTCTGGAGTCCCATTTTTCGACAATGAGAGAGAAGCGAAATTTCCGGGGTTTATATATCCACAGGAGGGGCGTTAATTTTCGCAAATTCAAATTACAAATTTTGAGAGTGGGAGGAGAGGAAGCGCGCCAGCAAGTAGCGTACTGGAGATCGTACGACTAACAGCGTTTATTGTTATTTTCATTATTGCAGATGTGTCTATTGGTTGTTTCAACCATGGAGTAAGAGAAGGAGACGTAACTCCAGCGTACCAAAAGTGAGCCGATTTTCCCGTCGGAATTCGCCAGGTCCGCTCAACGGAACAGCCTTCCCCTAAGTGGTTTCAGCGCCTCGCGCGGCACCTGACGAACTATATAACTTTTGTGTTCGTCATGTAGTTGATATGTAGGTTACAATTACCATATGAAAATATTATGCTACAAAAAGAATTTTTTTTACAGAAAATCCTCGTAATAAATGTAAATATAATCAATAACGATAACAAGAGTATAACAATAAAGTCAAGTAAGCGTGTGAAACATAAGTAACTAAATCTCTAATTTATCTTCAAACATCAAACCCAAACCCCCAAGAGATAAGGATGATCATAAACCATCTCGAGTTTATATTCGTACATCGTTTCGGTAGTCGAGGTGGTTAAAGAGTTAGTCTTTTTGCGTTCAAACTTTTTGATTCGGGATCAATTCCCGGTACGGTATTTTTTTTTCTTTTTTTAATTCACTTTCAAAAATATTGTACAAATGTGACGTATGATTTAAGTACTGTATTAAAAATGAAATAAATTATTTAATGAAATTCAGCGCATTTAAATGTTATCCAGGCATAAGCATGCGACGGTAAATGTTGTTTAATGTGTTTTATTTATTTATTTATTTTTGAAATAAACTATTTAGTTATAAAAGGACATAAAAATAATTTTTCAACGTAAAGTATAAACAAAATAATGAATATTTATTTCTTTAAAATAATCTGAAAATTATAATATTTACAATACATTTATTCTTTGGTCTCTTTTAAATGTACTTTTTTTCAATTTCCTTTTTTTGTCTTTGTTGTTTTTCTTTTTTTCGTTTCTTTTGCTTTACCTTTAACTTTTTTCATTTTTCTTTTCCGTTTATTTTTGTCTGCATTTTGATGAACAATTTCATCAGCATGGTGATCAGGTGCGTAGACAAGTTTTGCTAATTTTCTTTTCTCTCTCGTCCTTTCTTTCTCTATACTGTCATTTTTATTACTCTGCTTCGCAATAAAAAACATTCTGGTGGTTAAAAAAAACATACTATTCTATTCGTAAAAACCATCTTATATAAGTCACATCCAACGAATGGTAATGGAGCTAATTCATCTACAGTTGCCATAATGTTGTGTAAAGTTTCAGAGCAAACTTGTTCATTATTTAATACTTTTAATGTTGCTCTTTTAAGTATTGAAATTAGGTCAAAAAGTTTTGTTGAGGGCTCATACAAATATCCTTTAGATTTCAAACTAATTAATTTATAATGTTCAGGAATACTGTCATTTTGAGCTAAGCGAAGGCTTGAAATGCACTCTTCGCATAATGTATTGCCTGAAAGAAAAACGTATTTATCAGGTTATCTAAGTAAAAATATTTCTGTTTGCGCAAAGATAGCCGGTATGCAGTTTTTAATAAAAGTATAGTATGTATGTGCTATGAATAATTAGCCCTGCAAAAACTATCTTATTAAAATAGATTCGATCCGATTAAAAAATCCAACATGAATTAATCGGAAATCTTAATACGAAAATGCCAGATTTGAAACTATTAAAATTGATTCATTTAAATCAGTTTTTGTCAGAAGCAATTGATATTTTTATCACCTTATTAAATCCGATTTGACTCATATTAAAGTTTGAATTTAAAACTTAAATATAAATTAAATCAGATTTAATAAGGTGATAAAAATATCAATTACATCTGATAAAAACTGATTTAAATGAATCGATTTTAATAGTTTTAAATCTGGCATTTTCGTATTAAGATTTCCGATTAATTCATGTTGGAGTTTTTAATCGGATCGAATCTATTTTAATAAGATAGTTTTTGCAGGGAGTCGTTACCTTTCTTTAACCTAGCAAATCGAGAACCTTTCCGCGCCACGGATCCTGAAACATATGCCAATACGTAATCGGAAGTTGAACACTGAAAATAATCGTGTTCTTCCATGATTTCAGCTGCATCTATTATGACTTCAGTATTTAAACCTTTATCAAGGATGGTATCTATCTGAGCGTTCCATTGCTCCTGCCTTTCGCTTACTGTTGTGATATCTTTGATATCTATCAAAACTTTAACAATATCACCGCTAGAAACGTTGGAAGCTTTTGGAGGTTTAACCAAAGAGTATGTCGATACTAATTTATACATTTGTATAAATAGTGACGAGTCTGGGTGATCGTTAGATCCACAACAGTGGCGCATCATTCCAAAAAATCTCTAGGATAAAACATTTTTTTCATAATGTAAGTAAGTGCATTATTTGAAAATAATAATTTAAATTTAGCAAACATATTTTCATAGAAAACAAATTATAATAATTATTAAATGATGAAGTAGTTGTCGAATCTAATTATGAATAGTTTCTAGGAATAATTAGAAAATGCATAAAGAAAATATCAATTAATTTAATAGTGAATTACTTCAAGGTTATCTTGATTCAGTCTAGCTGTCATCAGATATTCAAACCCGCATTCATCAACAAGAAATTTACAAATTTCTAATGTAGCTTAAAGAGAAATTTCCAATCCGTAACAAGTAGAATCTGTTATGAATTTGTACTCATTCTTTTCATTTTTAGCCTCCTTTTCCCACTCTTGTAAATAATTTAAAAAGCTTTCTATATTCTGCAATATAATTGTTTTTAGAATTATTCAAATAAATGTTTAATGATTTTATTCGACATATGCACACCTGCCACATGTCATTTCCTGGTTTTAAAGTGTTTAGTGGCGTTCGACTATTCATGGTAGTTATTAGGCCCTTAATTCTCCGGCAAAACTTAATTACTTTCACAATCATTTAAATCTGGATGTCTTTCTTTCAATAACTCCATTGCGTCAGCAACTCCAAAAAACTAAAGAACTTCAAGTTCCACAAATATAAAAATTGTAAATAGTATTGTAAATAAACATTGTAAAAAAAATTGTAAATAGTATGGTGAATAAACATTGTAAAAAAAATTGTAAATAGTATTGTAAATAAACATTGTAAAAACTATTGTCTTTACATTGCATGCGCAAAGTGCAACTTCGTGTACGTGTTAACGCTTGTGATGCAAAATAGATCGTACGTAAATGTACGTAACATCTACGCTTATGTTATCTACTATACTGTATATATACACGAAGTAGTAATATAATATTTAAGTTTTTGGATGTCTGCATCCATACACTCGAGCAAATAATAATACTTAAGTTCCACTTGTACCTACGTTTGGAAACGCAATGATAAGAAGTATAAATATAATTTTCAATATACATGTGATTATTATGATTATCGCAGGAGTATGTGATTGGCACTCTCACTTTGTACGATGCAACTATGTCACACTCGTGCCAAACTCATTTATCTCACTAGGTATCGAAAATGTACTGTTGATTTGTAAAACACAATATAGTGTTATTTCTTTTATAATATTTAATTAATTATTTACAAAATAGTGGTTTATGCAATAAGGGCGTGAAGTACACATCTAAAGTTTCAAAAAAATTTCACTTTACACATCGACTTTACGCACAACATTGAAAAATAGTAGATTATGCACCGAGGGATTCTTCATTAATCCGTGGTGCACATACTAATTTTCTCCACAAGGAGCGTAAAATGCGTAGGCTGTTATTCGCCCACAGGGCGTACAGTATGCACTTTACGTGCCGTGTGGAGAAAAAATGTAAATCTATTTATATCTTTATGCAGTAAGAAAATACCATACAGAAATAAAAAAAATTAAAACGGTTGATATAACTTTACCTGAAAAGCGAGAGCAACATTCATTTTTTGATAGTATTGTGGGTTAATGTGCTCTTCTCGTAAATGGTAATTAACTTTTAAATTAAAATCCTTTGGACTTTCTATAGCTAATAAAGCGTACCAGTGTTTTAAGGAGATTGATCCGTCGGAAGTCTGCAATTATTATTAATAAAAATACTGTATAATTTTATGAAATGTAATATTATTAAGTTTAAGGAAACGATAAACCAACCCAAAATTTATCATATTTATTTAGCGTTGAAAGGACGTTTTGTAAACATTTAATTAAATGTGGAAAGTCGGAGAAGAACCATAACCGAAGTTCGGGGTCAACTACGTGTTCGACGCTAACATTGGTCTCTGTCACGCCAAAAAGATTCCACATAGATCGGTTCCAGCTTGCACCATCACTGGCAACTGCGTCTACTTTCAGCACAGCTCTTTCGGCTAATATAAAAGCTTCTAATATAATTTGGTGCAAAACGGTACCATTAGCACTACCTTTGCTTAAAAAGCACCCTGACGTTTGAACCCATTTCCCTTTAAAAGGTTGAAACATAATCACCAACACGTGATCATCTTTTTGATTCTGTTGATGCTTTGGAGTATATTTTCCAAGATTTGTAAATCCTTCAATTTCAAGTGTTCGCCGATTAAAATTGAGTGTTTTCGACAGTTTCATCTCATCAAGGAGTAATATACCTGTAACAAATATAAAAAATTGCTCAAATATAAAATATATTTTCATAACAATATCATTGTCAGAACCAAATAAACATAGATATTATAGTAATTATTAACAATTCTAGATATATTAAATAAACATCAACACCAAAGAAATAAACCAAAAGGTAAAGAGTTATTGTCTCTTTAAAATTTTGTAATTAATGTGGCACAGACGCCTGTATAATGTTTTATTATATATTTTGCAATAATATTTCTATACAGAATGAAAGTTTATCTCATTTTAGTTTTCTAGTAATTAATACATTCAAAGAATAGTACACTGAGAGAAGAATATTGTTATAGTTAACATATTTATCTATTTGATTAGAATTGCAATATTGTAACTGTTACAATATCAATGTTTACCAGTAACATAATACGGTATGTTAACTGTTACAATGCCTATATTTGGTCATATTTAAACATACGCATGTTAACAGTTGCAATGCTATTGTTATGTGTTCGTCTACCATCATCGAACATAAGAACAAAAGCGTTGCCAAGCGACTAGTTTGTTGTTCTCGATTCGAGTTAATTAGTTGATTCGAGATGTTGTTGTTGATAACATGTTTTATTGTGTGTGCTTATGATCTTAAATAAAGTTATGTGTTATTCTTTTGTAATTATGGTTATTATTAATTATTGTAAGTGTGTGTGAGTGTAACACTATGTTAACAGTAAACAAATCCTTCTCTCAGTATACATTATGCAACAAGGGGCGAAAGTAGTAAATTTTTCCCGTGGGTGGGTTTACTTCCCGAGCAAGAAAATTTTTCCCAAAGGTATACGAGGGTATCCCTCGCATCGCTTGCACAGTAACCATCCGAGAGAAAAATCTTCTCACGAGGGCAGTAATCACGAGAGGGAAAATCTACTTTCGTCCCGTATTGCATATTACTATTTTATTCCATTCTCGACCGTGGCCACTTTTTGACCCTGAAAAGCGGAGCCGATGCGGTATTTTTATTTGTTTATTTTGTAATTAAATTTCTTTATTTTTTGTAGAATACCACTAGATGTATATCAGTTTATTATAAAATGAATAGTTCGTCTGTAATAAAAATTGTTAAAGAAAAATATGTCAATTTTACTTTCGCCCTTGTCTTGGCTGTTTCAAAACGACTTCTCTTATTTGAAATAAGCTTTTTTACGTAAAACTCGATGTTCCTTCGGTATATGATTTTCAAATAATATTGTATTGTATATAATCAATATAATAAATTATATTGTAGTAAAATATTATAACTTACCTCGTACATATCGAGGATTCATAGTCTCAGTTTTCATGTTTAAAATTTTGAATACGGTTTGGTTGAACCAGTATGTTCCTTTCATGGCTTTCATATAGGGACTAAGAGTTTCCAAAGTAGGTAGGGATAGAATTTTATGCGTTCTCAAATGATCATAAGTTTTTTTGCTTTTAATTCGCAAAAGTAAGCATTCGTAAATCCATTGATTTGTATACCTTATACCCCTGCTGTCTTTGACTTTGGAAGCATTAAAACATGCTTCAATAGCAAACTGTTGACTTTCAGGTAATTTCTCACAAGCAGTTTGAACTGCCTTAACATCGGCATTAGCACATTCATTTTTTATAAAAGCGATTTTCTTTTTTCAAATTGGAAATCTAAAATACACCCATGATTAATGTATGTTCATATTACCATTCTAAACATAAATTCTTAGTTTATGTTACATAGGCGCGCACTATTATAACGTAATTTTTACTTTATCCTATCCTCCTATCTTAAAAAAATTATGGATTTGTTGTGATATCATTTTATTCGTGATTTGATTAGTGGGTTGCTAGGTTACAAAAACGAATGTGGTATGCGAAGCGCGCATAGATATGACTAGTATTAAAAAAATTATAGGTTTATTATGATATAAATTTATTTATTTGGTTGGTCGGAGTTAATAAAATTAAAATGGAGCGAAGTTTTGCTAAAATTACGGTGCGCGAAGCGCTTTTAGAGATGACTAGTACCTTTAAAATAGTACATGTCGATACAAGTGTGCGAAGTGGGTCATTCTCGACAACACGTAAAGCGAGGGTGACAAAAACACCTGTGCAATGATCATCATCTTCGCGCACGTGTATCGAACTCTATTTTTTTTAACGGAATGTGTGAAACTCGCCTTTCTGCTTGTTTTGCGTGCGCGAGAAGGCCAGTTTCGCACACTCCGTTAAAAAAAATATATACAATTGTCATTACCTTTTGATTTATCCTTTTTGTTTTAGATTTCAAATACTTTACTTTCAATAATTTGTCTTTATTTTGCTCTTTTAGCTTATGTACTTTTTGGATTGCATTTACTTTATCTCTGATGCTTGATTTTGTAGCACTGCATCCACTGCATTGTACTATCTTCGGACCCGATAAAATCTTATCTTTGTTCCGAAGTATGTAACCAAGACAATTTTCTGCTCTAAAATTTAAGAAAAATTAATATTAAAAACATATTTCAAGTAAACATTATTTTACTTTATAAAATGTATGAATAAAATAATATCAAGGAGCGCGGGAGCGCTCCGAAGGCAAGTATAGAAGAAGCCTGAAGGTCGACCGTGCTACATATACAGTGAAATGGATGCCCGAGAAATTGAAATATTTACTGCAATTTTCAATCGCTTTTATATTCACCCAAATTAAAATAATAGCACGCTATTTTATCATACTATGTTGCACAAAAAGTTTCATGTAGAAAGATGTTCTCATATTAGAGATATTAAATAGTGAACAATTTTATGTCTGGTTTCCGATTCTAAAATTTCCCCATGTTTCTCCATAAGATTCATAAACTATACACTTTTCTTCCGACCGTACATACTATAGCATTTTTGTCCGACCATATATACTAATAATGAATGAATGGCGATGACGACAGAACAGAGAGAGAGAGAGAGAGAGAGAGAGAGAGAGAGAGAGAGAGAGAGAGAGAGAGAGGGAGAGGGAGAGAGAGAGAGAGAGAGAGAGAGAAAGAGAGAGAGAGAGAGAGAGAGAGAGAGAGAGAGAGAGAGAGAGAGAGAGAGAGAGAGAGAGAGAGAGAGAGAGAGAGAGAGAGAGAGAGAGAGAGAGAGAGAGAGAGCATCAGCGCCAGCGCCAGAGTATGTATAGCAGCTCTGCTAATCATGGCCGTCGTCGTACCTACTAATATGGTAGTAATGATTAGGAGAAGGAGGTTCGAAAAGGAATATTGAAGAATCGGAGTCACCGGTTTTTCTTTTTAATTTTTATTAAAAAAAAATATAAAAAAAACTTCAGGGCCTCGCCCCTCTTCAACTGGTCCGGGAATACGATCGGCGCCCCTTGTGACGAGCTTGCTTGGGGCAATGTTTAGACTTTTTCACCCCAAGCTCGCCACACATGAAGCACCGGGGGATCGCGTTACTCTCGAGCGCATCCCGAGCCGCTCGCTCTTCTTCGAGCGCCCTCCTAAGGCGCTCTTCTTCTTCTTGGAGACGGCGCTGGACCTCTTCCTTGACCCGGCGCGCCGTCTCCTCCGCCTTTTCCCTGGCTCGCCTGGCCTCTTCCATGCGCTCCTGCGCACGAGCCAGGCGAGCCTCCTCCGCCTTTTGGAAGGCTGTGCGGCGCATCCTGGCGGCCCTGGCCTCTGCGGCGGCGGCGAGCTCTTCGCGCCGGCCTTGGGCCATTCCGACCCATTTGCCGGCTTGCCGCTCGCCGGCCTTACCGTGGCACTGGAGAAAGACCTCCAGTGCGGCCAGGGCAACATCCTCCGCAGCGCGCGAGGACTTGCTGAGGCGCCGCGCTTCCTCGAGGGCCTTCTCCACTGGGACCCAGCCCGCACCGACTTCATCACTCGGTGCCCACTTGGGGGCCTGGGTCGGAGAACTCTCTTTACTTTCCTCGTCGGCTCGAGCTGCGCCGGCGTTTCCTTCCGGCGCCATTTCTGAGGCTCGGACCGACGCCTCTTGCGAAAGCCGTTCTTCCCGGCTTTCCTGTTGCTCCTTCGGGGGACGAGGTCGCCGAAGCGGACTGGGATCGGCCTCTGCCCAGGCCGGCTCCGAAGGTCCCTTTCTTGGCTTCGGCGCCTCTATCTCCTCGATCATGACGGTGGAGGGCTCTTCCACTGGCTGGGGTGCCAGTGTCACAGCGTCGATGCCCTCCACGACCTGCTCCAAAAAATCGATGCCGGCGGGGTCAGGATTGCACTGGATTAATCCAGAGATCACCTTCTTCGCCGTCTCCGCTATTTCGGGAGTCAGGCCTTGCATGTCCTGAAACAGGTAAATCGATCCCGGGGAGGAGTGAGATTGAGGACTGGAAAATTAAGACGAACACAGGTTAGTACGTACGACACAAGTTGGACGGCACAATTATTGCTTTTTATACGCTCGGGTTCTACGAGGACTAATTAGTCCGGCATCAGCAGGTACGGGCTTCTTCTTCGAACCCTTTGGCCTCCCTGGGCCTCGCTTGGGTTCTGTTGGACCGGCCACACGCATAGGCCGGCCATCGCTCGCACGCTTTCCTGGCCTAACTAATAGCGCGGTCTTACGAGGTGGACCGCGCCTCTTAGCCGTCGCCCGAGGCTGTACATTCCCCTGGCTAACTCTGTGGCCCTCTGACGTGTTACGTTTGGCTGAAGAGTCCCTCGCTGGTAGCGACTGGGCTACTTCTTGACTACTTTTGTCCAAGTAGTTCTTGGGCTCTCCTGCGGAGACGTATCTCTTGAGTTGCTGCGCATGGACGGGACGTATCGTTCGACCATCCTCACCTTGGATCTCATAGGTGTTTTCGCCTAGAATATTCACAATCGTGTAGGGCCCCGCGTACTTCGGGGCTAATTTGGCAGAAATCCCCTCAGCTGCTGAGGATAGTACCTTATTCTCTCTCCATACACGATCGCCTAGACAGAATTCTGGAGGTCGACGATGAGCGTCATAATATTTGGCTTGTCTCGCCTGCTCCGCTTGCGCGTCGGCCGCCGCCCGAACGTGCAATTCGCGGAGCTTGTCCATACGTACCGCCCAATTGTTTATCGCCTCTTGCTGCCCTTGCTCTTCGGCTAACCTGTCTTCCTCCCGCCTTAGTGTCTTCGATGGGTCAGGTTGTCGGCCGTAAATAAGCATGGCAGGACTTATCTTTGTGGAGCTGTGTTCGGCAGTATTGTACGCGGACGCCAGCTCATTCAGTTTCTCATCCCAGGACCGGTGATTTTCCTCTGCGTAAGACATAATCATTGTCTTCACCGTTCGATTCACACGCTCGACAGGATTGGCCTGAGGGTGATACGGAGGTGTAAACGTGTGATGCACGTTTCTCTCCTTTAAGAATGCCTCTAATGGTGCATTTTTAAATTCAGTCCCATTGTCTGAGAGAAACACCTCCGGGACTCCGAATCGCAGACATACTCGCTCGTTGAGTCCCTTAATTACCGATTTACCATCTGCCCTTTTTATCGGAATTACTTCAATCCAGCGTGTGAACAAGTCCTGGAATATGAGAATGAATTCGTGGCCGTGCGTGGTTTTTGGGAGGGGCCCCATAATGTCGCTGGCCACGATTTGCCATGGACGCTCTGTAATTCGGCGTCCCATGAATCCTGTTGGAGCGCGCTGTTTGACTTTGCACTGCTGGCAAATTTGGCACTGGCTCACGTATCTGGCTATATCACGAGACATGTGTGGCCAATAATACTTCCGCTTTACTCTTTCTAGCGTTTTCTCGCGGCCCAAGTGCCCAGCAGTTGAAAAGTCATGGCATTCTCTCAGTACTTCGCGTCGCTTTTCGTGAGGGACTGCTAACTTTCATGCATCATCGTCGCCGAGAGACTCGTCTATGACTTCATTTGGTTCGTACTTGTACAGTCTCCCCCCCGCCAGCTTGAACGTGGAGAAGTCTCGCGGCCGCTGTTGAACCTCTTTCACAATTTCGAGGTACCATTGGTCGTTTGTATCGCGTTCGAGCTCTAATGCGGCGACCGCTGGCTCCTCTTCCTCGAACATCCGCGAAAGGGCATCTGGGGCATTGTTCAAAGAGCCCTTTCGGTGTTCGACTGTGAAACTGTGGTTTTGTAGTTCCAAAGCCCATCTTGCTAACCTGCCTGATGGGTTTCGGAGATCACGGAGTCACTTCAAGCTGCTATGGTCCGTGATGACCTTGAAGTCATAGGCCTCTATATATGGACGGAACTTTTTGATTGTCCAGAGAATTGCTAGACACTCTCGTTCCGCCACGCTATAATTCCTCTCGGCCGCGCTCAGAGTTCGACTAGCGAACTCTAGGACTCTTTCGTCGCCGTCTATTATCTGGTATAGCACCGCTCCAAGTCCTGTATCGCTCGCATCAGTTTGCACCACGAACTGTGCGTTAGATACCGGTCTGTGGAGAATCGGTGCAGAAGCAACTAGTATTTCCGATCCTTTTTCGTTAGTTCGGTCAGTGGTTCACAATTGTGGCGAAGTTTGATAAAAACTTTCTATACCATGAGGCCATTCCTAGGAAGCGTCTCAGCTGACGGAGGTTTTTCGGCACCGGATATTCCATAATGGGCTTTATTTTTTCGGGGTCTGGTTTAAAACCATCCCTATTTACTATGATCCCGAGATATTGGACCTCATAGCGACAGAAGACACTCTTCTCGCGATTTATTGTGAGGCCCACACGTCCTTTATCCTATCTAGAACTCTTTTTAGAACCTCTTTATGCTCCTCGAATGTTTCTGTGACTACTATTATGTCATCGAGATATGAGTAAGCAAAAGGTTCGAGTTCGGGGCCGATGACTTTGTCAATCAGCCTCTGGAAGGACGCTCCGGCATACGAAAGACCGTAGGGCATTCTTGTAAATTGAAATAACCCTTTGCCTGGCACGGTGAAGGCCGTAGTCTCTTTGGACTCCGGATTTAGTGGTATTTGGTGGTACGCACTACTTAAATCCAACGTGGATATGTATCGCGCTTTCTGCAGTTTGCGTAAGATACTCTCCATGTATGGTAACGGATATGCGTCTGGCCTTGACGCTGCGTTCACTTTTCTGAAGTCCACACAGAAACGGAACTTCCCGTTGGACTTGCGTACCATTACCACGGGGCTTGACCAGCCGCTTGTCGAAGGTTCTATTATACCCGCGAGTAGCATTTCCTCCACCTGCTTGTGCATCTCTTCCTCGAGTTTTCGAGATACTGGGTAGTACTTCTGTTTTATGGATCTTGTGGAGCCGACGTCTACTGCATGCTCAACCCACGAAGTACACCCTAATGGTGCCAGGCCGTTTCCCATCAGCTCAGCTACTAAAGCTTCCGCTTCCTTACGCTGCTCTTCTGTTGGGTCCGCCAACCCTATAGCTGATACGGAGACGGTATTATTGGCGGTTATGGAGGCTACTTCTAACTTTACGCTTGCATCATCATCTTTGAGATGCAGCGTATTGTCAGTGGGGTATAAGACGGCGCTAAACTTCTTAATGAAGTTCACCCCCAAGTAGCACTCCGTGTCTAGGTCTGGCATGATTGCGACGCGCACATCCTTGCACACGCCTGCCACGACCATGGGTAGATTCACATAGCCAACCACTGCTATGCTCTGCCCATTAGCTACCCGTGCCGTTAGGCCGCTGGCCGGGATTAATTCTTTTCCACAGGCTGTAGCGAGCTCTAAGCCGATGGAATTCATCCCAGTCCAGG
Source organism: Torymus aiolomorphi (assembly GCA_036365515.1). Lineage (NCBI taxonomy): Eukaryota > Metazoa > Arthropoda > Insecta > Hymenoptera > Torymidae > Torymus > Torymus aiolomorphi. The sequence goes on along the minus strand of CM070875.1, from coordinate 50,420,579 downwards.
AAGCTCCAGTATCGAAGAGTGCCCGTAGCCTGTAGCCGGCTACACCTACTTGAAGCCACCATCGCGAGCATGTTTCCTGGTTAGTTTCGTTCTGCTGAGTCGCGGGCACTTCTTCGCTCTCTCCTTCAGGCAATTGGACCGAGTTACCCTCGGTCGCTGATGTGAGAGCTGGGGGCGGGCGTGTGGCCGTGTTTACCTGCCCCCTTGGCCATTTCCCTGCTGGTTTCCGGCAGCATTGGGGTTGCGGTCGCTTTCCCTTTGCTCGTTGCCGTAACCCCTTCGGTACTCTGGCCTTTGTGGAGGTCCATTACTCCTTGGACTTGGCGGCCTAGCCTGGTGGGTCGAGCTACTACCCCCACTAGGCTGATTATTACTTTGCCCGCCTTCCCGCTGCCTGTTCTCCCAATTATTCTTTTTCTTGGGCTTCTTGAACGACTGCGGTTTGGCGTTTGCCCACTATTTCCGTCGGTGCCTTTCTTTGTCAAGCTTGACAAACACTCGGCCATCACCCGACGGAACATAGCCTCGAGGCTTTCTCGAGGCTCCTGCTGTTGGTACCCCATCGCCGCCACTCCTGGATTCTGCTTTTTCCGCTGATCCGTGGTTGGCTCTGTAGGTACGTAGGCAAACTCTGGCAAGTAAGTGCGCTCTGGCGGTGGTGGCGAGTGATACATCTTATCTGCCGCGAGCGCTAATTCGGCCTCCCGGGCTAAATCCAGGAGCCCTCGGTAATCCGTAATTTGATTACGCATCACCATTTTTTGCAGTTCTGGCCGCATGTTCCGGTGCAACATGTCCAATTGTTGGGGCATGCTAGGCACCGGAACTAACTTGAGAATCAAGGCTTGCAGATTCACTACGTAATCTCTCGTGAGTTCGTTTCTGCCTTGAGTCCTCGCATTTATCTCCGCTAGGATTCGCTGTTGATGGCCCCTGTCACCGCCATACATGTGTATTATGGCCTCTTGGAAGTCTTGCCAAGATCGCCACGTATGACGGTTACTCCTATACCAGGTGGCCGCTACTCCACTCAGGAGCTCTGACAATGACGAGAGTACTTCGTCGTACGTCAGATTTGTTAGAGCTCGACATTCCTCTACTCTCGTGAGGAATAACTCAACGCTCTGCTCCTTCAAGGACCCAGAGAAATTGATGTGCCATTTCCTTACGATTTGGCCAACATCACAGTTCGTCTGTTGAGGCACGTACGTCTGCCTCGTAGACTGGTCCAGTGTAGCGCTCACCCCCGCCTGACGCTGTGTAGGATTTCTTCCGCTATTCCTCCTAGCGTACCTTGGCGATTCAGTATTGGGGCTGCTGCTGTCAAAATTCACATATGTGAACGTGTCCTGAAAGTTCACATGTGGTGATCCTCATCCCCTGCCCGCACTCGGTAGTTGGACTCCCTCCAAGCGCGTGCTTGAGGGGGGGTGTCGAGCTTCTTGGAGTATTCGCACACTCTCTTTGAGCTCTTCCACCTCTTTGACGAGTCTATGGATCACCGACAGCAGCTGTTCTGAGACTACGTTGTCTCCCACAGCAATCCCTGCGGTACGCTGTTCCCCCGCACTTGGCCACTCAAAACTCTGTGGCTGCGGTGGACTTCGCGTTTGCTGCCAGAACGCGTGCTACCCATTTCGTGCCGACAACGACTCTTGTTCTTGACTCCGCCGAAATTGTCGTTGCCTGCGTTGCTCTTCTAGCAACGCCTGCTGTCGCTGCTGCTCTTGATGCTTTTGCTGTTGCTGCCGCTGCTGCTCCTGCTGTTGTTGCTGTTGCTGCCGTCGCTGCTGCTCCATCTGCTGCTGCTGCTGCATTTGTTGCTGCTGCATTTGCTGCTGCTGCATTTGCTGTTGTTGCAGTTGCTGCTGCTGCATTTGCTGCTGCTGCATTTGCTGCTGCTGCAGTTGTTGCTGTTGAAGCTGTTGCTGTTGGAGCTGTCCCTCGGCTTCGGCTGGAGATGTTCCGGTGGGTGCTGCAGAGCTCAATATCTCTGTCCCGGAACCCTCCTGGCCGTTTGCCTCATCCGCTGGCTCCACCACTGCATTATGTGCTTGTTGTGGAGCGTTCATCCTCCGAGACTCCGAGAGTTTTTGCATCACTATCGGGTCATCAAGGAGCGTAATGAACGGGTGCGGTTGGTCTGGATCAGTATTGGGATCCACAATAGTCGACCCAGACTTGTTCATCAACGCTAAGTCGATGAACGCCCTTCGGGACTGCTCGCGTTTAGCAAACGCTTGCTTCTCCGACAGCTCCGGCTCTGGCACGAAATCGGCGGCACTGTAATCGCCCATAAGCCACTTGATCGCTGTCAGCATATTCACTGATTGCAGATCTGACTGCTGCAGACCAAGAGCTTGCATGGCCTCGATAATTTCCTCTTCGGGCTGTGTATACGCCCAATTGAGTATCGCAGATTCCGCAAACTGCGATGATCGGGCCATGGTGTCAATTGGCTGTGCGCTTCCCCACGAACTTATTTTACTAGCGCGAGTAGTATCCGGATTGATGGCAGAGAGAGTTTGCCTTTTCAACCCGTGAGCTAGCTTTTTCAATGCGAACCCGGGTTACTTTCTAAGAGCTACGGCGATTGCTCTTAACCTCGATAATGCACGAGGATTTCCCGTATGCGGCTCTAAAAAAAAATAAAAGCTATTTCTGTAAGTAATTACGATTTGTAATTAATTACGCTTCACTACTCGCACTTGTAATTTTAAAATAAATATATGTGAAAAGAAATATATATATATGTGTCAAAACGGACAATATCACCAAAAACACAAAAAAATAAATACAATATTCACCTAAAAAAAAAAAAAAACAATTTTTAAGTTCGAGGGGATTTTTGCGCTCGAGTTTTTACTCGGGCGCACAATCAATTTTTTGTTCCGAGAGTGCTTGCCGACTTTCTCTCGATTTTCTTCTAACTGCACGATAAAAGAAAAAAAAAAAATTTAATTTTCGTCCAAAAAAAATAATTCGTATCGGAAATACGAGAGGACGAGAAGAAAAAAAAATTTTCGAGACGAGAAAAAAAATTAATTAAAAAAAATTAATTATCGCTTAAAAAAAATTTTGTCGTTAAAAAATTAATTGTTATTAAAAAAAAACTTTAATTGTTAACAATAATTCCTCAACGCGCCAAAAATTCCGCGATCAATATCTCTCCTCGTCGGCACACTAGGTCGAGGGTTATTGGCTATCGCACGCCTAACCTCTCGACCGCACTCTCGCAACAGCACGGCTGTGTCACGCACACGCACACACGCGCCTACGAGCTGCGGCACGAAGAGCCTTTGTGTGCAGCTTACGCTCAGCTACGCTGCTGAGCTTCTTCGCGCCAAGCTTCGGCGTGAATCACGTACGCGCCGCAGGTCCTTCTCCACCCCCAAAACGTTGTGGCGCCAGTTGTAACGGGATGGCTAGTGGGGGAAAATCCCAACAAGCCACAGGCCAGCGATGCCCTAGAACACGGTGCCGCGGGTGTCAGACTAAAATGACTTGCCCGGGGATCTGCTCCTGGAATCCTGAAAACAACGCGAAGCTCTCACGCGAACTTCGCTTTCCAACTATTTGGATCGCAGAGTGAAAAGCGCGCGCTGGAAGAGTAAAGCGCGCGGCCGCTATGCTCAGATATGAAAACGACCGGCGGAGTCGTTTTCCCGCGGAGGCGGCGGTATCCGGGAGAAGGACAGGTTGTAATGAACAACGCGACGAGTAACTAGATATCACAATATATTAAAACCAAATAAACAATTACATACACAACGCACGTGCTTATTAGACAAATTGTTAGTTCGCGCGCGACCGTTAATATTCAAACGCGCGAACGTTACAGAGCGCGGCGAAGCTGCTAATATCGCGCGCGGTGTTAAAGTACGGCGGGCTGACATACACCCGCACGTACACGGTACAGAAAGCTTGCACGGGGCGATTTCCGTACGAGCCTTTACATTAATTACGCGAGAGATGAGAGTATAAGACTTACTTTAAGGAGCAGTCGGTCCACGACTCTCTCTCGCTCACGCTCGCTAGCACAGTATTTGTGCGCTGTGTCTCTCTCTCTCTCTCCTACTCGCTGTACGGGGTCGGCAGGCGGCAGGCTGCCGGCTCCTCTCTCGCTGTCTCGTGTTCGCTCTCTCTCTCTCTCTGTTCCTCTTATACGCGTATGCACTCCGCTCGGCACCAACACTATACACGTGGCGTTTACAAAAAAACGATAGGAGGGCGCGGACGAAGTCACTCACGAAGACACGGAGGAGATGCTACTTGCGCGACGGCAGACACGAAGATGGCTCCCTTTTCTCGCGGGAACAGGTTAGCAGCTTCGCGACGGATGACGGGCATTTTACGCGTCGCGAGACCGATTCGCTACGCGCGGCGCGCCTCGATTCGGCTGCGCAGGAGTTGCGCGCGCGCGCTCACTACCTTCGCGCGGTAGATTAGAATCGCGGCTAGACACGCGTTACAATATGTTATGAGGTTCATAAACTTCAGAATAAGCTTTTGCATAGAAGAAGATATTGCTGAGTGACACGTGAGTTATAAATGTACAATATAATTTTCAGTGTTTTGTCTAATAATAATAAAATATAGTATTGGTATGATGTGTTACATGAAGTGTTTATAATCAAATTTTAAAACTTTTATTAAAAATCAGTTTCAAATGTTTGGAGAATAGTGTGCATTAATAAATAATTACACGTTATGAGGTTCATACGCTTCATAATAAGCTTTAGCATAGAAGAAAATATTTCTGAGTGACATGTGAGGATATAAATATACAATATAATTTATGATGCCTATTTGAAATATTGGTCTGAGCGTTGGTTTAAAAAGCATCTGTCATCTTTAAAAAACTTAGTCGATAACAGTGCTGTGCTGTTGTACATATTTATTCAAGTGCCAAAAAAAATTATGTCTAATGAACATGGAAGTACTGAAAAGAGCAAAAATGATGTGTTATTGCGAAAATTTCAAGGAATGAAAGTGCTCAGTTAATCTATTTTATGACTTTTTCACTGTAGGAGATGTCAAAATGTTTCAGAGAAGTTTTCAGTACATAATTTTCTATACAAGATTCAGATAATAATAATGTTTAATTCATCAACTGGTTGTGTTTTTAATTTTACAAGATTATGTATATGATGAAAAAAAAAATATTATGAAAAAGAAATATGTGGATACCAAAATAATGAAAATAATTCCAGCTTTAGAATGAAATGGCGCAGCACCATATTTCGCTCGAATTGTAAGGGCTTTTTTGAATGAGCACTATGGTAAAAGATGGATTGGTCGAGGAGGTCCGGTTAACTGACCTGCTTGCTCACCCGATCTTACATCACCAGATTTCAATTTATGGGGGTATTTAAAAAATGCTATTTTTGAGCAACAAGCCACTACAAGAACAGATATGCAGGATAGGATTCGTCGAGCATAAGCTGCCATTCCGAGACAAACTTTGCAGAACACAGTTCGCCATTTTCAAAGGCGTTTGACTATGTGCCTTGAAGCAAATGGTCGTAATTTCGAACACTTGCTTCCAGGTGAAATAAAAATTTATTTACATTAGTGAGAGGCGAGGGGACTCACTATAATCAAGCACCCGGTACAGTGAGAGGCAAGGGGACTCACTATAATCAAGCACCCCGAATAGTGAGAGGCAAGGGGACTCACTTTAATTAAGCACCCCAAAAGAAACAATCCTTACTACGTCCACGTCGTTGTTTCTGAGTAGCGCAAAAAGTAAGGTTAACACATTTATAACAGAAGCTTCAACGATCTTAAAGTTTCCGTTAAAAAATCATTTTGCCCTTGAGAAAAATTTTTCAGGGTTCAGGATGTGTGGGATTAGCATGCGTGGGGTAGGGATGTGTGGGACTGGGGGGTGTGGGGTATGGTTGTGGGACCGGGGTGTAACAGTTCAGCATGTGAGGGCATGAAGTGTATGGGGTTTTGATGTGCGAGTTTGAGTTTTGTTTACTAGGATGTGTAAGTTTTGGGTTCCTCTATTAAGCCTACGATCAATTTGAACCAGCTTAGCCTATGGTTCATGGAAAAAAACGATTTTAAACGGACTTTTCTGAGTTTGACCTAGATTTGACCTTGAAATGAGCTTGGAAAAAATTTCTCAATATGATTTTGAACGTAAAATTTCCCGCTCTTCCCGAATCCGGGATCAAAACTAGGTGTTTCCATATGAAAACACCACTTTGACCTTGAAATAACCTCAAAGGTCAAGTTCAAGGTCAAAGACGTTAGCGCCATTATGTGGCCCCCTTTGTCCCCTATAACTTTTGTCGAACCATTTTTCTCTATCTGGCTTAGGTTCCGAGAAATTCGGGTGCGGCGATTAAAATGGGTCACCGTGTATAAACGGTATGTCGATGATTGCTTCTTAATTATTAAAAAAGACTTGATTAGAAAACCTTTAGACACTTTTAACTCATTTGATCCGTTTTTGCAATTAACTGTTGAACTAGAAGCAGAAAATAGCATTAGTTTTTTAGATCTAAAAATCATCAGAGAAAATAACGACATCGCAAAAACTAATTGGTACAGAAAACCGACTGCCTCCGGAAGATACATATACTATTTCTCTATCACCCTACCCACCAAAAAATTGCAGTTATCTATGGTTTAGTCGACAAAGCAATTAAAATTTCACATATCTCTTTCCATAAAGATAATTTAAAAATAATAAAATCCTTTCTTATTGAAAACGACTATCCTCCTACATTCATTGAAAAATATATTAAAAAACGTCTGCACTCTTATAATAATAGTCATATCTTAAATTATAATAAACAAGATTACCGCAATAAGACCTACTTAGTCATTCCATACATAAAAGACTTAAATAAAAAATTATGCAGCACTATGAAAGATGTCAAAAACCTATGAAAAATCAATAAAAACATAAATAAGCTTAAATTTATTAGACTCGGAAAAGATAAACTAGATCCGCTCGAAACTGCATCTGTCGTTTACAAAATAAGCTGCAAAGATTGCGATGCCTCTTACGTAGGCACCTCAAAAAGGAAGTTAAACAGACGTGTATACGAACACAAATACGCGGTCTCAAAATCGTTAACCACCTCCGCACTCTCAGAGCACGTTCAAAAAACTAGACATAAAATAGATTTTGAGAATACACACATAATAGACACCGAAACAAACTTCCATAAACGCACTTTTTCAGAAATGTTGCACATACACTCGTAAAATAACAGCCTAAATCGAATGGACGACACTAAGAATCACAAGTACATTTATAAAAACTCCGTTGAAACCATGGAGTAAGAGAAGGAGACGTAACTCCATGCACTCCGACGTACAGAAAGTGAGCCGACTTTCCCGTCGGAATTCGCCAGGTCCGCTCGACGGAATAGCCTTCCCTAAGTGGTTTCGGCGCCTCGCGCGGCGCCTGACGAACTATATAACTTTCGCCAAAGAAGATAGACATAAATAGAAGCGCAAAGCGGATAGGAAGACTGAGGCACCCCGAAGAAGTACGCACCCCTACCACGCGCAGCGCAGCAGTCAATTTCTAAATGCTGTGGGAACAGCTGATGCGCGGCCGGTAACACACCACCCATACCGGCTGCAATGGTAACACGACTTACTTCGTACGTAACATTGCAAAATTATTATTTACAAAGATCTGTTATTGCTATTGCTATAACAAAAACCATAAATAAAAACAAATTAATCTTAAACTCATACCCCTAAACCCAAATGCGGGGACGACTTATATGGCCGAATCCATCTCAAATCAGACAGCCCGCGTATGCCTATTTCACCTATCATGTTGAAATAAAAATATTTATGTTTTACTCGAAAAAATATTTTACACGTGTTTTTTTATTTTTTTGTTTCATCAAAATTTCATGCGTTCAGCGATGCCGAAAAATTCCGAGAAAATTCTTTCATTGAGAAAAAAAATTTTCAATGTGATTTTCAGACTGCTATTGTTTCAGCAGTTTTTCGAGCTTTTAAACGTGTAACACACAATTTCACTCAGTTTTGAGCCCTCTTTAACGGCCTTAATGTCATTTTCAAAAAAAATAAAAAATCCACGAGCTATGCACTTTTTACTGAAAAATTCATTTTTTAGAGAAGTGCCTTTTTCTCGAAAACCCCATGTTTTTTTTGCACAATTTTTGTTGTCGTGATAGAGGACGGTAATGCCTAGCTAGACGTATTTGTGAGATTCGGTACTTTTTCCCTGGGATAGCGATCACTAATGAGATAACACACAAACAAATTTTTCACGCCTAATGCTTATATATAGTCAATGATATTAGAGTCAATGTAAAGGTATTTGTCTTTGTGTGTATGTAATATACAGGTACACATAACTATGTATTTATTTGTTATTTGCGTCTTTTTGATTTTTTATTTTTATACCTTTTTTTCATTTGTATACCTATTTTACTACCTTTGTTTTTCTGCTTCATTGTTCTTAATTCAGCAAGCGGACGATCAGAGGTCTTTGCTGTCAAACAATATATTTTATCGTCACATGTTTTTTTAACCCATATATGAGTTTTTTGAATTCCAGGATACTTTGGAGTTGTAAGCCAATCAATATTTTTTTCTTTTCTGAATTGTTCTATTTCAGCATCTTGTAAATGTATTATTTTAATAGCATCAGTATATTTTTGAACATGTATTGCAAAATCATTTGCGTTTTGAATAGCTTCTTCAAGGGGCTCTCGAAGATTATGCGAAGTAGCATAATGCTTTATAAGTCCACCCACACCATCTACAGCTCCTTTGCCGTGCCCAGTAGCAGAGAACAACCATTTTATATCACACGGTGCTCGTTTTAGTTCATCTAATTGAAAGCGATTTTTAAAGTGACTCGCAGCGCCGTCTGATACGATGGTAATTTTTTAATTGAATCACAACAATTTTCTTTCAAGAATTTTATAATTTTTGTACTGCTAGCAAAGCATACGCTGAATCATGTTTTCGGTCATCACTTATAACTGCGAAACTTTGTGTCGAATCCCCTTGATAAGAGACTGCTGTGAAAATAGAAATTTGATCATTAACCCAATGATTTCCTTGAACAGCTTTATTATGAATCACAGCCCAGTTTTCAGCGAAGTCTATTTGAAGAATTAAATGATGTGAGTCTTTTTTAGCACTTTCTCTTTCTGTTTTTATAGCTTTGCGTTGTATATTTTTTACATACATGTGAGTACTAACCCTCATGGTCCAAACCGAAAGTTCATCTTTAAAAGCAGAAATTGATAGTGTCTTTTTAATCAGGTTTCCATTATCCCACAAAGCATATGTAATTTCTTCTGTGCCTTCTACATCTTGCAGTTTTAAAACATGAAACGTAATTCCCTTAATCCCTGGACATAGTTTACATTCTTGTAAATAACATAAATCAGATGGCTCAGAACACATTGTTGCATTTATTATTTGTGACCGACTTTCATCCAACTCTGTGACGTTACTCCCTCTAAAATTAATTAAGCTCGTAAGAAATAAATCATAATTTGCGCAATAGATACAGAGACAAACTTCTTTGATGGGGCTAAGTAAGACATACTTTGGTCGCAAACTATAAAATTTCGATTTTCCAATTCTCAATTCTGGATAATCATTTTTAAATACTTTATACGTCTCTTTTAAACTTCGAGTAAGAAAACGCTTAACTTTTTTCTCTTTTTTATTGTTAACTTTAATTGTAACAACGTCACATTTATTAGGACTTTGTCTTGAACAATTAAAATCATCATTTAAATAATATTCCATAACAATTTTTTCCATGTTTTCATCAATCGGATGGCCTGAATATGCATCTGGTTCTGAATAAATTCCTTTTTCTTTAACAAGATTTCTCGATTTGTTGATCATATACATTGTTATTTCTGGAAATAAAGATAAAATTTCATGTTTTGTAAAGGATGAAGGTAGCAAAGTCAGAATTTTTATTTTTTCTGATACCGTAGAACACTTTTGCAAGGCTAGACCAAGATTTTGTATCCATTCTGTACAATGGCATACAGTTGATTCATTTGCTGTTATAGAAACGTCATAAACATTGTTCAACTTCACATCAAGGGTATTAGACAATGTTGAAAGTATTTTTTTTTTCTTCTTTGTTACGTAATTTTCAATTGATTTTTCATGTATAAGATTTTTTCTTTTAAGAGGCGATACAGAACCTAAGAAAGATGTACTTATTTCATTATTAAATTCTTCAATGCGTTCTGGAGTACTTGGTAAAAAATCTTCATCTCTATCAACTACGTTATCGGTAACTTCATTATCCGTTATAAATTCATTGTCAGTACTACTCACCAATTCTAAAGCACGATTGTAACAATGTTGACACAGATATGTAGAAGGTGTCAAAGGTAAATGAGGATAGAGGTGCTTCAATGGATGAGCAAGATTCTCAAGTTGTTTTAAACGTACGGAACTAGATTTGTAAATAATTTGTTTGTGTTTGTCTAAAAAGTCTGCACATTTGATTCTCTCTGTTGAGTAATATTGAGACATCGTAGTTGAGTTGATAAGGTGTAAATATGTAATAATTTTCCAAAAGATGATGGTTTTAAATAAGACGAGATGTGTGATATATAGCAGAAACCGAACTTTTCTTTGTAAATGTTAAGTCAAACTATATCCATCTAGCGGACAAATGTACTAGTACATATACTCCTATAAGTAGGCGCACGTACATGTATATTACATACGCACAAAGATAAATATCTTTACATTGACTCTAATATCATTGACTATATATAAGCGTTAAGCGTGAAAAATTTGTTTGTGTGTTATCTCATTAGTGATCGCTATCCCAGGGAAAAAGTACCGAATCTCACAAATACGTCTAGCTAGGCATTACCGTCCTCTATCACGACAACAAAAATTGTGCAAAAAAAAACATGGGGTTTTCGAGAAAAAGGCACTTCTCTAAAAAATGAATTTTTCAGTAAAAAGTGCATAGCTCGTGGATTTTTTATTTTTTTTTGAAAATGACATTAAGGCCGTTAAAGAGGGCTCAAAACTGAGTGAAATTATGTGTTACACGTTTAAAAGCTTGAAAAACTGCTGAAACAATAGCAGTCTGAAAATCACATTGAAAATTTTTTTTCTCAATGAAAGAATTTTCTCGGAATTTTTCGGTATCGCTGAACGCATGAAATTTTGATGAAACAAAAAAATAAAAAAACACGTGTAAAATATTTTTTCGAGTAGAACATAAATATTTTTATTTCAACATGATAGGTGAAATAGGCATACGCGGGCTGTCTGATTTGAGATGGATTCGGCCATATATTACATACATGAAATACATTCACGCGAACTTCGTTGGTCCTGTGGATAGCGCGCATGCTTACTATCTTTTTGGTGCGGGTTCAGATTCATTATTGGATTTTTTTTTTATATACCCGTAATTATGGGAATGTTTTGATGGGTTGATTGATTTTGATTTTAAACATGACCATGACCATGACCTTGACTCAAGGACATATCTGAACGTAAAATTTTTCGCTCTTTCCATTTACGAGGTCAAAAGTGGGGGTTCCCATTTGAAAAAATCGATTTGACCTTAAAATGACCTTGATAATTGACCTCAAGGTCATAACCAGGGTCACGATCAGTTAGGCCCCTCTGAACCCTACAACTTTTGTATTAAAAGTTTTTTTCCATCTCCCTTAGTTTTCGAAATATTTGCCTGGTGGTTTTAAAATGGGACACCCGGTATATATATACATTTGTTTTAACAGATTTATGGAGCCCTTTTATACACATGAGCATATTTATGGAGCCCGTTTTCTTTTATGGAGCCCGGGTCCCATAAAATATTTTTCTCGGGTGTTTATGGAGCCCGATCTAGAGTCTATAACCCCAGGGTCCATTATTTCTTTAGTCATTTGCCATAGCGATCTCTGGGCTGTAGGTACTAATATACAGGGATGGGCTCCATAAACGGATGGGGGGATAATTATATATATATAATCATAATCGTATCGACATAACCTCACGCATCTCTAATCTATAATAAACAAAAACAATGTTATTATGAAATATGTACATACACAATATGTATACACTATCACGAATTAATATTTAAATTATATCGAAGATCTCAGAAAGTGGACTGATGAAAAGAATTTATTTACGAGCATCATTAATGAGACAATAACTTTTTAGATAAGTATTTTAAAATATACATTGACAGTAGAAAGCAGAGATCAAGATGTAGTTCTGTTTTTATTTTTTTAAGTACTGTCAGATCAGATCTTAGAAATTGAGTCTATCCCAACTATACAGCTACTACAATACAAGAGTTTAGATAAGTATAATTTTCAAGTAATTTGTCACAAAGACATTATCTCTCATAATGTAAGCTAAGCGAGAAGCTCCAAAACCTATTTCATTCATCGTAAAGGATTTTCAATGTTTTATGTTTGCAACAGGACCAGTCGGGTGAAGGCTTTTCGTGAGACAAAGTTTATATTCTGTGTATAAATGGTTTATAGTTATGATTTGAAAAGTATCAAACATAAAAATTTTCTAATTTTAATTATTTTAAAAAACAAGTTATTCCACAATGCCATTTCACAATAAATTTTTATATTTTCTCACTTTTCAAATCATAACTATAAACCATTATATAAAGAATATAAACTTTGTCTCAAGAAAACTCTTCACCCGACTGGTCATGTTGCATAAATAAAACATTGAAGATCCTTTACGATTAATGAAATAGGTTTTGGATCTTTTCGCTTAACTTATATTATGTGAGATAATATCAAATGTAACAAATTACTTGCAATTAATTCTAACTATATATTTTCTTTATTCTTGAAGGGGATATCTGATGTAAAATCCAAAGCTGTTAATATAACAGCTATAGATATTAATTATTAAAATCCAAAGCTGTTAATATAACAGCTATAGATGTTAATTCTTAAAACCATATAATGTATCCGTAAGGTATTTTCAATATATGGCTTTTGGTATATAACTAATTGAGTGAGAGATGTAAAATCCAAATTGTTAATAAGTATATAACAGTTAGAGGAATACCTCTACTTGTTTGCATTACTGATTGAGGTAAATATATAATAATACACTATTTAAAAATGGAAACAAATAGCCCTTTATTTTAATCATATAGTTCTTTATAGTTCTTCATTTTAACCATAGGTTCGAAAAGTTGTACTGGAATGAATTATTTCCATAAGTCATTTGATAAAAAGTAATCATTACAACAGATATGCAAAAAAATTCAAATTATTTTATTTTACTTACAATTATGAAGATAGCAATGTTTATTTTTATAACAAAACTTTCTACGAAAGTATAATATAAGGCAAGCATAAGGTGTTTCTGTAATATATAAAAATATGAAAAAAAAACTTATACTCTATGAAAAGGAATTCTAATAATAAATAATTATTTTTTCTTCTGACAATTTTATCATACCGGTTCTATACAATAAATTAATTTGTCTATAAAAAGAAGAGTATATATACTATTATTATATATAGCAAAAGGGATTTCTTGATACAATGAAAGTGTTATTCCATTTTTTTACATATACATCAGCCTCACACGATGCAATTATCATCATGTACCCACACGAAAATTAAATCTATGAAATATGGTATCATCATTCTTTACCGTTATAAAACTTTGTAATTATTATTGAAGCTCTTAGAAACTTGTGGAATCTCCCTAAAATAACACTTTTTAAAAAAGTAAAACTTTGGCGATTATAAGTGTATTTGTAATCTCTCTCCCTCCCTCTCTCTTCTCCTCTCTCTTTCTCTCCATCTCTCTCTTTCTCCCCCTCTCACCACCAAAAGAATATCATAGTTTAAAACAAACACATGAAAGAAGTGAAATCAATTATTATTTTATATAGACAAGTACATTTTTGTGACATAGAAATATGGAATTATTTTTATAACAAAAAATCGTAAGTACTACTAAAAATAAACTCATGAAACTGGTGGAATCAATTAAGTGCAGGCAAGTCAATTATTATAATATAAAGAGAATTTTTGAAATAAAATTTGTTTAATATATATTTACTATAAAAATTTGTATAAAAAATAATTACGTCTAACAAAAAATATTACAAAAATACTAACATAATAACTGTAATTGAAACACAAAAAGTTAAAAAATTTTTGTGTAAACATTTTCGAAGTCTAGATCATAGAAGTCACCACCCTCTAAAATAGTTTATCCATGAGTTATACATCATAAATTCATGTAAGTTTTTCTAACACAAGTCAATCTACCTATTATCTGCAAATATGAATTTTAATTAAACATCTTCTTAAACTGTTAATGTAATTTTTTAATTTTGGGAAATTTTCTTTTAAAGACAGAAGATACTTGCCGGACGCATCGTTTTGTAGTATTTAGGTAATCTATCAAATATTTATTTTTATATCATTATTCTTTGGAATAATTATTTTTTATACAAATTTTTATAGTAAATATATATTAAACAAATTTTATTTTAAAAATTCTCTTTATTATAATAATTGACTTGCCTGCACTTAATTGATTCCACCAGTTTCATGAGTTTATTTTTAGTAGTACTTACGATTTTTTGTTATAAATGTAATTCCATATTTCTATGTCACAAAAATGTACTTGTCTATATAAAATAATAATTGATTCCACTTCTTTCATGTGTTTGTTTTAAACTATAATATTTTTTTGATGGAGAGAGGGGGAGAAAGAGAGATGGAGAGAAAAAGAGAGGAGGAGAGAGAGAGGGAGGGAGAGAGAGATAGGGAGAGAGAGAGGGAGAGAGATTACAAATACACTTATACTCGCCAAAGTTTTACTTTTTTAAAAAGTGTTATTTTAGGGATATGTTTGTACTTAAAAATAGATAAAAAATCAGTTTGAATTGAAATCCTTGCTGCTCCTGTTTGTGAGATATTCAAATTTTTCGTTTTTTGTATTGGAAGAATTTGTGAAATAAACAATAGGTAAGAATCGCGATGGTTAGAAACTTTCCTTATGCCAAATTTTTAATAAATAATTATTTTAACAATAAAAATATATATAACTCTATTGAGTATAAAATATATATTATAACGAGGTGTGATACGGCGCTAGCCGGCGCAAGAGTAGGACCATGTGATACCGACACCTGTGGTTATCACACAGAATCGAAGGTCAGGGAGAAGTGCGATCGGTAGCCCAGTGGTTAGGGCGCTCGCCTCCCGTCTGGACGGCTCAGGTTCGATTCCCAATGCCATCGCCTATTTTTATTCTCCTCTTCCATATAATCCACGTTACAATATATACGTTTGCAAGTAAGTTTTTAGCCGATTCTACATGTTTCCAAGGTGCACCGCGTGGAGGTAACTTACATTGCACCTCGTTTTTTCTTTTTTTTTTATTTTCTTCTTTCTGTTTTTATTGTTTTTTATTTTTTTATAATTTTTATCATTTTTTAATATTACAGTTTTAGAATGATACTGAAGAAAAAATAAATGTTTTTAATTAGGATCAGTATTCAATCGCAAATTATATGATATACTTAATTATAAAGCTCAAATTTGGTTCGAATAAATAATAAAATAAGCAATAAATATTAATGTAAATAATAATTAATGCATTCAATTATGAATTAATGCATGTAATTTTAGATGTGCTGGGATGAAAAAGCAGCTACTGTTTTTCTTAATCGTTTTGGGAAAGATTTATCTTCGATCATGTTTATTTTAAACCTTTCCCAAAATTTAACGAATTCTCTATGAATCGATTCCCCAGCCTGCTCAAACCATACTCCTAAGCCATTGTTATTCAAGAGCATGATGGCTTGTTTTAAATGATCTAGAATAACATGGATTTTGACGGTTTGAGAAACACCTGTGCTTTTTAAAGCATTGCGGAGTTCTCTGATGTTTGTGTCAAAATCACAGAGATCCGCTTGTTTTATAGAGAGGCATGATTCTACAAATTTTATTCATTGCTTTAAATGAAGCAATATAAGGCTGCAATCGGTATTGCCCAACAGCCTCATAAATTTCAGGATCCTTTAATTTATCTGCTTCTCTTAAAAGTTTCCGACATTGATTGCCTTCAAAGATGTCGCCTTGATAACTTTTATGAACTATACTCAGCTTTTTTGGCCACAGCAAAGCTTTTTCGAGACCTACTATTTTAACGATCCCATTCCAAAATAGATGATTGATAAATCCTTGAAGTAAATGAAGTTCTGGAGGAACATATTTCTCTATGACGTACATATCATCGTATTTATCATTACTTTCCTCAACAAATAAAGGAAAATTAATTGTACTATGACATTCTTTGGCTTTTTTCTTGTCGCTACCTAAGAGTTTAAATTGTAAATAATCATTTTTCAAGTGTTTATACGTTTTTAAAGTCATATTTTGGTCATCGATTTCTAAATTACTTTCTTCAGTTATTTTATTGAAGCTCTTTAATTCACTCAACGTTATGAAACAGTAAGGGCAAGGGTACATGACGGTTGTCGTCTGCTGCCCGTTAAAAATCAAAATAAGCTTAAAATCCGAAGAAAATTTAAATGGTATTACGTTAAGTTTTGTTAAATCAACTAATTTTTTAAGGTTGTCATAAGTCTCCTTAATTTGTGGAACGATGTTAAAACATATAGTTAATCTATAGACCTTGTTTAGTTTGAGTTTATTACCGATATTTCTGCCAGAAGAATAAAAGGAAACGTTCTTCTTTCTATACTCATCTGAATCATTTTTTCATCTACTTGAGATAAAATAGAGATCGAAATTTTGAAAAAGTTTTGGCCGCCGTCTGCCATTATTTTTATTTTAGCTTCCTGTATTTGCTTTATATTCCGCTGTTCAAAAACGAAGTCAAGAAGTTCACTGGCGTTAGCATAAACGACCGGTCTTTCTTTCATTCCTTCTTTTGTCTCGAATTGATAAAGATCCACTTGGTAAACATTTTCCATCATCTTTTGTTTCTCTTGCATATGTTGGTTGTAATTCGATGGCACTGATTTTCTTCCCGCCGAACTGCGAATAAAGTTTACCATCTTTTTCATGTAATTCGTCGATGATGCTGTTGTCGCTTGAAAGTTGTTTAAGCTTTCAGCAGAGAAGATTATTTCAGTTTCTTTTTTTCTATTAACAGATATTCGAGCCTTCTTATCTGCTGTATTATTCAAAACAATCTCATCATCAGTATCATTGGTACTAGTCGTAATTTTTCTTTTCAAAATACTAGTTATGATTTGCTTTTGCTGTTTATCAGGCAGTTTTTCCACTAAATTGAGCACATTGTCACGTGCACTTGAAGAACAAGGACCTTTACAAGAATGTGGAATACCTTTACCTATTTCTTGAAAACAACAGCTACAAATTTCTAAAGAGATTCTCTCTTTATTTTTATTTGTTTTCGAAGAAGCATTTTATTTTGCACAGTGCTTTCAAGGCCCTTATTTATATCAATTTTAGTGGAAAACTGTCGAATAAGACCTCTACCTTTTTTTATTTTTGAATGGCTAGTTCGTCGAGCTGTTAGGCAAATGCAACAGTCGCAACTCGTCATCCGTCTGGTTTCTTTTGCCAATTTAATGTCCTCGTAATTAGACATTGTTGGAAGAGGTCTTTTCGAAATACCATGTTTTTCTAGTTCACCAATAGTTAATCGGCAAGTAATACAAATACTTTTCGGGAATTTCTTATTAGAAACATCAAATAGATCATTAATATGATTTTTTATTAATGCAATATGTTTTTCACTTAATAAAAAATGTTCAGATGACTTATTTTGAAAAACAATTTTTTCCCGCAAGGAGCACATAGTTTCATACGATTCTCTTCGTGATCAAATTTATGATCTAAATGTGGATGAAGAGACATTTTATTTTCGAAATAAATTGCTATAATCGATGTGGAGATAAATATATTTGACGACACCTCTCAAACTGGAAAAAGAAAACCTCTGATGCTAAAAGACACTCATATAAATATCTGAAATTTCGATTTTCCGACATGTGTGTGTGTGTGTGTGTGAGTGTGTGTGCGCGCACGCGCGTGTGCTGTGTGTGTGTGTATGTGTGTGTGTGTGTGTTTTGTATATGTATTATTATCGAGCCCAACCCTGTATATTAGTACCCACGCCCAGAGTCCCCGCACTATAAGGAGGTAAGCGCGGTGCTACGCGCCGGCATTGTCTACACTACACACATCCCTCAAGTTATTGACGCTTGCGGCGCCTCGTTTATTTCCGCACAATTTATCCGGAAATTTTCGTTTTAACTCTCAAAGTTGGAACTCTAGATCGGTCTCCATAATCCGGACTGCATTGAAATATTATGGAGCCCGGGTTCCATAATCCGTCCAACAGAAAAATACACACGCACGCATGCACGCACGCACGCACGCACGCACGCACACACACACATATGTCAAAGAAAGTACTTTCATAGTTTATTATGTATTAAAAATTTGACATAAGTAAAGCTTTTAACCATTGCAATTCTTAGCTATTGTATATTTCACAAATTCTTCATATACAAAAAACGAAAAATTTGAATATCTTGCAAACAGGAGCAGCAAGGATTTCAATTCAAACTGATTTTTTATCTATTGTTAAGTACAAACATATCCCCGCTTTCAGTTTTTGTCGTCGTTTTTGTCGTCATTTTTATGCGATTTGAAGTTGCTTCCTGCCTACCGTGCAGGGTGAACTGTTCTCTTATTCCAAAATATAAAATTTTTAAATTTATTTTATATGGGGGTTGATGAGCGGAGCGAGTAGGGGGGAACCGGTACTTTTGAGGATCTATAGTTTTTTTCTCCAGAGTTCGTATATGCTTGACTAAAGAAATAACTCCCTCTCTGCGTTGACGGTATTAATATAAATCCTCGAAAGTACCGTTTCATACCGCAGGAATTTTGAGGATGTCCTCAAAAGTCCGAAAAATCCTCAAAGTATCGAATCCGTGCTGACATAGATCCTCAAAATCTGCATTTGATGTATTTATATACATATATATCTTACTATACTATATAGTTGTAAGCTGAATTGAGTCGTTAACCCTCCGCGTCCCTCCGCATCCCTCCGCAAAGTGCCCTCCACAAAATAACGTAAAATTCACTGTTTTTTTGCGTTATTTGGGGACTCCATTGTCCCTCTGCATGTCCCTCCGCGTCCCTCCGCGTCCCTCCGCGTCCCTTCGCGTCCCTCCGCGTCCCTCCGCATTGTCCCTCCGCATTGTCCCTCCGCATTGTCCCTCCGCATTGTCCCTCCGCATTATCCCTCCGCATTGTCCCTCTAATGACAACTCTCTGTGATGCAAAAGACACTTCTGTCGACAACTTTTGCATCGCTCCGTTGTCAGTCCTTCACCTCGATACACAAATATCAGGCTGCTTTCTGAAAACAAACTATGCTAACCTCCTGCCATCAGCGCAAGAAGCGCGTTCGCGCATTTATTACAATGCGCGTCTTTTCTCCGCAATTAACGAGACCAATTAATTACAGAGCAACTTTTTAAAAGGAAACTTCTTAATTATTCAAATCAAGGATAACGCCAAACTCACGCGAGCGCAGCGCGGTATATGCGCATTCATTTGACAGTTCAATTACAAGTCGATATAGGTAGTCCTAGATATATGCTGCAACATTATCAAGATGCAATGGCAATAGTAAGAAATATTGGTCGACCTGATTTATTTATAACTATGACGTATAATCCTAAGTGGAAAGAATTAAAAAATGTATTGACGACATTTCCTATCGGAACTACGCCCAATGATACACCAAATATTACAGTTACATTATTTTATACAAAATTTAAGTGTTTACTTAACGATATAGAAAACCATCAAATTTTTGGAAATGCTTTAGCTTATGTGTATACTATTGAATTTCAGAAAAGAGGATTACCGCATGCACATCTTGTACTAACATTAGATCATAAAAATTAATTAATGACAACAGAAGCTATTAATAAACATATTTCTGCTGAGATACTTTTTAATAATGATAACGAATTACAAAAATTAGTTATAAAACACTCGTTACATGGACCACATAGTGAAAATTCTCTGTGTTACGATAAATGTAAAGACGTTCGTAAAAAACTTTTCCTAAACCTTTTCAATCGTCAACAACATTTAAAAAAAATGATTATCCTCAGTATAAACGAACAAATAATTCTTCTGATAATTACACATATCGACTTAAAAGAAGTAAAAAAATTATTCCAGTAGATAATTTAATGGTAGTTCCTTAAATAAATTTTTATTAGAAAAATATAAATGTCATATTAATGTTGAATATTGTGCTTCAATTCAAAGCATCAAATATATTTTTGATTATATACATAAAGGTAGTGATAGAGCTTTTTGTACATTAAAAAAAATGATGACAAAAGAAATGGAATATATGATGAAATTACTGAATATATTGATGGCCGGTACTTGAGCCCAATGGAAGCAGCATGACGGTTACAAAAATTTTCCTTATGTGGATGGAGTCATACTGTTATCCGTTTAGCAGTTCATACAGAAAATCAACAAAAAATTGTTTTTGAAGAAAATTATGAAATAGATGCTCTTGATAATTGGAAAACAACTTTAACAGCGTGGTTTGACTTGAATAAAAATGATAAATTTGCAAATAATATAAACTACGTTAATATACCGCATTATTATATATTTAACGCAAAAAAAGTTTGGGTAAAACGTGAACGTGAACAAAAACATTATGCTATTGGACGTTTAAATATAGTATCTCCAAAAGATTCTGAAAAAGGCGTTACATCCTTTAAAGATTTACGTACATATAAAAATGTAACGTATAATACTCATAAAGAACGTACGACTGCAATGGATTTAATAGAAAACGATTGATAAATTTTAAAAATTTTTGAAGAAGCATGTCGTATCATGTTACCTTTTCAATTACGTAAATGTTTTACTTTGTTTCTACTAACAGAAAATATTCAAGCCAATATTATTTGGGAAAATTTTAAAAAATGCTTTAGTGAAGATTTTCATGAAAATAAAGATAACTTAGCTTTAGATCATATAAATAAATTATTATTGTTGGAAGATTTATCTTGTACAGATTTTGGATTACCTGAACCTGATCCCATCATAAATGATATAAAATACGATAGTAAAATAATTTCAATTAGTAAGGAAATATTCGAAGATATGTTTACAAAATTAAATGAAGATCAAGAATTTATTTTCAAACAACTTATAAAAAATATAAACAAAATAAATTTTATAGACGGTCCTGGATGTTCGGGTAAAACATTTTTATATAAAACTTTAATTTATTATTTTCTATCAAAAGGAAAAAATATTATAGCAATGGCTTGGACTGGTATAGCGTCTAATCTATTACCCAAAGGAATGACTACTCATAGAACCTTTAGATTACCATTAGATTTAAATAGTATTGAAAATCCTTTTTTAAAATTAGAATCAGATAAAAAGAAATTAAAAGAAACAGAAGTCATAATCTGGGATGAAGCATCTATGATACCCAAAAAAGGTTTAGAAATTATTGACAGAATTTTAAGAGATTTATGTACAAACGATTTACCTTTTGGGGGAAAATTAATAATTTTAGGAGGTGATTTTCGACAAATACTCCCAGTAATGAAAAACGGATTTAGAAGTGCTATAATTGAAGACGCTATTAAATATTCTGAACTTTGGCATTTATTTAAAATTTTCAAATTAAAACACAATATTCGTTCTCAGAATAATGAATTCTCAAAATTATTATTACAAATTGGAGACGGTAATATAAATCCTTTTATAATACCTAATAATTGGAGAACTAACGATGTTTTCTTACAAATTTATAAAAATATTAATCAAATAAATGATTATGATCGTGTTATTTTAGCACCTCATAATGAAGTCATTAAATTTTTGAATAAAAAAATTTTAATGTTATTAAATGGTGATAAGAAAACTTATTATAGTACAGATTATGCGACTCATAAAGGTGTTGATCAAAGTGATGACAACATTCATCTACTTTTTCCAATAGAAATATTAAACAATATTTATGAAGGTTTGCCACCTCATAAATTAGATTTAAAAGTTAATGCTATTGTTATGTTAATTAGAAATTTGAGTATACACGAAGGTTTGTGTTACGGTACTAGACTTCAAATAACCAAATTATTTAGATATAATATTGAAGCAGAAATATTAACAGGAGAAAAAGTAGGTAACAGATTTTTTATTCCAAGAATTACATTAAATATAGGAGAATCTTCTCCATTACCGTTTATTCTTTATAGAAAACAGTTCCCATTAACATTAGCATTTTGCTTGACCATTAATAAATCTCAGGAACAAAGTTTTGATTATGTAGGGTTATACATCAAAAGGCAATTATTCTCACACGGTCAATTATATGTTGCTTTATCACGATGTAGAAATCCAGATAACATATATATGGAACTGATTTTTTGCTGAAAAAATTAGTTTTTCCAAGTACTTTAAGATGTTATATGGCAGAATTCATAAATCCAATATGGCAGCCCAATATGGCGCCTGGAAGTGTAAAAAAAATCAAGATTCATCCAATAAACTACCGCCAGTGAACATATTATTGACGAATCCCCCTCCAAATGACCTTAATAGGGCTTTCGAGATCGCTGTTCATAAATCTTGTTATTTTCAGACGATTCAAGATTTTTATATAACTGCTTACTAAACCATAAATCACAAAATTTTTATGCAAACAAAGATCAGTGGTCGATTTTACAGACAAAATAAGTTAGGGTAGTCATTTCGTATGTTTTTAAAGTCAATTAATCATAAATTTAAGTCAGTTCGATAATATTGTATCACTTTGTGATCCTAACCTTAAAAGATATTGAAAAATCAGGACGTTATATTCATATCGCGAATTAAATCATTAGAGACTACTTATTTCTCACATTTTTGGGACTGCTAAATCGTAATTTAAAGTAGGCTCCGGGAGGAGGGGGGGTCCAGAGCTTCGACGATTCACTATAAAATTGAAGTCAACTATAGATGTTTTTCAGTTCCACAAATGATAATGCAGATCGTTCTTAATTTCGAAATTCTAAATTACGAAAATCATATTTACAAAAGTAACACTTCACCTACTGCCCAAAACATCGAATTTCATTAATAGAATTTAAATAGGGGTATAATATAGATACTTCGAAATAAATCATTAGAAACAGCTTATATTTGCTTTGAGGTCGTATTAATGAAATTCGATGTTTTGGACAGTAGGTGAAGTGTTACATTTGTAAATATGATTTTCGTAATTTAGAATTTCGAAATTAAGAACAATCTGCATTATCATTTGTGGAACTCAAAAACATCTATAGTTGACTTCAATTTTATAATGAATAAGTAATGCTCGACATTCTTAACCTAAATACCAAAGAGACTTGACAGTAGCTATTTTTCCTACTAAATCGTGTAACAATTTAACAGCTTGATTTAATCAGTGCGCAGTCCAACCATTAAGAATGTCGAGCATTACGAGGATTAAAAAAATCTTTTTGAGGTTAGTATCAGAACGTGGCATGTTACTATCGAACCTACTTTAAATTACAATTTAGCAATCCCAAAAATATGAGAAATAAGTAGTCTTATCGTAAGTAGATTTAATTCGCGATATGAATATAAGCCCTGATTTCTCAATATCTTTTGAGGTTAGGATCACAAAGTGATACGATACTGTCGAACTGACATAAATTTATGATTAATTGACTTTAAAAACATACGAAATGACTACCCTTAATTGTTTTGTCTGTAAAATCGACCATTGATCTTTGTTTGCATAAAAATTTTGTGATTTATGGTTTACTAAGCAGTTATATAAAAATCTTGAATCGTCTGAAAATAACAAGATTTATGAACAGCGATCTCGAAAGCCCTATTAAGGTCATTTGGAGGGGGATTCATCAATAATATGTTCACTGGCGGTAGTTTATTGGATGAATCTTGATTTTTTTTACACTTCCAGGTGCCATATTTGGCTGCCATATTGGATTTATGAATTCTGCCATATAGCATCTTAAAGTACTTGGAAAGACAAATTTTTTCAGCAAAAAATCAGTTTTGTAAGTGTCCCCAAATTTTGGCGAGAGCCTTGATCGATTTGACGTGAAACGTCGCATATATACAAAATAATTTAGAAAAATCATTAGAAATTGAAAATATTGTTTGGGAATAAATTCTTGATAATTAAAAAAACCGATGCCAATTCATTGGCCCGTATCTTCCTCAACCGTAATTTGTTGATTCCTTTAATTAATTTTTAATAACAAAATTTATAATTTTTTAAAAAATTTAGTGCATAATTATAATTAAATTCATTTATGAATATTAAAAATTGTTAATTTTTAAATTTATTTATTTATTTATTATTTATTGATATCAAATTTATATAAATTTTGAGCTGATAAATAAAGTTATCATTTGAAATAGAAGTAAAATATCTATATTTTATAATAAAACAAATACCTATCACGGTTGTTTTTTTATTAACAAAAACGTGTTTTTTTTATATTTCATAATTCATATTTTTTAAGAAAAAAATTATATCTAGCATTGTTCTTTTGTTATTAACAAAAACGCGTTTTTTTCCCAATAGGGGGACAAACTAATCCATAATTTCCTATAATTTCCAATATGGCGACAAATTATCAAAGCACTAGAAAATCTCTTATATGTACGCACAACGCACGACGCACCCCACCGTGTAGGCGTGTATGCAGTACTGCGGCATTCGTGACTAACCCACAGCTTGTTGGACCCGGCCGAAATACATACTGCATACACGCTACCCGGATCGGAGCGCCACTTATTCTTATACTATTTTAATTATTCATCAGTTTTGAATACTTAAACTCAAGAAATCAATCTTGAAAATTCAAACATATTACATTTTGACGCCAATACTATATACTTTTATAATATACTGATGATAACATCAGTGGAGTTATGAGTTTAAAAAAAAAAAAAACACGTTTTTGTTTTTGATGATAACTAAAGAACCGTG
The DNA here is from genome assembly GCA_036365515.1 of Torymus aiolomorphi. Lineage (NCBI taxonomy): Eukaryota > Metazoa > Arthropoda > Insecta > Hymenoptera > Torymidae > Torymus > Torymus aiolomorphi. Next base: position 50,395,529 of record CM070875.1, on the reverse strand, counting down.
ATAGATATAAAATTAATTTTTTTTGAAAATATAGGTATTTTAATTCCCTTTCGAATGCCACCCACCCCATTCAGATACATAGAGTCGTTCTCGAGAAATTCCGATTTTAATAAATGTCAAAAAAATTTTAACCTCAAATATCTCTGAAATTTATGGACCAATCATTTTGCCCAGAGAACTCGACCGAGAACTATAAAAAATCTACCTCTAAAAGGAATTTTGAAGCCATTAAGTCAATTTTACTCTTGTAATCATTGGACATACAAAACTGATTTTTTTCATTTTTCAATTTTTTACTCAAAATCTAGCCTACAGAATGTATTCAAATTTTAACAGATTATAGCTATTTATATTCTGTATTATCATGATTTTTCTCAAAAAAATTGACCGTTATGTTTAGGAGTTATAAGCTTCTAAAAAAAAAAACACGTTTTTGTTAATAACAAAAGAACCGTAATAGCTAGAAATTTTTTTTTTAGAAAATATAGGTATTTTAATTCTCTTTCGAGCGCTACCCATGAGATTTGAATAACTCGATCCTATCATAAAAAAAAAATCAAAAAACAGTTTTGAGAAAATCGAAAATTTGAAAAAAAAACAAAAACGCATCGCCCCAATCAAAAAATGGATTTTTGACCCGCCATCACGCAAAAAAACAAAAAAAATGAGACCTGTCCGGTCCGAAGCTGAGATCCAGGCGTGCACACACACACACACACACACACACACACACACACACACACGCGCGCGCGCGCGCGCGCGCACGCATACACACAGAGACATTTTTCAAAAACCATGTATTTTGATTCCTAACACCTCGGAACACGATTATAACATGTTTTTACAACAACTCAAAAATTTACTATCACAAAGCTTCCTCTAGGAGGAAGCAAAAACAATTAATTATATAAGTAAATATGTATATATATTTATTGCATATATTTATTAAAAAATATGTTCATATATATTCAAAAAATAAAAAATCTCTCAATATAAAATATACGCAATAAAAGTGTAAAATAAAGGAGAAATTATTTGAATGATAAGAGATTTTAATAATTAGCTAAATGAAAATTGTATATAAAATTTAATTAAGTTTCGATTTGATCCATATAAAAATACAAATAAAATCAAAGAAAAGATTTTTAAATCAAACTTTTTAAAGTGATTATACTCTTATATTTTCAAAAAACAAAATTCACAATATAAAATATACGCAATAATAGTATAAAATAAATGAGAAATTGTTGAAACGATATTATAAGAGTTCTAAATCAATAACTAAATGAAATCGGTATACGATATTTATTTAAGTTTCAGTTTATACATAAAGTAATAAAAATAAAATACAACAAAAGATTTTTAAATCAAAATTGATAGCGTAAATGTACTCTTATATATTCAAAAAAATCACTACCTTGAAAATAAATAGGTTCAAAGTCTTCAAGGTCTTATTTTTCAAAGTTTGGGGGTTGACGAGCGGAGCGAGTAGGGGGCGCAGCCCCCTATATTTATATATATCCTGCGATCCTAGCGAGGATCGCACATTATTTGGGAAATTATTTATGTGGATTTCGCTAAACAATTATGTATTGTTAATTAATAACAACGTAATTAATTAATAAATTATTTTAACAATTACCAATAGTTGTACAAAATTTTCTTTTCTCTTTTATTATGTTGCTCGAATAATTGAATAATAAATTATTTAAGTTTAACGTTATTTAGCAACAATTTAATTATTTAAATAATGAAAAATTTTTTTTCTCTCTCAAAGTACTTTCTGAAAATTTTATTCAATTAAGTTCTGTATGCAGAACAAAGAATCATACATACACTTACTTTTTCCACCAATTAATAAAACAATTTATTTAATTATTCGAAAACTTTATTTTGATTTTAAATTCAACTTTAAAAATTTTAAGTTAACTCAAATAGTATATATTCGCTAGTAAACGAATCTCATTTTAACTTTAAAAGGTATTATCACAGAATAGCGTCTCAAGACTTGGCGCGTACACATCGCGCATAGAACTCGTACAAAGATAATCGAGCAAAGCGTCAGCTGATCGCTCGTAAGCATACGTCATATAGTGCGTAGTATAGTCACCTATTACTTAGCAAGGCTAGCGACTTATGCGCACTGATGTTAACAGCTGAATGATTGAATTGTTAAACAATTTATATAATTAAGAATTATTTTAGAAAGCAACTAATTTAATAAACATAAATAAATTTGTCGAATGAATAAATAATATTCGAATTAAATTTTCACTCAGCAGAAAACTAATTTTTGTAGAAATTTAGACAAATTAACAATTCAATCACCGCAGTAAACATCGTAAACTGCAATTTAGCGCGACTAAAGGTTCATTCGCCCTTTACAAAAATTACATAAGCGAGTTTGAGCGCATTATCTCTGATTACGAAAAATTCAGCGGACTTCGCAAATTCTGAGGAAGATTTTTTTTTTTAATTTTCGCACTTCATTTAGGATTCAATTTTTCTCTTCGGTTTTCAATGATAGTGGTTGAATGAGGAATATTTATTAAAGTAACAAACTAATAACATTTTTTTTCCTTGTATTGAAGTATTAAGTCTCCGACAAAAACTTTAAAAACGTATTTTAGAATTTTCAGCGAGTAGCGCAATACTGTTCCAGTAAAGTTCTTCTGCGATACAATTTCTTTCTTTTCTTTTCCTCGTAAACGATTAGCAAGAGACAACTGGAAAAGATATAATTCAGCAATCGGGAGTGCAAATCGAATAAAATAGTTGAAATGCTAATTATTTAGCGAGACAAACGCTGAAAATCACTAAAAGCAATTTCCTTCGCATTTTTTTAAATGTACAAATTCCTCCGCGCAACGCTATTCAATTTGCAAATAATTGCACAGTTCAGTAACCAATTAACAGAGATATTTATTTATTTATTTATTTATTGTGTTTTACTACTTTGTTTTGTACATTAAGAAAATTATAATGCGAAAAATGTCTGAGTTAGGCGAAGTTATCTTCGACGAAACCATAGACCCAGAGATCCATGGATGGATCGTCAATTTTGAAGGCACACAAATGGTCGTAGCTCTAAGCGAACTAGAGCTGATCGCGAGCGGAATGTCTTTTACGAAATCGGATAGGTTATATAGGCGACTACAACGTGACTACACCTATGCCGATTTCGTGCGCACATCGAATCAAGATGATGAGACAGAAGACATCGTGAGGCGCAACGGAAAAGTGGGCGAATTCATCAATAGAGTAACGTTCAGTGAACGTACGATGAATGAACTGATGGCAAGGAAAAATGCGACAAGGCGCTTGCTTAGCGCACAAGCGCACTATTCGTCAACGCCAAATCCCATAACAGAGACAAACCTTCAAAACCAGGACGTGTCTCTGATCAGCGCGGCGAACGCAACCGATTTGCCAGTATCAAGCGTACAACCGCAAGGCGCCGAGCAATGGCGGAGAGAAGACGTGACAGCGCTTGGCCAAACAAAGAATTAAGAGAGGCCATAAGTCTAGGCAAGGCCATTGAGAACGGTGAGTTCCCATCACCAGTATCCACAATATCAGGCGGGTGGTATGGGACGACGATGACAGTAACGTCAACAACCACCGTAGCAAATACACAAAGCACTAATACAGTGCATGGCGCCCCTCGATCAGTATTTACGACAAAAGTAAACCACCGCCTGGATGACTTCGTAAAGTGCACCTTCACCGATGATTATACCTACGAAGTACCGAGAGTAGCAGCCATGCAGATGGTGAAAATGTAAGCCTCAACGCATGAGTATTGCAAAGAAATATTGGAGTTACAAATTCAGATGAGCCAACTCATATCGAGCACGCGAATGCATTTAAATATGCAATTTAGCGCAGCTCCTTGTGAACAGAAAACGGTGAACTTCAGGGATACATTTTCAATGCAATACCCGCAAGGGGCAAGCTCGGGAATTAACGAGCAAAGCGCAGAGCTAAACGCAAATAGGCCGCGCGAAACTGCACTAAATGCTGAGGCGACACCTTACAGGCCTCAGCGTGTACCCAGACAGACTCATGCTCCTTTGCAGCCTCAAGCCAATCTTTCCGGATGGTGAGAGCCTGGGGGAAGGGGGAACCAACCGAGTCTATCGCAAAGCAAATACTCGGCTGGAACCAGCACACTCCAACACCCTTCGATCGTAGATATCGGACAAACAGTTAGGCAGTGGAAACTGCAGTTCTCAGGCGCAGAGGGTAGCAATATCGAGGAGTTCATAGAACGCGTCAGCGAGTGTAGAGCGCTAGCGCCATACATCACTGAAGAAGATCTGCTCAATGCTATGACAGAATTCACGTCTGGCGTAGCGCACCATTGGTGACGCCAGAAGTGCCAAAAATTACAATCGTGGCAAGATTTCTGCGAAGATGCACGTAGATACTATGAAGTCGACAAAAGATTCCAGTGACGATTGCGCAAAGAAGCAGAATCGCGTACGCAAGGCAGAGACGAGCCAGTGCACGACTATATCGTTTGCTTACAAGCTATTCTCAACAAATTGAACAGACCATGGACCGAGGAGAACCAACTAGAACTCCTCTACGGCAACATGCTTCCGCGACTACAGTTTAAAGTTAGATAAGAAGTCACGAGCATCAATAAGCTCATTGAACTAGCGCGAGAAGCAGAAGGACAGCTGAAGGTTGAGCGGATCTTCAAAGGGCCAAAATCGTGCATAATACCAGATGTGGCCTATCAAAGCCCCGCTAACTCGGCAAAACAGCCACAGCCTTGCAATAAGAGCAGCATAGCTGCCATAGCGGAGAGCATTAACCCGCATGATAAAGGACTAGAAACGGATAACGCAGCGCAGAAGACAAGTCTAGCGGCTGTCGTAGCACAATCCCGTACAGACCTTCACAAGCTAATTAGCAAGGTGCTGGAGGAAAAACTGGCGCAATTCGGCTTAAAACCGAACAAACAATTGGATTCGTCCAAACCTAGCGGAGCCTCTGAACTCAAGGACGCTTACCACAAAAGTGGCCGAAACAATCCGCCTAAAGAACGGAAAGGCTCTCCTCCTAAGAAGAGCGACGGAGCCACATCGTCAGCAAGGCTGGCCAGTGCCAAGAATAAGGACAACCGCCCTAGCTCCAAAACGTATGCGCGCTGCTGAGGGTGTAGCTAGTGAGGCCGCCGTGAACAGTGACGCCCCGTTAGCGTCGACTGAATCAACCCCGGAGAAGCCAGAGGGAAGCACAAACGCTCCGCCTTCGGAGGAATATACTCGGTGGTATCTGCCTGTTGGAATAAGTGGATCTCGCATGCGTGCTCTATGCGACTCAGACGCTTCACGCACAGACCTCGGCCAGATCGGCCTTCAAATCGCTTCCGAGTGCGGCAAAACTATTACGCTTCACAAAGGGCGAGGGGCACAACTTGCTGATGGCAAGAATGTCCCCATTCCGGCCACGTCGAGTTACCCTTCGACGTCGCCTGCGTTCGTCGCTACCTCGATGCAATCATCGTAGACGAGTTTGACGCGGATACCGCTACAATTATCCTCATTGGATGAGAATGGAGCAGGGGCGATCCACCTCGACTCCGTCGGTCTCGCTGACGTAGATGAAGCCCAGAGAGAGCTAATTCAAGTTCCACTGGAGCAACTGCTCCCCGCGAGCGACGAACCTCTGGGATGCACTAAATGGGCCGAGCATAATATCGAGTTTATCAGCTCTCGACCCATTAAATAAAAATACTACCCTGTCTCCAGAAAGCTGGAGGAGGAAATGCATGTACACGTACGCCAAATGCTCGATGCTGAGATTGAGTAAAATCGAAGAGTGATGCACCGAAAGACAAATGGGAAATATCGTTTCTGTATTGACATCCGGAAGTTAAATACTATCACGAAAGCGTGCACGTACCGGCTACCTCAGAGGGATACGATATTGCGCAAGTTGCAAAATGCGAGATATATCTCGATTCTCGACTTGTGCAGCGCTTACCATCAAATTCCTATGCGAAAGAAAGCACAACAACTCACTGCTTTTACGGTGCCTGGCATGGGCCTCTTCGAGTTTACTCGGATGCCACATGGCGTGGTAGGGAGCCCATCCACATTTCAGCAATTGTCGGATAAGATAATTGGACTTGAAATGGAGCCACACGCCTTCTCGTATCTCGACGATATTATCATCGTCTCAGATACATTCGAAGAGCTTATGAAGTGGCTCTAGCACGTTTTGACGCGCATTAAAGACGCTGGCCTCACAATTAATCGTGTGAAAAACGAATTTTGCCGCAGCGAGGTTAAGTTCCTCGGCGTTCTCGTTAATCGAGATGGCTTCAAACCGGATCCGGATAAGATAACACCAATCTTGGAATAGCCGGGGCCAAAGAATCTCAAACAATTAAGAAGATTCCAAAGCATGGCGTCGTGGTATCGCAAATTTTTGCCTGATTTTGCGACGATCACGGATCCACTCACCAATCTAACAAAACGCGGTGTAGCTTTTGTTTGGAGCGAGGAAGCGCTATCAGCATTCAAGCAAATTAAAGCTCTTATAGCGTCCACGTCTATCTTACATAGACCGTCTTTCGATTATCAGTTTTTTATTCAAACAGATGCGAGCAACTCTGGTCTAGGCGCGGTTTTAACACAAACCATCGACGGCGTCGAAAGGGTTTCGTGTTTTGCAAGCCGCACGATGATACTGGCCGAACGGAATTATTCCGTTACCGAACGCGAATGCCTCGCGGTATTGTGGACTATTCGTAAGTTCTGGCCATACGTGGAAGGTTACCATTTCACGGTTATAACCGATCACAGCAGTCTTAAATGGCTATGCCAAACAATTTACATGCGTATGACTTCGAAATCGTCCACCGTAAAGGCTCTCTCAACTATGTACCAGACGCGCTGTCCCGCATGTATCAAGACGAGGCAGATGTCGAGCTAGCGTCGATGGAGACCGCTGAAGAGATCTCAGATGCCTGGCCATCCTTATTGGAACACTGTTCACGGGCGTCTTTATAGCTGTCGTCCCAACCCGATAATAGGGGACTTGATGAAGAACGAGCACGCTTGGAAGTTGGTTTTACCGGCGGAAAAACGCGAAAGCGTCCTGCTGGAAAGTCACGCAGAGCCAACTGCGTTAATATATTATTATTGGCCATCCATGCGTAGAGAGACTGCTGACTTCGTACGCAAATGCTCAATTTGCCAACAGTGCAAGGTGCAACAGACGGCGCCGGCTGGCCTTATGGGCAGCCGCCGCGCCGTACAGCCTTGGCAAATGGTGGCTGGCGATATAATGGAGCCTGTGCCTCAATCGCCACGAGGCTATGAATATTTACTTATATTCATGGACCTCTTCTCTCGCTGGATTTAATGTTATCCCATTCGTAAAGCGAATGCGCAGACGATTCGAAAGGAACTTAACGTGCGCGTCTTCTTGCGATTCGGTCTGACCGACGTCTTTCACTCGGACAACGGGACCGAATTCAAAAACAAAGCGCTAGATAAGTTCCTGGAAGAGCGTGGAGTCATGCACACTACAATTCCACTGTATCACGCGCAAGCCAATCCGGTAGAGCGAGTTATCCGCACGATGAAGACGACGATTATGTCGTATTTAGAAAACAATCACCTTAATTGGGACTTATATGTCCCAGAGTTGACGTATGCCTATAACACGGCTGTGCAGGAATCAACTGGCTGGAGCTCGGCTTTCCTAAATTTAGGCAGGCAGCCGGCTCTCCCAATTTCTCTTCGACGTCGCGAAGAGCGAGCCGCAGAAGAGCATGCCGGGTCGACAGAACTCGAAAACAGACGTGCAGCAAATAGCTGCGGATAATGCCTCAAACACGCAAATGCAACAAGCACGCTACTATAATGCGTCACGCCGCGAAGTGGATTTTAACATAGGCGACAAAGTCTGGAAGTGAAATCGCGTGCTTTCGTCCGCCTTACAAAGCGTAGCCGCGAAACTAGCTCCAAAATTGGCCGGTCCATACACGATCGTCTCGCAGCTTGGGTCGTGTATGAGGTCGTCGGCCAGGATGGGAAATACATGGGGAAAGCCCACGTGAAAGACCTCAAACCCTTCCACGAAAGGGCGGCTAGTGAGTAAGATATGGAAGAAGAACAAGCCTAAGCGAGTCCCCCGGAAGGTAGCGAAGAGCGTAACGCCTTTCCAACGAGTCATAGCGCAAACACTGAAACTCCAGAGGTTGAGACCCACCCGCACAAGCGAAGTAGACCGCGGAAAGCTCGCCTGATGGTGAAGTGAACCGCGCAGATTCTCGATAGACAAGCGAACAAGCCAACACTGGTCGCAAACTATGCTGACGAGCGACCAACGGAATCTCTGCCCAGACCACGTAAGCGACCCGCAGGTTCGAAAAACACCACCGCGACTACCCGCACGACAGCGCACTCTCCTCGGCGCACGAGAGCGACGACTCGCCATGCATGTGACTATACAAACCTAACATCCTCTATGCATAAAATATCTCTTTTCTTTCTCCCTCACTCATGGCACTACATCCCGTTTTTTTTTCTCTTGCAGCTGATCAACCGAAGCGCGCACCCTGCGATTTTGGCCAGGAAGGCCGCAAAAGCGAACAAGAGCTAGATGCCGCGAGCGAGTGAGGAATCACAGAAATGTTTTTTATACACTTATTTTTATATTACAATAGCTATACAACATGTACCTGAAGCGATTAGCGCTATAACTGTAATAAATAGTAAATTTTGGTAACTGCCGAATTTTATGGGTAGTTAGTTCCCTATTCCTTATAACTTTAGCTTCATCTCTTTTTATTTTTTTTTTGTTTTTGTTGGATGCTTTCTTTTCTCTTTTCCTTCTGTTTTATTGTTCTTATATTTTGCATGGCGACAAGGAAAGAGCAAGGTCGAGCTGGCACGCCGGTCAGCAGCCAGCGTCTGGGCGAGGGGCGTGTGACGGATAACTTCTCATCCGTCGGATAACGCTCCCCCGTCGCTCATATCATACACATGTATATCATAGTTCTTTTACAGGTGCCGAGAGCGCGAGGAAAGCCCTTGCTACATGGAGAGTAAGAGAGACAAAGAGAGAGAGAGAGGGGACATTCTCGCGAGCGCGCAGAGAGCGCGCGCTAATTAATATTGCTCTGTCCTTGACAGCGCGCATATGGGCCTCTAATCTATATCGCTGATCACGTGATTCTTTTTTACCGAATCTACGGGATTTAATAGCGCAACCTCGCCTATCCTCTTGAGGACTGCTGTGCGTATTCGCTTCATTGCGCCAGTATTACGAACTGAGTCCCCTGCATTGCGCATCCTCGTCGACCACGAGAACATCGCGATCTACGCTACAGCGTGCAAACTTCTGGAAGTCCAGCGAGACTGCGAGCGAACCGTTCGAGACACCGGCAAAGTCGCTACTGTACGTGCCTTCTCGATTACACCTCTTTATCTCTCTCTCTCACTTTCGCACCCATCAAAAGCCTCGGCGGGTAACCTTCGCCGTCGCGCTCCTTCATCCACATGTTGTATATTACTTGCTTCTTCCAAAATAAACCTAATTAGTGTGATCGCACTTGATCGCGTTATTATTTACGCTCACCCCACACGTTCTCGCATAAATAATCATATATTTGTATCGGCTAGTCGGAAATAAAGAGTGTGTTACAGAGCATACCTAAAAAATTAGTTTTTTAAAGAACGTATTGATTGTTTCAAAAAAGTCTTTAAGCTCTCATTAAAGTTCTGGTGTAGAGTTTCATAGATGTTAAGAGAGAGCAGGGAGAGAGAGAAGAAGATAGGGAGTAGGAAAGAGAGAGTTTAGAGTTTATTTATTTCATAGACTAAGGACTCAAAAGTAGTACTCCTGTTCCCGTATAGCCTTCGCGGTTTACAAGATAATAACATATTGTAAGTATAAAAATTGAAAGGCGTCAATAATTTTCGTCTAAGGACGCTGGGTAGAATTTCGAAAATAACAAAAAAGCAATATTAAAATTAAAATAAAAAGAACAAAAATACTTAAAAACTAAAGTAGAAAAGCTAAGTTCAAGTAATACATAAATATAAAGAGGAGGCACTTTAACGCATTTTTCAGCAGTATTTATAAAGTGCCACTTTGAAGCACGGCTGAAGGTACGAGTTACGTATACATAAAGGTAAATTATTCCACATATGTGCGCTACGAATATGGAATGAGTCGTGTAAATATTCGAGTGAAGCACCGGGGATGATGAGGTCAAAGTGTGAAGAACGCTTGTTGCCATATCTATCACTATTCCTGAATTGGAGTCGGTCAGCAAGATATTGGGGCTGACTGCTGCGCAAGATGGACGCGAGAAAAGAAAGAGAAAGATATTCGATTCTACGAGAGTATGGCAGCATCTGTAGTCTCTCGTACGCAGGAGTGATGTGGTCATTTTTGCGGGTACCAGTTACGAATCGAATAGCAGCATTCCTACTTCTTGTAAGTTTATTTGCAAGTTCTTCAGAAAGAGAGCAAAATAGGCCAGCACAGTAGTCAAAATAGGGCAACACGAGTGCTTTAACCAAAGTGAGCTTGCAGTCAGATGATAAGGATGCACCACACTTACGAAGACGATACAGAGCAGCAGAGCACTTGTTAGCTGTAATGCCACACTGTGTTCTGAAGGTTAGCTTAGAGTCCAGATTTATGTCCAAGATTTTTAGTATATCGGAGATGCGAACTTTGTAGCCATCAAGTAAGATGTCAGGCACAAAAGTCTTAGAAATCTCGTTGATGAAGTAGCGAGAACCAAGCCAGATCGCACCTGTTTTCTCTTTGTTAAATAAAAGACCGTTTGCCGTTGCCCAAGATACAATGTTACTTAAGTCTTCATTGACGCAGCGAACAATGTCGTGAATATCATTAAAATGACCGGGGAAGTATATACAAAAATCATCTGCATATAAGTGATGGGAACAGTGTTTAAGTACCGAGCCGACGTCATTGATGAAAAGGGAGAAAAGCAAAGGCCCTAAAATGGAACCTTGCGGTACACCCGAATGTCTACCTAGGGGTTGAGAGCGTTCGTTGGACGAGGAGACAACAACTTGGGATCGATCAGAAAGGTACGAATAGAACCAGTTGCACGCAGATCTCGAGAAGCCAAGCTTATATAATTTATCGCAAATTAGATGAATGTTAACAACATCGAAGGCATGCAAGAAATCGATAGCCACTAACAGTGTGCCATGTTTTTTGTCTACGGCAACTCTAACGTCGTCGACTATTTTGATGACCGCAGATTGCGTACTATGTAGTTTGCGAAAGACCAATTGAAAAGTATCAAGTAGTTTACACCGTGCTATGTAATCCGTTACTTCATTGTGCACTACAGCTTCAAGTATTTGAGAAGTACCATTTAATATAATAATCGGCCTAAAATCTTTCGGAAGTTTTGGTGCTTTGATCTTAGGGATGGGACGTACAAGCCCTTGCTTCCAGGTAGATGGAAAAGTACCAGATTGGAGCGAGGTATCGAATATGTTCATTAAAATTGGGATGATATGGAAGATTAGGTCTTTTAAGAAGCGTAAAGGTATGCCATCAGGCCCGAACGCGTTTGAGCGTGCCTTCTTTATAGCAGCATGAACATCAGAGGCTTCGACATGCTTAAAAAAGAATTTATTGTCCTCATCCACATTGGCAGGGGGCATATTATTACTTAAAGGCACCGTGTTCGAATCACCTACAAACTAACGATTAAGCGAATTGGGATCAGTGGGAAGGGTATCACTACGATCCGCTTTGTTCGATAAACCAGCCTCATTAACGCAGTTCCAAAAGTCACGAGGTGATTTGCAATTTTGAAATTTTTGGCGATGGTAATTTGCAATGGCGATACGTATGGCGAACTTTGCTCGATTACGAAGCCGGTTACGAATTTCCCAGTCGCTATCCTTGCCGGTGCGGTCGAAAGTACGGCTTGCAGCGTTTCTAGCTTGTAAGAGTTTACGCAGATCGGGAGTTAGCCAAGGCAAAAGACGGGACGTGCGAACAGTGAAGGTGCGAAAAGGTGCGTGAGTGTCGTATAAACAGAGAATGCTGCTGGAATAAAGTGAAACTTTATGATCTACGTCTGGTGAGAAAAGAATAGACTGCCAGTCAATCTTCTCAAAGTCCTAATGGAGGCTGGATAAGTCGAAGTTTTTGAAGCATCAACGAGTAATCGCCTTGGGCGCCGGCAAAGATTGATTATATATGAAGCAAGCTAGTAGAATCTCATGTCATGAAATTACAGGCACATGGTGCTGCGAATAAAAGGCTAAATGGGAGTCATTTACGAGGCAGAAGTAGTCGATAGTAGTTCGCATCGAAGCGAAGGTGCTTGAGATTACAGGCTAGTAGAGAACCCGCAAGGGTATTGGGTGGCGAGAGAGAAGAGTACCAGTTAATATTAAAATCAGCAATAACAAAAATATTATCATATGCCCCGTTGCAGCTAAGTAAATTCTCTTCTACAATCTCACACCAAAAGCCTGATTTTGGTGGATTGTAAACGAGCGCACAGAGAAATTTACGAGACCCAACTTGTAACTCGACGGAAAGGTACTCGGGCCTGTCTATGTCGGCAGGCCACGCAGGTGAAAACGACACAACTTTTGATTTCAGAGATTCATGGACATACATAGCGACCCCACCACCGCCACAGTTTACACGGTCGTTGCGAAGCAAAGTGTAGCGCGGAATATCGTACATGGTAGATAAATGATGCGGTTTTAGGAAAGATTCACTAATCCCCATGACATGCACTCCATAAGTTGGCGTTTAAACTGCGCGTTACAGTGACTAACGCAGAAATATTTAGAAGTATGATTATTGCTCGCCACAATTTACTTACGCAGCTCAAAGTACCTAGATTTATTGTAGGCAGAATGAGTAACAGTAGCAGTATCGGAAGAGAGACAATTATTGCAGTGCAGGTGCGTTTTTTTTGCAAGCCTTCGACGCGTGGGAGCCAGCACAAAACCCGCAACAGTTCCCGCCCTTATATTCCTTGGCAGTATGGCCGAAATTTAAACAATTAAAACATTGTAAGATGGACACATGGTCGGAAATTCGACACGATCTCCAGTTAATGTAGACACGAGCTTTGTCATTGTAAGGTCTTATAATACTCCGGTGGAATCTCGATAACACAAGACCGGTACTTTTCATTATCGCACGTCGGATACATATAAATAACTTTACGAGAATCTCGCTCGCATGCCGGTATATTCTGACTGGTAATGCATTCGACGACATCGGGAGCTTTTAACTCAACTAGCACGTCATGTATAAGGAGGCGCGGATTTTTAGAAGCGTTAGTTTTAATCTTAAGTCCCGGGTATGCATTAGTCAGCTGGTTTTAAATTGTAGTAGCAACGAGCGAATCGCCTCCGAGTATTACTGCGCTACTACCGGTATACATTACTCTCTTAACATTTATCTTTAACTGCCCCGGATTAATCGCTTTTTTAACAGCTTCATGCGTGGCTTGCGAGGTGGGAAAGGCATATTTGGCATTCTCACATGGACTTATAGTGATACGACTAGCGCGACTAATATCAAACGGTTTACCGCGATCGAGTTTAACCTTATTCCTATCATTACTTGACTGAGTAGGAGGTAGCGCAGGGAACATGGCTGCGGCAGCATCGGCATACGTACGAGCACTAGCATTGGCGTTGCGTAAGATAACCACACTGGTTTCAGCACTAGTTTGCTCGATTTTTTCGCTAGCAATAACACTTGCTTTTTCGATTCTCTCGAACGCATTATTTACAACCTGCACACAGGCGCCGTGCACACGCTCAATCTCGAGCTTACATACATAATCTGTGGCAAATTTTGTGATAATATCACAAAAATCACTGATTGCATCACGGAGAAGTGCTTTCACAGTAGAATTTCTCTCATTACCGAGCATATTAAGCATAGTAGTACGATGTACTTTTACGTCCGCTCGTAATTTAGTTACATAGGTGTGCGCGAGAGTAGCGACGAATCAGTTAAATCGTCCAACACATCGCTTGAACCCGCACTGTCGTCACCCATCGCTGCGTCGATAAGGTAGCACTACGCACAGACACACACCTGAGATGACGGGCGCACCGTAGAAGAAGCACGACGACGTCCCACTCACAGGTGATGGTAGTGATAGCAGCATCAGTGCTGAACGGCACACAATGAATGATGGTATCTGCTGCGGCTGCGTACTGACTCTGTCGAGAATGGCGGACTTGGCATCGACCATGAGAAGGAAAAAAATACAAGGCTTTACTTTGACTCCCTGGCTCCAATATTAAGAGCCATGCATTTTATGCTCGGCCACCTGAGCCAGCGAGAGTCGTGGTCCACTGCAATAAGTTAAACGGCGAAAACCAACGTGATTATTGTGAAACAGTGAGACAAATGCGGAGCAGAGATAACATGCATGTGCAGACTTACCGGAACCGAGAGAGAGCGTGAGAGAAGGAAAGAGGGAGAGAGAGATATAACTGAAGATTGTTCTACACGATCTGTAAGTTATGCAAGAAAACCAATGCCATTGACAGTCAAAGTCTCGTCAAAACTTACATACACATATTTCACATTAAGTGAGTGACACTCTGTTGAGTGGGAGCTTCCCGTCGTTTATTGATTTACAAGGTTAGACAGATATAGCTGGGGAATGCCCCATGCGATCTGCAAGTTATGTAAAAACCGTGATTGATGGCAGGAGTCGTACCCGAACTCATATGCATTTTACTACTACGCGGTTGCTATACTTAATACGTACATTAGTCTAGGCTGGCATTGAATATAATGCTCAAAGCGGGATCCGATCTCCTTAGCTTTGAGCCAGCGCTCGAAAGCACTCTTACTGGGGTTATTTCAAAATAAATAAAGTACAAAAAAAAATTACGACAAATAAATTAAACTTGCAATGTAGGGTCACTCGCAAAGCTCCGGCCTATCCGATCCAGCAATCAGTGGTTCAGGATTAGAGAGGGGTAGATAGTAACTACTGCCGTCCTCCTGGTGTGCAGATGACTTCTCCTTAACTGGTGGTTGTTTTTAAATTCTCATGGCTGGGTTGGTGTCGACTAAGTTCTCGTGGGGTGTTGCGCCAGATGCTTTAAGTCCAGGAGCTGACAAGGCTATTTCTTCTAAATTCCCTTGCTATGGTTTGCCGGGCAGAATTTTTACCCAGTCCTTTTTATGGTATTCGCGGTGTGCAGTCGGGTAGGGCTTCGCCCTTCGGGAACGAATTATAAAAACTGACGGGACAGTGACCGCGAGTGTCCACCGAAGAGTCCGCACAGCGTTCGCCAAGAGTTCTGTGCTCGTACTCATGGCCACACATATGCATCAATGTGATGAAATGCTGAGACATCGGTGACTGACAGCTGGCGCATCCAAATTCATGTAGTCGGTACCCTAGACATTGTGACCCGTAAAAAAGGTGTTCTCGCGGTAGAGATCCACCGCTACTACCAAAATATATTTATAGCTTTCTTCCTTCTCGGGAGTCGTGCCACGCATTGGGGAGGCTTCAATACTTCTGATATATTCTACCAATAGGCGATAATTACCAAGGCGATAATTACATGTAACCGCCTCGACCTTTTCGCTTACTCCCTCGCTTAGTGTTGATCCGTACTATTTCAATTTTGTTCTACTTTTCGTAACTTTACTCTCTCTCTCTCTCTCTCTCTCTCTCTCTCTCTCTCTCTCTCTCTCTCTCTCTCTCTCTCTCTCTCTCTCTCTCTCTCTCCCCTCCATCTCTCTCTCTCACAGTTATTTTATCTTCACCTTCTTTGTCTAATAATCCAATTAGAGATATTAGTAATCAAACTATTATAAATAATTTAATAAGTATTTTATTAAACCCTTCAGATTTATCTGATCTTGAACCTTAACTATAAAAAATAAAAATAAAAATAAAAGAAAATATAAAAAGGAAGTGTTAAATAGTTCAAGAATTTTCTAATGGAATATACATTTGTACTTCAGTTTAAATAGTTTATAATTTCACCACTTTTAACTAAATTTTGCTATATAATAGTTATTGCGATCTAAACATCCGTTATTTTTTCAGGGAAAATTTGTTGAACAATGTTGTAGTCGAAGAGAACTATAATTTGCTGGAAGACGTATATGAAACTCTTAATTACAACTGCGGTAAGTTAAATTGTAAAATACTCTAATATCAAAGGTCGTAGAAGTACACAAAACAGATAATATAAGTCATGATTGTGTGACATACGTACCAAAGAGGCAACCGCACTCTTACATATGTCTCAATCGGCAATCGTAACCTTTCAATTTTTAATAGTTACTTTTATTTCGAGATATTTATATGTATACTAATCTATCTCACCTCATTAGAAATGTTTTAACTGTTTATGACAATATATAAGTTTTTACGAAAAAAAATTCTACTACATAAAAATTATGGTACACTTAAAATTTTGTAGCTCAGATTATTTTTGGATTATATACTATTCTCCCTTGCACTTATCAAGCTGTAACTTCTTGTGAATAGAGCCATACACAGGAAATAATATAAAAAAAAACCATACAGAATGATTGACGCATATTTTAATAATTTTGTTGTTCAAGTATGTCTCTAACTCTGAAAAAGTTGCAATATTTTTTAAAACAAACTTTTTAAAAAGTAGAAAGGTAAGGTTTTTGATTAGTTCAGAGTATTAAAGAAATAACTTTGTTGGTTCGTGACCCAACGCGTAACCTAACAATTAATTTTCAAATTTAAATTCAAATTATTGCATACAGAAATGAAATTGTTGGTAGGTTAAGTATTTACTCAAGAATTTTTATTGAATTCATAAACAAGATTTACTTAAAAATGTAATTTAACTTAATATATATCGCTATGACTGTGACACATGATCTAGAATAGGAGGGATGGATGGCAACTGGTTGATAAAGGAAATCCATATTCTAGATCCAAAATTATGGCTCTCTTTATTGCCTCTTAGAATTTTACAATATTTTGAATGGCACAGAGCTACAGGGATTGTTGCCTGTTCTGCAGTCGGAGTGAGGATACATGACCAAGCGCCCTCGCTCTACTTATATAGCCGAAGGAAGGTTCACAAAACTCCTAGCAAACTAGATAAGTTGAGAATTTTCATTTAACCTTTAGAGGACGGGAGTGGTTGATATTTCGATCAGATGGTCGAAAGGTTAATTATATTTTTCGTTGCGGTTCGATAGAAAACTCAAATTATATGTTTGTTTGTTGAAAAAGTTAAAAAATAACTAAAAAATACAATAAACCGTAGAACAGAGCTTTGTATAGAAACTCTGTTATGGAAGTTCAATTCATTATTTGATTGAGACTATTATAAAAATAAATGAAAATGAAAAACTTAGAAATAAAAAGATGAAATGCTATAGAAGCTTACCGAACATTGGAGAAAATCAAAGAATGTTGGGGAAGCTTCCAAGTCCTTTTCGATTAATTTGTAATTATAAGTGCGCTATGTTTCGATTTCCGAGAATCAAAACATAGCCGACCGTCACGAAAGTTGACCGCTGCTTAACGTGCATGTATATATTTTAATGGGGTTAATTCATGAGAGGATATTAATCTCTTTCTTTGGTTCGCTGGGAAATATACGGGCGTACTCTACACTCACCGTTGTAGAATTACCTGCAGGCTGGAGCGGGCGCAGCGGCATGGGCCACGAACAGGCACGCCCGGCCTCTACTATAGAAAGCCTCGAGAGCCGTCGGCGCACGCTGCCGCTGCTTCTAACTTCGGCGCGCGAACTACCGGCGGCTAGCTATGAACTAGCCTTACCTACCTCTGCCGGTGTTCCCGTACAACGCCGCTCAGGGTAACCTGAGCGATTTAAACTTACAATTCCTCGTTGACGATGCTTCTGTAGGAGGATGCCCCCGGCTAGCTGCAGCTACTGAAAAGGTAGAGGGCGGTATTCGGGGAGACAGGAAACGGTTACTCGCAAAATAATTAACGCGTGACTCAAGCTATTAAAATGTAAAGAAAAGTTTATTTTAATTAAGATAGGCCGCACTAGGGGTGCTAAACTCGGACAAACTTTATCCTTCAACGCGCAGGCCGAGACTTTACGAGAAGCCGGCTGGTCGCGCAGCCGGCGTAACCGCGTCGCGAAATGCCACGGAATGACCGCCACACGCGCGTACACGAGGCTGCTTGCCATTACGCAAGCGGCGTCGGATAGCCGCAAAAACCAATCACTCGCGGGGCCGCTCGCACGAATTACCTACGCAGCGTATATAATAAAAGCGCAACTTACTTCGGAGCTGGCCAGCTCGCGCACGTAGATCCGCTTCTCTCTCTCTCTCTCTCTCTCTGTCTCTCTCTCTCTCTCTCTCTCTCTCTCTCTCTCTCCTTGGCGAGGCGTCGGGCCTCGTGGCGTGTCGCCCCTTTGGTGACACGCAGTTTTCTCTCTTCTTGCCTTTTTCTCTCTCTCTCTCTCTCTCTCTCGTCGTAACTTGGCCGGGCGCGGAGCTGCAGCCGGCATTGCATCGGTGGCGATCGGGTGGCACGAGCGGAGGCGCGGCGGGCACGGGGCACTATATAGGTGCGGAACTGGCCGAGCGCGAGGAGCACGTGCTCATCTGTTGAGTGCCGGAACGAATATGGCCGCGGCATCGCTTCTCAAGCGGCGCGGCGGCTTCTTCCTCTTCTTCTCCGATTCACTCCCGTGCGAGCCGCGCGGCGCGCTATGAGTCGCAATACGTGCAAGCGCGCGAGATTCAAATCTCGCGTCGCTGTATGCGCGACTTATTTCCCTTTGTGCATGTGCCCGTTACAATATGTTTGATAGTGTATGCGTGTATCTCGCCGCTACAAGATACTATGCCCTTTTACATTAACAAAATTTTTTATTTTGACCTGTATTTGTTGATATAGTATACATCTATATCGTGCATATGAAGGAATGCATATTGTGTGAGAGCGCGCGACTGTATCGAGAGCGCGCAAGTATGAGTCGGAATGCACACATGTAAATTTCCCCTCCCTAGTGTGTGCGTGAGCTAGAATGTAAGTCTATCAGTAGCGAGCGATGCACTGCTCTCTCTCTAAAACTGCCCCCTGTACTGATAGTATCTTGAGCGGGGCGCTATGAAGCGCCCGTATATAGTTGTCACGTCCTAAGACACGACACGACTGAGATGTTTAACTCAATTAAGAGTTATGCTCTTTTAGGCCTTAGCTGCGCTAGCTAGTAAACCTTGGACGAGCTGAGGAAAGGAGTATAATATCAAGTTCACGGTTACTCGCTGAGGTTCAAGTTTGACTAATTTTTGGTTTAGGATTTGGCTATCGTAAGGACCAACGGTGAGTAGCACGAACGTCCGTAAAGATCGTTTGGCCGCACGTACCCCCGTATGGACTAGGAATAAGGGTACGATTTTCTTTGGATACCTGGGGTTTGAGATTCTTATAACTTTTCCCGGTCTCAGGTTATTCTCAGATGCGCCCTTCCCTATCAAGAGCAGAGCTCGTATGTGAATTTAATTTTTATTCATGAAACTTATCCCTCTTGGAATTGATATATTATTTTTCAACTGATAAGAATTTTTCCATCGGTCTTATAGTCTTACAAATTAAAATTAAAATAATTAATATTTATGGCAGTCAGATTGCCCTTGTTTATAATCACCCCCGCAGAATCTGAAATAAAAACTTAATTAAAACCTGGAAAAAACTTTGTTAGCAAAGGACGATCTGACTGCCCACCACCACCACATTGTCCGACGTTTCGAGCCTGCTCCGGCTCCTCCTCAGGGACTGAAATAAAACCCGCGATACACCTCCTTATATACCATGCACCCATACCCCCTTCTTTTCTCTTACCCCACCACCCTCCACATTCCCCTCTCCAACTTGCCATTCTCACTTAAATTAATAAAGAATGATAAATGTTATCTAATTTACTTGACTCTATCATTAAATTTACATTATTCCGATTTCTTAGAATGTGAATACTTTCAAGGCTTTCCCTCTTATATTTATTCTTAATCCCCTGTTCCAAAATATCCACACTCTCAAAATCGAAAGAATGCAAACTATTTAAACAATGTTCTTTCAAACCCGATGTACAACTTGAGCTGCGTAAACTATATTGATGTTCATATATTCTCTTTTTCAAATATCTACCCGTTTGACCAATATAACAACGATTACAATCCCTACAATTAATTTTATAAACAACTCCCGATTTCAAACATTTATCATCCTTGTCTTTACAATTACTAAATAACCTTTCTAAATTATTATCATTTCTAAAGAAAACTTGAATATTATGTTTACTAAAAACCCTTCTAATCCTTTCCGACAAACCTCTAACATATGGTAAACTAAAATATGCATTCTTTCCATTTCTATTCCTTGTTTGATTATCTACCCGCTGCTTCAATCCACCATTATAAATTTCCCACACCCTCTCATCAATCATTTTATCAATAAATTTTACGGGATAACTATTTTTAATAAATGTTTCTCTAACTAAATTTAAATTCTTTTTCCTAAAATCTTTATGTGACAATTTAATCGCTCTGTCAATGACACCTTTGATCGCACCTGTCTTGTTTCCGAATTGGTGGTGAGAATCAAAATTTAAAAATCTACCTGACCATGTAGGTTTTCTATACCAATCTAATTTCACTCTATTATTATTACCTCTAATGACTCTAATATCTAAAAAACTCAATTGATAATCTTTCTCAACTTCTTTTGTGAATTTAATTCTATCATGGATAGAATTAAACACATCCACCATTTCATCCACAAAACCTTCTGGTACAACTGCAAAAATGTCATCAACATATCTTTTAAAAATAATTGGCTGAAAAACCAACTTAGACAAAGCAATACTTTCCAATTTTTCCATTACTAAATTGGCTATAACAGGTGACAAAGGTGATCCCATTGGACAACCATATCTTTGTTCATATAGACTATTATCAAAAGAAAACTCTCAGGTCAATCAAACTAACAATGTTAATAAGGATTGGTTTAGAAATTTAACTGACAAAGTAATACCAGAAGAAGTGGTAAATATCATGTCAAAGGGTGCTAAATTTGGAATATCATATTCAAGTAAATCTCTTCCGATCAAGAATATCATCGCTGAGGTAGAAAGTAGTATGAGTAGTTTTAATCTGGAGTTTAAAAAAGAATGTAGGATTTCTTTAGTTAAAGTTGTTGATAATTTTAAAAGAGAACATAGATTTGATAATTATTTGAACAGTAATTTATTTCATGAATTAAAAATAACGAAGAAATTCTTGAGAGAGAATCCGAATATGATCTTCCAAAAAGCAGATAAAGGAAATGTAACTGTAGTTTCAGATAAAAGGGATTATATTAATAAAATTCAACTTATGTTGGAGGATGATACCACTTATGTGAAAATTAGGAATCCACATATCAATAGACTACAAGATAAATTGAAAGAATTATTGATGCATTGGAAAACAAAAGCTTATATTAAAGATAGTATGTTTAAATATTTAAAATGTGAAAATGGCACTGTAGCTAAATGTTATGGGCTTTCTAAGATTCACAAAGAACAGTTGACATATAGAATAATAATATCATCGATAAATTTTCCGACGTATAGACTTGCTAGATTTTTGTCTAATATATTGTTCAAGATAGTGGGTAAAACAAATTCATATATTAAAGATAGTTGGAGTTTTTATGGTATAATGAAAGATATTATTATTCCGAATGATCATAGGATGGTTTCATTGGATGTAGTATCTTTGTTTACTTATTTACGGTTGCTAGTTAAGTCAAACGTATAAAGGAAGAATTACAATTGTGATTATTGCACAAGGGTTTGTTTAACAATTCGCACTAAACTTATTATTCAGAACATAACTTTATAGAAAATTGGCCATATTTTGCAACTAGAGTGTTAATGAATTATTAGTATAATTCTCTCAAAGATTTTAAATTTACATATGATAATATTTTATTCGAATTGGTACAGAGAAAAAAGGTGTCTAGCCCCCTTAAATAATCGCTTTTATAAATCTGACAAAGAGAAATGTATTATTTTGAATAGTTGTCCAGCGTATGTACACGAGTTAAATGGAACCGTAGAACGATTTAATAGAACGATAATGGATATGGCGCTTTGTTTACTAAAAGAGGCACAAGTACATAAACTATATTGACCTGAAATAGTATATGCGGCGACATACTTGAAAAATCGTACGTTAGCAAATACGATAGAAAGGAAAACTCCTTTTGAGATTTTCTTTAAAAGAACATTTACGTCTCTACGGGAGTATAGTTTTTGCAAGAAAGTCGGAACAAAAAAGAATGTCCAAATGGGATAAAAAGATAGATGTGGGAATTCTTTTAGGATATAGTGATGTAATATATAGTCCTATTAAATGATAAAATGATAGTTGCTAGACATGTAAATGTATTGGAAGAAAACGTAAAATGGAGGAAACGTATATATCCAGAGATATTTCGAATAATATTTATGTAAATTACTGCAGGGTAGTTACTCCACATACATTTAAGGATGAGATGAGTAGTAATGATAGGGAGAGCTGGATACAAGCTATGGATAAAGAAATAGACAGTTTAAATGAGAATAAAACATGGGAAATATTTGAAAAGATACTACAGGAAAAAGTACTAGATGTAAAATTGGTTTATAGTAAGAAATCTGATTACATATTGTGACGTGGTAAAAGCCACAACACGTGAAAAGCAATCTTGTTGCGCGCAAACACACACCTTCCATGTGGTCCTACCAGCGCCGCACAGTGTTCTATTTTGAAAAAAAATGGACAAAATGAAATATCTCGCGAACGGATATCGATAGCCGGATGAATCCAACTACATTTTAAAGTTGAAGTAATATACAATAAAGGAAAAATAGTCCAGTACTAATCATTTGACCCTGTGACCTTGGAAATGAAAAATGGAAGTCGAATAAATAACGTATTTTCGGCTTTTTCATTGTAGACTTACTGCCTATCAATTTTTTCGATCAAAAAAATATGTACTCCTGTAGTGTTTGATGCAAGGAATCCGAATTTGATGTCAGAATTGTCCTATCGCACACCAATTTGTTTTTAAATCTGAAAACTCCATAAAAAATACGAAAAATTCACCCTGAAAAAATGGAGCATTATTGAGTAATTTCGACTTCAAATTCAGATTCAGCGAATCAAAATACATGGGTACATAAATACAATTATGGAGTTTTCAGTTTTAAAAACAAATTGGTGTGCGATAGGACAATTCTGACATCAAATTCGGATTCCTTGCATCAAACACTACAGGAGTACATATTTTTTTGATCGAAATATTGATAGCCAGAAAGTCTACAATGAAAAAGCCGAAAATACGTTATTTATTCGACTTTCATTTTTCATTTCCAAGGTCACAGGGTCAAATGATCAGTACTGGACTATTTTTCCTTTATTGTATATTACTTCAACTTTAAAATGCAGTTGGATTCATCCGGCTATCGATATCCGTTCGCGAGATATTTCATTTTGTCCATTTTTTTTTAAAATAGAACACTGGGCGCCGCACCCTCCCTTCCCCCCGAAGATCGGCCTACTCTCTAACATCGGCAGAAGCAGCGTGCGTGCGATGAACATTCGTCCAGCGAGGCGATGCATCGGGCCTGCCGTCGCGTTGCCAGCGCCACTACAGTGGGCAGACGTGCTGCGTTATCACGGCCGCCTCTTCATCGAAACGACGCGGCTGCTGTAGTGCACGGTGTCGGCTGCTAAGCCGTACGACACGCCGAATGCGCCCGAGTGCCGCCGAAGAAGCTGACGACGTGATCGCGCCCACAGGCCGACTCGCGACCGGCACTGACTCGGCCGT
Organism: Torymus aiolomorphi; assembly: GCA_036365515.1. Lineage (NCBI taxonomy): Eukaryota > Metazoa > Arthropoda > Insecta > Hymenoptera > Torymidae > Torymus > Torymus aiolomorphi. Next base: position 50,371,648 of record CM070875.1, on the reverse strand, counting down.
GTGCGTTAAAGGCGAATCTTTGCTGATCGGCGTATCGAGAGAGAGATCATGTGAACCGAGAAGTGCGTGCGTGTGTTTGTGGTGTTCTCGCTATAGCTTGTGCTTCCTTGCCATCGTACCGTCCTGAGGAGCGTCCGCTGCTGTGAAGAGTGCGAGATGACGAACGAGAACCAGGAGTGAGAGAGAGACTGCCGTGTCGACAGCTCTCCTGGCCGCAGCCATTTTAAGGTTTCCCATTTTAGTTTTTCCTTTTTTCCGCCAACATTAACCACGTGTGTGTGCGCTCGCGCCACGACGTCATAATCGAACCCCCTGTTCATTGCATGTAGCTGAAGCTACGATTGCCGAGTCCCTCCGCGAAGTGCTTTTGTGCGAGCGGATTCAGACTGCGTGTAGCTGAAGTTATATTATGATATGTCAACCCGTTGCGGAGTTATTAGTGCTCTACCTTCGCGCTAGTTTTTAAGCTTTAAGTATCGGTACGAAAGCGCGCGTACCTGTTGCACTAATATATGTATAGTGAATCTACTGTTGAGCTTGGTTTTGAATTAAAAATAAAGTACTATGTAAGTTTTCCCGTTATCTGGTTGAATCTAATTTGCATACGTGTTTAAAATAAGAATGTTGTGTGTATTGTCACTTGGAGGAAGACTACTGTTAGTAGTTCTTCTCACCCGCAGTTTGCCTTGATTTCCAGCATCCGTGATAACATTTAAAGCGAGATTAGTCGTGAGCCTTGATCTCCAGCATCCGTGATAACATTTAAAGCGAGATTAGTCGCGAGAGGATTTCAGCAGACAAATATTATTGACGTCATATACGCTCCAGTTACAAAAATGCAAACTTTAAAAATTTTGTTTTTCTTTTGTTGCCAGTTTGGCCTAATTATAGAACAGAGAGATGTAGTCACGGCATTTTTAAATGGAGAAGTAAATTCGGAAGTATATGTTGATCAACCGAAAGGTTATAGCGATACAACCAGCAAAGTTTGCAAATTACGTAAAGCATTGTACGGACTACGAGAAAGTTCAAGAGCATAACATAAATGTCTGGATGAATTTTTAACAAAGATAAAATTTAAAAGCAGTAATGTAGATTATTGCTTATATATTCAAGGTGAGGATATAGATCAAATTTACTTATTAATATATGCCAATGATTTGTTGATTTGTAGTAAGAGTAAAAAAAAAATAAAGAATTTAAAAAGAGTCTTGTCAGGAAAATTTAAGATAAAAGATCTAGGAGAAGTTATGATATGAAATTAAGTCAAACTAAGTATATAGAGTCATTAGCTAATAAATATCAATTGCAGAATAGTAAATTATATAGAACTGATTGAGATGATGATTCTAACGACAGCTGCTTCAAGAGTTCTTTGTTCTATCGATACTAACGGTCGTGCTGTCCAAGGAGTCAGGATGGTAAATGACAAGCCGAGTGTTTAGCTTAATGTCGACGTTTCGGACTCTTTTTTTATTGAGTCCCTTCTCAAGACTCGAGTGTTCAATTATATAGAACTCCTAGGGAATCGAATCTAAAAATTGAAAAGGCTGAAATATGCGAGGCAGACATTAAATAAAGAAATTTCATAGGTGCAATACTATATATAAGTTTAAGTACGAGATATAAGTTATAGTATAAATTATCTGAGTAGATATCAGAATAGTTATAATGAGACATATTAGAAATATACTCTACGAATGTTGAAATATTTGTGCCTAACAAAAGATTTAAAGATGAACTATAAAAGAAATGTAAATTGCGAAACTATAGATTGTTATGTAGACGCAGATTGGGCTGGTGATAATGTCGACAGAAAATCCACATCCGAATATGTTATCAAAGTATTTGGAAATGTAATTGATTGGAAATCGCAAAAACAAAAAATCGTAACAAAGGCTTCAACTTATGCAGAATTTGTAGCACTATCTGAGGCAGTTAGTAAAGTAAAATTTGTACTAGAATTAATGAAAAACTTGAATGAAAAATTGCGTGATCCTATAAAGATATTTGAAGATAATACAGGAGCAATAAATATAGCGAATTATGGAAACTTTACTAAGAACTCGAAGCATATAGAAATACATTATCACTATGTTCATGAAAGCGTGAAAGAAAAAGAAATTGAAATAATTAAAATCGACTGAAAAAATAATGTTGCGGATATCTTTACAAAAGCGCTGTGTAAAGATAAGTTTGAAAAGTTCAGAAAATTATTGAACATAATGTAATAAACAAAAGTGTACAATATATTATAACAGGCGCATGCATTAAGGGGAAATAGTCGCGCATACAGCGTCGCGAGATTTCAATCTCACGCGCTTGCACGTATCGCGACTCATAGCGCGCCGCGCCGTTCGCACGGATGTCGGATGGAGAAGAAGAAGAAGCCGCCGCGCCGCTTGAGAAGCGACGCCGCGGCCATCTTCGTCCTGGCCTGCAGCAGGTGAGCATGTGCTCCTCGTGCTCTGCCAGTGCCACACATAGAATAGTGCCCCGTGCCCTCCGCTCCTCCGCTCGTGCCACCCAATCGCCACCGATGCAACGCCGGCTGCAGCTCGCGCCCGACCAAGCTGCGAAGAGAGAGAGAACGACCGAGAGAGACACCAGCAGCGTCGTATGAGGCATCGCGAGGCCCGGCGCAGCATCCACCAACGAGAGAGAGGGAGAGAGAGAGTAATAGACGCGTCGGCTGGTCAGCCAAAACTGTAAGTTGCGTCTCTTTATATATGCCGCGAAGATTTTGCGTGCGAGCGGCCCGCGAGTGAATGGTGTTTCTGCGGCTATCCGACGCCGCTTATGCAGAGGCAAGCGGCCCCGTGTACACGCGCAGCGGCCATTTCGTGGCAGTTCTCGACGCGGTTATGCCGGCTGCGCGACCAGCCGGCCTCTCGTTAGGTCTCGGTCTGCGCATTTCAGTGTAGGAATTTGTTGCGCGATTCATTGCGCGATTCATTTCTCTTCTGTTTGAATAATAAACCTTTCTTTACATTTTAACAACTTGAGTCACGCGTTCATTATTTTGTGAGTAACCGTTCCCGAATACCGCCCGAATACCGCCCTTTACCTTTTCAGCAGCTGCAGCCAGCCGGAGACATCACCTCCTAGAGGAGCATCATCAACGGGGAATTGTAAGTTCAAGTCGCTCAGGTTACCTTGAGCGGCGTTGTACGGGAACACCGGCAGAGGTAGGTAAGGCTAGCTCATAGCTAGCCGCCGGTAGCTCGCGCGCCGAAGTTAGCTCGCCACCGGCTTTCGTAGAAAGCGGCCTAGGCTTTTTACAGTAGAGGCAGGACGCGCCTGTCCGTGGCCCGTGCCGCTGCGCCCGCTCCAGCGTGCAGGTAATTCTACAACGGCGAGCGTAGCGTACGCTCGTATATTACCCAGCGAACGACAGAGAGGGATTAATATCCTCTCAAGTATTAACCCCGTTACAATATATGTAAGGGGGCGTGTCGAAATAGTATGCATCTATATAGTGTGTATGAAGGAACGTATATTGTGTGAGAGCGTGCAAGTACGAATCCGAACGCACACATGTAAATATCTAAATGTTGAATTGCAGCTAGTGGCCAAGGTTACTACCAATATTTTGTTGTAAGAGATGGTAAAAAATAAAACAACAAATTTATTTCACTTTCACAACGTTTCGGACATCTTTTTTTATTTAATGAATGGCCCTCTTCACGTAAAACGTCTGTTTTTAATGTAGTGCGGAGAGCTGTCCGTTTGTCACAGTCACAGTTGAACGACCACTCTATTCGACCGCATCTATACGACATACAATCAGAAATCACCAAGCATAAGCTTCACATTCTCGGCATCTGCGAATCACATCTTAAACCATCCATAGAATCCAGTCAGGTCGTGATACATAAGGGGGCCGTTAAAAATTCCGAAAGTTAAAAATCCAGAAGGAGGTAATCTCGATAAGTAATTTTGCCGAAAGATAAATTTTCAGAAATTAATTTTAGTCGATTGAGAAAAATCTCGAAAAGTCATTTTCTGGACAGTTAAATTTTTAGAAAATGTTTTTAACGAACTGTGAAAATTACGAAAGTAAAATTATAGAAGGTCAAAAATCCCGAATATGTTCATACCATTTGTCAGAAATTCCGAAATTGAAGATTTAGGACGGAAAAATTCACTAAAGTTAAAAATTCCGAACATCCGTTTTACTAAAGTTAAAAATTCCGAATATCCGTTTTACTAAAGGTAAAAATTCTGAAAATCTGTTTTACTAAAGGTAACATACCGAAAATGACGACATAGGAAGATCAAGAATAGCTTACATTACTTCTAGTATTATATATTTATAAAAGACTTTATTTTTTTTTTCAAATTATTGAAATCTGGAAAATATTCGAGCACAACTTTTTCTTCGTGGAGCTTCGGGGAAGCTCGGCGTCGCTGTTTGCTCGACGGGCCACACCGTCAGACTTGCGGAGAGGGGAACGAGCAGTCTCGCAACACCAGCAGCAGCCTCATCTGTTAATTTTGGCTACTGCCCTTGCATTGGCCAATCATCGAGTGGGAAAGTTCACCCCTCTCTCAAGTCGAAATTTCGGAGTACACAATCGCTCATCGCGGCGACGAAACGGATCTCCCGCCTTGCCTTACCGGAATCGCGTCAGATTCTCCACCGTGAAGAGCTCCCACTGCCTGGCTCTCGCTGAGGGCGCCTAACTCGCCCAAAGGCATAAAAAGCCTTCCGCCCCTTGCTTAGTGCGGACACATTCCGCTACGTGCACAGGGGAGTGTCATAATAGCCACAAGGAAAAAGGGCTTCTGAGATTCTACCTCGAGCTGAGGATCTCGTACGGCGAAGAGATTACGCATTGAAATACTTTTTTACTATTTTTTTTACCTTTAGTAAAACAGATTTTCGGAAGTTTTACCTTTAGTAAAACGGATTTTCGGAATTTTTATCTTTAGTAAAACGGATATTCGGAATTTTTAACTTTAGTAAAACGGATGTTCGGAATTTTTAACTTTAGTGAATTTTTCCGTCCTAAATCTTCAATTTCGGAATTTCTGACAAGTGGTATGAACATATTCGGGATTTTTGACCTTCCATAATTTTACTTTCGTAATTTTCACAGTTCGTTAAAAACATTTTCTAAAAATTTAACTGTTGAGAAAATTACTTTTCGAGATTTTTCTTAATCGACTAAACTTAAGTTCTGAAAATTTACCTTCCGGCGAAATTACTTAACGGGATTACCCCCTTCTGGATTTTTAAATTTCGGAATTTTTCACGGCTCCCAAATCTTTTGCAACGACCGAGAAAGTAGCAGTAATTATAGCAACACTATGGCAAGACCCAAACAATGACTCATCGGCGCCAGCCGAGGTCAATGATTGTCAGGGCCTCGTCATAGTGCTGCATTAGCAAAAGTTTATGCATATGCACGACACATATACACACACCCATGCACACACACGTACGCACGCATGCACGCACGCACGCACGCACGCACGCAGGCACGCACGCACGCACGCACATACATATATATAAATAAACAATGACCCATTTTAATCGCCGCACCCGGATTTCTCGGAACCCGGATTTCTAAGCCAGATAGAGAAAAATGGTTCAGACAAAAGTTATAGGGAACAAAGGGGGCCACATAATGGCGCTAACGTCTTTGACCTTGAACTTGAGCTTTGAGGTTATTTCAAGGTCAAAGTGGTTTTTTCATATGGAAACACCTAGTTTTGACCCCGGATTCGTAAAGAGCGGGAAATTTTACCTTCAAAATCATATTGAGAAATTTTTTCCAAGGTCATTGCAAGGACAAATCTAGGTCAAACTCAGAAAATTCCGTTTGAAATCGTTTCTTTCCATGAATCACAGGCTAAGCTGGTTCAAATTGATCGTAGGCTTAATACAGGAACCCACACACCCAAAACTTACACATCATAGTAACGAAAACTCAAACTCGCACATCCTAACCCCATATACTTCATGCCCTCACATGCTGAATTGTTACACCCCGGTCCCACAACCACACCCCACACCTCCCAGTCCCACACATCGCTACCCCACGCATGCTAATCCCATACACCCACACATCCTGAACCCTGAAAAATTTTTCTCAAGGGCAAATGATTTTTTAAAGGAAACTTTAAGATCGTTGAAGCTTCTGTTATAAATTTATTGACCTTACTTTTTGCGCTACCCAGAAACAACGAGATGGACGTAGTAAGTATTGTTTCCTCTGGGGTGCTTAATTAAAGTGAATCCCCTTGCCTCTCACTGTTCGGGGTGCTTGATTAAAGTGAGTCCCCTTGCCTCTCACTGTTCGGGGTGCTTGATTATAGTGAGTCCCCTTGCCTCTCACTGTTCGGGATGCTTGATTACAGTGAGTCCCCTCGCCTCTCACTAATGTAAATAAATTTTTATTTAACCTCGAAGCAAGTGTACGAAATTACGACCATTTGTTTCAAGGCACATAGTCAAACACCTTTTAAAATGGCGAACTGTGTTCTGCAAAGTTTGTCTCGGAATGGCAGGGCATGCTCGACGAATCCTATCCTTCATATATGCTCTTGTAGTGGGTTGTTGCTCAAAAATAGCATTTTTCAAATACCCCCATAAATAAAAGTCTGATGGTGAAGTATGGAATGAAGAAGCAAGCCATTTCACCGGACCTCCTGAACCAATCCATCTAATACTAAAGTGTTTATTAAAAAATGCTGTTATTATGAGCGTGAAATGTGGTGATCCGCTATCCTGCTAGAACCTGAAAAATAAATTTAGAAGAACCATTGACGGAACCTATTTTCTTCGTAGATGTGTTTTTAATGATTACATTATCAAAATTAGTATTTCTGAAATTCGAACGCTACTAATTCACATTATTTACATAAAATAAAAAAATAAAAGGAAGTTATAGTTTTATTTGCAATTAAAATAAGAAATAATGCTTTATTGAATTGAATACCTTTAATGTTTTAACGATAATTTTATTTTAAAATTTAAAATTAAAAAAGTGTGTCAAAAGAAGTATTCATGGCAATTACAGTTAGCTAATTAAAGTTACCGTAATTTTCCAGCGTTTTTCCTTTTTAGGCGCGACCGTATACGGGCGCGCCTTATAATTATTAATATTTTTGATACCATTTTACTATTTAAATTTGATAGTAATTAATAGCTGGCTCTGCAATGGCTGACTATCCGCCCAACGAGATCGTTGATATGATTTTGATTTTAGGAGCAAGCCAAAATAATTATCGTGGTGCGGCAAGACTTTATGCTGAACGCTATCCTGATAGACGACATCCTGACGATAGAGCTATCAGACATTTAACTCAAAGTGCTCGTGGTGGACACATGGTTCGCCAACGTAGGCGCCATGAGTATGAAGAAAATGATAATCGAGTAGTAACTATCCTTGCAATAATTCATCTTGACCCACACATTAGCGCTCATCGAATCGAAAGGGAAATTGGTATTCCAAGAAATACTTTTTTAAGAATTATGAAGGTGCTTCAACATCACGCGTATCATATTACTTTGGTTCAAGAGCAACAGTTTCAGCATTTCCAAAAGTGTGTTTTGCCAATGGACTTTACAAATGATAGAAAATGATCCAGACCTTTTTAACTTTGTTCTTTTTTCTGATGAGGCACAATTTCAAAGTGATGGGAAACTGAATAGGCATAATTGCCATTATTGGTCTGATGTGAATCCCATTGGGTCAGAACTGTAAACCATCAAAGACGTTGGAGTATTATGGTATGCTGCGGGATTATCAATGGATATTTGATTGGCCCTTATTTTTTTGAAGCAAATGTAAATCAACATACCTATTTGACGCTAATAAGAGATGAACTACCTGGATTGATGGAAGATGTTGATTTAGAAACGCGACGAAGAATGTGGCTCCAGCAGGACGGCGCAGCACCACATTTCGCTCGAATTGTAAGGGCTTTTTTGAATGAGCACTATGGTAACAGATGGATTGGATAACACCCGATCTTACATCACCAGATTTCTATTCATGGGGGTATTTAAAAAATGCTGTTTTTGAGCAACAACCCACTATAAGAGCAGATATGCAGGATAGGATTCGTCGAGCATGCGCTGCCATTCCGAGACAAACTTTGCAGAACACAGTTCGCCATTTTTAAAGGCGTTTGACTATGTGCCTTGAAGCAAATGGTCGACATTTCGAACACTTGCTTCGAGGTTAAATAAAAATTTATTTACATTAGTGAGAGGCAAGGGGACTCACTATAATCAAGCACCCCGACCAGTGAGAGGCAAGGGGACTCACTTTAATTAAGTACCACAAAGGAAACAATCCTTACTACGTCCACGTCGTTGTTTCTGGGTAGCGCAAAAAGTAAGGTTAATACATTTATAACAGAAGCTTCAACGATCTTAAACTTTCCGTTAAAATATCATTTTGCCCTTGAGAAAAATTTTTCACGGTTCAGGATGTGTGGATTTGGGGTGTATGGGATTAGCATGCGTGGGGTAGGGATGTGTGGGACTGAGGGGTGTGGGTTATGGTTGTGGGACCGGGATGTAACAGTTCAGCATGTGAGGGCATGAAGTGTATGGGGTTAGGATGTGCGAGTTTGAGTTTTCTTTACTAGGATGTGTAAGATTTGGGTGTGTGGGTTTGGAGTGTGTGGGTATCTCTATTAAGCCTACGATCAATTTGAACCAGCATATGCTGTGGTTCATGGAAAAAAACGATTTTAAATGGACTTTTCTGAGTTTGACCTAGATTTGACCTTGATATGACCTTGGAAAAAATTTCACAATATGATTTTGAACGTAAGATTTCCCGCTCTTTCCGAATCCTGGGTCAAAACTAGGTATTTCCATATGAAAAAACCACTTTGACCTTGAAATAACTTCAAAGGTCAAGTTCAAGGTCAAAGACGTTAGCGCCATTATGCGGCCCCCTTTGTCTCCTATAACTTTTGTCTGAACCATTTTTCTCTATCTGGCTTAGGTTCCGAGAAATCCGGGTGCGGCGATTAAAATGGGATACCGTATATATATACGTATAGAGGTAATTGTAATGGTTTCTACTATAACATCTTTTTTTTATTTCTTCTAATTTCTTAATTCATAAATTTAATTTGAAAGGTGCTAAAAAATTATTCCAAAATCAAAAACTGAAAAACTTTTTGTGTCATAGTATTATCAGCTACACGAAGATAAGATAAGAGTACACGGCCTCTCGCTCACCACTTGAGTATTTTAGTTCACGTTTTGCTCGCTCTGTATGTTCGTTTCCAGAATTTATTCCGATTCATTTAAAATTCATTTTTACGTTAAGAAATATTCTTTTGACAAAAACAGGAAATTACGGATTTCCCTCGTTTTTCAAGATATCGAATTGAATATTAAAATACAGCTATATCTTTTAAAATAGATTTAATCTACTTCGAAAAAAAATAAAGAGTTTTTTATAAAAGATTTTAAAATTTTGATAATGGCTCCTTGTGAAGATATATTATGCGAGCAAATAGAAAATCAAAATATTGAGTTTTTATGTATGTTTCAATATTTGACAATAAAACAACTAAAATTGTTATTTGTTAATTTAGTTAATTTTTAAGATACGTGCGTAATTATAACACAGTAGGCATATTCAAATACCTCGAATATAAAGGTGTTAAAAAATTATCAAAAAATCAAAAACTGAAAAACATTTTATTTTGTAGTTTTGTCAGCTACACGAAGATAAGATAAGCGTACATGGCCTCTCGCTCGCCTCTCGAGTATTTTAATTCTAATTTCTTCTTTGTTCTATATTCGCACACCCGCCTTTATTCCGTTCCTTTTAACATTCATTTTTTAGTTTACAAGAAATTTTTTGGTAAAAACAGGAAATCATGTATTTTCTCTGTTTTTTAAGATATCGGGTTGAAATTTGAAATGTGAGTTTATCTTTTAAAATAGAAACTATCTACGTTGAAAAATAAGGATTTTTAATAAATTGAAGATATTAAAATTTTGTTAATGACTCATTGAAAACATACACGATATAGCTACCGCTATTCGAACGTCTGTAGTTAAATTTTTACGTACTCTGCACAATTCTTCGGCGTAATAAAAACCGTCAATTTCCTCACCTGCCAAGTCTTCTAAATAATAATCTGCAGGCGGACGCGTCGTTGAGATTCGTGTAATTTTAAATATCTCTAGTGTTCAGCCACTCTCATATCCTTTAGCGAAAACGTTCTTTGCACGACTGGCACGCACCAAGTCACCGTCGCAGTATTTAAGAGTTTTAAAAACACCATCGCCATTTCGACGTTGTAAATTTTCATGAGCTTTGGCTGCATTATACAGTGTTATCACTGCTGGCATCATTTTTGTGGCCGAATGTTTGGTATGATTTTACGCCTCTACAATATTCTGCAAAACATCAATATATCAATATATTGAGTATTTTTATGAGTAAAATACCGCCATGTTCTTTCTTTTATAATTCTTATGAATCTTTCCACAATGGCAGCTTTTACATCTGGACTGCGCACCACCGCTATACCGTACTTTGAGAGATCCGTCTGCAGCGCTCCGCCTATAAATTCTTTACCTTTATCAGTTTGAAGACATATTTGTTTCCGACCGTTACTTCTCGACAAAATACGCACAAAAGCATCAGCGACGTTTCTCGAGGTTTTGTTTTTGACAGGCTCAGCCCATGCGTATTTGCTGAGAACATTGATAACAGTTAAAACGTAGTTGTAGTCATCGTTGTAAGATTTTATAGATCTCATGCACATCAAATCAGCTTCCCACACGTCGTTGAAATTGCGTACATTATAATTACGTCTAGGAAAGCGATGTCGAACAGGTCTATGCAAGTTATAAGCGTCTTCACTCTCAATCCATTCAATAACACTTTGACGATCGTATTTTTTACGTATAGCTCGCAAAAGTTCAAAAGGTCATAGTCGGGGATTTTTGATAATTTTCCTGTAATCTACATTGCCTTAGCTTTCAAATGCGATCTTGCACGTCCCTGTAGCCCTTTTGGTTGCAAAGATATTTGATATTGAAAAAAAAAATGCAAAATTCCCCACTGTGCGGCGACAGTGCCGCTGATGAAACAGATTCAACGCAACCCGGAAAAAGAAGAAAAAAGAAGTCAGCTGAAGAAAAAGAAGGTCTCACCACCGCACTCTCAAATACTGTCATGGCGCGGAATGAGCAAGACATTCGGGCTGCTAATCAATTCTGGAAAAGAAGAACAGGAGAAAAACAGCGCTCTAGATGCACTCGTTAATTTATTACCGTTCGAAATACATGTACCGTATTACAAATTTTATGCACCTGGAACTAAGCTAGCAGAGCGTATCGAACCTGGCGACGTTGGAATCCATCCATTGTATTAGGCCTGCTGACAGCATGATCTAGCTTATGCTGACTCGAACAGTGACCATCGTCAAGCCGATCGAGTTTTAGCGCGATATACCTTCTCTTGCATGCTCGCCGAGGAAACGCCGTCTGATGAAAGAACAGTTGCCATAACAGCTTGCTGCATGGTTAGCAAGATAACTTGTGAAAAATTTTTGTCGCGTATCAAGAATGTTATCAGAAAACGAGACAAGAAATATAAAAAATCAAAGCGTGGACAAATAAAGAAGGATAAGAAGAAGAAGGAATAGAAACCAGACGATAAGAAGAAAATAGACAAAATAATAATCTCGAACAATGAATAAAACGTTTGAAAAACTTTATTACGAAGCACATCAATCTTCAGCGTACGCTGGTGGTGATAAACTTTTGCGACCTACGAGTAAAAAATACGATCGTCAAAGTGTTATTGAATGGCTTGAGAGTCAAGGCGCTTATAACTTCCATAGACCTGTTCGACATTGTTTTTCTAGACGTAATTATAATGTACGCAATTTTGACGACATGTGGACAGCTGATTTGATGGATATGAGGTCTATAAAATGTTACAACGATGGCTACAGCTACGTTTTAACTGTTATCTATGTTCTCAGCAAATGCGCATGGGCTGAATCTGTCAAGAACAAAAATTCGAGAAACGTCGCTGATGCTTTTGTGCGTATTTTGTCGAGAAGTAACGGTCGGAAACAAATATGTCTTCAAACTGATAAAGGTAAAGAATTTATCGGCGGAGCGCTGCAGACGGATCTCTCAAAGTACGGTATAGCGTTTAGAGTGGTGCGCAGTCCAGATGTAAAATCTACCATTGTGGAAAGATTCATAAGTACTATAAAAGAAAGAACATGGCGGTATTTTACTCATAAAAATGCTCGAAGTTATGTTGATGTTTTGCAGAATGTAATAGAGGCGTACAATCATACCAAATATTCGGCCACAAAAATCGTGCCAGCAGTCGTACCACTGCACAATGCGGCCAAAGCTCGTGAAAATTTACAACATCGATATGGCAACTGTGTTTTGAAACCCCTTAAATACTGCTTCGGTGACTTGGTGCGTGTCAGTCGTGCAAAGAACGTTTTCGCTAAAGGATATGAGAGTGGCTGGATACTAGAGATTTTTAAAATTACACGAATCTCAACGACGCTTCCGCTTATTATTTAGAAGACTGGGCAGGTGAGGAAATTGACGGTTTTTACTACACGAAAGATTTGTGCAGAGTACGTAAAAATTTAATTACAGACGTTTTTGAAATTGACGAAATTTTGAAAACTAAACGTAAAGGTTCGTCTAAAGAATAGTTTTCGTAAAGTGGAAAGGATACGGCGATAAGATAAATTCCTGGATTAGAGTGAATAAATTGACGAATATATAAAAAATATTTTTAAAATGAAAGATCAGTTTTATATTGTTTTTCCGAGCAACAGCAGCATGAATTTTGCGGAAAATATCATGACAGGTTTTATCACGCAGCTCCCTCAGCAGATACGTCTTCAAGGTGCATGGTCAGTCGCGCTTACGGAGGTTCAAATTCCGCTGACGTTTCAACACGTGTCTTCCGAGCAACCGGATAGAACAGTTTCGTTTAATCTCATTCTACAAGCGACTCTAGGGACAACGGCAAAAAATGTGAGTACTACAGTGTCGTTACTTGATCCAGGAATTTACAGAGATGTAAACGTTATAGTAAGCGAGTTAAATAATTCAAACTGTATAGAGGATCATTTGGAATTCGGTGTCAATCCCGGTGGCTACGTGACAGTCTATAGAGTTTGTACAAAGATAACTTGCTCTGAATTTTGTTACCAACTTTGTTTATCCAAGAATTTGCGAAAAATTTTGGGATTCGAAAGCATGAATAGTATTTTTATAAGGGATGAAGAATCAGTAGTAACTGATAGACCTGCTCATCTCTCCAATGGGCTTCCGTACATGCTTATGATTTATAGTGATATTTGCGAACCTTATGTGATAGGTGACGTTCAATCGCGAATGTTGCGAGCAGTATCGTTAAATAACAACGTCGATTACACGTATGGTAGTAAGAGTTTCTCACCACCTTTACGTCTCTCCATACCTTTATTATTCAACTCATTTCAGACAATCGAAATCGATATAAGGGACCAAAGTAGCCTGCGATCCCATTCGATTACGGTACTCTGACGGTGATACTTCGTTTCAAGAAACTTGACTAGAGCTCATTTTTAATACAGTGATGGAGCGTTACCAAGAATACTTCAACATGCAAGTTGGCGATGGATATAGCAGAGGGAAGGTGCTTGGTGGAGGTCAACGGATTAATCGTGGGGTCGGACGTATTTACATTGGGTCCTCCTACCAAAGGGGCCACGGTGGTATTGGTTAATTTTTAGCTGCAATTTTCAATCGCATTCTCCCACTTTTCACTCGTGGAGTCAAGGCTGTTGGGAAGGAGGCTGTGCGTACTGGTATGAATATTATGTCTGATGTTACCGAGCGAAACACTCCGTTTAATGAGTCTATTGACAAACGCTTTAAAGAATCTGCCGAAGTTCTCAAACGAAAAGCAAAGGAGAAATTGATTAAGCTAATGGAGGATTCTGGATATAAATTACCACGCTACGGCTTACCACTTCAGTTGCGAATGGGCGCTGCCTCTGATACAAATCACAGAGGTAAAAAGAAAAAAAGCAGTTATAGAAATAGCAAAACAAGAAAATACAAGTCTAATAGTTCGAAAAAAGACAAGGCTAAGAGAAAACAAACGAAACAAAAGAAGAAGAGAATCATGAGAGATATTTTTGGATAGATAAGATGGCATTTTGACACACACATTCGTGCGAGTGTCTCAAATCGAAGTTGTTTCGATGCTTAGTCTGCGTGTAAGTCTACAAACTACGGTTGACGTACCACAAGTTGCTACAGCCCACGTATCCAAAGTCAGACCTGTCAATAAATTTATGCATTTTCTATTTAATCAAGTGGATGTATTTTTTAATCAAAAACCTGTATCATCGCCTACAAACGCGTACGCTTACAGAGCGTACCTTAAAACTTTATGAAATTGGACCTGCTGCAAAAAATTCGCATTTGACGAATGTGCTGTGGTACAACGATACTGCTGGAAAAATGGACGATAATCAAGATGCAAATGCAGGCCTTCTGCAACGTCGCAAATTACTGTCGGCAACAAAATTAGTTGACATGATTGGGCATCTTCACTGCGACGTGTTCAATCAAGAAAAATTATTAATAAACAGTGTCGAAGTAAGAGTGCGATTAGTAAGGTCTCGCGATAGGTTTTGTCTCATGGATCCTACGGGCTGATACTCTGTACATATCGACGAAGCCAATCTCTTAGTCGGGCGCGTAAAAATTAGTCCGGGTGTTTTACTAGCACACGCCCAATCATTTCCAAAAACAACTGCCAAATATCCTCTCACGAGGGTTGAAGTTAAAGCTGTAATAATGCATGAAGGTATTCACGGTGAAACTTTGGATAATATAATATTAGGTCAACTGCCGAAACGAATTATAATCGAGTTTGTTGACAATAAGGCTTTCAATGGCGATCGAGCTCTAAATCCGTTTAACTTTGAACATTCTAATATAAATTTTCTATGATTATACGTTGACAGCGTATAAATACCTTCTAAACCACTGCAACCTAATTTCGGAGCTAGCAAATTATACATTGACGCTTATCATAGGTTATTTTCTGGCACCCGTGTACATTTTCTTAACGAAGGTAACAAATCTCGCGTGAATCGTATCCTGATGGCAATTGTCTTTTCGCGTTTGATTTAACTTCCGATCTATCGGCTAACGAATGCCCTCATTGCAATTTGGTTAAGCACGGCAGCGTCAGATTAGATGTTCGATTCGCTGAAGCATTAGCCAATACTGTAAACTGTATTGTCTATGCTGAGTACGATAATATTTTGGAAGTAGACGCATCGCGTCAAGCTATTGTAAACTCTAGTGGTTAGAATAACGAAGTACAGATGGCGCTCTTGCACTATATATACGTGGAAGATTTGCTTCTTGGTAGCCAGTATGTTTCGAGTCGTGATCGTCATTGCAAGCTACATAAAAACGATGGATTTAGTTATAGATAATCAGTGTCTCAAAGATACTGAAAATAACAATGCACCAAAGGAAATCGCTGTTGTTGCTCTTAATGGTGATTTTCACGGTCATTGGTTAGTGGCTCCGACAGCTTGTGTAGATGATTTGAGCGCTGAAATCAGATGACAAAATAATTGGTTAACTCAGCATTGTTACGGAATTATTTACTTGGACGGTGAAGTTGATTTGAAAGTGTTTTATAAAACTCTGCAAGATTTATGAAAAAGTGCTCGAAAAATGTACGTTCGAGGCAGCTAAAAGTAGTTGATGCTGCATAAAATTTTAGCAAACGAAATCATCAATTTGGAATATGATGTAGATTGTCCTCCGTTCGATAAGTTATCATCTAATGTATATTGTATGCATCACGCTTTAAAATTTTCAGGTTGTAAATATCGATGTGCGTTAAATCACGCTTAACGTTTGAAAGGCTACTTATCTTCACACCTTGGTTATCCTTTAAGATCCTTTCACCAATCCAGTCGCATACTGGAGGTGTATTCCCAGCCGATCAATTCCCGCGGGTGTAGACCAAACTGACTGCGTTCATCGTTAATAATGACGACCATACTAAGCCTGTTATGCATTGGGTTGCGTTCTACGTCGATAGATCTTCTAATGGTCTATACTTTGATAGTTTTGGATTACCGCCTATTATACCCAATCACATAAACCGCTTGCGAAAAAATTGTAAAACATTTCGTTGGAACGCAATTCATCTTGAAAATGACGAGTCAGATGTATGTGGTCAGAATTGTATTATGTTTTTATATTATATGGGTCATGGTTTAGGTTTCAAGAAGTTTCTCTATAATTTTTCTGCTAACTTGGAGAAAAATGATAACGTAGTTAAACGCTATGTACGCTATAAACATGCTGACGGAAATTTCACTGGTAACGGCGGATACTTTGTCAGATATTTACAAAACTACCGCTCTAAAATGTCTTTGTTATAATATAGTTTGTTAGCACTTTTATTATAGCGCGAAAAATATTTTGATGTAAAACGATACAACACGTGTCATCAAGTTTTATAAAATCGTAAATAGTTGTAATTTAATCGCTTTATCTACAGTTGGGTCTTGATCGGCACACGTTTTACTTCTTAAATGCTTGCAGTTTTTAACTTCTCGCCTCATTTGAAGAGTTGTATTTAAAGGATCGCTCCAGAGCCTTTCGCATCAGTCGCTTTCTGCTCGTAGAGGTACGCGAATCGTCATGGCAGACATACCACGAGCTGTACATCCCTCACATCAAGTCTTTTGTACATTATACGCTTTGAATAAATCGTTTACGAAGAAGATAATTGTCGGCTTGGAATACGACGAGATTGTCGACAAGTTCGACGATGAGTGCTACAAACCTGTGGTTTGACTAGTGTCAAATGATTTTGGAGGCATTGCGTTTTCATGCGACGATTGGGATGAATTTAAAACTTGTTTCGATGATATTGATAAATATTTTCGTAGACTAGATAATGGCTTAAAGGATCAGAAAATTTATGGCAATGTTTGGGCCTTGAAATTCACCACAAGTCATCTGGATAAAGCAATTGAAATTTAAGAAGACAGAAGGCCTCGCGTTGGTCGAATCAAACGATTTTGCCATAGCTTCATAATTAAAAAAGTAACTTTTGACTGTCTTCAAGAATTTTTTGTAAAGTGTGTCGACACGCGTCTCAAATATTTAAGTTCTATTGAGAGTAGAGTGAGACGTATTACCTGCGAGATTATGGAATTCCTCACAAATAAAAGTAGCCTCATGTACGAAGCACAAATCCAACTTTATACACATAATATTGTTAAAGATGTTGTGCATTTAGTTGACAACGATATAATAATCGATATAACCACTAGCGTAGAAAACCAGTGTAAAGAGGAAAAATTGGGGTCTCTATATAAGTCCGATGTTACCGACGTATTGTATCAGTTTGTATCGTTACATATGCCAAAGATTGTTCATGTATTAAATGTTAAATTATCTGACAATAAATAGAAAAATTTAAGTGTACTTACCATGCTCTTATTTTACCTTTACCTTTCCTTGGTCTTCTTGAACACAAATTATTATATTTTCAAAGAGATTGAGTTTTAATTTACATTTATAAATTATAATCAAACGTATAAAAATTATATTCTGTTTTATGCTTCTCAATTAAAAATTAAAATTAATTTTATTAATTATATTTTAATTAAATTAAGTAGCACACACACACGCACGAACACACGCACTCGCACACAAACACACACATACTCGCACACGTACACACACACACACACACACACACTTACGCACAGTGTACGTCGCACATATGCACAAACTTTTGCTATAGCAGCACTATGGCGAGAGACAAATAATGACTCATCGGCACCCATTGACCTCGGCTGGCGCCGATAAGTCATTGTTTGGGTCTCGCCATAGTACTACTATAACTACTAGTAGCAGATCGAAAGTGGGAGTATGTACATGAATCCATCTCTGCTAAGGTTATCTTCACGTCATCGCAACTAAGAAGTACATCAACGTGCCCGAGATTATTTTTATGGAACTCCGCTTTGGCCGATTCAGATTGTCATGCGGCATAATCTACAGCCCGCCCAAAGCCGACCAATGGTCCGATGTTGAGGACGCTTTTTCTCTTTGCATTGACACTTATGACCTGATATTGTTAATGGGCGATTTTAACATTGAACGGCACAGTAACTGCAGTGCTCGCAGAATCATACACGAATTTCTTGATAATTTTAATTTAGAAAGGTTGCCTTTTGATACGACTGACTATCAAGAAAACTCTGACACGAAAACTCTTCATTATATTTGCGACTCGGACTCATCAAAAGTCATCTCATTTAAGCAAAAGCATGTGACCAGCATATCTCAGCATGATTTTCTCTGGACGTCACTAACATTCACGGTTACACCTATCGCCTCCACTACTGTTACTCGCAAATGCTACAAGAACCTCCACATGGGTCGACTGTTTCATGATTTAGAAATGGCGGACTGGAGTATCTTTAGCCGACTGGAGGAAATTGAAAGTAAAGACGATTTCTGCACTAAGGCGTTGACTACAGTTTATGATGCTCATGCCCCATACCCCACCTTCACTTCCGAAAGAAAATTTACACCTTGGATAACAACCTCCATCAAACGGCTCATTTCCACGAGGAATAAAGCATGACGTAATTTCAAAAGAAGTGGCAATAAGGAGTTTCGAGTCAACTACAATGTTCTTAGAAATTACGTTCCGTAGGTACTATGTAATACTAAGCATAATTTTTTCAAGCAAAAGTTCTCTAGCTCTTCGAACTCATCTCAAATGTGGAAGGTAGCCAATGAGCTGGGTATTATAGACAGCCCGGCTAGTGAACAGTTACCATTCGATCCGGATAATTCTAACGCGCATTTCATTGCGTCGTCTTCTCTGGTCTTTTACGTGGCACTCGACCGACAGCAAGGATCGCGAACAACAATCAATTTTATTTTAAATATATGACCATGGTCAATCTGGTGAAAGTAATTTCATCCGCGAAATCGAGTGCTATTGGGCCCCTAGGCCACCTAAAGGACAACTTCCCAGTCGTCGTGCGTCCTCTCATGAATATTATAGACTCATCACTGCAATCAGGAACTTGTCCATCGCAGTGCAAAGATGTAATCGTGCGTCTTCTTCTGAAGAAAAAATCAGTCATAGACTTATCTGACTTCCGACGTATTCTCAGTGCAGCATCCAAACTACTTGAATCTATCGCATTCAAGCAGCTCTCGGAATATATCAAAGACAACGATATATTATGTTCTTTCCAATTGGGATTTTGGAAAGAACATAGCGCACATACAGCCCTCGTCCAGTTAGTAGATGACTGCAGGGAGACGACCGATTCAGAATGCATTCAATATCATAAATATTGGGCTAGTAGTTGATACACTACGGTTTCTAGGATTATCGGACTCTGTCTTCAACTGGTTTAATTCATTTTTATCTGGAAGATCGCAAAGCGTAGTCCCCTCGACAGGTGAAACTTCATCCCCTTTAAGTCGATGACCTTATTGAAAGGGTGAATAGTGACCTTGCTAATATCGCACAATGGGCAACCGTTAACAGACTGGTAATTAACGCCAAAAAACTCCAAGCTATCTGGATTGGCTCAAGAGGCTTTATGAGCCAGCTCAGAAAACCGGTTATTTAAAGTACTGAACATCACACTGGACAACACACTATCCTGGAGAGAGCAATGTAACATCACTGCCAAAAAAAGCTGTGCAGCCAAACCAGGGCTTTCTGCCGAATTCGTTAAAAATGACTTTAATTAAGTCATTAATACTTCCATATTTTGATTACTGCGCAGGATTATTCTTAGATTTGTGTAAGGAGCTTGCTACCAAGTGAGGCAGATGCAAATACACGGCTCTTCGGTTCGCCACGAGTAAGAAAATCTTCGAGCATATAACTCCTATCTATGAAGCAAACGAGATAATGACTTTTATAGATAGGCGAAATCACCTCTCAATATGCTTAATCGCTACCATTCTCCGCATCAAAGAACCTAGCTATCTTTATGAAAAATTCACTTTCAAATCCTGCGAAGGAATGGGCACCAAAAGAGCTACTCCCCTTAATTTAATCGTGCCGAAATTTACAATTTCATACTTGGAGCACTTATTAAACAGGAGCGACCTACCCGTGGAACGAGCTTCCTCAAGCTGTACGAGCAACATTTATACGTTCCGGATTTAAAAAGTTCTGCTTGAACATATTTTAAACGCCAGCCATGACCATATTTAGTCACATGCTTATTGTACTCTTTGTTCCCTCTATAAACATTGTGATTCTCATATAGTTTCATCGATTGCTTAGTCTGCGATAAGTTTATGTAACCATGCGTATGAATTTATTAGTCTGTGATATTTTTATGGACTTGCATATTTTAATTCGTTACCTAGCGCTTTATTATTCATTTCTTATTTGTAGATATTAAATTTTACTTCTTGTTAACTGTTTTATCTATTATTTTTCTTCTTTATATTTTATTTTAATATTATTACCAATAACTGTGTATTACTACTATACTTATATAAAAACCATCGACGGAGCGCTTATGTTGTAATTTTACGTGTATAAAATTTTTGTAATATGCTCTAGCTTACATGGGCGCTGTGCCCGTAGCCATTTTTTAAATAAAATAATTCAATTTAATTCAATTCAATTTTCTCTCTCTCCGTTGCCATCTCTCCTCTCTATATTTCCCTCCACTCTTTCTCTTGCCTTTCATTGCCTGTCATCGGCAACATACTGGTTGGTTAAACTTTTAACTGCTTCCTGACGACTAATATTTTCCCATCACTCTGGAAGAAAGCAAACATCATTCCTCTAAAGAAAACAAAGACACCTACCCCTCCCTCAGAATTTCGACCGATTGCCTTGCTTTGCTTTCTTTCGAAGGTGCTTGAGAAAATTGCACACGCGCAGCTGATGGAGCATCTGGAGACCATGAAAATCCTCGACCCAAATCAGGCAGGTTTTCGACGTTTTAATTCCACACAAACAGCACTTATTAGACTGACAGATGATATCAGATCTGGCATGGACAAAAAACTCTGACCATTCTTCTGCTATTTGATTTTAGTAAGGCATTCGACACTATTCTACCTTCTCCACTTCTCGAAAAGCTAGGATTGCTGGGGTTTTCTAGGGCTGCCCTCTCGTGGATCAACTCCTACTTCGATGGCAGGATGCAAAAGGTATACTCTAACCTCTCTGGCGACTAATCGTAGCTCGGTACAAACTTAGGAGTCCCGCAGGGGTTAGTTCTGGGACCTCTGTTGTTCTGCCTCTATATCAATGATCTGCGAGAAGTTCTCGACCCTTTGGGTGTCCAACATATATTATATGCAGAAGATCTGCAAGTTTGCTATCAGGTATCGCGTGATAGGTTCGGTGAGTGGGTGGCATTGACTCAACAAGCTGCAAAAGCAATCTCGGAATGGGCAACGAAATGAAAGCGATTGTTTTCGGTAGTAATAGTTTTGTCAATAGTTTAAAGAATGATTCCTTGATTTGCATTGTTTTGGATGATGGCGTAAGGGTGCCCTTTTCCGATTCTGTCGAGAGTCTCTGAGCAGTTCTTGATTCTAAAATGACTTGGAGGAATCCCATAGATATACTAACTAAAAAATTCAATACAACGTGGTACCATCTTAGATTCTTCAGGAATTACACCTCCGAGTTTCTCCGGAAGCGGCTGGCCGAGGCACTGCTTTTCCCTCATCTAGACTATTGTTCAGTTGTGATGTTGGACGCATCTCAGGGGTTGCGTAACCGCCTGCAGGTCCTGCAGAATTCCTGTGTGCGATATGTTGTGGATCTTAGGAGGGACGATCACATCACGCCTCACAGAACATCTTTGGGCTGGCTACGCATATATACGAGGAGACACTACTTCATGGCTGTACTAATGTACAAAATCGTACGTATGAATGTTCCGGACTGTCTACTAGGTCTCTTTACTAGACATATACCCAGAGGTGCTGTTAGGGGGTGACAAAAGAACTTGCAGTCCCCCTGATGCGCAAAACGTACGGGGTTAGGTCTTTCAAAATACAGGGAACACATTTATGGAACTGCCTACCCTCTGAGATTCGGAATTTACCATCTCTCAGTAGGTTCAAGACGGCAGTGAAGAGGCACCTATCTGGCCTCGATTAAGCGTCTTTTATCTATATGTGTCCTGTTCCGTCCCATATACATGATTTTAAAGTATGAATGTA
Organism: Torymus aiolomorphi; assembly: GCA_036365515.1. Classification (NCBI taxonomy): domain Eukaryota; kingdom Metazoa; phylum Arthropoda; class Insecta; order Hymenoptera; family Torymidae; genus Torymus; species Torymus aiolomorphi. The sequence continues at coordinate 50,349,384 of CM070875.1, read as the reverse complement.
TTTAAGGGATGAATGGAAGAGAGTGCCTGTGCGTTCAGAGAGTATGTATTACTGTGTTATTTTTTAATATTTTATTGTATTATGTGCGTTTTCTTGTGTTTTTAAACTGTATTTGATAGATGTTACAACTATTTTATGTATGATATTATTGGTATTGTTTTTTAGTATTCTCATCTGTGATATCGCTCTGCGTGACTTGACTTACTGTGATATATAGTATCACCTAGTTTTTAAATTTGACTGTGATATCACGTGCAATATTTTTCCTTTTTTTTTAATTTCCTTTTAATGTTAATTTAAGCGCAATTTTGTGTTATATTTGAAAATTATTTTGTATAATTTATACGAATAAACATCTATCTATCTATCTATCTCTCAATCTGCTTCAAAAATGCTATAGAAGCTTTAGAAAAAGTTACATTGAAGATTCAGACAATAAAAATTCATAAATCTGGGATATCTTTGATTGACAGAATTACTTTGAATACTTTTCTCCAACGATTTTCTCATCATTGGCGAAACCGATTTGGAAAAAGTAGTAGACCATTTTGAAGAGCGCATCGAGAGCTTTCCAATGATATTCTCAGTTTTCTCGTAAACTTAATATAAACTTTTCTACGTAAGATAATCTATTATTTTTGCCAAAATGTAAAATATCGATGAAATGGCAATGCATCAAAGTCAAGTTTAACAATCGCGATTGGTAAAAACCAGTAGATCAATTGAAAGAGCGGAACAAGAGCTTTCTAATGGTATGCTTAGTTTTTTTCGAAGACTTAATAATTATTATTTATTTTGATGTCGAAAGTTCAGTTGATGGTGCAAACTCGGAAGGTTATGTTTTTTTAGCCGATCATTTTTTATCATGTATTTGGTGTAAATAGATACAAGATAATCCTATTTTGGATGTAATTTGATCTATTTTTCTATTTTTAAACTAATATTAAAAATGTGATAATTAGGCTATGCGTTAAAGAACAACAAGTCGGATCTACTGCAACTTCAGACGTTTCGTTTGAAAAAGTCCCTAGCATTTTCGAACGGCTTGAAAAGTAAACAACGTGATTGATGGATGTGTATTAATGAATTATTTACAATGCTAAGCGTTAATTTATTTAATATAAACAAGTAAAATGAAATACTGCATAATTAGAAACAATTTATTTAGAGAAATATTATTAACCTAAAAAACTGTATCCCAAGAATAATGATACTTTGTAAAGTTGTTGAAGCAGATGAAATAATATGTAGAATAATCATGATAATATTTAATTATTTAGATTATTGTAACCGGATAAATCGTGCAAATCTCATCGTCACAACGAGGCGAGAAGAGCGAAAAATCAATCGAGTTATGCGAGTAAAAGCGCTGTAATGTGCGAAGCGTAGGTGCCCGTTTTTAGCAGCGTTACAGAATAAGTCTCGGTGCGGCCGCGACCGCTCGCCGACGTAACGAACGGCGCTTCGTGCTCAATCTTTGTCCGATCGCGCTTAGCCGTGAGATTAACATTACGTATCTGCGGACAGAAAAAGAAGAGGCGTAGCGCTGGCGCGGTTTACTCGCCCTCGATGGCATGCGTCTATCCCCCAATTTTTCTATGTCTATTGCTGGACTACTTCTCTTCCCTCTTATTTTCTAGGCTTGTTTAACTTTCGACAAGTACTAGTGGAAATGATAAGTAAGAAAAATCTACTTCGGCCAATTTTTTGCACAGTTAGAGAATACGATGTCTAAACACAAGATAAGTAGTTTTAAAGATATCTATAATATGTTATTCTATCATTGTTATAAAGTGAATAATTGTAATATTACTATTATTAACATATTCATGTATTTATAAATAAGAATGCGTATTATACGTAAATATAAGCAGGCAAGGCAAATCAAAGAATCGCTCATCAACGCGACGTAACGGCGCCAATTGATGAGCACAGGCCGCAGGTACGCAGTAGCGTATTGCGCATACTGATGTTTTTGTAGAGAACGGCAAATGGCAGTAGTATTTGCGAATAACGAAGCAAACGTTGAATACTTCATTCTTTCTCGGCATTATTTAACTAACTGTACACATAGGTTTAATCGCGTCTTATTAAATATTATCAAAATCTAATATCAATTTTTCTTTTCGGTTTTTTTACAAGAATTAAGAATTACATTAAGGTAAAAAGAAATGATTTTGTTCTGTCTGCTTCTGTGATTTTTTTATTGTTACTGTAACATATTTTTTCATCAAATTTATCATATTTTACATTAAATGTACCATATCTCGAGAAGAGCCTATGATATTCAACGTTTACCGACTGTATAACAGTCTTATATAACTTTATAACAGTCCGTTGTAAGGTTCGGGCTTGCTGTCTATGGAGTCTATGAAAAATCATAAATGTACCCGTAAGTGTTTTATCGAAATAAAAGATAACCCGTGTTCGTATGTAACTTAGAGGTACATTCTAATCTACGTCTACTTCTGTAACCTGTTTTCCTACGCGAGGTTGACGGTATGATGTTGAAAATCCGACATAATTACCTTCTTTCGCAAAGACACACAAGACGAGAATCGCTATCCTGAACAGGTATCGTCTTATATTCTTCTATACGACGGGTACAAAGTTTGATTCAGCGTATGTTGTTTTATTCGAACGAGTGGAAAATATGATATTGCACTCGAGTGTTGAAAAAAACATTTCCCATTTATCATTTTTTCCCACTTCTCGGTGTACCGAGATTCGGGAAGTCACACGAGATCGATCCAGCTATGTTGTACATTACTCATTTAGGCATTTAGACTTGTTAGCCCATGCCATTTGATGTAAAAAATGCGGTAATTGTATGGTAAATTCTGTATTACTGTGAATTACTTTTACTTTTACGACATACTCGAATACTGCTTCAATAGACAGCGGGAATCGAAAACTGGACAGAGTCAATGTCTTTTAGCAATAATATCAGTCTATTTTTATAAATATTATGAATAATCACAAAAATAAATGTTTTAATTTATGTTTGGTAATGAATAATCAGTCAATTCCCAGACCTGAACCTTATCATTTGCAATTTCCGATTCTCGGCGACCGAGAAGCAGGAAATGCCATGCTCGGTTGGTTTCAGTAGTCTCAGGAGCCTGGCGGACTATTTCAAATCCCAAATGAGTATTGGACAAGTACGAAGTTAATTGTCGTTGCGTTATTACCTTATATTTACGACTTTCATCATTAATAATCGTCAACTGATTACATAAATCATTTTTTCCAACTTCTCGGTGTACCGAGATTTGGGAAGTCACACAAAATCGATCCAGTTATATTGTGCTTCACCCGCATAGGCATTTAGACTTGCTAGGACATGCCATTACATGTAAAAGACGCAGTAATTGTAAGGTATAAATTCTGTATTACTGCGGTTTACTTAGACGAGAAACTCGGATACTGCTCATCATAGCCAATGGGAATCGAAAACTGGTCAGAGTCAATATCTTTTAGCAATAATATCAGTCTATTTTCATAAATATTGAAAATAAGAACAAAAATTGTTTTTATTTATGTTATGTAATTAATAGTGAGACAATTACCAAACTTGAACCCTACCGTTGCAATTTCCGGTTCTCGGCGACCGAGAAGCAGGAAAGTCCTTACTCGGTTGGTTTCGGTAGTTTCAGGTGCCTGGCGTACTATTCCATATACCAAATGAGTATTTGAGAAGTCACAAGTTAATAATGAATTCATCGTTACGTTCAATTCCCTACTTCCATTATAAAACTCGTCGCCTGATTACATATATCATTTTTTCCCACTTCTCGGTATACTGACATTTGGGAAGTCACACGAAATCGATCCAGTTATGTTGTGCTTTACTCGCATAGGCATTTAGACTTGCTAGCCCATGCCATTTGATGTAAAAAACGCGGTAATTATATGGTAAATTATGTATTACTGTTGATTATTTTCACGACATATGTGAATACTGCTTATCATAGACCGCGGGAACCGAAAACAGGTCGGAGTTAATGCCTTTTAGCAATAATATCAGTCTACTTTTATATTTCTATATATATCTATATCTATATATATATAACTTAGTACACCGCTACCTTCCAGGACACCTACAGGTTCTCTGCAATAGAAGTAGGTATAAAACGTTAAACAGTATGTAACGACCCGATAAAAATAATATAATTTTTTTTTTTTTTATTTAAACTTAATGTTTTATTCTAAAGGCAAACTTTTATCTTGAACTCGCAACCGTTCAATACACTTGAATAAACATTGCGCAACTATATGTAATTGATACATCACCGACGACGGCTGATGACTCAATTAGCAGAATATTAATATCATTAGCATAGTACTACCTAAAAGAGACACGTGCCTAAATTAAATACATACTTTCGGGTATTTCCAATATTCTCTTTTGGATGGTAAATATTGCACCATGAAAAGCGAATTGATACATCATCCGATCGACGGCTGATGTCTTAGTCAGCGAAATTTAATATTTAAACAAATGTAATGCTATCTAAAAGAGATGCTCTCAGCCTAAATGCGAGGCTATTTTCATCTTTCCCCCATACTCTCTTTTTAATAGCAAATAAAGAAATCACCAAACTTATGTATAAAAAGGCCCGGCAATCCACGCTCGAGTGCCTTCGTCACGGACAAGCCCACGTGCGTAGTACCAGAAGTCCGCGATTCGCGACTCAACTCTACCACAGTGTAATTATAAGTTAGAATAAGTTACTTAAATCATTTTTACCGTGTCACACGACTAACTTCGTTCTAAACAAGTAAAGTGTTCGACCAACCAGAAGTCCGCTACCAGCGACTCAGCTCTACTCGAGACAACATTATAAAAGGTAAAAGACTTAGTCCGCGATACGCGACAATTGTATTTTTCCTACTTTGAAAATTAACACGCTCTCCTATTGTACGCGCTCTCCTATTGTAACTTATAGAGCCACTCGCACCGAAGGGCAACCGATCAGAAAACCCCAAGCTATTTGCTTTACAACGGTAACATACCTGCGCCGAATTTTCCGTCTGTGGAAAATATCCATAACGAAGTGTGCCTCCGCAGAGTACAGACGTACTCCAAAGAGTAATCATAAGTGTTCTATAAATATCTATATATTGTGTGAAATCCAAAGTGTGAAAAGGTGTTAATAAATAAAAGGGTGTATAACAAAAGCATTTTAAATAATTAAAATAACCAAATCATTAGACCGCCATCATCACCAACCCAGAATAATATTTCAACTTTATTAAAAGATTTAATAACTAAAAGCGAACCATCCATCTAATCAACAAGGTAAGACATAATAATTATTAATAACATCTCCGGTAAAGATTCTCGAGTCTGTCGGAAATAACCCGTTGCCTCTCAAGCCGCGCTCCTAATCCTTATAAATTCCTCGAGTGCAAACCGCTCGGCGCTACGAGGAAGGCCGTAACTAATGATTTTAAAATAATTAATATATTTAATTATAAATCGGAACGTCACAAGTATATAAGTGACTAAAGAAATAATATCCGTCAGAGTGTTGACTAACACCACGACGCCCCCTTTCAGTTCCGCAGTATTTTACGTTGATTTCGGAAAAATTTTACGGAAAAAAACATTGTGAAAGAAACCCTAAATGTCCTGAAATATAGGGGTAAACCAATGAAAAGTCCTGAAACATAGCGGTGAACAGAAATATATATATATATATAATATGTTTGTAAATTGGTACTTTTGAGGAGATGTGAACTTTTCGCTCAGAGTTCGGACAATCTGATTAAAGAAATAATGACCCTCAGGTTACCGACTCTGGGAAAAGGGGGTATAGAATTCTCCTCAAAAGTCGCGATTCTTGTGTTGAGAAATTTGAGAAGTCTCCTCAAAATGCCGACATCTCTTCAAAAGTACCGATCTATACGTTGATATCTCTTCAAATATACCAATTCCCATAGTTATATATATATATATATATATATATATATATATATATATATATATATATATATATATATATATATATATATATATATATATATTTATGTTTTATGTTAGTTTCCAGGACATTCCAGATGTTTAACGTTGGTTTCGGGGACATTTGTTAGTTTTGGGGACAGTCCCTGAATCTACATATGTTTAACGTCAGTTTTGAGGACATCGGTCACCATAAGAGACATTATTTCTTTAGTCACGTATAGGTATACAGTAACATGGGGTCCTGGGAACTAACGTTATACAAGTTTATATATATATATATATATATATATATATATATATATATATATATGTATATATATATTTCTCGAAAGGGGTTTATCAAGCCCGATTTTGATTATGCAGCCCGGGCTTCATAATAATTCTAAATATAGGGGTTTATGCGGCCCGACCTAGAGTCTACAACCCCAGGATCCATTATTTCTTTAGTCACTTGCCATAGGGAACTCTCGGCTGTAGGTACTAATATACAGGGTTGGGCTCCACAAACCCCGATAAGTGTGTCTCTATATATATATATATATATGTTCAACGTTACCGTAATGTAGTTAATACATACACTTATCATACTTGTGAATTATGTTCTGTAAAAGGTATCACTTGTTAATAAAATGAAATTGATTTATATCATGTTAAATAATATAAAAGGATGGCATAATAATCTTAATTGACAAAATATGTACAGACATTGTCACATGGGACTATTACACATCATGCTCGTTAGTTAGATTCCTGAAATAAATGTTAATAATGTTTATAAATGGGAAAATTGAGTTTACATTAAATTAATTAAATATCCGGTTATCGACTTTGGTACGTCGATAATCGGGTGTGCGGTCGCGATATTGATTAGAAAATAATTTTTGTTTATTTTCTAGATTAAAATTTAACGAGGAGGATAAATAAAGATAATTTATATTGTGTCTCACTCGCACTCACGTAAAATGCTATAGAGCCGTCCCTGTATTTCTTGTATCAGCCAACACGTGGTTGCGCTGATAGCTATAGATATAGGGAAGGACGCGACATCGTAGGCAATGTAAGCTAGTAAAGAATGCGACACTATAGCGTATTCAAACCCTAGGCGCGCGAAAATCAAATTCTCGCGGCGTGACCTCTAGATGATAAATTCCGAAATTTGTCAATGTTAATAACATAAAACATATAATATACCATTTATTTATGTCAGTCGAACATAAATAAACGTTACATCCATATACACATAAGGTAAAAGGGAATAGAATCAGAATTCCCATCAAAAGAAGCTAATTCTTCACCTTAAACGATATATCTATGTATATGTAAAGGCCACGTTTTTATACCCGTTACATTTATCCCCTCCCCATAAAGGAATTCTGATTAAATTTAAATATATATATAGATAGAAAAAAAAAACATCCCATTATGTGTCACAAAAAACTTTTTTTTCCCCCTTTTTTTTAGGAAAATAACAAAAGAAAATCGTGGTCATGTCAATCAAACCAAAAGGAAACAAAACAACAAAAAATGATCTAACCTTTTAACGTCTCGTCAAACAAAAAAAAAAACGTGAAGAAGTAAATGCAGAAAAAAAAATCTTTAACGTCAAAATAAAATATGTAAAAATTCGACTTGTTCGTCGATGATGAGGACGTCCGAGTCGCCCTGGTCGCTGGGTGAGTCAAACGAGCGTGATCTCGCCCTCATTCGCGCCCCTGGGTTATTCTGTACGAATCGAAGAACGTTAGTCCTCCTTTCCTCAGACGTGGACGCGACGGGTGGTTCTGGAGGTAGTGGCGCTCGGAAATGGCTTAATACCCATGCCTCCGCTCGTTCCATCCTCACGCAAGACTCCTCCATCCTTCTTACTCGGGCTTGGAATCCGCTCGACCTTCTTCCCTGGAAAAGGGCCTTGAGCTCAGCTACCCTCTCCATTACCTGGGCCTTAATCTCGGTCTCTAGGTTGTGAACAAGCCTTTTTAAGTGGCATATTTCAATTTGGAGTCGTCGTCTCAACCGTCTCCGTTGATTTTTGGTCGCCATCCTGGATGAAAGGGCGAAAATTAGCGGCGTGAAAAACTCCACGTACGGCATGCATGTTAGGGTGTGTTAGTACTCGGCCCCCTTTTCTCCGCGACTATGTACGGGCCTTCATATAATACGAGAAACTTCGCGAGTAAATTATCCGATGCGCTCGATAAGTTACATGCCTTTACGAGCACTAGGTCGCCTATTTTATAGCGAGTGTCGCGTGCGCACGTATTTTCTTTTGCCGCGTGCTTCTCTCTTTTTCCTTTTATCCTGTTCTGTGCTAGCACGAGTTTCGTATTTAAGGGTAATTCTTGGCTAGCTAAAGGGGAGAGCCACTTTTCCCAAAAACGTGTGGGCGTTGTTCCTAACTGTAATTCGATAGGGGTGAATTCAGTGGTTTCGTGGTGAATCTCATTTAAACAACTTTCGACGAACGGGACCCAATGAGCCCAACCCCCATGTTTGTGACCGGTAAATGTCCTAAAAAAACGCCCGATCTCTTTATTTACTCTTTCGACTATGTTACTTTTTGGGTGGCGTATTGAGGAAAACGTGTGCTTGATGCCTTCCTTTTCTAACTGCCTTCCCCATGCTTTGGCCGTGAATTGGGACCCATAGTCTGATTGAATACAACGCGGCTTTCCATGCTTTGGGACGTAATCCTCGAAAATTTTCCGGATAGTCGTGCGCGTGTCTGCTTTCCTCATAGGATATAGCTTAGCGAACTTCGTAAAGGCATCTATGGTTACTAAGATAAACCTCGTACCCGCTTTCGACATAGGTAAAGGGCCTAAATAATCAATTGATAGTATGTCCCCTGGTCCGGAGGGCACTATGGGGGCCGTTGTAATTTCATTTGCGTGCGTATATATTTTATTACGTTTACATGAGTCACATGTCTTAATTATTTTAGCTATATGACGTCGCGCTTTCGCCACCCAAAAGGCTTCCTCGAATATTTTTTGACATTTGAACGTCCCGACATGACCGCATAACTCATGGATTTCGTGAACCACTTGTGACGCGATTCCCTCCGTTAAGACGACCCTTTCGTGTCCCTCTTTTCCTTTGATCAAGGTATTCCCTTTCAGATGAAAATCGCGATACCTAATTCCGGCTTCAATGTGGGTAATAATACTATTAATGTTTCCATCTTTTCGCAGTTCGGAGTCTATGTTTTTGAGTTTTCCTCGTAATTTTACATCCGGTTTTCGCGATTGTATCAGAGCTATTGAAGCTTCGTCGGTGTATTCATCCCGGTTGTTTAATGGTATCCTACTTAAAGCGTCCGCGATTTGGTTTCTCGTGCCCGAGATGTGAGTTATTTCCAATGAGTAATCTTGTATGGCCAGCCTCCATCGGATTAATCGTTGATTTAGAAATCGACATGACAATAAATACGTTAAAGCCTGGTGGTTCGTCTCTATTCTAACTGGGCCCCCGAGGACATACTCTCAGTAGTTAAAATGTGCCCGAGAAAATGCATTTCCTTCCGACAGAAATTGACCTTTTCAAAGTTTTCAGTGACCCGTTGAAGATAAATTCTTTCGAATAAGATTTCAAGGTGCTCTAGATGGTCCGCAAAATTTTCGGATATACATAACCAGTCGTCCACAAAATCGATAACAAAATCTGATAACCCCCTAAGTACAAATTCTGACGCTGGCGTTAGGGCAGCACTGCTGACCTTGGTACCAAAGGGCATGACCCTGTGCTGATACGTCATTCCGCGATGTAGTAAAGCTGTGTACTATCGTGAGTCCGGGCCAATGAGTAATCTTGTATGGCCAGCCTCCATCGGATTAATCGTTGATTTAGAAATCGACATGTCAATAGTGTTGGGCGTAGGGCCCTTTTCCGAAAAGTCGGAGAAATCGTCTGGGTCATGTCGTTCAACTGTGATCCTATGTATTTCTTGTTTTGTAGCTAAAGACATGGTGTTTTTTACGTCCGGATCTGAAAGGTCTTCAAATGAAATTATTTGGCGGTCAAGGTCGATTATTAATTTCAATTTCAGATGAGCGTCTACCCCCAGGATACATTCTCGTACCAACTTAGGGATGATGAGGAAATCGAGCTCCCCTTTCCACGTCCCTAATGTTACTTGGACCCGAAACTGTTTCTTTAGTCTCACGGATTTCTCCCCGGTGAAATCGCTTGCCCGAACCCCTACTAATAGGAATGAAGCATAAGTTTTGAAATGATTGAAATACTTATTATAAATATTTTCAGAAATGCACGTGATTCGACTTCCCGTATCTATTAGAGCTAGTACTAGGCAATTTTCAATTGTTATCTCAACTTCCGGGCAATATATAACTCTTGACTCTCCGTTACTTTGGCTATCTGATTCTTCCTTTAATAAAAATTCCCGGGTATTGTCAAAGATCGTGTTTACCTCATAATTCGCAGTCGTATCAAGTTGTTGGTTATTTCCCAATTCAATTTGGTTGTTTATAATGTCTGAGGCTCCTGATACGACTGCTCCGCGTTTCCTGACTCACTTGTCTCTACGTCAAGTTGATGTATTCCTGGCGAACTATTTCCCTGACGTATATTCCCCCCCCCCCCTCTATAGGTTGGTTGTCTGTTACGAGTATCGTTTTGTCTATAAGGTTGATTTAATTCGCGAGTTGGTTCGCGCCAATTTCCGCTAATATTCCTGACTTGTGTCTGTCCGCCCGGGTTGTTTTGGTGCGGTGGAGGGGGTTGATTAAAATTTACGTTATTGTTATTATTATTATTGGGATGTGGTGTCGACGCACGTACGTCACCTGATCTAAATGACCCTTCAAATGATAAGTTTCTCTGTGTCTGGTAACGCGGTGGAGGTTGGCTAGTCATGGGTATACTTGGAACAACCCTATATGAATTTAAATCGCCTATCTGATCCGAAGTGTCCAATAACTCTATGAGACCGTCCATCGTGCGAGTACCTCGCGGCAAAACCGCGGCTTGTACATGCTCGTCGAAATGCCTAGAGAACTTGTCAATTATTGATGTCATACTAGGCATATCGTCAAGCATGCGTACGTCATTATACAAACTCAATACATATTCGCTCTGCGTCATACCCATCTCGCCCCGATAGTACCCGAATTCTAAATCCCGTCGGACGCGGGATTGTAACGTGCTGTTTCAATATCTCCCCAAAAACCGAGTTTTAAACTGTTCTATGTTATCTATCACTGGTTCAATGTGCTCCCACCATTCGAGGGCTGACCCTTGTAGTGCCTGGCTTATCACATGTTTGAAATTATTTCTTGATGCATTGATCGCTTCTAAGTAGTCCGCAAATGACTTGATAAAGCGCGCGGGCTTATCCCCGGGATCGGCTCTAAAAGTTGGCATTTCATACCTAATATTCTGGGAAGTGGGAGCGGCCTGTGTTGGTCCGTGTCGGATAATGTTTTCTATTTCGCACTGGTTGTTATCAATTTTTTGTGCGAGTCTCTGATATCGTTCTTCGAGCCCCATGATCTTATCCTTGTTTCCTCGACACGATGACGCGACCTGACTAACAACTCCCTTGTTTACATTTACTTGTCTACCGATTTCAACCATATCGTCCATAATGGTCATTACCGCCTCCTTGTTCTCCCTTATGTCTTCCTCATGTCTATGGATAACCGGGTTTAACGCGCTGAAGCGTGTGCACAGTGTTTCTAACGTATCTAATTTTTTTTCATGTATATCGAGCTTGAGAGTATTCGAGTATAATTCGTAACGTAACTCGTTTAATTTCCATCGGAAACGTAATTTGAAGTTGTCTCCCTCATCATTCTCACCCACTACCTCGTTTCGAGCTATTTCCCCATCACTCATTGTTTGATCTGCGAATGGATCAACCAAACTGACAGCCACCCGTTTATCTCTTTCACCAAAATCTAACGAACGCCTCACATCGGTCACGAGGTTGTTCATCGCAACCTGTTCTAAACGTTCGGTGAATTTACTCCGGGTAACTATCAGTTGGCGATCTTCCTGCTTTTCTTTTTTCCAATTGCCCCAGCGGCGCTAGTAGATATACCCGCAGGGGCTTGGTTTTTCGCAAGGGCCTCATCGTTCCTTTACCTCCCCCCTGTGATTCTGAGTCGGACATGGTAGAAATGAGGGTAATGGTATGTAAAATATACTCCTCTAACCCGTACCTCCCGTATGAAACACGGAATAAAATGAAAATTTCTCAACTTACGGGGTTGTTTAATTAAGCTTGAGCTGAGCAAAGCGCTCGTTTACCTCTTTCAACGGATCTCCTGCTCCCTCGGCCCGTTTCTCTGCGTGCGCGTAACTCCGATACGCAAAACCTGTCAAACTCGCGAGGTGGCCCCTGATCACACCTTGTCGTTTTAATGCGACCCGGAGCTTCTTGAGTATTAGGTCGCAATATCGTTCGAGTTCGCAATTATATCTCAGAAGGGCACCATATTTCCCCTCTATCTCAAATAGGCGGTGGGCTAGTTGACACTCCTCACGCACGCGCGATACTTCCGGGACCATGATATCTACAGAATGAAATAATCCTTATAGGCGACATTTTATTTTTGCTAACTAGGATTCCATACGACCTGAGGACCCCGAGAATTAAGCGGCAGTTTTATAACCGTATTCTATAATCGTCAATCCCAATGAAAATGACCCCTTAACCTCAAAAAAAAATAACAAATATTTACGTAAATAAAGATGTTAGTAAGAGAAAGCAAAATTGTCCGTATAACCTTTATTCAAGTCGAAGCCGAGCCAAACTCGCTCTGAGGTGCTCGATGTCACCTTCAGTCTCCCCTAGCCGCCTCTCAATGCTTTTATATTTTCCAATGGTAAAATTGGTTATCTTTCCCAGATGTTTCCGAATGCCCTTCTGTTTTCTTTCGAACTTACGTAATTCGGCGAGGTTGAATTGACAAAAACGATTTAATTGATCGGAATATTGTACTTGGTGCTCGTATAATTGCTCGAGCCGCTTAATTCTCTCTTTGAAGTCAATGTCTAAAAATACCCGTTGCAACATTCCCTAAATGAAAGAGAATCATAATTATCGCTCTGAATCTTCTAAAACGGATAAGTATACATATATATATATATATATATATATATATATATATATATATATATATATATATATATATATATATATATATATACACATACACACAAGCAACTATATACCCATGCGTGCGTATATCGAAATATTTTAGATATTCAAATAAAACTTATTGCTGATATAAGATACTTTAATATTTAATTAGGTTTTTATTTTTATTAATTACTAAATTATTATATACGTCACTGGGCGTGATCCCTGCACCCTATCCCCACAAGGGATGCCAATGTAAGGTTTTATAAGTAGATTCTGTGAATAGGGGAGGAAAATTACAGGTACCAACCACCTTAGTGCAATGGTGACGTATATACAAGTAATGCGCTTGTGTTGAAGATCTCTGCTGCTGTTGTCCTCCGTCAAAAAGAAAATAAAAGACTACTTAAAAAAAAAATTTGATAATAATAATAAAAATAAAAAAAAAAAGTAATAATGAAAGAAAATCAATAGTCCAATTAAAATAAGTGCATTGAAATAACAAGGTCAAACAAATTTACTAATAATCAATTAAAAATAAAATTATAAAAATAACAATTTATGAAATGTAAATTCGTCAAATTCACTTTACTTATATTAAAGTGATAATGAAAGGGGATGGGATATGGTGGTAGATAACGCCCAGGTTACAATAATAATAATAATAATAATATAAGTTAAATTGTAATTTATTAATACCCTTATTTGGGTCGAATCAACATTGGTTATACAAAGTAAAGTAAAAAAAAAAATATAAACATCAAATAACTGACGCTATATAAACACAAAATAATTTAACCGATAAGAAAAAAAAACAAATAAAATATGTAAATATTCAATATAAACGTATGCAATAAATTCAAAATTTATTCTCGGCGATAGTGGTATATGCGTACAGGTATGTACATATACATACACACATATATATATATAGTGTCGCGAACTCGTCCGTCCTAGACCTTATTTATAAAGAAAAATAAATTTTATACCCGAAAATATATATACGTCTATCCGCGTTAATTTGGATTTTATTTATCTAAAAAAAAAAGAAAAGAAATCTCAATTTAAATTACGCGTTATATATCAAGAGAAATCATACGGAAGGTATTTAATCGCGTCGCGTATGTAAAATTTACACTGACTATGGCGGTGTCCTTGCATCGGGGGCAACCCTGTCGCCCAATGGTACTCTGACCTTGCGGTCGTTATACCAGGACCGGGAGAGAGGCTATGCCGTCTCTTGGTTTTAAACCCGACGTCCAAGTTCCTAACCTACTTTGCGCCGAGTTTGGCGAACCAACTCGACTCGGCCTGGTTTATCCTAACAGGAGTAATCCCAGGCCTGGAATTCGCACAACAAACAAAAATAAAATAAAAAAAAACTTACGTGTGATTACGACACACAAAAGAACAAAGAAAAAGGAATGATAAGCAGCGGGCTCGGTGCGTCCAATTCCAGATAAATGGACTCCGCTGTCCACCGCTCGGTAGATTGATGGCTCGCTCTCATCTTTTCCCCTTCTCCGTATCTTATGTAGCACCTCGTCGCTCTGCGGCACGTATATTGCGAACAGGTAGAAAAGAAAAGGCTGGCGCGTGCTGCTGCTGGAAGTTGACTGTTTCCGTCGTGCTTGACCCCTGGCTCCCGATCCGCGGTCGCGAGGGAGCGCCTGTTTTTGGGGGGGTGCGCACAAACGAATTTACATAGTTCGCGGGTATTCAGTGCGCACTTCTCTGTTGCTCCTTCCCCTCGGGTGCTCAGTGCATGGCTAACCGGACTTCACCATTCAGAGGAGAGTCCATGCGAACGTCAACGCCAGCTGGAAGGTTTCACCAACCGGTGTTCCCAATTTCCACCACACAATCCTTAGTGATCGAAAGCCGGAAAGTAGAATCAGATGCGGAAATGGAACTGCTACTTCGAAAGGAAAGACGTATACTCTCTCCTAGAACGAGTAGAGAAGCTATGACTCGCGTACGGCGCAAGTGTACTATTGTTATGAAATTCCTCCGAAAATCAAATAACTTTGGAACGAAAAGGTCTAAAAAGACGATTCAGGTCGCATTTGGAAGCTAAATAGATGTAGAATACAGGAAAATTATCATTAAGACTTTATCTTGATTTTATGATCTTGGAAAAATGACCTTAATTTGGATAATTTGAAAAAACTCCTTTTCGGGGCTTCAATCCCAAGATTTTACTGTTACTCTTGTTTTTGGGCATCCATTTCCGAGTAAAACAAAATTATATATTATTATATCTGATTTAAGTATAAATTATATATAATAATTATATATAATTTATATATAATCATATATGGTTATATATTGATTTTGACCTTATACCGGGTGTCCCATTTTAAAACCACCAGGCAAATATCTCGAAAACTAAGGGAGATGGAAAAAAACTTTTAATACAAAAGTTGTAGGGTTCAGAGGGGCCCAACTGATCGTGACCTTGGTTATGACCTTGAGGTCAATTATCAAGGTCATTTGAAGGTCAAATCGATTTTTTCAAATGGGAACCCTCACTTTTTACCTCGTAAATGGAAAGAGCGGAAAATTTTACGTTCAGATATGTCCTTGAGTCAAGGTCATGGTCATGGTCATGTTTAAAATCAAAATCAATCAACCCATCAAAACATTCCCATAATTAGGCATACGAGACAAATTGTTAAATACAAAAGTTATAGGGTTCAGAGGGGTCCAACTGATCGTGACCTTGGTTATGACCTTGAGGTCAATGATCAAGGTCATTTGAAGGTCAAATCGATTTTTTCAAATAGGAACCCCCATTTTTGACCTCGTAAATGGAAAGAGCGGAAAATTTTACGTTCAGATATGTCCTTGAGTCAAGGCCATGGTCATGGTCATGGTCATGTTTAAAATCAAAATCAATCAACGCATCCAAACATTCCCATAATTACGCATACGAGTGTTAAATACAGAAGTTGTAGGGTTTGGAGCGGCCCAACTGATCGTGACCTTGGTTGTGACCTTGAGGTCAATGATCAAGGTCATTTGAAGGTCAAATCGATTTTTTCAAATGGGAACCCCTATTTTTGACCTCGTAAATGGAAAGAGCGGAAAATTTTACTATTTTTACTATTATCAAATTTACCAGGGTTAACCACTTATATCAAATAATAACAAAAGTTAATAAGTGTTGACCACCTGTATCCAATAGTGACCGGTAGTATTCAGCATTGATCGGTAATAGTCAATAATTATTACTGTTTACATCAAATTGTTTTCAAATTGAGCACACTTATATTGGCACAGAAAATTAAACTTTTTCGTTTTAAAATATTGTATAGTATAATAACATATTATTTCTTTTGTGGTGTGTTTTGATAAATAATTGCATTTACAACTAAAAAAGAATGCCTGACTATTCTGCTAATGAAGTAGTTGACATTCTTGTTATTTTAGGAGAATGTCGACGAAACTATCGAGAGGCAAGCAGATTGTATCGTGTTCGGTTCCCTCAACGACAACATCCTGATCATACGGTAATACGTGACATTGAACTGCGCGGTCGACAAGGAAACTTCGTTCGAAGAAGGAGGACACTGAATGAACACGATTATGAAAATAATCCTCGCTTTCTTGCTGTTCTAGCCATGGTACATTTAAATGTTCATGTCAGTTTACGCGAAATCGAGTTAACAATGGGTATTCCAAGATCTACGGCCAGTAGATATTTACGATATGCGCGTTACCATCCTTACCACATTACTCTAAATCAAGCTTTAACTGTGGAAGATTATCGACGGAGAATAACATTTTGCCACTGGGCAACACAACAAATTACTGATGATGAAAATTTCTTTAACAATGTTCTTTTTAGCGACGAGGCTACATTTCAGCGTACTGGTATGTTGAATCGCCATAATTGCCACTACTGGTCTCCTGTTAATCCTCATTGGATGCGAGAAGTTGATTATCAGCATCGCTGGAATGTAACGGTATGGTGTGGTATTATTAACGGATGTCTGATTGGACCTTATTTTTTTGAAGGTCACGTAACTCAACATACTTATTTACAGTTGCTGAGAGACGAGCTGCCACTCTTTCTAGAAAACGTTGATCTCCATACAAGGGCCAGAATGTGGCTACAACAAGATGGTGCTCTTTAACGGTCGATGGATCTGACATCTCCAGATTTTTATTTATGGGGCTGCCTAAAAAATACAGTCTACCGCAACAGGCCAACTACAAGAGATGATATGATTCAAAGGATTACACAAATCTGCTTAAGTATTCCACGTCAAGTATTATTAAATACTGTTAGAAACTTTAAAAGGAGAATAGAATTTTGTCAACATGTAAATGGTGCAACTTTTGAGCATCTTCTTCAGTAAATGGTGACCGAAACACTTGGATCCTATGACTAAATACACATGAACGTGGAATTTTCCAATGAATTTTTAGCTGGCCTGATCATCCCCGACCTTGCCTTAACTGGCCGGGTCATCTTCGACCTTGCCTTAACTGACCGGGTCATCTCCGACCTTGCCTTAACTGGCCGGATCATCGCCAACCTTGCCTTAACTGGCCAGGTCATCTCCGACCTTGCCTTAACTGGCCGGGTAATCTCCGACCTTGCCTTAGGTGACTGGGTCATCTCCGACTTTGCTCTTAACTGCACGGAAACTGACCATAACTTTGACCATGACCTTGAACCAAGGCCATATCAGAATTTTTCGGTTTTTCTATTTAAGAGGTCAAAAGTGAAGGTTGCCGTTAAACAAAATTGATTTAACCTTCAAACGACATCATCCTTGACCTCAAGTTCATGGTCAAGGTCACGATCAGTTGGGCCCCTCCAAACACTACAACTTCTGTATTTAACACTCGTATGCGTAATTATGGGAATGTTTTGATGCGTTTATTGATTTTGATTTTAAACATGACCATGACCATGACCTTGACTCAAGGACATATCTGACCGTAAATTTTCCGCTCTTTCCATTTACGAGGTCAAAAGTGGGGATTTCCGTTTGAAAAAATCGATTTAACCTTCAAATGAACTTGATCATTGACCTCAAGGTCATAACCAAGGTCACGATCAGCTGGGCCCCTCTGAACCCTACAACTTTTGTATTAAAAGTTTTTTTCCATCTCCCTTATTTTTCGAGATATTTGCCTGGTGGTTTTAAAATGGGATACCCGGTATAAGAATTTGATCATATATTTATATCCAAAATCATTATATAATATCATCTATGACCATATATACTCATATATGAGTATATATGGTCATACGTGATCAATATATTACCATATATTATCAGATAAAACGATATATAAATGTGACGTTGCATCGAAAATTTTTCATATGTATGATGATATATAGTTACAAATGACCATATATGACTATATAGATGTGACTGTTATGGAAATTTGAGGATTTTTTCGAAGTTTGAGGAGGCTCGTCAAAGTTCCTTTTTGTTTTTTTCTCGGAATTTCCTATAAAAAACACTTAGAAATTACAATCAGGTGGGGAAGGGGGGAATTACTAAGAAAACACCCCTTCCCCTCTGATTGTATTTTTTTGTGTTTTTATGCATTTTTCTCTATTATACAGTATTTTTTCGTATTATACTGTATTTTTCCGTATTTTTTTGTATTGTTCCGTTTTTTTTGTATTTTCCAATATTTTTTTGTATTTTTCCGTATTGTTCTGTATTTTTCCGTATTTTTCTGTATTTTTCCATACTTTTCTGTATTTTCCCAAATAAATACACTCCTCAAAATGCCTGATTGTTATATATATTATTATCGGGGTTTATGGAGCCCAACCCTGTATATTAGTACATACAGCCGAGAGTTCCCGATGGCAAGTGACTAAAGAAATAATGGGCCCTGGGGTTATAGACTCTAGGTCGGGCCGCATAAACCCCTATATTTAGAAATATTATGAAGCCCGGGCTGCATAATCAAAATGGGGCCTGATAAACCCCTATATATAAAAAACGAGCTTTATAAACCCCTTTCGAGAAATGTATATATATATATCTATTCAATAAGCACTCTCTACAAATCGTAATAATTTTTTTCATGACTGTACTAATAATAATAGTGTTGATATTTAAAACTTTCTACGAAAGTGTAAAATAAGGCAAGTATAGAAGTTTTTTCTGTATAATCTATGTATAATCTAAATATAAAACTTTCTACGAAAGTATAAAATAAGGCAAGTATAGACGTTTTTTCTGTATAATATACTCTTCCTCTCTCTCTTCCCCGCCCTCTCTCACCCTCTCTCCCCCTCCCCTTTCTTCTCTCTCTCTCTTAACATCCGTCAAACTCTGTACCAAAAACTTTAATCACAGCTTAAATATTTTTGTTTAATACAATCAACATGTTTAAAAAAAAATAATTCCTTAAGTACGTTACGTACGTTAATTAAACACAAGAAAGTACTGAAATCAATTATATTGTAGTCAAGTACCCATAACTTAACTTGACTGACATAATACAACTTTTCGTACCTACTCAAAAATATTCAGCTAGCGGGCATGAAGTACTATTTAACACCCAAGAGGCGTAATAACTCTCATACTCCTACAAAACTTTATAGAACCTACGCACTTTACGTCCGTGTGGGCAAAAATTATTTAAATTATATATAACTATCTTTTACTTCGTCGAGTAAATGTATACTGAACAAATTATATGTATGTAGATTCAAATTCTTCATTGCAAATCAAACAAACGAAAGTTGTGAAATCAATTACCGATAGTCAAGTAATGCAAACAACTCTCCGAAACAACTGTATGACTGATCTCAGAAATATATTATTCTAATTTGTTCATTCTTCTATACAAATTAAACACAAGGAAGTACTGAAATCAATTTATTGTAGTCAAGTATACCCATAAGTTAACTTGACTGAGATAATAGAACTTTTAGTACCTTGCGTGTAAAATTACATTTCACGCCCACGTTGTAACTTCAAAAATATTCACCCAGCAGGCATAAAGTACTACTTAACGCCTAATAAGCGGAATAGCTCACATATTCCTACAACACTTTATAGAACCTACGCACTTTACTCCCGGGTAGACGAAAATTATTAATTAATTACTATTATGCCTTCTTTTTATTTCTAAAATTAATAAGAATTTTATCAGATATTTACGAAGTCAATGCCTATATAAAAAAATTACATAGTTACCAACACATCCCCATTTTTCATTATTTTTTCTCAATTTTGAAATTTCTATAATATTACGCATCTTGGGAGGACACGAGAAGTCTAGAGCTGCTCTAGCAGGGTGGTCGTCCAATCTTCCATACATACTTGGCGGGCCCGACGGTTTGCAGTTTAAGGTGTAGACATTGTTATTTTCATATGAATATTCATACGTTTAAAGATCAGATAAAATGTATAAATCAATTGCTTCTAGATATTAAATACTGATCCGTGAATATATTACTCTTTTTAAATAGAAAAGTCCAAACACAGATGAAAATTTCATATGAGATCTCATATGAGAATATCGGACATCAGATCCCATATGAGATCACATATGAGGTCCCATAATATATAAAATTGCAGATGACATAACATATATGAGTCTTATCTGATGTCATGTCCGAAATACTCATAACATGATGTCTTATCTGATCTGATGTCCGAAATACTCATATAAGATCTCATATGATATTTACACGCGGGAAAAGGATAAAAATAGGTGGCTCATAAAATAGTTAGTAAAATTTAAAGCTCTTTTGAATAGACTATGAATTTATATGTATCTTTTTATTTCATTCCCATATAAAAAGGACGAACACAAGGAAAAATATTTTAGGTAATAAAAGTAAATCATGATTATGCACACAGTACATGTAGGGATATTATATTGAAACGGTATTTATGGTGGACTTATAGGTATATGCAAAAATCTAGTATTCTACATTTACAAAGCTCACCGGTAAACTGCAAACCGTCGGGCCCGCCAAGTATGTATGGAAGATTGGACGACCACCCCTGCTAGAGCAGCTCTAGACTTCTCGTGTCCTCCCAAGATGCGTAATATTATAGAAATTTCAAAATTGAGAAAAAATAATGAAAAATGGGGATGTGTTGGTAACTATGTAATTTTTTTATATAGGCATTGACTTCGTAAATATCTGATAAAATTCTTATTAATTTTAGAAATAAAAAGAAGGCATAATAGTAATTAATTAATAATTTTCGTCTACCCGGGAGTAAAGTGCGTAGGTTCTATAAAGTGTTGTAGGAATATGTGAGCTATTCCGCTTATTAGGCGTTAAGTAGTACTTTATGCCTGCTGGGTGAATATTTTTGAAGTTACAACGTGGGCGTGAAATGTAATTTTACACGCAAGGTACTAAAAGTTCTATTATCTCAGTCAAGTTAACTTATGGGTATACTTGACTACAATAAATTGATTTCAGTACTTTCTTGTGTTTAATTTGTATAGAAGAATGAACAAATTAGAATAATATATTTCTGAGATCAGTCATACAGTTGTTTCGGAGAGTTGTTTGCATTACTTGACTATCGGTAATTGATTTCACAACTTTCGTTTGTTTGATTTGCAATGAAGAATTTGAATCTACATACATATAATTTGTTCAGTATACATTTACTCGACGAAGTAAAAGATAGTTATATATAATTTAAATAATTTTTGCCCACACGGACGTAAAGTGCGTAGGTTCTATAAAGTTTTGTAGGAGTATGAGAGCTATTACGCCTCTTGGGTGTTAAATAGTACTTCATGCCCGCTAGCTGAATATTTTTGAGTAGGTACGAAAAGTTGTATTATGTCAGTCAAGTTAAGTTATGGGTACTTGACTACAATATAATTGATTTCAGTACTTTCTTGTGTTTAATTAACGTACGTAACGTACTTAAGGAATTATTTTTTTTTTAAACATGTTGATTGTATTAAACAAAAATATTTAAGCTGTGATTAAAGTTTTTGGTACAGAGTTTGACGGATGTTAAGAGAGAGAGAGGAAGAAAGGGGAGGGGGAGAGAGGGTGAGAGAGGGCGGGGGAAGAGAGAGAGGAAGAGTATATTATACAGAAAAAACGTCTATACTTGCCTTATTTTATACTTTCGTAGAAAGTTTTATATTTAGATTATACATAGATTATACAGAAAAAACTTCTATACTTGCCTTATTTTACACTTTCGTAGAAAGTTTTAAATATCAACACTATTATTATTAGTACAGTCATGAAAAAAAATTATTACCATTTGTAGAGAGTGCTTATTGAATAGATGAGTCTAGAGAAAATAAAAAGACTAGACAAATTGTGTTGTTACATTAATTATACTATTTGTTTTGCTGATTGTTTTAAAAAATATTTAGGTTTTCATTAAAGTTCTTGGTTCAGAGTGTGACAGATGTTGATTAATTATACAGAGAAAACTCATACATTTGCCTTAGCCACTATTTGTTTTACTGATTGTTTAAAAAAAAAAAATATTTAGGCTCTCATTAAAGTTCTTGGTACAGAGTTTGACATATGTTGAGGGAGAGAAAGAGAGGGGAGCGGGAGAGAGTTATAAAATAAATACATTGTAACTAGCCACACTACTGCAACACAATCCGCTAGCAAATTAAAATATTGGTTGCAGATAAAAAAGTAGCCATTACAGTAATTTATATATTATGGTTTCATATACGGTAATTCACAGAACAGATAGCTACTCTGAAACATTTGGCGCCCATCACGATAAGCCAATCACTATATAATAATTACATTATATTTTCAACTCTTAGATTCGTTGAAATTTTAACTAGAAACCAGTTGAATTAATAACCAATCAGACACATCTTGCAAAATTAAACACAAAAGTTTATGAACTAAGAATCATTGAGAGAAAAAAGCTTTCTCCATTCTTTTAAAATATAAAACATCTTGAAACATCTTGAATTTCTGATAATAAAAGCTTCCGTAACATTCTTGTATACTTTTTGAAATAATTATCTGAATCTTGTGTAGAAAAATATTTACTGAGAACTCCTCTGAAACATTTTGACGTCTCCCACCGTGAGAAAATTATAAAATTAGATTAACTGAGCACTTTTATCCATAGACATTTTCACAATATTTACTGAGAACTCTTCTGAAACATTTTGACGTCTCCCACCATGAGAAAATTATAAAATTAGATTAACTGAGCACTTTTATTCACAACAATAACACATTATTTTTTCTTTTTTCTCTATTTTATTGTTCACTTAACATAATCTTTTAATTGATGTTTAAGTAAATAAATATGCACAGCGCCAATATCAACAAAGTTTCTTGAAGTATAGACAAAAAATGTTTCTTTTTAACCAAGGCTCTGACCAATATTTTAAATTCTGATTTTAAGTAGAGGTTAGAAATTTGTTATCAACACTTCATTTAACACATCATACCGATACTTTATTTTATTTATAGGCACCCATTGCCATAAGCCAATCACTATATAATTACATTATATTCGACACTTAGATTCGTTTAAATTTTAACTAGAAACCACTTGAATTAATAAGCAATCAGATACATCTTGCAAAATCTTATATATCACTATTTCCGGGTTTTAATAATGCTAGTTTACCTTTAGAAATCATAGGGCCAGTAAAGCATATCCACAATTAAAACACCATAAAGTAGAACGAGGCTTGATCTGCTAGAGCGAATATTATCAGCAACAGTATTTCTATTTTTTCTACTACAGGAGGTTGCATGCTTTGACAGACTTGAACATAATTAATCTTTTGGTGGCCTTAAAATACAAAATAATAATTTTGAACTCTTCTATGTTACATACTATTTAAAGATGATCTACTTGTCAATTATCCTTGTTCTGATATCTCTGTAATAACAAAAAAAATATTTCACAAAGTAACAATACTTATATTAATAACATTATTTTTTTTATTTTATAATGATAGTTTGCTACTTATCTGAAAATATATCTGAGATAGACCAAGTCCATTTAATATCTATCGAATTTCAATGATGTAAAAAGTCTTGAATATAACTTGTATATAAATGATGATTGTATATGGACCAATGCGTAATATTGAAAGTTTTATGTATACATAAAATAATAAGGTTAGGTTGGTTGACCAGATATATATATATACCATATACGGATTCTCTCTCTCTCTCTCTCTCTCTCTCTCTCTCTCTCTCCGTCGCTCTTCTCTTTCCCTCTCTCTCTCTCTCTCTCCGTCGCTCTTCTCTTTCCCTCTCTCTCTCTCTCTCTCTCTCTCTCCGTCGCTCTTCTCTTTCCCTCTCTCTCTCACTCTACCCCCTCACTCTCTCTCTCTCTTTTGCCAGTCGGTCGGACAAAAATGCTATACTATGTACCGGTCGGACAAAAATGTATAGTTTGTGCGTACTGAAGAATATGGAGATTCGGAGATTCGGAAATAGTACATAAAAATATTCAGATCTCTAAATCTTTTGAATGAGACAATCTTTTTAAATGAAACCTTTCGATTTGAGTAGAGCAATGAAATGGCTTTCGATTAATAGGGATATGTTATATAGTTAAAACTAACGCAATAGGTATATAATCGCATTGAATTTCTCGTACATCCATTTCAAAGTATATAATCACGCGGTCGTCCTAAGGCTCTTCTATACTTGCCTTCGGAACGCTCCCGCGTTCCTTGATATTCACATCTGGGACGCATTTTGAGGATTATATAGGTCATATATACCGAATTTTGAGGATTTTGTAGGCATTTTGAGGAGTCTCCTCAAAAGTCCAAAGCACTCGAGAGGCATTTTGAGGATCTTTCAGCGGTTTCCACAATAGTGTGTTAATACAACGATTTCGGAAATTCCGTGATATTTTTCCCTAAAAGCGGGCGCCGCAGGCGTCGTGGTGTTAGTCAATAACCTTAGGGTCATTATTTCTTTAGTCACGCGCTTGTTTATTGGTTGTTTATAAAAATGTTTATATTTGTATCACCACTATTGTACAAATTCTTTATGAAATCCTCAAAATACCGTCCAATGATATATATATATATATATATATATGTGTGTGTGTGTGTGTGTGTGTGTGTGTGTGTGTAGGCCCCCACCGATAGGTGGCGGCACTAGATAGTGTTAAGAGAGGGAGAGAGCAGCGCATGCTGCGAGCGAGCGACACCGACGTCGCCGCTCAGTTCCGCTCTGACCTCCGCTCGAGTCAGTCGCGCCAGAGAGAGAGAGAATAAAGATCTTAACTAGGACACAGGCGACGTCTCCTTTTCGTATTATACTGTATTTTTCCGTATTTTTTTGTATTGTTCCGTTTCTTTTGTATTTTCCAATATTTTTTTGTATTTTTCCGTATTTTTCTGTATTTTTCCGTATTTTTCTGTATTTTTCCATACTTTTCTGTATTTTCCCAAATAAATACACTCCTCAAAATGCCTGATTGTTATATATATATAGACACACTTATCGGGGTTTATGGAGCCCAACCCTGTATATTAGTACATGCAGCCGAGAGTTCCCTATGGCAGGTGACTAAAGAAATAATGGACCCTGGGGTTATAGACTCTAGGTCGGGCCGCATAAACCCCTATATTTAGAAATATTATGAAGCCCGGGCTGCATAATCAAAATCGGGCCTGATAAACCCCTATATATAAAAAACGAGCTTTATAAACCCCTTTCGAGTAATGTATATATATATATATATATATATATATATATATATATATATATATATATATATATATATATATATATATATATATATCATTGGACGGTATTTTGAGGATTTCATAAAGAATTTGTACAATAGTGGTGACACAAATATAAACATTGTTATAAACAACCAATAAACAAGCACGTGACTAAAGAAATAATGACCCTAAGGTTATTGACTAACACCACGACACCTGCGGCGCCCGCTTTTACGGAAAAATATCACGGAATTTCCGAAATCGATATATTAACACACTATTGTGGAAACCGCTGAAAAATCCTCAAAATGCCTCTCGAGTGCTTTGGACTTTTGAGGAGACTCCTCAAAATGCCTACAAAATCCTCAAAATTAGGTATATATGACCTATATAATCCTCAAAATGCGTCCCAGAAGTGAATATATATATATATATATATGTGTGTCTGTGTAGGCGCCCACCGATAGGTGGCGGTACTAGATAGTGTTAAGAGAGGGAGAGAGCTGCGCATGCTGCGAGCGAGCGACACCGACGCACAGTGGGCTAAAACCCGATTTTTTTTTTCAAAATAAAATAACTCCACACAGAAGCCACCGATTTGGATGATTTTAGTTTCTACTTATAGCAAATTAAATGTAGATTAGAGGAAAAATAAAGAAAATTGTTAAATAAATTTTTATAACCTCCAAATTCAACAAGAAACATAGGTATTTCACTAAATTTTGTAGAAAACCGTATTTAAGTTTTAGAAAAATGATTCTTTTTGGGATAAATGTTGCCTCCTCTGTACATCCATGCATAATATATAACCTCTATACCTGTGAACCATAACCTAACAACTTGAAGATGAATACTTCGCCGCAAAGTCAGGTTAATACGATAATCTGTAATGCACTATAACTTTGTAAAGTATTTATGACAAAATAAGTGATCTGTAACATTACAAACTTTTAATGACCATAACCTAAACCTTTTTAGAGATTAGCTTATTATTTTGATTTAGAAAAAAAGTAATTCCACACAGAAACCACCGATTCGGATGATTTTTATTTGTACTTATAGCTAATTAAATGTAGATTAGGGGAAAAAAGAAGTGTATTGTCAAATCAATTATTATAACCTCCAAACTCTACAAGAAACATAGGTATTTTTCAAAATTTTGTAGGAAACCGTATTTATGTTTCAGAAAAATGTTTCTTTTTGGGAAAAATGTTGCCACCTGAGTTCATCCATGTATAATATATAACCCCTACACCTGTGAACCATAACCTAAACACCTTGCAGATGAATACTTCGCCACAAAGTCAGGTTAATACGATAATCTGTAATGAACTATGACTTTGTAAGGTATTTATGACAAAATAAGTGATCTGTAACATTAAAAACTTATAATGACCATAACCTAAACTATTTTACAAATTAGCTTATTATTTTTATTTAGAAAAAAAGTAATTCCACACAGAAACCACCAATTCGGATGATTTTTGTTTGTACTTATAGCTAATTGAATGTAGATTAGGGGAAAAATAAAGAGTATTGTCAAATCAATTATTATAACCTCCAAACTCTACAAGAAACATAGGTATTTTTCAAAATTTTATAGGAAACCGTATTTAAGTTTTAGAAAAATGATTCTTTTTTGAAAAAATGTTGCCCCCTGAGTTCCTCCATGTATAATATATAACCCCTACACCTTTGAACCATAACCTAACAATTACGTTGAATACTTCGCCGCAAAGACATGTTAATATGATAATCTATAATGCACTATGACTTTGTAAGTTAGTTATGAAAAATTAAGTGATTTGTAATATTAAAAACTTTTAATGATCATATCCCAATACTTTTTACCGATTAGCTTATTAATTCGAGTTAGAAAAAAGTTATTCCAGACAGGAACCACCGATTCGGATGATTTTTGTTGTTACTTACAGCTAATTGAATGTAGATTAGGGGAAAAATAAAGAGTATTGTCAAATCAATTATTATAACCTCCAAACTCTACAAGAAACATACGTATTTATCAAAATTTTGTAGGAAACCGTAATTAACTTTTAGAAAAATGATTAATTTTGGGAATAATGTTGCCTCCTGCGTTCATCTATGTATAATATATAACCTCTACACCTAAGAAACATAACCTGACAGCTCTACGTGGAATACTTCGCCGCAAAGACATGTTAATATGATAATCTGTCATGCACTATGACTTTGTGAGGTAGTTATGAAAAATTAAGTGATCAGTAATATTAAAAACTTTTAATGATCATATCCTAATACTTTTTACCGATTAGCTTATTATTTCGATTTAGAAAAAAAGTTATTTCAGATAGGAACCACTGATTCGGATGATTTTTGTTTGTACTTACAGCTAATTGAATGTGGATTAGGGGAAAAATAAAGAGTATTGTCAAATTAATTATTATAACCTCCAAACTCTACAAGAAACATACGTATTTATTAAAATTTGGTAGGAAACCGTATTTAAGTTTTAGAAAAATGATTCTTTTTAGGAATAATGTTGCCTCCTGCATTCATCTATGTATAATATATAATCTCTACACCTATGAAACATAACCTAACAACTTGAAGATGAATACTTCGCCGCAAAGTGAGGTTAATACGATAATCTGTAATGCACTATAACTTTGTAAGGTAGTTATGACAAAATAAGTGATCTGTAACATTAAAAAGTATTAATGACCATAACCTATAACTTTTTACAGATTAGCTTATCATTTTGATTTAGAAAAAAAGTAATTCCACACAGAAACCACCGATTCGGATAATTTTTTTTTTTACTTATAGCTAATTGAATGTAGATTAGAGGAAAAATAAAGACTATTGTCAAATCAATTATTATAACCTCCAAGCTCTATATAGTAGATATTGAGTTCTCTCCTATTATATGTCAAAGTTAACGGCCTGTATCGTATAACCTTTTTTACTTTTGTTCAAAGACAGACCAATCTGAACGCTAAATATCTCCGGTAATCCAAACTATATACCTTCAAAATCTTAATACACAAACAGGTAAACTTTACATCTTCAATCTTCTTCAATCTTCTTCATCTTCAGCTTGGAACTTCAGGTCAAGCTTAAAGTTAATTAGCTCATAACCATTAAAGTTACTCAAAAAGTAAATACTTAAATCTCAATGCCTTATGGCTTCAATTCATTTATATACCATTGGGCTAAGATTGATATACTTTTTAAATTTAAACATTATATTTTTTTAGAGACCACTGGTATTGTTATAACATGAAGTATTCTATGCCATTCGGATAATGCGATGGAGTAAATGCTATCATTCTTTTTATATGAGTGTATCTTGAAAATGTTTATAATTAGTAAATATTTGAACTCATAAATATGTAAAAAATATATGATAATGTGTACCAAGCATTTATTTAATTTTTAGCTAGATACACTTTCGTCACTTTCACTGTCTTCAGTTCCCACATCTTCATCTCGACCACTTTCATTTCCTTCGTCTTCAGGTTCACTCGTTTCAGTTTCTTTATCTTCCACATTTACTCTGGAATAAAGTCTCATATTAAAAATTTTCGTCGAAATAAAAATTACTTTGTACTTTATGTCCCTTTGTAACTATGTTGTGATTTATTTTCCATTTTTGTATACGATAATAAAATTAAATGTCAAGTGCCTATATTGAATAAGCCCAACTCATTTTTTTAAATGTAGGTATAGGTATTTAGCAGTATATAGTTTTTTCAAGCGCATATATAAATGTTATCAATATATTTATAATTACCCTGGTGGAAATCAATTCCATTATTTGCATAATCATAGCTAGTTTCACCAACAATCGTAAAAATTATACACTTTTCTTGGCCATTTCTATTCATCAATGAAACAATTTTTCCGCTCATGTTCACCATTTAATAGGCAGAATATCAGAATAAGTTTTTCAGAAATTTACATTAACTTATTAATGAGTATTTTAAAGATATCAAATTTGGCCAGTTTTTTTACTTAGAATATAACTAGTAAGAGGCTATAGCTATTTTTTAATATTTGGTTTTAAATACATAATCAAATTATAGAGAAAAGGACCACCCAACAACCTTATTGATTTTGGTTCCCGGCCAATTCTTCTGAAAATTTAGTATTTTTGTACTGTTTGACCTTCCGATCAAATGTGTCAATAGGATCTAGATCTGCAAATCAATACATAATGGTTGTGGGGGTGGGTCCTTTTTAGTAAAAACATTTTGAGGTTACCTTGTCTCCGTTAAATAAATAATTGGACCAGAAAAATCGTTTCATGACTACCCAGAACTTTCTGGCTCTTTTTTATAGAGAAAATTTCCACCAGGCTTTTTTGTAGTATGAGTAAATTTACCCAATTTTTGGCATAATAAAATAACAAAATAAATGAAGGGATTTACTATTAAATAAATATAGACTGTTCCCTCATTAACTTCCCAGCACCAAAAAAAAATGAATTACCTTCTCTCGAGAATAATATAAACGAATTAATTCCTTTCTTGTAGAATTTACTTTTTAGTACTTATTATCATTCAGTCTCGAATAAAGCTACGTTAATTTTATATTTACTCAATGATATCTTTTTACTTACACTTCGTTTATGTACTCTAACATATCCAAAGTAATCCTGTTTTTCTTTCGTCTTTGTATTCTGTTCTTAATTGTAATTAAGGAAATTTTTGGGTCACTCATATATACAGCTCGGTTAAATACATCTAAAATACGGTTTTTTCTGCTGTTCTGTCTAGCATGCAAAACCATATTTCTTCTATAGTACTTGTGGGCTGCTTCAAGGGCATCTTCCGCATAATAAGCTATAGGTAAAGGGAAGCGACTCGATATCTCACAGCCATGCCTAAGAAATTTGTGCATTGTTGGGTTCATGCGAGCCCAGGGGTATAAACTATAATGCATATCATATGTTTCCCAACAAAACTTCTCTGTTTTTTTAAACTTTAATTCTTTTTTGCACTTAAATAACTGCAATAATAAAGCAATATTGGCTACAAATAGTTTATCTAATCCTAAAGTTTGTGCAAATTTTTGTGGATTGCTAAAACATTTTCGTGGTAAATTTCCAGTGTTTGTGGTACCGTGACCTTGTAAAACTTGGTGTACTCTTACTCCAAATTGAGCAAAAAGTATATTTTGTACAGTAGTTTTTTGTTCATTGTATTTTTCTGAAAACGTAGTTATAATTTAACATGAAGTATGAAATACTAATCATTTTTTTCAATCAGGAAGAGTAATAGATTACATTGAAATTTTTATGAACTAGAGACTCGAGACGCGGATTGCACGTTCTTGATGTTATATTTTCTCAATTTTTACTTTTGAGGTTAGGAATTCATGCATATGTAGAGATCGCGCGCAAAAACGAACAGCCACCCAGGGGTCTGAGTTAGATCTCTTATTCGTTGGCCGAACGATTAATAAGAGAACGAATATAGAAGGATTACCATCTCTTTTTTAAAGTACGATTTATGAAATTACTACTTTAAATAGATACAGTTATTTTGGAGAGAGAAAAAATAGCAGCTTGTAAATTGCTTATGTAACAATTTTTATTTAATTTTATTAAACATATGTTATAATGTAGGTAGATGTTTAATATTAAGCCAAAACTTTGTTTTAATCTATTTTTATTTTCACTATACTCTCTCTTTACGTATTCAATTACAAATTTAATATTAAAATTTGAGTCTATATTTATAGAGGTTGTAGGAGCAAGCATACCAAGCTGTATTTCTCATTATTTATTTAAAAAATAGTTCATATCATCAATAATAATATTGATAATAATACATTTTTATATAGGAAATCATTAAATTCAGAACATTAGTTAATCCAAGAATCACACAATTTTTTAAATCGAAATCTGAGGTGGTCTACGGAAGAAAGGAAGGCACGCAGTCGTACAACCGTAAGCGAGACGATTATTTAAAAAGTTTCTATACTCAAATAGTCGGAGGACGTAAGGTCAACGTAGAAGAACAAGGTACACTGACGTGAAATACTAAGCAAGTTGATTATTAGAAAGTCTTAAACCCAAATAGCAGGGAGAAGTGATTTCCACGCACAATTATTTTAAAAAGTCTCAAATCCAAATAGCTGGAGGCACTAATGTAAGTTTACGTTACAAAAGGAGTTACATAGACATTCGACAGTTAGCGAGTCAATTATAATTCTTATACCCAAATAGCCAGAAGACGCGAGGCTCACGTAGAAGAGGAAGGCACGCAGACGTACGACTGTCTGAGAGACGATTATTTAAAAAATCTTTATACCAAAATACTCAGAGGATGCAAGGTCCACGTGAAATTGGAGTTACGCAGACGTGCGACATGACAGTAAGCGAATCAATCATTTAAAAAAGTCTCAAACCCAAATAGCAGGAGGAGGCGTGATCCACGCAAAAAAGGAAGTTACACGTACTGTAATTCGTACTGCGACAGTAAGTGAGGCGATTATTTCAGAAGTGTCAAATATAAATGTCCATGGGCGCGATGTCTATGTAGAAAAGGGAATTACATAGACGTGCAACAGTAAGCAAGTCAATTATTTCAAAAATTCAACCCAAATAGCAAAGAGACGCAAGGTCAACACAAAATAAAAGAACGTTATGCATATGTGCAGCAATAAGTGAGTCAGTCATTCAACAAAGTCACAAACCCAATTAATCGGAGAACGCAAGGTCTACGAAAAAAATAAGCTGGTCAATTATTTTGAAAAGGTTTTAAACCAAGTAACTGTAATGAGTTACTTTTTTTAAGTAACTTCTCGAACACTTCAACGTATTTAGTTTACATGATCAAATTCAATTTTCAAAGTTACAAAAGGTAGAAAATATCAATCAATCCTCATAGCCCCAACATCCCCTTAATTTAAAATATTAACTAACGTACCTTTCCGTGGTTCAGTAACATCCCACTCTTTGATTGTTAATCTATAAGCCAAATGCAAAAGATGTTCAAATGTTTTGATTTCAACATGTAATAATCCTAATCCATACTGCAAATTTTCCTCTTTAGGAGTGAATGGATCTTGTAGCTTAAACTTGTACGTGGTTCGTAAACATATAGTGCATTTGCAAGTCGCCCTATTCCCTGTGATTGTATTTACACATTTTCCATCAAACATGGTTTTAGACACTTGAAACTTTACGGTCACTTTTTTATTATTTAACATCTGAAACTTGTGGGTGGTAAGCGAATTTATCTCATTAGTTAAACGCTGAAATTCCCGAATAGTTGCTGTTTCATCTTCTTTTTCAAGGGCGATTCGCAACGGTCGACAAAACCGAACACTTTGTGGTGTGGGATTAATCCAGCTATATTCTTCAGCACTTGATATAAGAATATATTAATTTAATATTTTACTGTATTATATGTCCAATATGTAATGTTAAAATATTTTTTGATTCAGTGTGCGTAAACTATCAATTTTATGCTCCTTAAATTAAATATCGTTCGGTAAATTTACTATTAAAATCTTCATAGAAATAAATAATACTTTACATTTTGTTAAATATTTATCACCAACATGCTTTGGGGTGCAGGTGTTTAGATTCAAAGCTGAGCTTGCCTATGTATAAAGTTCTGTATTTTATATAGTTGATTTTATCACGTAAGGGCAAAAAGCTTTAGCGACAAAGGTCTTTATCCATTTAAGTATTACTTTAAAGTATAAAGGAACAGTAAAAGTAATACTTGACTTCAGTGTTATAATTTTAATTTTAAGTGTGAACTCTTAACTGATGAGTATCATCTCCAAAATTTGAGTGTATACTCTTTATAATTGAGCGTGTATACCCAAATTTGAGTGTATAATCCTTACAGTCGAACTTCCACACTCAATTTTGGATGTAAACCCCCAAAAAGTGATTTTTTTTCCGTAAGATACCTTATAGATAGATAAGCCTCTGAGCTGTGAATTCTTATACGCATAGTTTTTATACAAGTATTTCAAATCAAGCCAGGTTTTATAATTTTAATCTGATCTACAGATTACAAAAACAAAAATAGGAAATTCATTTTAGTTTTGTTGTTTAAAAATTAGTGTTACCTTAACTTAATCAATAAGATACTTGTTACAAACAAAGTTTGTTGAGCAAGCAGGCTCTCATTTTCAGGATTTTCACACCTTTGGTGCGAATTCATGTGTCCAGACGAGCTATCAAAACCTGATGTAAGCAGCAAGGTGACATCACTTAAGGCTACTGGTCTCCAATCAGTAGCTACAGTTTCACATAGCCTTTCTACGGTTTTGTTGAGCATGATTTGCAGAGGTACTCTAACTTCCACTTCTGTCGCATAAACTCGTGTAGGTAAACATTCAACCATTTCACTTCTAGTTGGAAAAACGATATTACTTTATTTTACACGTTAAATAATTAGTTTGAATGGAAATTGATTATCGTTACGCAAACTAACACAAAAATAGCACTATTACCCTATTGGTCTTGAATTTTAAACAAACTTTCACCTAACTTTTGTCAAAAAATTTAAAGTAACGTTCATTATTTCGTCGGCTGGGAGGAAAAAGGTGCCATCTCCTTATTTTGCCAAGAAAAGTGTCAACTCGTTATTTAGGTAAGAAAAGTGCCATCTCGTTATTTTGCTAAGAAAAGTGCCAATTTCGCTAAGAAAACTACCAACTCAGCGAAGCACTTTTCTTAGTGTAATAAAGAGTTAGCACTTTTCCTAACGAAATAACGAGATGGCACTTATCTTACCGAAATAACGTGTTGGCACTTTTCTTAGCAAAATAACGAGATGACACTTTTCTTCCCGAAATAACGAGTTAGCACTTTTCTTGGCAAAATAACGAGATGGCACTATTTTCCTCCCAGCGGACGATTTATACTCATATAGCTTTACTTTCAAAACGAGAAAGCTTTTAAACTCTTGCGCATTATATTTACAATGTAATTGATACTTAATTATACTTTAACATTGAAATATTTCAACATTTTTGTAACCTTTTTTACTGTCACAAAGCTTTTTGTATAAAAAAAGTCGTTAATACATCGCAATTTTCAAATAATATTCACTATACTGTCCAGTAAAATAAAGTAGCAAATTTAGCTCCACGAATTATTATATTGAATACAATATATCATGGAATTATAAATTTTTCATGGAATATATCATGGAATTTCAAATTCTATAATATATCATGGAATTATAAATTTTTCTATCGAAATATAAAAAAAAAATTATTACCTAATTAACTCATAATGTGGATAGATCTTGGATTTCTTTGAATGAGTATCGGTTACTAAAGCTTTATACCGATTCTTGCTATAGTCATTTTCCATATAGAAAGCTAAGGCTGATTCATTCGAGTGCCCTGATGAAAAATGTAATTAGAATTTATCAATCATTTCAAAATGGAGTAAGAAGGTTCTATTAGTAAACATTCACTATTCGAAATTAGTGCTCTTATTTCTTGTTTTATTGCTATATGCATACTTCTTAACTAAAGTGGCATCAATTAACGTATAGTAAACATATTACTTTATCTAATAATTAATAAAAATTCTTCAATAAAAGATAATTTGGTTAATTTTTTGAGATTACATATATTATTTTTGTTTCAATGTATTTTTAATAATTTAGAGGTAGTGAAAAATAATTATAAAAGCCAATTATTTTTTATTATAATTTCATTTTAAAGCACAAACATTCTCAACAGATTCTAAATTGTGATTGCCGATGGATATGAAGTCGCGAATTTAGTAAGAACTTATATTAGTTAAAGAAAAGCTAAAACTTTGATTTTAGAGTAGGATTATTTTATTAATTGCCTTAATTTTTTTGATTAAGGTTCTTTTTTCTATAGGACTTACTTAGTTCATCATCAGTTTGGGTTTGATCTTCATAAGCAATGTGATTGTTTCCATCAATACTTTGTCTCTTTGATTTTAGAGTCAGTTTCAGAGCTAATTCTAGTAAATTTATATCATAATTTGCGAATTCAGCAACTTCATGGGCTCTTCTATAAATTGTGCTTTGACATCCTAATAACAAAGCGTCAAACGTTTGTTTCGGTAGTATATGTATATATATATATATATATATATTGAACAAAAGAAACAAAAGGGCTTTTCCGAGAGGATACCCTTTCCCCCCTATATATATATATATATAGATATATTAAATTGCAGGACATTGCAATTATTGGTTTCATTTATGATGACATTATTTTTTACCGGGATCAGAATCCGTTGTCACTATTCGTTTTCTTCCTCCGTTAAAACTGCTACGAGTTTTCTTTTTCGGCCGACCTCTTTGAATATTTTCACTTTTTCTCTTTTTTGTTTTGGGTTTGAACATGCTATAGTTAAATGCATATTTTTATTTTAAATGATATATTATTTACTGTAGAAGGTGAGAGGGAGGGGTGATACAACAATTGAAGGAAAATCCATTATAAAAAGTGTATATATATATTGATGTTAACCAAACTTTGCTATTTATAAAGATCGGGTTTTGCTACAATATCAATCAAAAATAATTATGAAACACTATTTTATTTACGAAAACATTAATTTCTTACACGTATGACATCGGATAATATAAAATCGGATAATTATCGAATAATAAAAATTAATTCTTGATTCTTCAAACCCTAGGTGTACGATACCCGGTCAAAAATATCCAGCTAGGAAATCCAGATGGATTCCCTAGCTGGATCCAGATAGATTTCCTAGCTGGATCGGGTGGATTCACGTAGATTTCAATGGATTTTTTAGCTGGATTTCTACTCTGGTCCATGTTGCGTAGATTTCCTACTTAATTTTTACTGAAAATGGGTAAGAAATCCACGCAACATGGATAAGAGTAGGAATCCAGCTAAAAAATCCATCGAAATCTACGTAAATCCACCCGATCCTGCTAGGAAATCCACCTGGAATCCAGCTGGAAATCCATCTGGATTTCCTAGCTGGATATTTTTGACCGGTTACTACTCGCCCTAAAGTAATATGCCACTTTACAAAAATAAATAATAACTAAATATAATCCTCAGAAGTATTATTTGACATATTTATATTTTGTATATAGCATTTGCCTCTAAAAATAAAAAAAATTATCTTCTTAATTATATACAAAATATTTTTGAGAGTATTTATATAACAACAATCGAATAACTAAAATAAAGATGCAACCCTTTTTAAAACTTGCCGTTGATTAATTTTAAACACCTCGGTAATTGTTGAATACATCCACGCATTAAGGAGGGTCTTTCGCAAAATCCAACCAAATATTTTCAAATAAAATTTAAATACGTGATAAATAATGATTATTCCAATCTCTCTGCATAATTTTAATGTACCTTGATGAAGAATAAATTGAGCACGACATTAATAAAAATTGAGTTTTCAGGTTACATTGCTACATAGCCTTGTGGGATAGCACGATTTTTGTATGTTTGCATAATTTTTATACTTCCAGCCTATTTTAGCTAATAAGAAAACGCATATGTATTCAAGCAACCACCAGAAAAATGAAACAATGAAAAATATATGGGCCAACGAATGACCAGAAAAAAGAATCAATGAAAAAATATTTGGGCAAGTTATTTAATATTAGTCACGAAAATTTAAACAAAATGCGTGACATACTGATTTTAAATTTCATAAAATTTGTGAATTGATTGTGTAAGCAAATTTTATATATTTTTTACCTATAAAATCTATTGTTTCATTATTAATTTTGACTATAGATTACTTTGCAAGCAATAATATTAATATTATGGGCTAAAAATATTGGAGGTCCAAGGAAGTACTCGTTAAATATGCTCCTTAGCGAAATACCCCCCTTAAGATATACGTTATATGACATTTTACCTGCACTGGCATCTTTGACCCTGTACTCTACATTATTTGCATCACCTATTTATTTATGATTTAATTATTATTCTATAACATATTCAAATAATTAACCCATAATGTAATTCGAATCAGGCTAAAACAATAGTCTGGCATTAACCTCACCTTATCTTAACGATGCAATGTTTGATGGACACGAATCAAATTATACTAGACTAAAGTATTTTCTTTTTTCTTCGTGTTTTGAAAATCTGTGCATTTGGCTGTTGTTGATGCGGTTGCTGTGATATGATTATACCTATTTAACATAATTGTTTATACGGTTGCTATGCTATAATTTGATTATTTATTGTACTGCAGATAATAAGATACTTATAGATTATAGGTATAGTTAATAATTATATTCCAAATTGATAGTATAATTTTTAAATTTTATATTTTACAGAATATTGCTTTATTTCTGTAAGACAACATAAATGCTAATTTCGACTCGAATTAGTATATATACATACTTGTCTTATCTTATAATTTAGATAAAATTATATTTAATAACTCATTAAGAAATTTATAAAGTAATAAAGAAATTCTACGCTTATTTATGCTTATTAGTTAACCGAGTATTAATTTTTTCGAACCGAATTTGCAAAAATTATATATAAAAATTTAATGTTAATATAATTTACGGCTTAAGTATTTCATTAGGGTGTACATTAGAACTTTTCCTTTAAATGATAACAATACAAACCAGGAACACTGGACAGTCTAAAATTTGTATTAAGCAATCCGATACATGTAGTTAAAAATACTTACCTCAGATAACCGATGCAATGTATGGTACAAACGAAAAATAAACGTTCATTTATTTATTCTCTTATTGTATTATAAATGTTACTAAATGTATACGTAACTGTATATAAACAAAAGAGAAAAAATCGAGTCGAGTTACCTGGGGTAACAGATATAAAAAATCAAAGCCTGTGGATGATTTAGCTTCAAGCCAAGCTAGCCTATTGAGTTTAAAGCTTTATTCTATTTATATAAAAGAGTTTTGAGGCTATCGGATATTTTCCTTTCAACCTGGTATTTCAATCTACAAGGTTCATAAGATTACAGATTATTTCGATTCAAGCTCTGCCTGTCCATTGTATGAGTAATTTCAAATTATAAGATAATTCAATTTAAGCTTTTTTTTGCTTCCTCCTAGAGGAAGCTTTGTGATAGTGATTTTTTTAGTTGTTGTAAAAACCTGTTATAATTGTTTTCTGAGGTGTATTGGCGCCCAAATATAATATGTTTGAATTTTCAAGAATGAATTCTTGAGTTTAAGTATTCAAAACTGACGAATAATTAAAATAATATAAGAAAAATTACTTTTTTTTTATTTATCCAACTTCCATTATTATCGTAAAATTTGAAGACAAAAATTTTCATCGCAAACTTCGCTTGGCTGCTCTGAGAGAGACACAAATGCAGGTATAGTAGAGCGTCTACAACCTGCTACTCAGCCTCAGGATTTCGATTTTTGGTCGAGCAAAAATAGACAAAACATCACTAGAGCGGTACGGGGCCTTGATAAGCTTACGTCCGTCGCACCCAACTGTTTTTCCTTCTAAAGAATCTCTCTGATTGGGCTAAAACTCTCGTCTTGTATCTATCGCACCGAGATAGAGTTAGAGAATCAGGCCCCGAGAGGGGTTTCCAAAACCAAAAACCAGACGCTGGGTGGCACGTTGTAGACGTACTCTCTCTACACATAGCAGGCCTTTGAGGCCCGCATGGCAGTTTGAGGCCGTGTGCTATCATTCAACAGCTGACGGTTTCTAGACTCTGGTTAAATTTCCATTCTAGTTCCTCTATAGTTGTAGTTACTTACATCATGCACTGACAGAAAAACAAAAATATGAAAAATTTGTATGTTGTCTGGTAAACTGACAATAACTGACCATGTACTATAAACCCAAACTTTTAATTTTTCAATAATAAATTTAATTATAATAATGTAATAAATTGTTGCAAAAATAATAAATTTTGTTATTAAAAATGAATTAAAGGGATCATCAAATTAATTTTCAGGAAGCTACGGGCCAATGAATTGGCAGCGGTTTTTTTAATATGAAAGAGCCCGAAGGTTATACTGCATTTAGCTTCACCAAAGATTGTATATATCGAATTGTTTACAAATCACTAATCCAGTGATAATTATATTCAAAAGATATACTGAATAAAGTATTAACCTGTCATAGCGGCGAAGTATTTTACTTATAGTTGTAAGGTTAAAACTGCAAACCGGATACCGGAACAAAAAGACTAAAATTCTGAAAGGAAAACGGACATAAAAAAATTCAGTTGTCTATATCTTTTAAACAAGATAATCTTATTAAATAAAATCTTTTGATTTGAGTAGAGCAATGAAATAGCTTTCGATTAAGAGTAATATGTTATATAGTTAAAACTAACGTAATAGGTATATAGGCGCATTGAATTTCTCACACACCAATTTCAATGTATATGTAGTGCGGGTCGTTCCTTCAAGCTTCTTCTATACTTGCCTTCGGAGCGCGCCCGCGCTCTTTGATGTTCACAGGTCTAATGGTAATATATTATATATGGACGAACTCAGAAGTAAACATTTTTACCACTAAGAATCATTTTTCTAAAACATAAATACAGTTTTCAACCAAATTTAGAAAAATTTAGAAAAAATGTTTCTCGTACAGTTTGGAGGTTATAAAAATTGATTTGACAATACTCTTCATTTTTCCCCTAATCTACATTCAATTAGATGTAAGTACAAACAAAAATCATCCGAATCGGTGGTTTCTGTCTGGAGTAACCTTTTTTCTAAATCCAAATAATAAGCTAATCGGTAAAAAGTTTTAGGTTATGGTCATTAAAAGTTTTTAATGTTACAGATCACTTATTTTGTCATAAATACCTTACAAAGTCATAGTGCATTACAGATTATCGTATTAACCTGACTTTGCGGCGAAGTATTCCACATAGAGTTGTTAGGTTATGTTTCTTAGGTGTAGAGGTTATATATTACACATAGATGAACGCAGGAGGCAACATTATTCCCAAAATGAATCATTTTTCTAAAACTTAAATATGGTTTCCTACAAAATTTTGATAAATACGTATGTTTCTTGTAGAGTTTGGAGGTTATAATAATTGATTTGACAATACTCTTTATTTTTCCCCTAATCTACATGCAATTAGCTGTAAGTAAAAACAAAAATCATCCGAATCGGTGGTTCCTGTCTGGAATAACTTTTTTCTAAATCGAATTAATAAGCTAATCCGTAAAAAGTATTGGAATATGATCATTAAAAGTTTTTAATATTACAGATCACTTAATTTTTCATAACTAACTTACAAAGTCATAGTGCATTATAGATTATCATATTAACATGTCTTTGCGGCGAAGTATTCAACGTAGTTGTTAGGTTATGGTACAAAGGTGTAGGGGTTA
Organism: Torymus aiolomorphi; assembly: GCA_036365515.1. Classification (NCBI taxonomy): domain Eukaryota; kingdom Metazoa; phylum Arthropoda; class Insecta; order Hymenoptera; family Torymidae; genus Torymus; species Torymus aiolomorphi. The sequence continues at coordinate 50,308,325 of CM070875.1, read as the reverse complement.
TATATTATACATGGAGGAACTCAGGGGGCAACATTTTTTCAAAAAAGAATCATTTTTCTAAAACTTAAATACAGTTTCCTATAAAATTTTGAAAAATACCTATGTTTCTTGTAGAGTTTGGAGGTTATAATAATTGATTTGACAATACTTTTTATTTTTCCCCTAATCTACATTCAATTAGCTATAAGTACAAACAAACATCATCCGAATCGGTGGTTTCTGTGTGGAATTACTTTTTTTCTAATTAAAAATAATAAGCTAATTTGTAAAATGGTTTAGGTTATGGTCATTATAAGTTTTTAATGTTACAGATCACTGATTTTGTCATAAATACCTTACAAAGTCATAGTTCATTACAGATTATCGTATTAACCTGACTTTGCGGCGAAGTATTCATCTGCAAGGTGTTTAGGTTATGGTTCACAGGTGTAGGGGTTATATATTATACATGGATGAACTCAGGAGGCAACATATTTCCCAAAAAGAAACATTTTTCTGAAACTTAAATACGGTTTCCTACCAAATTTTGAAAAATACCTATGTTTCTTGTTGAATTTGGAGGTTATAAAAATTTATTTAACAATTTTCTTTATTTTTCCTCTAATCTACATTTAATTTGCTATAAGTAGAAACAAAAATCATCCAAATTGGTGGCTTCTGTGTGGAGTTATTTTATTTTGAAAAAAAAAATCGGGTTTTAGCCCACTGTGCGACGTCGCCGCTCAGTTCCGCTCTGACCTCCGCTCGAGTCAGTCACGCCAGAGAGAGAGAGAGAATAAAGATCTTAACTAGGACACAGGCGACGTCTCCTCATTCACAACCTCTCGCCTCTATACTTCCTACATTGGTAACTCCGACTTGGAGAAGCGCCAACGCGACCTTCAAAGTGTGCTCTCTCTGGCAGCGGCAGAACGTCCCTACACACTCGGGTTCGTTCTGGTCGGGCATCGGCACAGCCTCGCCGGCTCACCGACCTCTTAGTGTGCGTGCTGGAACGCCGGCGCACACAGATAACCACACGCTTTCTTCTCCCAGTGCAACCTGCAGGGAACACGTGGAGAGCAACTCTGGACCTTCTCCTCCGCCACCTTCTCCCGTACGTGTGCAGGCACGCCGGCGCATACTGGAAAATTCGACCTTTGCCGAGCTGCGTCGTGTGCGTGCTGGCACGCCGGCGTACACGCGTTAGAATCAACGGCCTAGAGCCTCGAGCGCACCTGCGCAATCACCGTGTCTCGTTGAGTCATCTCCGAGGCATCGCAACTTTCTTCGGCAGATCTCCAGGTGCGTACTTGCGTGAAGCCACAGCCACCGTCACCGGCGCCTTCAAACGCACCTGTCGAGCAACGTGAGGACGTCCCCTGCACTCGACACGCTTCGAAGCTGATCTCCGGGTGCGGCCTTCCGTGAAGCCACCGTCATCGGCGCCTTTTTACCGCACCTGTCGAGCAACGTGTGAGGGATTAATTGCTGTTTTGCTGCACCTCGTCGAGTTTTCTCCGAGGCCGGACCAGCAGTCATCTCCAACGTCGTCTTCGAGAACACTTCATTGCGTCGAGGTATGCGTGCGAAAAAGTTAACGTCTAGGTAGTAAATCTGCGCATTTTGTAACGCAACATAAGTATTGCGTTCTAATTATCTGTCGAGTTCCGGAAATTGTTTTCGCCCCGCGGACATATACGGCGAAGTGTTTTTGTTCTGCGCGACTGCGTTCTGGAAATCGCGAGCATCACGGTAAACATAAACAGTCACAACGAGTAGGTCTGCGCCCGTTCCCTTCCCATAAGTGGTGTCCTTCGTCGCGTATTTACGCGCTTATGTGGCATTTCTCAAGTTCCCGCATACCGCGCACGCGTCGTTAGAACTTGACGATCACTTCCCAAGTTCTCGCATACCGCGCACACACTCTTAGAACTTGACCGTTACTTCAAGTTCCCACACACTGCTCACGCGCTTTTAGAACTTGATGATTATTTCAAGTTCTAGCATCTAATAAACTTAAAATTTTCTTTTGCAAGGAGGAAAGTGTTCTCTCGCTGCTTTGCACGCAGTTTTATAATTTTAAGTCCTAGCTTAGGTTAGTTTAAAAAAAAACCCATTGTTTGTACCTGCGAGTACTAACTAGGCAGCTTGTGATACGCAGCGGTGTAAGGTAACTTAGGCGTACCTTTTCACTCCTCACCGAAGGGGTCTGACCTCTATCCCTACATCCTACGTAATCTTCGGGGAGCGTAGGAGTAGTTACTTACGCCCTAAATTGTAGGCACACGTTCAACATACTAGATGGTTCCCTGCATTTCTTCGTAAATGAGCAAACGCGAACTAAAAGCGCTACTAGATTCGTCGACACGGGATTCTAACCTACCCTTCCTTACTACCCGTAGATCTAGAAGAGCTCTTTTGACCACAAACATGATGCAGCATTCCCCAATTAACAAAAGCAATTCAGCCGACCTAGAGGCACCTAATCGAGTGCCCCCGCCGAGTGGCGCCACGTCTACACAAGCCTCACCCCCCAACACAAGGGCCGAAGCATCCCTCACTCCAACTTCTGAGATGCAGCCAACGACGGCAAACATGTCCTCGATGTTCACCATTGGTTTACCCATTGCCAGTGTTACGTTCGGGTTACGTGACAATACAAGAAGAGAGAAAATGAAACTTCATTAGTCTAATGGCTAAAAGGGCGTAATGTAACTTTTCCCGATTCGGACACAACGTGCATTGCTCCAGGATGGGACGGCAGGTAGGAAAATGACACTGACACGCGCTACGCCTCGAGACAGTGTATAGAATTTTACTGACTTACCTTAGAATTTCCAACAGCCCTTGTGTGAATCTGTACTCCCGCCGTGACGCTTATAATGATAGTGGACGGTTCCCGCTCTGTGGAAGTTTTGGTGTGAAGAACGGAGATACGGAGAGTTTAGGATTCTTATAATCTCGAAATAATGAATACTTAATATGGATTTAAACACAACTTAAACTTTATTAACTTGTCTGTGCAAAACTAAGTAAAAATTACAGTGATGAGAGCTGATGTGAAGTCTACGCGAGTTGGCTTCTGAGTGAGACATACCAGGAGTCTTCGTCCCCTTTTAAAGGTAGAAAGTTGTAAATCTTCCTGCCGTCGCCTTTTTGATTTGCCTAGGTGTTGCTGCCCCGCTTTTCTCGATGATCTTTGATGATTTCGGCGGCGCACCCTTTGAGAATATTCGGCGAGTCCGGATACATAAATTATTTTAGAATACGCTACGCATATCGGGTAGGAGTGAAGGGGAAAGGACAAGAAAACTGACTCTAGCTTGATTCAGTATTGTGCGCTGGTGTACTAATACTTACTCCTCTAATTGGCGGCGAATCTCTGATGCTTGCGTGGATGTGCGTTTTGGTAATAAAAAAACGCGTAAAACTGCAGCAGGGTAGTGGCACACACTGAAGAGAGAATGAAAGAAAAACTAATGGAAACCGCGTCTTCGTGCCTTCGTTCGAGGATCTTTTTGGTATTTGTTCTTTCTGGATCGCGGCGTCTTTTATAGTGTGAGAGAATATGAAACAAGCGGCAATGCAGCAGGTTCGTTGGGTAGGATGAAAAGAGAGAAAGAAAAACAACGCACACCGACAACCACATGGGCAACGTCGCACGACGCGACACCTCCCCCCTTGAGGCAGTTCAGACCCGGGGACTGAATTATCACACACTTTCATCACTAATTATTAGAATCGTCTCCGGCGTCTTGGCAAGATTTCCGCTTGCGGGTCCATCTGCTGTGGCCTACGTCGTTGATTAGATACTCTGCAGGGTTCAGCGCATCTTGTAGTTTCCAATAATTGATCTTGATGCCGGCTGAGTTGTTCCACATGAGTATCATTAACTGGTACCATTGGTCCCGAGGCTGTGTGCGGAATCCTGGCATTCTGGGTCCATCGCTGAAGAAAGTTTCGTGCCCGTTCATCTAATGTTTGTAATATATCTTGTTGCTGCTGCGAGGTTTGCTCCATGTTGAAATTCTCCGTGGCAACCTCTCTTCTGACGTCTCTTTCTTTACTGACCCCTCGTCCTTTACTGGAAACTGAAACCGACCTGCATCTTTCCTAGATGTGATTGGTGGCGTAGTGGGGATAAGAACGTCCAAAGGGTAGGGCGTGACACTGAAGGTAACGGGAAAGTGGTAGTAAAAGTGAGTCTGTAGGATAACGTGGGACAGAAATAGGTAGTGACTTAAATATGCGTGCGTAGTTGATACGTATTTTCTTAGTCTTGATTTTCTATTAATTATTAGTGACGACGGATTACTTGAATTTTAATTTGCTTATTTCATTTGTAGATAACTACGACGGATTCGCTGTTAATTCTAGTAGTTAAATGCAAAATTATTCACTATTATACCTAGTGGTTAAACACAAATTGTTTGTTGTCATACAGAGTGGTTTAATACAAAATTAGTCGTTGTTATATAAACTTATCTGCCATTACCCATTTTGGTTAAATACAGATTTGTTCGTTGTTATACATAGTGATTAAATACAAAAGTAGTCGTTGTTATACAAAATTGTTTGTCATTACCCTTAGTGGTTAAATACAATTTGTTCGCTATTATACAGTTTGGATTAATACAAAATTAGTCGTTGTTATATAAACTTATCTGCCATTATACATATTGGTTAAATACAGATTTGTTCGTTGTTATACATAGTGATTAAATACAAAAGTAGTCGTTGTTATACAAAATTATTTGTCATTACCCGTAGTGGTTAAATACAATTTGTTCGCTATTATACAGTTTGGATTAATACAAAATTAGTCGTTGTTATATAAACTTATCTGCCATTATACATATTGGTTAAATACAGATTTGTTCGTTGTTATACATAGTGATTAAATACAAAAGTAGTCGTTGTTATACAAAATTATTTGTCATTACCCGTAGTGGTTAAATACAATTTGTTGGCTATTATACAGTTTTTTCTTAATGTTGCGTGTTCACAATACAATGTTGCATTTTTATCTGCAAGTTTTAGGAATATATATATATATATATATATATATATATATATATATATATATTTTATTACTATTTATTTTAGAAATTATTTACCTAGATTATGACATTTGGTTGTGCCTACTGACTACATTGATACCTACTGTTTCTATGTTTTGCTTAATTACAGAAATAAATGCTTGATTACCTTGTTCTAACCCTCCTTTTTATCTTTTGTTGCTAAAGGTTATTGGAACTTGATTAATTACCGTTTGTATTCTCTTGTTGAACTATATATTCTTCTAATTTCTTATTTACGTATTCCACGTCTAGCATATTAAATTCCCCCATGTCTACATTTCAAGACAAGACTGGACTTGGAGGAGGAGCTGGTGGTTCAACTTTAACCGGTGGAAAACTCGGTGGCGAAAAGTTGTATCGAATGGTCTGATTCAATAGCCGCATCGGCACGTATTCCGGCTCTTTCTCCTCCTTCTTTACAGTTTTCTCTCGTTTATCAAGTTCCCCTATCTCTACATTTGGAAACAAAACAAGAATCGGATGAGGAGCTGGAGGTCCGACTTTGACCGGTGGAAAACTTGGTGTTGCATAAACATGCGGTGGGGGTGGAAAGTTGTATCGAGTGGTCTGATTTAACGGTCCCATTGGCACGTGTCCCGGCTCCTTTTCCTCCTTTCCTGTTTTCTTTCGTTTACTCTGATACCACGTTATGGTAATTAAAATTATGAGCATTACCGTAAATGTAATAATTATAACACTTAAATATACGTCGACCTTGATGTTATCAATACTAATTTTATGATAGGTAGCTGGGGGTGCGGAATCCTTTTGTTCTCCCTCTATAATGACAAGTTGTAGAGGAGGTAAAATATAAACGTTGGATATCCTCATTAGATCAGAGCTACGGTACAACTTGCTTTCAATTTCAACATAACATGATTCAGGGATTATTATTATTCCCGATCGTCCTAAAGTCATTAATGAAAAATGCTCACCGCAATGTACCCGTACAGTTGTTGGTCGTGGGACTGAAAAGAACCATTGTCTTGGGTGAGCAGTTCTCATTAGCACCGCTTCATTGACCTCCTCATGCTGTATTTTACAAGTCTGATATGTAGTATATTTTGGATCCACGAGCAGTTCGCTTTCACATTGAAGTTTTTTGATAATTGGAGCGTTTCGATCACACAAATAGCTAAACCTTAAACCTACGCATTCCTTTAAATCGTCCCGGTTAAGAAAGACAAACTCTTTTTTATCTTTAGAGACAGCGATATACTCACTTCTAGGGCAAATGTAAACTGCTTTCTTTAATGATAATTGAAATACTGGCACGGCTATCATTCTATACAGAAGATATGGTTGTTTTTCGAGTATAGGCACTGTAACCTGTAATATTGCTCTTCCTTGTATCACGATTATATCCGTTCGGGTTCCCTCCTCTAGTGTAGCAGCATTTATTTCCTCTATGGTAATTGGCGCTCTTCCTGGAGTTTGACGTTCAGCAATTCTAATCGCCTTTTCCATCACACCAGTTGGTAAGGTAAATTGACGTGCTTCCATGAATTTGACTATTTCTTTCGCAAGATAAATATTTTCTCCTACTAGTCTTATTGCCTCGTTCAGAATTTTTTCTATTGGTGATTGTTTAATATCCGTTACTCCAAATTCCTGCTGTATAATTGTCAAATTACTTTTAAGTAATAATACATCTGTTGAAAGTTGTCGTCTACCACGGTCGATTGCGTTGTCTGTTATTATTTTTCCTGTTCTATTTAGTACCATGCTTTTCTGATTCTCACGCCGCAATTGTTCGATATCCTGAAGAGTTTCGGCTGCTGCGTTATTGCTTAGGTAGTCTCCGTTTTCTCCTTTCTGAAATGGCACTACCCATGGTACATAGGAGTGTGCTAGATTCACATAGGCTGTCTGTAACTGAGTCAGCTCTTCAATTTTCTCCTGTAAGACGTATTTTTGTTCAATCAGCACTGGATCCGATAATCTTGTATAAGTATCTGTTTCAGAGATATTTTTCATTGCTTTAATAAAAAAATCTGTTGTAGAAAATACTACTCGGGCGTTCACTGATGTTATTATCTTCCATTCTTGCTTAATGAAGTCCAAACCCTTGTCTTCATTAAAAATAATGCCTGGATTATTGCGCTCAAGGATATGCACTTCTGGTGATTTTATGGCTGCTATTAAAGCAAGGGTCATCATGAAGAGCACTGTCTTTGTCATCATTCTTAAAAAAGAAAAAAAAAAAAAAAAAAAAAAAAATGATTGCATATTATGTTTTACTCAGTACTCTCTCGAGGGCATTTATGTGTCATGGAAAGGTCGCAAGGCGGGGGTTCCATGGAGTCTGAGGCATTTTCTAAAGCTCTTATTATTTCATTTAATATATCCTCGTCTAGGACATTAAGTTCTTCTAACGGGCTTATAACTGCATGGTTTTGAGTACCCGGCCGATCCGTAATAATCTCTCTCTCCTGCTTTCTATATTCTCCGCGTTTCCTCTTATTAGATATGGATGCTTCCCGCCCCGGTGGTAGTTCATATAGATTTTCGCCAAGCTGGTGACGTACAAAATTAAATAAAGTAGTGTTGGCAGTATCCACCATATCATCGCTTAAAAATGCAACCACCGCATTTCCTTCTGGAATCTTTAAACCCTTAATTTTTTCTATCGCGCAGCCTTGTATCTCTACATCCAATCTCCCTTCATTCACAAATGTTTGTTTTATGTTTTGTTTCAGAAAGGTTATTGGTATGCGACAGAGTGAACATATTTTTACGTTGGTTTTTATGCATGTTGCAATGGTAGCCCGTACCACTACTTGATTGTACAAGATGCGAGTGTATGGTCCAATTCTGAATTTATAGCAATAAAGACATACTCTTGCTCCCACATGTTCCTTAGTGGTATCTCGTTGTAGTTGGCTCCTTCCATTCTTTTTAGAGGTGATGGGTTAAAAATAACTAAAGAAGAAAGAAAAAAAAAAGAAAAAAAACAAACAAAAAAAATAGCGGATAAATGATAATGTTAATCAGAGATGTATAGAATATCTATGTTTAATTTTTCGTAAGTCCTCTAAACTGGAATGAATGCGTTTCGCATGTCCCATCACTTGATGTAGAGAAACGTAAATGTGCGGTTTACATATATAACGCTTAATCTCTGGACGTAGTCCGCGTAAAAATGTTTCGATAGCCATTTTTTCTCTAACTAAAGAGGAATCGCATACCTCCCTAAACTCAACCTGTGCTATTTTTCCTAAATTGTTGTATTCATGCAACATTTTTTCTATTCTACTGCAAAATTCATAGAAATCCTCATCACTTCTTTGAGCTGCCCATGCAAGTTTCATTCTTAAAGTCATTAGATTAGAAAACATGTTATGTTTTTCGGAGGGAGTTAGAGGCATTTTCCTTTATGAAAATAAAAACAAAAGTAATAAAAATGAAAAGTCTTGCTTACAAGACGGCTCAAATCTATTTATTACTACGGTAATTACTATATTTTTTTTTATTAAACTATTATTATAAAAAGAATTAAACAAAATTACATTTAATAGATTTACATAAGCGCTATCATTAATCTAATTTCTTATTATTTATTTATTTTAATCAATTATTCATCGTCATTTGTACGATTATTTCGCGGTGGTAAGGATGGGATATCTGGGTCAGTTACTAAAGTTGGATAAATTCTTGGTGTTGTTGGAGTAGTACAGTTTACTTGTACTTCCTCCCCTCTCGCCGGAACCTGCACCACCGCGCGCTGGCTTTGAAAGTTCGAAAAATCAGAAAATGACGGGGGCGGGGCTAGTGGTGCTGTTGGTGGAGCGCTCGGTGGTTTTCTTACAGAGCTATATTCTTCTTGAGCCCGCTTCTTTTCTTCCTTTCGAGTGGGCTTATGCCGTGCAGCGTGCAATAGCAATTGCGTTACCGAGTTCCAAATGGCTCCTATAATATGAATTGACCAGCCATATAAACTATATAATGCATATCCATGCAGAATTGTATCAATTAAAAATTTGATTACACGACCTATCATAATTATTCCTATTATTCCTGCACTTATAGAACCGAAAGATAGAAATTACCCCCATATTTTTTTCCATGTATCGTTCGCATGTGCAGTTAATGCTTCCTCGTCGAACAAGCGTGCTATAGACATACCATTTTTATCCGTTGACCTGCCTGACATACCCATGGCTAAAAAATTCAACATTGCACCTCGCTCGACTGGAAACATTAAATGATGTATTAACGCTTGTATGTCTAACTGTGTGTAAATACCGCTTTTTGCTAATTCGAGAGGTTCAGTATAATTCCAATTGTTTTTTGTGGCTGGTTTGAGGATCGGGTTTAATTCCTTTTGTGGTACCATGAGGCAATACCGTGAACCAATCTTCGCCTAGTAGAAACATAGGTGGGATCAATGGGTTGCAAGTAGTTTCAGTACCGTATTGCTTTAAAATATGTGTTTTAGGAGATAAAAAATAATTTTTTTCGTCTTTTACTACAGGCAACTCTTGATAGCACCTTGGTGTTTCTCGTCTTTGAACATCTATTTACACACATTTCATTAAATGAACTACTTTCCCAGCTACTAAACCCATATAACCACTTTTTTTCATTATTTGATAGGCAAACAGATCTGGTGCGGTACTTGCGATACTTAATGCGTTTGCTATAACTCTTTTTTCCAATTCGCATTTTTGCATAATTAAATCTCGATATAAGCGCTTTAATTCCCCTTTTATGTGTTTTTCGACGTAAACAAATTTAGAATTAACATATGCAAAGATATCCAAGTTATGTACTGTAGGATGTTTAATTTTTCCAAATGCTTCTATAGCAGGACCCTCAAAGAAAAATAATTTAGGATGTTCAGTGCGTATTAAGTCGTATGAGCAAACTGAAATAGTACCGACTGCCGTAAATGCAAAAGTTATTTCGCTTGACTCCATTACATAAACTGGATGTCTCTCTTTCCTTCCTCTATTATTTTGTTTACATACCCCGCGTATAATTCTGAATACTTATGTTCTTCGCATGATGACACCAGTAATGGTTCCCAGAAAGCGTAACCCGCTTCAATATCTATACATATGTCTTCGTTAAATTTGCAACGAGTACCTGATTTTAGTACAACCTCATTAGCATCTAAATTCACAGGAGTATAATAATCTTGCAAGGTTATTGGGACATAGCCCGTGACTACCGCATCATCGAATACTCCATACGGGTCGGAGTATGTACCTGGATTACTACAATCTCCCGCCTGATCTATTTTTCCCACAAGTCATTGGATAAACGATAGTCCCATTATGTTTTAAATTTGAGATAAGCTCGTCGCGAACTCTATGGCTGCGATGCACATGCATTCGCCGACATTCTTCATTAGTAATTTCGTCTAGAAACTTAACTTCCCCCCTATTCTTGTCTTTTCGATGCGAGAATGCCCCACAATATGTAACTGAACGCTTAATTTCTACCTTACATAGTCTTACATGAGTGCTTCCAAAATCGTTCAATTGTAATAATCTAACATAAACCTTGGTAGTATTGACCATGGGCTCCGTTACGTCATATTCCCCGACGTTTATTAATGAAAATGTGGTGAGATTTGAGACTTGCTGAGAGCAGTCGTAACCAATTATGGTATTAACTGTTTTTGATGTTAGCAGCAACGCTAGTACACAAAAAACGATTTTCATTTGCAAACATTACAAACTATTAGAAAAGAAAATGGCAAAAAGGCTCTATTTATCATAAAGAAAAAGAAAACATCATAGAAACTGCACTAATATTAAAACAGTAATATATATCAAAATTAAGTTAGAAAAAATAATAGTTGGTTTAAAATAATAAAATTAATAGTATTACTAATTTTCCTTTTTCGCATTTTTGCTATTTATTAGTTATAATATATTTTGCGTAGTAAATATTAACTAACTACAATGTGCCATTATTAAAAAAATCGTGCTTATTATTTTTATTTATATATGATGTAACTTAGAAAGCAAGTGTAGGATTAGGTATGTTAAAGCAAGATTTAAGCTTGTTTTTGCTCTACATGCGATTTGCGCAGGCGATTGATCTGCACTATTTTACTTTTAGTACTACTTAATTGTATCCTCACATTTCCATTTACAGAAACGTCTAAAACTAAATACGGCCCCGTATATTGACTATCAAATTTGTGTGGTTTCGGTCCCTTTTGCTACCACACGTAGTCCCCAATTTTTAATGTTAAATGATTTACTTTTCTATCATAGTATTTTTTTGATCTTATTTTAGCTCGCAATAAATTTTCTCTTGCTATATTTTGCAAGTAGTTTATTCGTGTTATGAGAGTTTCCATATAGCCCTTATAAGTAGGCGCTAGATCCTCACTTTCTATCGGCTCACTACCTGGCATTCGAGTTAAACGACCAAATACTAATTCGAAAGGTGAGTGCCATGTTGCCTCACTTATGCCTGTATTAAAATTAAATGTTGCTAACTCTATATATTCATCCCAATCCGACTTATTTTCTTGCACATAAAATTTTAAAAACTCGATACGACTTGAATGTGATCTCTCCAAGGATAGGTTTTTCGTATGTGTAATGAAACACGTGGATCCTTTTGAGCAATTAAGTATTTTATTAATTTACTATCAGTCGCCGTTTCGGAATCATTGTAGGATTCCCTTTTCCAGAGACTAGAAAACAACGATGTAACTTAATTCGTATGATCTAATTTCGCCACTATAATAACAAACAATACACAGCACAAGTCTTACCTAATTAATTAAATTAACTAACACATACGCCCAATTTCATAGCAATGTACTTGCTCGTCAATATAAAAAATTGAACACGTAGCTCTCTCGACATTTTCTTTCTAACGCACGTCATATTTGCACTGTAATTAAATAGAAAAAATTATGATTAGAAAGCTGAGTGTGAATTTCAAATAATCATGAACCGCACGAATTATGAAATGAACTTACTAAATAAAAAACGAAACAATGTTGGAAACATTAAAAACTGACAGGAACTGTGGTACATTGACCCGTTATCAAGCTACTAGTTTTCCCCGGATGGTAGCCAACAGAGCTATCAAAGAAGGACTGCGGATAGGTGACATCGCAGGGGATTATTTATACCCAAAAATCGAGTGGGGGGACACGACAGTACAAGCAGTGCGCCGCTCACAGTGTCCGTGGATCGCCCTGCTACTACAAAGCATCCAAGAACCATAGCGAGTCGAGAGGCTCCTGGCGCTCCTCTTCACCGCACACACATGCGCATACGCAGGAACTAAGTAGTGCAACCTCAACATCGCTCATACCATCGTGCTACCCCGACTTCTTAGAATACGAGAACTCGACCTTCTACGAACTAACTGTTTTTTTCTATCTTTAATTACGTTATTGACAATATCTATGGCAGCCTTATAATCATTTTTCAACTTAATAGTATCAGTGATTCTATTCATATTATTTTTTGTATTATAAATGTGGATCATTTCTGAAAATTCTCTTTTACCTTTCTTAATTTCTTTATCCAAAACTTTAATATTTTCAAAATTAATTCTGTGACGTGTTTCTGTGGTGTGTACGGCTAGTGCAGATTTAGTATCGCTATTTTTTACACTCAATTTATGCTCATTCATACGAATTTTGAGTTTTCTGCTAGTTTGTCCAACATATGTTAGATCACAATCAGAACAACCTATCTCATAAACAACGTTACTCTGCTGCAAACTATTTAATCTATCTTTACCTAACGTGATGAATCTCGATAACTTGTTAATTGGTTTGTTTACAACCCTGTAACCGTGACTAGATAATATAGATTTTAGTTTAAAGCTTAAATCTTTAATAAATGGTAAAACTATAATTTTGTTGTTGTTGGCAACTGTATCCTTTGTCAGTGAACGATTATTTTTTGAATTATCATGATTGTTGTTTAACTGGAAAATCCTATGTCTCATATTTTCAGAGATAAATTTCATAGGATATCCATTATTTTTAAGAAACTGAGTTGCAATTGTTGAAATAATGATACATATTATATTGCGCGAGAATGTAAATATTTGGAAGTCGCACGAGAGACGAAAACAGCGAGCACGACACACGCACATTGTAGGTTCCCCCACTCCAGCACCTATGGTGTGACTTGCGAGCGTGCACGGCAGCGACGAACGCGAGCCCCGCTCTCTTGGCTCTCAGCTCTCGTAAGGAGCGGCACGCGGTGCCCAAGCGTATGGCGCTGTATTATATTTCTATTTTAATAAATATCCTTTTACCAACAACCACGACTTTTTCTCTCTCATTTTAACATGGTAGCAGAGCATGGTTACATGGAAAAGGATATTCGTCAGTAACTCTGACCCACTACAAGCCTCGGCGAGTATTGGGGGCAGTTTGCTGCAAGGTGAAAAAGTTTGCATTGACTCGGAAGATGACTTGGAAATGAAAGTAGAAACAGACGAAGAAAGTGAAAAGACAGTAAGCGAAGAAAAGTGTGAAAAACGATTTGTGAATATCGTGAATAAGATTATAAGACTAAGAAGAACAAGTAAAGTGTTTGAAGAAAACGGAAGAGAAAATAGAAGAGTCATCATGGCGGACGAGTACAAAGTAACGCTACCAATTTTCGATGGAAAAGATTATAGTACGTGGAAGAAGAGAATTATAGTATTGTTGAAACTGAAAAAATGTGAAGAAGTTATACAGAGAGCGAGAGCTGAAGGTGATAATGAAGCCACGTGGAACGAGAAAGATTTGAAAGCGATGAATTACATATACGCTGCACTGACGAACAGACAAATGGAATTAGTCAATGAGAAAAACACAAGCTATGAAATAATTAAGAAACTGGATAAATTGTATTTGCGTGAATCAACCGCATTACAAATTTGTGTGAGAAATAAACTGGATAGATTAAAATTAAAAGATTATAGTGAAACAAGTGAATTCTTCAGTGAATTTGAAAAACTAATAATTGAATTGAAAAATGCGGGTGCTACAATAAATGAAAAAGAAAGATTGAACTATTTGTTAAGAACATTGCCAAGTTCATTAAGCCATATTGGTTATTTAGTAGATGTGATGCCAGAACAAGAAAGGACAGCGGATTATGTTATAAACAATATAAAGATATATGAAGACCGAGAAAAAGAAGAAAATCAAAATACGAGAAATAGAAGTTCAAGCGTATTTAAAATTGAGAAGAAAAATGATGGATCGTGCTTCAGATGCGGGAAGCACGGTCACTACCAGTACGAATGTACGAGCCAAGGCAACGCGAGAAATTCTTGGAGAGGCTCAAGAGGAGCCGGACAGCAACAAGCGCGAGGAGGCGCACACCATCAACAACACCAGCAGCGAGGCGGAAACAGCCATAGCAGAGGCAACGGCGGCTATCGAGGCAGAGGCGCAGGTCAACGAGGACGAGGCGGACAATATCAACAGGATCGACAGCCTACGAGCCGAGACCCGACGACGTTAACAACAGAAGTCGAGGGTAATGTGAATACATGCGTAGAGGTAAATAGCTGCGAAAATAATATAGAATGGGTTCTAGATAGCGGATGCTCCGACCATATTGTAAATAATGAAAAATACTTTGCGAAAGTAAATAAAATAGAAAATCCGATAAATGTAAAAGTGGGAGATGGTCGTGTATTAAGAGCAACTAGTATAGGCGAGATTAAAGCTAAATTCAAAACATACTATACTGAAACAGAAATTATAATAAAAAATGTATTTTTTGTAAAAGAAATGGATAGGAATTTAATGAGTTTCGGGAAAGTAGCAGAAAATTTGAAAATTGTATCTAGAGGAAATACCGCGAAAATTTATAACCGTGAAAATGAATTAATAGCAGTAGCAAATAAAGTAAATAATTTGTATAAGATAAACACTGTGTTAGAGAATAAACAGACCTATATAACTGAAAATGTAAATACCGGTATGACCGTGAAGGAAAAATTCCATAGAATGCTAGGACATGTTAATTTGGGATATCTGAATATTTTGAGTCGAAATAATTTAGTAGAAGGTTTGCCAAATAATTTAGAAAGCGATTATCTAAAATGCGGCACGTGTATGAGGAATAAAATGACAAATACTAGTTTTGAAAATAATAGACATAGAGCTAGGGATGTTGGAGAGATTATACATGCGGATGTGAATGGACCGCAGAAAACAGAAGGATATAGGGGGGAAAAATATTTTCTAGTCTTAGTCGATGATTATAGTAAAGCTGCAAAAGTATATACAATGAAAGGAAAAAATGAAGTCTTTGACTGTATTGTTACATATGTTAATTTCGTTGAAAATGTAACGGGAAAGAGAATAAAACGTTTAAGGTGCGATAATGGGAGAGAGTTTTTAAATAGAGATATTTATAGTTTCGCAAAAGAAAAGGGGATTCATATTGAACCATGCCCTCCGTATGTTCACGAATTGAATGGAACTGCCGCGCGGTATAATAGGTCGGTTATGGATACAGCAAGATGCTTATTAGCAGACGCGAAAATACACAATAGATATTGGCCAGAGGTCGTTGAGACGGCTGTTTATTTAAAGAATAGAACGTTAGCGAACATGTTTGAGAGAAAGACTCCATATGAGATTATGATGGGAGAAAAACCGGATATTAGAAATTTAAAATTGTACGGGAGTAGAGTTTTCGTTAGAGTTCCGGAAATCAAAAGGAGAAGTAAATGGGACAGAAAAGCAGATTTAGGAATATTAGTTGGTTATGAAAATATAGGCTATAGAGTCTTGATAAATAATAGAGTAACTGTAGCAAAACATGTTGATATTGTTGAGGAAAATGTTAAGTTAGTTGGTTTTAGTGGTAACGATGAAAATAGTGATAATGATAATAATTGAAAAAATAAATCAGGATATACATAATGAAAATGTAGAAAATGAATTTGATGAAATCGATGAAGTAACTGAAAAAGGAAATATAAAAAGTAATGAATATGAAAATAACGTACCCAGTACAAGTAAAAAGAATTTAAAGGTAGTAAGAAAATCTGAAAGAAAGAAAAGTCCTATAAATCGATATGGAAATCCAATAACAAATTGTATTTACGTGAATTATGTAAACGTTGAAAATCCCGAGAATTATAACGAAGCGATAAATAGCAATGAGTGTGAAAATTGGCGAGAAGCTATGAAATTAGTCGAAAAACCGATTGATAAAAAGGCATTAGATCTAAAGTGGGTCTTTACAAAAAAAGGTGAAAATAAGTTTAAAGCTAGAATTGTAGTAAGAGGGTTTCAACAAAGGGAGATAATTGATGATATTTATTCACCTGTTGCAAGAACTCAAACATTAAAAATCTTATTAAATTACTGTGTGCAAAATGATTTTAAAATTGATCAAATGGATGTCGAGTCAGCATTCCTTAATGGAAAAGTAAAATTCGAAGTTTATGTTAAACAACCTCAAGGTTATGACGATAATTCAGGAAGAGTGTGTAAATTAGAAAAAGCATTGTACGGACTGCGCGAAAGTCCACGTGTATGGTATGAATGCTTAGATGAATATTTGAAAGATTTAGGATTTAAGAAAAGTAAGATCGATTATTATTTATATTCACTAAAAATTAACAATGAGAAAATCTATCTAATCATCTTCGTGGATGATTTATTAATCTGCAGTAAAATGTAAAATTGATTGAATCTATCAAAAAGAAATTAATTGTAAAATTTAGAATGAAAGATTTGGGCAAGATTAAAACTTACTTAGGAATAAATATTGATTATGACTGTGAGGAGAATATTATGACCTTAGAACAAAAGGACTATATTGAATCTTTAGCAAGGAAGTATGAAATTGAAAATGCGAAATTGTATGGTACTCCGATGGAACAAAATTTAAAATGTGAACCGGCACTATCAGCATCAAACGATATAAAATATAGGAACCTAATTGGAGCATTGTTGTATATAAGCTCGAGTACTAGACCAGATATTTGCTATTCAGTAAATTATCTTAGTAGATTCCAAAATTGTTATGATCAGAGTCATTATAAATATGCATTGAGAATACTAAAATATTTGTACTATATAAGAGAATTAAAATTAACGTACGAAAAAAATTTAAATGATGATATTTTAAATTGTTTTGTTGATGCTGATTGGGCAGGAGATGTAGTCGACAGAAAATCTACGACTGGTTATGTAATTAAAATGTATGGAAATAGTGTTTATTGGAAATCAAAAAAACAAAATATTGTAACAAAATCATCAACCGAAGCAGAATATGTTGCTTTGTCAGTATGTGTGAGTGAGATTAAACTAATAAAAGAATTGTTGAAAGATTTTGAAATAGAAATTAAGGAACCGATATGTATACATGAAGATAATGCAGGTGCAATCAGTATCAGTAAATATGGTAATTTGACAAAAAACTCTACATATATAGAAACACATTATCATTTTGTAAACGAAAATTATCTAGAAGGCGTTATTACAGTAAATAAAATTGACTCAGATGAAAACCCTGCAGACATATTTACAAAGTCATTAGGTCGAATAAAATTTGAAAAGTTTAGAAGAAATTTAAATTTAGAATATTAAATTAGACTCGATACTTAAGTTAAGTTTATACGCAATATAAATGTAAGGAGGCGTGTTGAAATAATGATACATATTATATTGCGCGAGAATGTAAATATTTGGAAGTCGCACGAGAGACGAAAACAGCGAGCGCGACACACGCACATTGTAGGTTCCCCCACTCCAGCACCTATGGTGTGACTTGCGAGCGTGCACGGCAGCGACGAACGCGAGCCCCGCTCTCTTGGCTCTCAGCTCTCGTAAGGAGCGGCACGCGGTGCCCAAGCGTATGGCGCTGTATTATATTTCTATTTTAATAAATATCCTTTTACCAACAACCACGACTTTTTCTCTCTCATTTTAACAGCAATATCTAGATTTTGTCTATGAAATTTTTTATGTGAAAGATTAATAGCACGATCTACAAGATTGTAAACAATTGCTCTTTTATTTTGAATAGGATGATGCGAATCGAAATGAATAAATCGTCCGGAATAAGTACTTTTACGATACCAATTCGTAATTATGTTGTTTTCATCAGTGCAAAATAATGTCATGTCTAAAAAGTTAATTGATTTTTTCTCCTGGTCTTCATTTTCTATCGTAAATTATAAATAATGGTTAAACTTATTAAAAGTACTTAGGCATCTGTCAATTGCATCATCCTTTACAATCAATAAACAATTATCGACATATCTCTTATATAAAACAATATCCGATTTCATAACATTGAGGCAATGGTTCTCGAGACACTCCAAAGCCAGTTCCCCAAAACACGGACTAGAGCATCAGCCCATTGGCGCGCCATGTGTTTGTTTATAATAACTATTGTCAAAAGAGAAATAAGTAGAATTCATTAAAAAGATAATGCCATCCAAAAATTCGTTCATCGTCAAATTAGTTCTGTTTCTTAAATATTTCCATTTGTTACGGATACCAGTTAAAACAAGATCAATATTTATATTTGTAAATAGAGATACGACATCAAATGAACATAATCTGTAATTATCCGGGACATGAATATCTGAGCTAATATCAATTAATTCAGAAATATTTTTCAAAGACGATTTAGGCCGAGGTAAATATTTTGTAAAAAATGTGCAAATAGCTTTGTCCAGATCATGTGTTGGAGAGTTTATCGTCGATACAATGATTCTAGCCGGCATATCCTTTTTATGTATCTTTATCAAGCCGTACGCTCGTGAAAGTACAGAATGATCCAATTTATCTATGTATACATATTCGCATTTTCTATTATACCGTTCGTAATACAACTTGTCAAACTTTTTGTTGTGTTTATTTTGCCATTGAGACACAGAGTTTTTTGTATTTTCTGCTAACAATTTAATTAAACGTTTTGCATTTTTTAAATTTGTAATTTTTCTGACTTGATCAAAAAGTAATTTCTTTTCACTGAGCAATCGAGCCTTTTTTGAATAAAAATCCGAGATTTCAATTTTCAAGATTTTAGTCGAAATTAAATTAGACACAGAATCCAATTTGTTCTTTGTTTTTTGGCTATCCAAATTAATGCTATTCAATCTCCTAGTTACATCTTTAATATGTTTTGGAAAAATTTCATATTTTTTACATTCTAATAAAAATTTAATATCACAGCGTATTTTTTCCGTCAAACTAAGATTTTTGTGCAATTTTAGAAATAATTGTTTAGCTTCAATGCTAATATTCGTGTGAGCAAAGCGAAAAAGTGCAGCGTTATTTATACTCTCGTTGCTCAACAAACTATTCAAGTTATAATTAATTTCAGCGCGAAAAATCAATTAACTTTTTAGACATGACATTATTTCGCACTGATGAAAACAACATAATTACAAATTGGTATCGTAAAAGTACTTATTCCGGACGATTTATTCATTTCGATTCACATCATCTTATTCAAAATAAAAGAGCAATTGTTTACAATCTTGTAGATCGTGCTATTAATCTTTCACATAAAAAATTTCATAGACAAAATCTAGATATTGCAACTCAGTTTCTTAAAAATAATGGATATCCTATGAAATTTATCTCTGAAAATATGAGACATAGGATTTTCTAGTTAAACAACAATCATGATAATTCAAAAAATAATCGTTCACTGACAAAAAATACAGTTGCCAACAACAACAAAATTATAGTTTTACCATTTATTAAAGATTTAAGCTTTAAACTAAAATCTATATTATCTAGTCACGGTTACAGTGTTGTAAACAAACCAATTAACAAGTTATCGAGATTCATCACGTTAGGTAAAGATAGGTTAAATAGTTTGCAGCAGAGTAACGTTGTTTATGAGATAGGTTGTTCTGATTGTGATCTAACATATGTTGGACAAACTAGCAGAAAACTCAAAATTAGTATGAATGAGCATAAATTGAGTGTAAAAAATAGCGATACTAAATCTGCACTAGCCGTACACGCCAGAGAAACACGTCACAGAATTAATTTTGAAAATATTAAAGTTTTGGATAAAGAAATTAAGAAAGGTAAAAGAGAATTTTCAGAAATGATCCACATTTATAATACAAAAAATAATATGAATAGAATCACTGATACTATTAAGTTGAAAAATGATTATAAGGCTGCCATAGATATTGTCAATAACGTAATTAAAGATAGAAAAAAACAGTTAGTTCGTAGAGGGTCGAGTTCTCGTATTCTGAGAAGTCGGGGTAGCACGATGGTATGAGCGATGTTGAGGTTGCACTACTTAGTTCCTGCGTATGCGCATGTGTGTGCGGTGAAGAGGAGCGCCAGGAGCCTCTCGACTCGCTATGGTTCTTGGATGCTTTGTAGTAGCAGGGCGATCCACGAACACTGTGAGCGGCACACCGCTTGTACTGTCGTGTCCCCCCACTCGATTTTTGGGTATAAATAATCCCCTGCGATGTCACCTATCCGCAGTCCTTCTTTGATAGCTCTGTTGGCTACCATCCGGGGAAAACTAGTAGCTTGATAACGGGTCAATGTACCACAGTTCCTGTCAGTTTTTAATTTTTCCAACATGGTTTCGTTTTTTATTGAGTAAGTTCATTTCATAATTCGTGCGGTTCATGATTATTTGAAATTCACATTCAGCCTTCTAATCATAATTTTTTCGATTTAATTACAGTGCAAATATGACGTGCGTTAGAAAGAAAATGTCGAGAGAGCTACGTGTTCAATCTTTTTATATTGACGAGCAACTACATTGCTATGAAATTGGGCGTATGTGTTAGTTAATTTAATTAATTAGGTAAGACTTGTGCTGTGTATTGTTTGTTATTATAGTGGCGAAATTAGATCATACGAATTAAGTTACATCGTTGTTTTCTAGTCTCTAGAAAAGGCAATCCTACAATGATTCCGAAACGTCGACTGATAGTAAATTAATAAAATACTTAATTGCTCAAAAGGATCCACGTGTTTCATTACATATACAAACAACCTATCAAAGTTGAATTGCGAGCATTCTAAAAGGACAAAAAACTCATTTGATCTCTCCAAGGACCCATTTGTTTGTGGATGAAAAGCCGTAGTGTTGACTTGTTTAATTCTAAATCTTTTTGCCACTCGTTTTATTAATTTGCTCATAAAATTAGTGCCTTGATCCGTTAAAATAACTCGCGGTGCCCCGAACACACATATGACCCTCTTAATTAAACTGTTTGAAACGTCTATTGCTGTAGTTTGTGCTAATGGTTCCGCTATTGCAAATTTTGTAAATAAATCCTGGAAGGTTAATATATACTCATTACCTTTATTAGATCTAGGCAATGGCCCAACAACATCCATACTAATGCGATCCATCGCATATGCTCCAGAGTTAGTAATAATCATTGGCACACGTGTTTTTACCCTTACTAATTTTTTTAATTGACACTGCACACATTTTCGAATAAAATCTTGTACATTTTCTTTTAAATTTTCCCAGTTGTAAGCTTGTTTAATTCTTTTGTATGTCTTAGTAACTCCTCTATGTCCGCCTATTACCGAGCTGTGTGCTTTTTGCATAATGGAGTCCCTTTTCTCGAGGGGAGGATACCTGGCTATCCCTAAACACACTACCAGTTTGATGGTACTCTTAGAAAATGGATCTCTTAATTTTCTTATTACTTGTTCCCATTCTAAATTTCCTATTATTTCTGTTTTTGCTATACTTATCGACCGCGCGTCGATTTTGTTTAAGATTGGTAGTAGATTAGTACAAAGTAAACTTAAATTATTGTTTATTATACTCAAGCCTACTGTTTTGCGTACGTAGTGGCATGGCTATGTGTATTTTAGAATTTGTTTTTATAACTTCTGGTATTCCTATTGTTAAATTTTTAAAACGTGGGAGCTTGTTCTGTAATTTTAATTGCATGGCACCGTCGTCGCATGGTTCACCTTCGGATGTAATAAAATACAAATAATTATCTTTTCTCATGAATAATTTTTCACGGCAGAAAATAGTTAAATGAGTCGGGTTTAAATTTTCCAACATAATTTCATCTTCCATCTCCCCGTTTTCCTCCGAGAGAAGGTTACTCTTATTCATGTCGGTCTGTGGGTCATCCCTACTTTGTGTTTCGTTCAGTATGCTATTGTCTTCCTTGCCTTCAGTTACCGTTGATGCGGTAATATGTTCTGCATCTCTACCATTGACCTTTTCCTTTTCTATTACGCATTTATTTTCATCGTTTTTCGGCAGTTTTTTTTTTACTGCTTCTATGTTTTCTTTGTTCTGCTCACAGGCTACGCGTCCCCTCGTGACCATATTATGAACGCACTCCTCCCCCGTTTGTTCGATGACTGCCTCTTTTTCTTGCTCTTGTTCTTTTAGTTTTTTAGCCAGGGCAGCACTTCTTGTGACAATTAACACTCGATCCACTGGATTTCGCGAGAGAGCGTCCGCTACATTCATTCTCCCTAGTCTGTGTATCACCTCAAAATCATATTCGGCCAGAGTTAAACGCCACCTCATAACAGGTGAATTTGGATCTTTATGTGTCTGCATCCATACTAGAGGGCGGTGGTCAGTAATTACATAGAATTTTCTTCCAAAAAGATAGGGTCTAAAATGTTTTATAGAAAATACCAACGCTAGTCCCTCTTTATTGAATGTATCCCATCTTTCCTCTACCTCTGATAACACATGTGAGACATATGCAACTGGTTGATCATAGCCTATTTTACCCTGAGATAAAATTCCTCCTATCGCATAACCCGATGCGTCTGTAGTTAGATTAAAAGGTAGTTCGAAATTTGGAAAAGCTAATATAGGTTCTTTACATAATTTATCACGTAGAATTTCAAAAGCATACTGCGTATCATCGGTCCATTTAAATTCTATTTCTTTTTTCAATAAATTTGTGAGAGGTTTAGCTATTTTTGAAAATTGATGAATGAAGCGTCTGTAATAGCCTGTTAAACCTAAAAATTGTTTAATATTTTTTGCGTTTTTTGGCACCGGATAATTCCGAACAGCTTCCAGTTTCTTTGGATCTGGCCTTACGCCCTCTGCGCTTATTAAATGCCCTAAATAGGTTACTTCTTTTTGGAAAAATTCACATTTTTCCGGTTGTAATTTTATTACTGCCTTTCGTAATCTGATGAATAATCTTTCTAATCTTTGTGTGTTCAGCAAACGTGCGTGAGTAAACAATTATATCATCAATAAAACAAAATAATTCCTTATTAACTAAACCCGCGAGTGCTATAGATAGTGCTCTTGAAAATGTCGCGGGCATAGTTCTTAGCCCAAAACTACCTCGATTAAAGTGATAGAGCCCACCATTTGTCACAAAAGCTGTTTTGTGGTGGTCTCGCTCATCGATTTCTAACTGGTGGTAACCTGATCCGAGATCGAACACAGAGAAGTATTTTGATCCTCCCAACTGGTCAAGTATTTCGTTAATATTTGGAAGAGGAAATTGATCATCGAGTGTTTTTTCATTTAATTTTCGATAATCAATTACCATTCTGTACTTTCTATTGCCATGTATATCTTCTTTCTTTGGTACTAAAAAACAAGGACTAGAGTATGAAGATGTAGAAGGCTCAATTATGCCATTTGCCAATAACTCTGCAACTTGTCTTTCTATCTCTTTTTTATGCACCGGTGGCAATCGAAACTGTTTTGAAGTAATTGGCACTTCATCTACGGTTGGGATAGTTAATTTTAATATAGGTGTAGCCGTTAATTTTTCACCCGGAATGTGAAAAACATCGCTAAATCTGTCTATTAATTTTGTTATCTCTGTACGCTCTTCTAACAGCAAATGCTCAAAACGTAATAAAGATTTAATCTGACCGACGCGTTCGTTTGACAAAACTCTTTCTACCCGACAAATTACATGTTTCTCAATTCTCGAATTTGTAGATTTCCCTTTAAGAAGTTTTTTCCACTTTTCTATTACTCCTAAACAATCATCAATCAGATATGTGCACGATGACTCGTCGAATGATCTAAGCTCAAAATGCGTTTTTAAATCGCGAAACATTTTGTAGTGCTCGTTAAAAAACTCATTCTTATTTATTATCTTCAACAATATTTCAATTAATATTTCTATATCTTCGGCATTATCATACAAAATACTGTAACTTGCTTGGCCTTGATTGAGTAATTTTTGTAACATTGTCAATCTTTCAAAAATAAACTCCTCATTCATTTCTTGATTGTTACTTGTATTAGAATTTGCTTTATTTTTCTTTTTCTTGGGATTATCTCCAGAATTTAATTTAGCATTTATATCCAAATTTGATTCCTCTTTCCTATTTGAGTTAGAATTTTTGTTTTGTTCTGAATTTCTTTTCGAATTTTCGTTTGCACTCGAGTTTGTTTCAAACCTAGACGAAAAATTTTCTTTAGAGTTTGATTTCAAATTTTCTTTTGAATTTGAAAAATTTTGATTAGAATTTGGATTTGAGCTAGGATTTTTATTAGAGTTCGCACTCGAGTTAGGATTTTGATAAGAATTCGCAATTGAGTTAGAATTTTGACAAGAATTTGCATTTAAGTTAAAATTTTGATAAGAATTTGTAATTGAGTTAGCGTTTTTACAAGAATTTGTACTTGTATTGAGGTTTCGACAAGAGTTTGTACTTGAGTTAGGATTTTGACCAGAGATTTTATTCAAGTTAGAATTTTGATAAGAATTTATGATTGAGTTAGAATTTTGACAAGAATTTGTTCTTGTATTAAGATTTTGACAAGAGTTTGTAATTGAGTTAGAATTTTGATTTACTTTGTGATTTTCTTTTGAATTTGTTAAATTAACATCTTCATTTGAATTCGATTTAGAATTTTCATTCGAATTTGATCTAAAAGTAGAATTTGGTTTCGAATTTTCGCTTGAATTTACAAACTAAATTTCTCATCTCTCAAGTGGAAATTTCCGTCAGCGTTTGAGCTAACTCCAATAATTATTTTTAAATTTTTATAAGAGTTCAATTTTAATGTGACATTTTGATTTGCAAAATTTATTTCTTTTATATTATGTAAACTTAAAATCTCTTCTGTTTCACGTTTAGCTTGCTCCCGGTTGCTGGTGACCGTTCTTATTTTGATAAAGTTACTCTTGACCTGTGTTGGAGTTTGGGGTTCCATGGGAAAGTTTATGAGTGGAAAAACTTCCTCTTTATTCTGACTTAGAATTTTCTGTATAGCTTCAGCCGTATCTTCAGTTTTCTTTTCACTGCTATTTTTATGTTTTATAATTTCCGAGTACACTTCCTCCGCTGTATGATTCTGGTCTACTTTTTGTGCGTAATTAATGCGTTTAATAGAATTTACTAGAGTTTTTTCATTTTCTTCATAGAACGGAATAGACAAATCACCAATAATCAGTTGCTTAGTTCCATAGTCGATTTTTGTTCCTAGCTGAGAGAAAAAATCACTCCCTAGTAATCCATCTTCGTTTATTGGAAAATCGTTATTCACAATATGAAATTCAATGGCGAACTTCAAAAAATATAGTTTTATTTTACCTAAAGTAAAAATGCTACTGTCTGTTATGCCTTTCAATTCCAAAATTTCATTTTTATTAATTGCTGTTTTTTCAGCTAAATTGTTCTTTTTTAAAAGATTTGGTCCTGCGCCTGAATCTAATATTAAAAACATTTCTCTGTTATTACTCGGATTACTAAAGGAAATTATTGGTGATTTGCTATTTTCGCTTAACCGAACGTGTCTTTGGACGACTGCGGATTGTTCTGCTTTTCGTCTGGGCGCTTTACTAAGTCCGTCTCCCGTCTCGCGCCTTGTTGACGGGGACTCTGACTGTTTCCCGCCTGTACTTGTGTATTTCTCTGACTATTGTTCTATGCGAGTTTTCGACAGTTTATTATTGTATGCCCCTCCTTTTTACAATATCGACAAAATAATTTTGTTAGTTCATTATTTGAAAATGTGGCATTCTGTCTTTGTACATATTGGTCCCTCGTATTTCGTGGAGCCTGCGCGGGTCTATCCTGCGTCCATTGTGCCAGCGCGCCCGATCCCCACGGGTCCACCCAGGTAGGCAACGGTTGCCTATTTTGGATGTTTGGTGGTTTCCCTGTGTATTGCCAGCAGTTTAAAGCAATATGACCTCTTCTGTTACATATTTGACACGTTTCTATAGTTTTACTATCCACTAAATATATTTTGTCTTCTCTTGAAGAATTAGTTTTCCTTTCCGTAATTATTTTAATAGTGTCATTTAATTCTTCTGGCTCATAACACGCGAAGTCCCTTTCGATTTCTATTGCTTCCGCAGTGGCCTTTTCTAAAGTTCTTGCTTCTCCCATGCGTGCTTTAATTACCAAATGTAAACCTCGAATAAAAAATTTTACCAAGTCTTTTTCCAATGCTTTTTGAGACTCTCGCGTAGATCTCTTCTCACAATGTTCTGACTCAGTAATTTCGTGTCCTATCGCACGCACTCTATTTGAAAAAACTACTACGCTTTCATCGCGTTTTTGTTTTACGCTAGCTAATTCCCCGTGTAGTTGGTGATACGTTTTAGCCGAACCGAAAATACTGTCGAAAAAATTCGCTATATCATTTATTGATTCAAATATCTTTTTTGCTGCACTTTTTAGTGCCTTGCCGTATAAACGTAATTTAATTAATTTTGCTAAATCTACCTCAAATTGTTCCGGGATAATGCTACATGCTTCCCGACAGCCTTGTATAAATTGTGTTAGAGGAATATTTACTCCATTGTATTTCGGAATTAATTCTAACGCATCCTTAATTGACAACGGCCTAACTTGCCCTAGGGTACTGTTTCCGGAAAAATGATTCATCCTTTGTGAAAAGTTATACTTTGGATTTACCAAATATGTATCCGTATTAAATGGTGTGCTATATTTAAGCTAATCATTAGGTAAAAAAAATTTTTCGCCGTTTCCTGAACTTGTTTTATTTTTTTCCTCGTCTAATGATTTCTGTAAAGATGATTTATTGTTTTCTAATATGGAATAAAATTTTGTGTTGTCGGCCGTAAATTCTGGATTATCGAAACTTATGTTGTTGATTATTAATTCCGATATTGCCGTTACAGTCCCCGTGATATATTCGATAATATATTTTGGATCGATTCTTTGATTTATTAAATCTCCGAGCGCTTCAATTAAATATTTATCTTTACGACAATCTATTATATCGTCTTTACTAAAGTGATCTGATAAAATTTCAATAAGTGACTCTATTCTTTTATCCTTTGTTTGCACTTCCGCGTCTAGTAAACCGCTTTCGTTACGGCTTTTAAAGAAATCTAAAATATTTGTTAGCGTTTGTCCCTCTGGTAAGTTAGGTTTTAGTTTTAACGCCTGTTTTAGCAGAATAGCCTCTGCTTCCTCATTACGCCTATCATCACCTCCTTTGGCTACCGACATATCATTCAAGTCCGCGAAACAAAAACTATCTACCTAATCCTTTCTAAGGAGGGGCCCCCAATTGTTACGTCCGGGTTACGTGACAATAGAAGAAGAGAGAAAATGAAACTTCATTAGTCTAATGGCTAAAAGCGCGTAATGTGACTTTTTCCGATTCGGATACAACGTGCATTGCTCCAGAATGGGACGGCAGGTAGAAAAATGACACGGACACGCGGTATACCTCGAGACAGTGTGTAGAATTTTACTGACTTACCTTAGAATTTCCAACAGCCCTTGTGTGAATCTGTACTCCCGCCGTGACGCTTATAATGATTTGCCTAGGTGCTGCTGCCCCGCTTTTCTCGATGATCTTTGATGATTTCGGCGGCGCACCCTTTGAGAATATTCGGCGAGTCCGGATACATAAATTATTTTAGAATACGCTACGCATATCGGGTAGGAGTGAAGGGAAAGGACAAGAAAACTGACTCTAGCTTGATTCAGTATTGTGCGCTGGAGTACTAATGCTTACTCCTCTAATTGGCGGTGAATCTCTGATACTTGCGTGGATGTGCGTTTTGGTAATAAAAAAACGCGTAAAACTGCAGCAGGGGAGTGGCACACACTGAAGAGAGAATGAAAGAAAAACTAAAGGAAACCGCGTCTTCGTGCCTTCGTTCGAGGATCTTTTTGGTATTTGTTCTTTCTGGATGGTGGCGTCTTTTTGAGTGTTCATACATGTCCCTTTTATAGTGTGAGAGAATATGAAACAAGCGGCAATGCAGCAGGTTCGTTGAATAGGATGAAAAGAGAGGAAGAAAAACAGCGCACGCCGACAACCACATCGGCAACGTCGCACGACGCGACACCAGCGATACAACAGCACAGAGGCGGTTCAGCTTTGAATTCAACCAACCCTCCCCGCACTGAGGGCAAGGCTGATACCAGCGACTCCTCGCTCTCACAATCACTCGCCAATTCAAACACTGGTGCCCTCCGCAAGCAGCTCCCTGCGAACAGGGATATTCACTCGCAACGCACTAGTGACTTCGTCACGGCAGATGATATCGAAAATCTAATGAAGTCCGTGGACGAATGAGTGGAAGGGATAATGGACCGCAAATTGGAGGGGCTCGCGAAGCTCATCGAACGATGCCTCACTGCTACTCCAGCTGCCACAGCTTCAATGCCACCGGGCCCGATCTCCTCGACCGGATGTACCCATACACAGTCTCTGGGACCAATCCCTTCTTCTGTCACACAACCTAACCTAAATCTCAACACTCAATCACATAACCCTTCAGTCTTCGCAAGCACCAAACATTTACAGTTTTGGAATTTTTACAAACTCGATCCACAAGTTTGGTTCAAACAATTAGAAGACCTATTTCTGGCATACATCGTCACCGATGACGAAGCCAAATTCAACTTTGTAGGCAGATATCTCACTCAATATATTCACTACGACCTGCAACACAAACTCAACACTCTCGTCAGAGGACAGAAATACGTCACGATCAAGAAAATCCTTACAGAAAGATACGCGGAGACTCCAGAGAAACAGCTCGACAGGCTTTGCAAAGGACGAGAAATAGGCTCTAAACGACCATCTGACTTTCTGGCAGAGATTTTAAGCCTGGCTCAAGGTCGTGTGCCAAGAGATACTGTCATCTCTTTGTGGCGTTCTCGTCTTCCAGCGCAAATCCAGATCATGGTCGTGAATTACAAAGAAGAAACAGAACTTCTCAAAAGTGCAGACATGGCCCACGACGTCCTTCAGCAATCGCACAACACCAACGCTCTGGAAACACCCAACTCTCCCCCTGCGATCTCAGAGGATGCCGGTACGCAAATCTTAGCGGCTATCCGTGGCCTGTACAAGGACTCCAGGCAGGGAAGATGCTCACTCCCCAATTCCAGAGATAAACGCAATTTTTCGCCGGCTAGATCACCGTCTGGCTTGCGCAACGACAAGAAGTGGCTTTGCCGGTACCACTTCAAATTTGGTACAGAAGCACCCAACTGTTTCCTCTTGTGCAGCTGGAAACGTGGACCCGGTCAGGATTAGAAGGTCAAGAACCCTGACACGCCGGCAAATCACGAAAACTAGACCAACCGGCGGTCGTGGAGACTGACAGTCGGTCAGGCATCACCGCACGTCTCCATGTTAAGGACAAAATGTCCGGTGAAGTCGTCTTAACAGACACCGGGGCCGACATTTCAGTCATACCGAAACCCAATAACTGGCGAGGAGGCCTAGCGGAAGTCAAGCTATACGCCGTTAACGGATCCACCATAGACGTCTTTGGCGTCGCACGCCTCCAAATAGACGTGGGCCTTCCTTACAAGCTCATATGGAATTTTACGGTAGCGGACATTCCCCATTCCATAATCGGTGCTGACCTCCTCACCCACTACCATCTCTTACCAGATCTCAAACTCAAGAGACTGGTAGACGGTAACCAATTCACCCATGCACCCGCGTTTGTCAAGACAGTGCAACCCGTGCAAATCTCGTTTTTGGCACCGAGTCACAAGTACGCACACATCATTAACAAATTTCCCAGCGTCTTTGGACCAGCGCAATTTCGTGTGCTCAAGAAAAGGGAAGTCTTCCATCACATACTAACCTCAGGTCCGCCAGTCTCGCAGAGCGCGCGATGCCTCTCACCCGCGAAACTAAAAGCAGCAAAAGACGAATTTGGCAAATGGTGCAAGTTGGGCATCTGTCGCCCCTCAAACAGCCCCTGGGCCAGCCCATTCCATATATTGCGGGGACTATCGCAAATTAAATACGGTTACAGTCCCAGACCGCTACCCACATGACCGATTCCACACATGCACGACTGCATGACCTTGCTCCATGGCAAGTGCATCTTCTCAGCTCTGGACTTACATCAGGCCTATCACCAAATACCAATAGCACCAGAGGACGTACCCAAGACGGCGGTCATCACGCCCTTCGGGCTCTACGAATTCCCAGTCATGACGTTCGGATTTCGCAATGCTTCACAGACATTCCAACGATACATTAACTCAGCACTAGGCGACTTGCACTTCGTGTTCGTCTACTTCGACGACATACTGATCGCTTCCACTTCCGAAGAAGAACACAAGCATCACCTAGACTTAGTGCTGTCACGTCTCAACGAGTACGAGCTGCAAGTCATCATGGAGAAATGCAGGTTCGGCGTCGCAGAACTGGTCTTTCTGGGTCATCTCATTACGTCAAATGGTTTCAAACAAAACCCAGAGAAGGTCAAGGTAATGCAAGAATTTCCTCCACCACAGACCATACAAGATCTACGCAGATTCTTAGGCCTTGTAAATAGCTACAGGCGTCTGCTAGCTAACGTAGCTGACACACAGCGCCCGCTCAACAAATTTCTAAGAGGCGCCAAGAAGAAGGACAAACGTCCAGTCCCCTGGACCGAAGAAGCCAAGACGGCTTTACAGAAGTGCAAGGATGACATTGCCAATCTCACGTTCTTCGCCTTCCCCAAAGAAAATGGGGAGTTACGTCTCAAAACAGACGCCTCAGACGATAAAATGGGAGCAGCCCTCGAGCAACGCGCCGGCAACTCTTGGCAACTACTGGGATTCTTCTCGCAGCTCTTTACACCTGCACAAAAGAAGTACTCCGCAAACGACAGGGAGCTCACAGCCATTTATGAGCCAATTCGTCACTTCCACTACTACCTAGAAGGTGTGGAATTCAAGATCTACACAGATCATAAGCCGCTAATCTATGCGCTTCAGCAAAGTTTGGACAAGATGCCTGCCATTCGCTCACGCAAGCTATCCTACATCACCCAGTTCAACACGGAGATTTGTTACATTCCAGTTGAAGAGAATGATGTTGCAGATGCTTTATCCAGAATCAACACTTTCACTTCTCCTACACTCTTCGATTGGAGCGACTCCGAATTACTCAAGTCAAGGAGATTCTGGCAAACATCAATGCCTTCAGACTTCCGACGTTCCTCGATCCAGCACAGCTCAGTCAAGAACAAGCGAACGATGAACAACTCAAAGAAATCTTAAGCACGCCAGATCACCCTCTCAAGCCTCGCCAGCTCACGTGGAGCCCCGATCACACACCGTTCTACTGCGATTTCTTCGAAGACTCTATACGGCCGTACGTGCCACAAGAACTACGAAGAATAGTTTTCGACAGCTATCACTCACCTTCACATCCTGGAGCAAAGGTCACAACTCGCCTCATTCACCAACAATACATTTAGCCAAACATGAGCCGTGATATTGCTACTTGGAGCAAAAGATGTGTTGCTTGTCAACAATCCAAAGTGACAAGACACAACAAATTTTTACCCAAGTACTTTGTCACTCCAGATGCTAGATTTGATCACCTACACTTGGACCTCGTTGGACCTTTTGCCAACAGCCAAGGTTACACTCACGTCCTCACCATCATCGATCGTTACTCGAGATGGCCTGAGGCAATCCCAATCTCTGACACCACAGCACCTACAGTAGCTCGTGCTTTCTACAACAACTGGATTTGCCGCTACGGCGCACCAACGACGATCACCACTGATCAAGGTGCCCAATTCGAATCCAGATTGTTCTCTGAACTTTTATCGATTCTAGGAATCAACAGTCAGAACCACGTCCTACCATCCTGCATCTAACGGCATGGGGGAACGCATTCACAGGGACATCAAAACAGCCCTCACATGCCACGGCAACAATCAGGAGTGGGTCTCTCTGCTACCCACAGTCATGTTGGGGTTACGCACGCGCATCCGTTTGGATACAGATGCCAGCCCGGCTGACTTAGTTTTCGGCAAGCCAATGAGAATCCCTGGCGATTTCTCATCTTTCACAGCTGAAGAACCGAATGTTCGCACGTTTCATAACGAATTCCGCGAATTCATGCGTCAACTGCGACCTGTTACGGTTAGTCACAAATCAGCTATCAAACCATTTCTTCACCAAGGTTTAGACACCTGTACTCACGTCTGGCTGCAAGAAAAGCCAATCAGATCAGCTCTGACACGGCCTTACACTGGCCCGCATAAAGTAATTTCGCGCAACAGCGACAATCACACCTTCGACATAGACGTGAATGGCACAACTAGGACCGTAAGCATCGAACGCTTGAAGCCTGCGTTCATCCTCCAGGAGGACCCGGACGGAGCTAAGGATAACACTCCTGAACCGATCACCCCTCCACCTCCAATTACAGTGCGTACCATGCCTAAATCCACTGGCATCCCCAAGCCCTCACAACTTCCAACACCAGCTGAGTCACCCACACCTCCCACTCCGCCCGCAAACGGACATGCAACGCAGCCCACTCTGCCCACTCAACCGTCTTTACCCAAATCCAAGGCCGTTAAGTTTGTTCCCAACATTTTAAAATGGAACAGGAAGAACTGAGTGGAACCATTTCCGCAGACCAAATTGCTCATTTCGCGAGGGGTGCAGAGACCAAACCTACGTTGGTTAGTTATCGCGCTACGTGACCTGCTGTAAATTTTTTGGTAAATACGTTTCATTAAGTAATTTAGCTTAAGTCAATCACAAGTAACTTACATGTTACATTCGACCTCACATACTATTCCTACTACGTTGCGTAACCAAAGACTACACTAGTCTCACGGAGTCAAATTAAAATTGCGTTGTTCCTAACAAGAAAACACTTGTACAATCATTATCCTGTGATTCTAGATCTTAAGCTACGCTCATTTTTCAAAAATGACACGTAACTCTGTTACTAAATGTAATATTTGTATAACTCTCTGCGTACTGATGGCACTCTCATTCTTGCTTTTGTAATCTCTCTCATCGTCAATCGCTACATTTGTACCTGTTAAAAAAATGATACTCATTTTTCTCCTTTCGGGGGGAGTACTGTAGGCCCTCACCGATAGGTGGCGGCACTAGATAGTGTTAAGAGAGAGAGAGCAGCGCATGTTGCGAGCGAGCGCCGCCGACGTCGCCGCTCAGTTCCGCTCTGACCTCCGCTCGAGTCAGTCACGCCAGAGAGAGAGAGAGAATAAAGATCTTAACTAGGACACAGGCGACGTCTCCTCATTCACGACCTCTCGCCTCCACACGTCCTACATATCTCTCTATATTATATAGTCGTAAACGTTATTTGTGTCATGCAGACCCCCTCGCCCCCCCCCCTCGCCGTTCCTCAGCCCCCCTCATAATAACGTAAAATTGTGATTTTTTCTACGTTATTTAGAGTATGGTAGAGCCCCCCCGCCTCCCTCAGCCCACCTCGCACCCCCCAGACCCCCTCGTGACCCCCTCAGACCCCCTTCAGACCCCCCTCATTAAAATGTTCACTTCAAAGTTTATTTTTTTCATGTATTTTTCATATGTTTTATTAATAAGGTATTATATACAGATGTAACATTTAAGAGTAATTTTGAATTCTTAATTTCTGAAATAAAAGAGTAAATTATTGAGAAAATTTCATTAATTATATATAAAAATATATTTTATGTATATTTCATATATTATATAAAATTAATAATTTATATTTTTCATATGTTTTGTTAATAGGGTAATATTTATAGATGTAACGCTTAAGAGTAGTTTTGAATTCTTAATTTCTGAAATAAAAGAGTAAATTATTAAGAAAATTACATTAATTATATATTAAGATATATTTTATTGTATTTTTTCCACTTCACCTTGGAGGTAAATAGAAAGACGCGTTTTATTTTTAAATGGTATCCCCAGTAGGCCTAATCCATAATGAATTGTATCCAAGATTTAAATCTTTAAGAATGTCGATGAAAATTGTTACTCAGAGGTTTTCGCGGTCATAAAAAAGATACAACCACAGATATGTGAATCGTACGAAGAAGTTGACCATCTCAAACATAATAAGATGGTTGTTTGAGAATTCCATAAATTATAATGAGGACATGCTGAGGATGTTTACAAAATAAATTGAGAGCCAAATACTTTAGTAAATTAAACTATAATATATTCAAATAACTATAAAATATAAATTACTATTACAAATTTGTCGATGTAAAGTTGTTTCAAGAATAAGTCTAAAATGTGTGAGATGTCACAATTAAATAGTTGAGTGTATGACTGTTACATAATTCTGAGTGTATGAGTGTTACAAAATTCTGTGAGTATTGGTGAGTTTGCTGTTTGAGTGTGTGAGTGTTACAATTTCTGTGAGTATTGATGAGTTTGCTGTTTGAGTGTATGAGGTTTCTGTGTGACGTTGCGAATCACTGATGAGAGTACTAACCATACAATAAGCAACACAATCAATTATTGTTGAATTAATTGTGGTTGAGTTTTCAATGACATGACACGATTAGGTATTACTGACCTAATTGTGCCTGAGTATTTCCCGCTGTACAGCTTGGTTATGCTTTCCATGTAGCAGCGCACCTTCGTATAAAATGGCCGCATGCATTTGAGTTGTTACCTTATCATACGTAGAGGTTATATTAATCCTTACGCTGACGAGTTGGTCCCGTGATGGTGATCCCGCAATGAAGCTGAGCAGTGAAGAAGAACCGTATGTTGAGCATGATAACGAAAGATGAGATAAGCCGGTGAGATGAGTGTGAGGATGCGAAGCAGCCGATGAGAGAAGCCAGTTGAGCAAAGCCGATTGAGAACTACCAGTGTAATTTTCCTGCTTGAAAAAACCATGCCCATATCTCGTTGATATTATTGATCACGGTGATCATGAGTTTACTGCCGGGACTGCATTGATGAAAGTGCAATTGTGAGCGAGAATCCGTGCAAAGTTGCTAAGTGAGTATATGCCATGTGAGGAGAAGCCGCATGAGAAGCTGCCTTGTGAGACGCACTGCACTATGAATATGCCATGTGAGATATTGCCTCGTGGCGCGCTCGAAGCATCGAGCGCCGGTGAGAAGATGCCGCTTGAGTATCACCGCCGTGTGAGAAGTTTCCGTGTGAGAGACACTGCTGCGTGAAAACCTGCCGTGCTAGACGACGCCGTACGAGATGTTGCCGAGCAGCAGTCCATGTTGAGAGAGTGAGAAACACTACACTTGAATGTTTCACTTGAGGATCGCCGAATGTGCACAGTGACTTTCTCTACGAGACGAACCGCTACACAGAGTGAATTGACCGAGAGAGAGAGAGCGCCATCACATGAGAATCGCCGGCACAGTAGATTTCCCTCGTGGTAGACCATTACTGAGAGAGACTTTTAGTGAGAGGTTTCGAGTGTATCCACTGAGAGCCAAAGTACCGTGAGTTTTTCCTCGAGGCGAACCATTACATGGATACTAACTGAGTGTGAGAATTAAGAGAGCACTTCCGTCTTCTTCCTCGCCTCGTTGTTCCCGAGGAGTGAGTCAAATCAGCGTCTCTCTCATTTACATGTGTAAGCATGAGAGAGACAGCATGATTTTTGCCATACTCGGCTAATCAGTACAGCGATTCAGCTGTTCCGCAGAGAACAGCTGATGAGTGCTGCCGTCCCGCAGCCGCCTGCTGAGTTATCCCTCAGTCGCGCAACCGCGGGAAATTTAAAACTTGATATTTCCCAAACAATGGTAGATATTTGAGTCCTATGGAAGCAGCATGGAGATTACAAGAATTTTCTTTATGTGGTAGAAGTCACACCGTAATACGTTTAGCAATCCACACCGAAAATAAACAAAATATAATTTTCGAAGAAAATAAAGAGGAAAAAGCTTTAGATAACTGGAAAACTACATTAACTTCGTGGTTTGAATTAAATAAAAAAGATAAAAATGCAAAAATTATTAAATACGTTAATATACCAAAATATTATATTTTTAAGAATAAAACTTCAATAAAACGTCAACGAGAACTAAAACATGTTGCTGTTAATTATGGTGGATGTGGATGTGGATGGGACACAGGGCTTCTTCAATAAGCACACGCCGGCTAACGTGAACAGTAACTTTATTAATATACTCCCGACTTCTCTCTCTCCTACAACCGCTCTGTGCGGAGGGCGACGATCAAGTAACGCTCCCGCTCGCTCTCGCTATACGCTTGCCTATACTTGTGTAAGGTGGCGCTGCGCATGTACCTTCTGTTTCTCAGATATAAATGTACCTCATATTCTAACACGCCTCCTTACATTTATATCTCTCGCATTTACAATATTTTCAAATTAAATTCAATAACTCCCTTAATTTCTTAAATCTAAACTTTCCTAGAGCCTTTGTCAATATATCTGCTAAATTCTTTTCTGAACTAACTTTTACAATATCAATCAATCCTTTCTCATAATTTTCATTCACAAAATGATAATGTACTTCGATGTACTTTGACCTCTTGGTGAAATTACCGAATTTCGCAATACTAACAGCGCCTGAATTATCTTCATAAATATTTACAGGTTTTTCAATTTTTACATCAAAATCACTTAATAGATCCTTAATTAACAATATTTCGCTTACAGCTTCAGACAGTGCTATATATTCAGCAGCTGTCGACGACTTAGTCACACTACCCTGTTTTCTTGATTTCCACTGTATTACATTTCCATACAGCTTTACAATATAACCTGTTGTTGATTTCCTGTCTATGCAATCTCCAGCCCAATCGGCATCTACATAACATTCAAGAATATCAACTCTATCATTTTTCTTATACCTTAATTTTAAACTCTTCGTTAAATATAAATATTTCAAAATTCTCAAAGCATATTTATAATGTGTCTCGTCGTAACAGTTTTGAAATCTACTTAAGTAATTAACGCTATAACTGACATCTAATCTCGTTCCTGAACTGATATACAAAAGTGCTCCTATCAAGTTTCTATACTTCAAATTTTCATTCAATTCCTCCGCAGGTTCTAACTTTAAATTTTGCTCCATTGGAGTCTCATATAATTTCGCTTGTTCAATCTGATACTTTCTTGCTAATGACTCTATGTATTTTTCCTGATCCAATGACATCTCATTTTTCTTTTCATCATACTCTATATTAATACCTAAATACATACTCACTTTTCCTAATTCTTTCATCTGAAATCTTTCCTTTAACATACTTTTTATGAAATTCAAATTTTGTCTATTTTTACAACAAATCAAGAGGTCATCTACAAATATAATTAAATAAATAATCTCGTCTTTACCTTTCAAAGTATACAAACAATAATCATGTTCGCTTCTTACAAAACCTAATTTCCTTAAATAATCATCAAGACATTCATACCAAGCTCTGGGGCTCTCACGCAATCCATACAACGCTTTATTTAACAAGCACACTCTCTCCGTACCGTCGTCATACCCTTCAGGCTGTTTTACAAATACTTTCGATTTAACTTTCCCATTTAGAAACGCTGTTTCTACATCTATTTGTTCAACTAGTAACCCGTTTTGGCAACAAAATGACAATAATACTTTTAGCGTTTGAGTCTTAGTTACAGGTGAATAAATATCATCCAATACATCAGTTTGTTGATATCCCCTAACAACTATTCTTGCTTTATATACATTTTCAGCTTTCTTAGTATAAATCCACTTTAAGTCTATCACTTTTTCATTCTTTGGTTTATCGACTAATTCCCAAGTTTTGTTTTTCTCTAAACTATTCATCTCTTTATTCATAGCTTCTACCCAAAAATTAGACTCATTACTTTCTATAGCCTCTTTAAAGCTTACTGGACTATCAGCACTACAATAATTTACGTAAATACATCCGCTATATACAAAGTTATCATCAAGTCTTCTTGGCCTTGTAATCGTTCTTTGTGACCTTCTTAATTCAGGTACTTCTTTAACTTCATTTTCAACATTTTCTAAATTTTCATTAAACCCTTGATTACAGTTTTCATTTATAGCTTGTGTTTCCGAATTAGTTTTACTTCCTCTACTTGACTCGAGAGTCGAAGTAGGTGGAAGGATTAAGTCATTATTGTTTCCATTTCCTTCATCAATATCATTAAACCCAATGCATTTTATATCTTCTTCAATGACATCAACGTGTCTTGCAACTACAACTCTCTTGCCTATCAAAACTCTGTATCCTACTACATCATAACCTATCAAAGTTCCTAAATCGGCCTTTCTATCCCATTTTGAATTTCTTTTCTGTTCAGGCACTCTGACAAATACTTTACTACCATATAATTTTAAATATTTCGAATCTGGCTTTTCATTAAAAAATATCTCATAAGGAGATTTATTCCTTTCTAACGTGTTTGCTATTATCCTGTTCTTTAAGTATGCTGCGGCGCAGACTACTTCTGGCCAGTACCTTTTCTCTACCTTTGACTCAGCTAACAAACACCTAGCACTATCCATAATTGTCCTATTGTACCTTTCAGCAGTACTGTTAAGCTCATGCACATAAGGTGGACATGTTTCTAATTCAATTCCCTTCTCTCTAAGCAATTTATACATATCTTTATTTAAATATTCAGTTCCATTATCACATCTTAATTTCTTTATTTTCTTTCCAGTCTTATTCTCAACTAAATTTATATATTCAATAAATTTTTCATATACCTCACTTTTTGACTCTATCGGATAAATTTTACCTACTTTACTATAATCATCAACAAAAGTAAGAAAATATTTTTCCCCTTTATAACCTTCTGAATGTGGCCCATTTAAGTCTGTATGCACTATTTCTAATATGTCTTGTGCTCTTTTTCTTTTGTTTTCAAATGGAATGTTGTGCATTTTATTCTCAATACACGTAGCACATTTAAAATAATCTGATTCTATTTCACTTGGTAAACCCTGTAAAACATGATTTTTACACATCGTATTCAAATAGTTAAAATTAACGTGTCCCAAAGTTCTATGCCATTTTTCTTTTAATGTCATTTTACTATTATCTTGTCTTACTATATTTGACTCTATATTCTTTACTAAATAACTTGTCATTTTATAGACTCTATTGATTTTCCAAGCTATTGCAATTACTTTATTATCTTCATTGTAAATTTTAGAACTATCTCCGATAGATACTACTTTATACTTATCAGTTACTTTAGCAAAACTAAGTAAATTCTTATCCATATCTTTAACATAGAAAACATTCTTCAATTCAATATATGTCACATTATCATTAAAAGTTTTAAATTTACTATTCACATATCCGATTTTAGTTGCTTTTAAAATTCTTCCATCTTCTACTTTGACATTAATCGGTTCTTTTAAAACAATCGCTTTACTAAAATAATAATCATCATTTATGACATGGTCTGTACAACCACTGTCTAAAATCCATTCTATTTCCTTTTCATTTACATTACCGTTCTCAGTATTCGCAGACCTAATCTGTATTGACGCGCTAAATGCTTCGCTTTTCTCCGCGCCTCGGTCAGCTTGGCTGATGTTGTCGCTGGCTCTTGCGCCTCGGCCGCGTTGTCCGTAGCTGCCACTGCCGCGCCGGTTGGAACTTGATCTTCGCTGTTGGTAGGCTCCGCGCCCGCTCGCGCCTTCTCGCTGTTGCGAGTAGCCTCTGCCGGTTCCCCCTCCGCTCCGTGGCGCGCGGCTTCCTCTGCCGCCTCCTTGCTGCGGCGTTCCTTGATTCCACGAAATGTTTTTCTTCGGGCAATCGTACTGTATATGCCCTGTATTTTCACATACATAACATGTCCTTTTGTCCTCTTTTCTTTTTTCAAATGTAAATGCGTTTGATCTTGAATTTTCACTTTCACCATGTCTCTTTTTAAATTCAAATTCCAATTTCGATTTCACAAATTCTACTGTTTTGTCCTTTTCAGCTAATGCGTCCACAATATCAACCATGTGTGACATGCTTTCTGGCAGCGTTAATAGGAAGTAATTCAATTTATCTTCTTTTGTCACATTTTCTCCAGCATTTTTAAATTCGTTCACTAATTTTTCAAAGTTATTATAAAAGTCTGTCGGGTTTTCACTTTCTTCCATTTTCAAATCGAGCAATCTTCTTTTACACAATAATTTCACAGTACTACTTTTAACTAAGTAATTTTCGTCTAGTTTAGCAACCATTTTCTTTGCTGTTTCTTCTGAAATAATTAATTCTAGTTGTGTATTTGTCATGCTGTTCACTATCTAATTTTTGGCTTTTATTTCTTTCTTTTTCCACTCAACTTCTGTTATTGCATCCGGTCTTACATCACTTTCGATAACTTCATTGCACTCTTTGAATTCCAAGAATAATTTTAACTTGTACTTCCATTTGTCGTAATGTGTTCCATCAAATACTTGTAACGTGAATCCTTTGTTTTCCGACGCCATCTTGCTTTCAACGGGAATTTCCTTTTTGACTTCCTTGTTTTCTGTATCAAAAAACTCTTCGTCACTTTCAGTTTCACTTGACTTTTCACTTTTTACTTCTCGAGGCTCTGTCTTTGCGCTCATGTGTTTTCCTTTGTTCTCGAACTTTTTTCTCTTCTTGCAGCAAGCTGCCCCAATACTTACCAAGGCTTGTATTGGGTCAGAGTAATTTTTTACTTACCAACCAGGCACTCTGCTACCGTGTTAATTATGGTGGATGTGGATGTGGATGGGACACAGGGCTTCTTCAATAAGCACACACCGGCTAACGTGAACAGTAACTTTATTAATATACTCCCGACTTCTCTCTCTCCTACAACCGCTCTGTGCGGAGGGCGACGATCAAGTAACGCTCCCGCTCGCTCTCGCTATACGCTCGCCTATACTTGTGTAAGGTGGCGCTGCGCATGTACCTTCTGTTTCTCAGATATAAATGTACCTCATATTCTAACAGTTGCTATAGGACGTTTAAATGTATTATCTCCAAGAGATATTTATTTATTTATTTATTTATTTATTTATTTATTTATTTATTTATTTATTTATTTATTTATTTATTTATTTCCAGAAAATATTTACATTACATTATTATATACGAAATATACATAAGTAAGTAAATCCTACTGAGGCAAATATTATTGCCTATGTGTAGATCTGGTACATAGAAAACTTACAAACTAAAAAAAAATATTACAAACTACAAAATTCTTAAAAACTATATAATGGTATGTGCGTAGTGTTTGTTAACATCGATAAAATCCATTGTAGTACATAAATAACAGTTAAATAATTTGTTAGATATATTGGTTAAGATTTAATTATTATTTTGAAATTATATTGCATCTTTTACTATAAACATTTTTAATTTTTTCTTCATTAATTGTCTACTTAAATTCATAACTTTGAGATCCTTAGATAGCCCATTAAAGACCCTTATAGCTTCATTGTAGCTATTTTTATCACTAATTCTTTTATCACATTTAGGTAATTGAATTGTTTTGTTTCTGGTCTTGCTCGCACTGTTTATATATTTATTTCTTAATGTAGAATAATGTAAGGATATTGACTCTAACTGGAATAATTTTTTTTATTTCAAGAGGTGGATTAGTTTGAGAGAATTTATTTTTATTTATGATTTTCAATATTTTGTTTTGTGTTGGTTGTATTAGTTTCATATTATTATCGTACGCACCACCCCAGGCAATTACCCCATAATTGATTAAACTATGAAAGAAAGCATAATATATTATCATTAATGTTTTTGTATCCATCATATTTTTTATCTTGGCAGAGACAAAAATTAGGTATTCGGTTTTTTTAATGATATATCTTATATGCTTATCCCATTTCATATTGTAGTCGAAATACAGCCCTAAGTATTTATGACTTTCAACTCTTTTTATTAATTGCGTTCCTATTTTGATGTTTAGTGTGCCAGGCACACTATCACAGTAGTTTCCGAGAGTCATATAGACCGTTTTATCTATATTTAGCGACAGTTTATTTTGTGCAAGCCATTTGGCCACATGATTAAGGTAAGCACACATTTTTTCCTGAGCTGAGGACCACATGTTGTCACTTGATATGATAACCGTGTCATCAGCATAGGACATGATTGTGTCATTTTGCATACTTCCTAGTAAGTCATTGACATAAAGTATAAAAAGTAATGGTCCTAATATAGTTCCTTGGGGAACACCCGTAGTAAATTCTTTATATTCACTTTTACAGTCTTGAATTTTTACTCTTTGCCGCCTATCTGTGAGATAGCTAGTCATCAGTTTTAAGGCACTACCCCTTACTCCGTATCGTTCAAGCTTATCTAAAAGAACTCTATGATTAACAGTGTCAAATGCTTTGGCTAAGTCTAGAAAAGCAACAATTATTGGTTTACTTTTATCTAAGTTTTCGTATATGATATTTGATATATAATTTAATGCGTCAGTAGTTCCCCTATTTTTAACGAAACCGTATTGTTTTTCTGATATTATGTTATGTTTTTCAAAAAAGTGGTATAATCTATTATAAATTATTTTTTCAAAAATTTTTGCAATGTTCGATATTAAAGAGATTGGTCTGTAATTACTGATATTAGATTTTTCACCAGCTTTGTAAATAGGGACTACCTCAGCATTTTTGAGCGCGTCAGGTCAGATAGATTTCACAATACATAAATTGAAGATATATTCTAAGAGCACACATATATATTCAAAGAGAATTTTCAATGATTTAGCGTTAATATTGTCTACACCTCCAGATTTATTTTTCAATGTATTGATTATTTTGTATATCTCAGCAAAATCTGTCGGACGAAAGAAAATGGATTCAGGATTCCTATCTGGAAGTTTCAGGTTATTATTATTTATATTAGCAAATTGAGCACTCAAATTTGGTCCTATTTTGCAAAAATAGGTGTTCATAGCATTTGCTATATCAGTTTTATTTTCGATTTTTTGATTGTTTTCGTATACATATTTTATTGGATTATCATGCACACTATTTCTCCCTAATTTAATTTTAATTATGTTCCATAATTCCCTAGAGTTTCCGCTATTTCGTTTTACCATTTCCTTTTCATATTTAAATTTTGCTTCTTTAATAACTTTGTTCAATATCTTAGTGTAATTTGTATACTCTTTTTTTAGGGCTTCAGAAGTGGGATTGTTTTTCCATAAGATATACAGTGTCTCTTTAGTAGTACACGAGACTATAATAGCACTTGAAAGATTTCATTTAAAATTAATTTTAAATCGTGTTAAAGGCGCAACATCTTTTGAAGAATTACGTACATTTGAAAATAAAACGTATAATACTTACAAAGAAACAGCAATACGAATGGGTCTAATCGAAGATGATTTACAGATTGACAAAATTTTTGAAGAAGCTTGTAATATAATGTTACCTGTTCTATTGCGTAAATTTTTTACTTGGTTTTTAATAACAGATAACATTAATGGTAATACTATTTGGACAAAATTTAATAAATATTTTACAGAAGATTTTGACAATAATAAAAATAACCGAGCACTTCATCATATAAACGAAATTTTAAAAGTTGAAGAAATGTCTTGTAAAGATTTTGGATTACCTGAACCTGATGAAATTTTCGATACAAATAATGAAAATAATAAAGAAAATATTTTATTCTGTAAACAAATGTTTAATAATTACTATAGTCAATTAAATACAGATCAAAAAACAATTTTCAAATAAATATTAAATAATGAACATAAAATTAACTTTATTGATGGTCCTGGAGGTTCAGGTAAAACGTTTTTATATAAAACTTTAATTTATTATTTTTTCTCAATAGAACAAAAAATTATATCAATGGCTTGGACTGGTATAGCATCTATACTATTACCAAAAGGTATGACCAGTCATAAAACTTTTAAATTACCTTTAGATTTAAACAATATTGAAAGTGCATTTTTTAATTTTGAAAGATAAAAAAAATTTCGTGAAGTTTTTGCGATTATTTGGGATGAAGCGTCAATGATTCCACGTAAAGCTTTATAAATTGTTGATAAAACTTTACAAGATGTTTGTAATAATAATCTACCATTCGGAGGAAAATTATTAATTTTAGGAGGTGATTTTAGACAAATTCTCCCTGTTGTTAAAAATGGTTGTAGAAGCACAATAATTCAAGAAACAATA
The DNA here is from genome assembly GCA_036365515.1 of Torymus aiolomorphi. Classification (NCBI taxonomy): domain Eukaryota; kingdom Metazoa; phylum Arthropoda; class Insecta; order Hymenoptera; family Torymidae; genus Torymus; species Torymus aiolomorphi. The sequence continues at coordinate 50,264,010 of CM070875.1, read as the reverse complement.
AAATATTCAAATCTTTGGTCATTATTTAATATAATGTATTTGAAAACAAATATCCGTTCAAAAGATATCATGTTTGCTTTATTTTTATTAGATATTGGAGAAGGTAAATTTAATTCATTTGTTATACCCTGTGACGGAGCGCCTCCGTCACTATTTGAATTACGCGTCCCGGAGGGGAGTAATACCGCGAGCGAGCACGAGTAAGGGTGGCACTGCAAGCGCGGGTACTGCCGGGCGTAGGTTACCGGCATGACCGCGGGTACAGCCGGGTCACGCCGGAGAGGCCACAGGAACTTCTGGGCCTCTATCCCCGATCGACGCGACCGCGGGTACTGCCGGGTCGTGATCGAGGAGGCCGCAAGTACCGCTGGGCCTCCACCCACCGAACAGCCGCGGGTATGGCCGGGCTGTTACTCCCCCCCTAACCCACGGGACCTGTCGGGGTTACTCGCGTTGCGAAAGTCGGGCATGTCGGCCCGAAATTAGGTTAAGCCGCGATTAGATGTATTAACATGATCGATTATTATTATTAATATTATAATTTGTATTTGCGTATAATTATAAGTGCTTTGCGAGTTATAAGTTGCTAATGCACCGGGTTATCGTTTATTGTTTCAGAGCCAAGGGTCACCGTAGAATCACGACTGCATTGTATAGCAGTATATATATATATATATATATATATATATATATATATATATATATATATATATATAAATATCATTGTACGGTATTTTGAGGATTTCATAAAGAATTTGTACAATAGTGGTGACACAAATATAAACATTGTTATAAACAACCAATAAACAAGCGCGTGACTAAAGAAATAATGACCCTAAGGTTATTGACTAACACCACGACGCCTGCGGCGCCCGCTTTTACGGAAAAATATCACGGAATTTCCGAAATCGATGTATTAACACACTATTGTGGAAACCGCTGAAAAATCCTCAAAATGCCTCTCGAGTGCTTTGGACTTTTGAGGAGACTCCTCAAAATGCCTACAAAATCCTCAAAATTCGGTATATATGACCTATATAATCCTCAAAATGCGTCCTAGATATGAATATATATATATATATATATATATATATATATATATATATATATATATATATATATATATATATATATATATATATATATATATATATATATATATATATATATATATATATATATATATATATATATATATATATATATATATATATATATATATATATATATATCTGTTCTTCTCTTTTTTTTTAGTTAATAATAAATATATTCATTTATTCTACTTTTGTTCTATTCAATAAACCCTTCCATCTCCCAACTGACCCTGGTCTTACTCTAGAGCATCCGGTGGAAGATGCACACCTGTCACATGGCGCCCGAACAGTCGGATTTTCGTACCAACTCATTAGTCGCAGGCAAACGTTTTAAGGGTACGAGAGTACTATAAATAAATTTTAACCTATCCTACCGTACCGAGTGTTGGTCGTACAGCTTAAAGCGCCGCGTCTACACTGAGACATAAACACATGTAAGCGAATGATGACTAAAGTTTCATGGATTTATAACTTGTCAAAGGCAAACCTCATTCTCCATGCCAGGGGTGGGAAATTAACGAGGAAGGCACAGTGGAGAGGCTAAGGCAAAGGCTGGTAACCTACGCAAGGGAAAACCCAGAAGCTGTTAGAGGGAAACCAGAACACCCAGACGGTTACGACGAGGAAGAAGACAAATTCCGAGACTGCCAACTCATTGATGATAATACGACACAAGAACAACAGACAAGGATGAACGTCACCATGACCGAGCAAACAAGGGCTACCGACCAAATGAGGAAGTGGGGACTCCATTTCGACGGCAGAGACGCCTATAGTTTCCTTGAACGTCTGGAGGAACTGCAAACGGCGTACGGGTTCTCTGACAACCAAATATTCCGGTTTCGCCGAACTTCTCCGCAACGACGCAGAACTGTGGTACTGAAACACAGTAGAAACCGTTACTAACATTAGGGACTTGAAGAAGAGCCTCCGAGACTATTACATACAGCCAGGCGAGCTGCGCCATCTGGACAGGCTAATTCTGGAACGCCGTCAAACAGGAAACGAGCCAATCAGAGCGTTTGTAACAGATCTCTGCACGCTAATGCGCCGCCACGGAGGATATAACCACGAGAAGCAGCTAGATATGCTCTATTATAATGCCAAACCCGAATATCGACTGTACCTCAAACGTAAGGAGATCACCTCCATAAACGAACTCATACAGATGGGCCAGGAACTAGATGAGACACAGCGTCTTGTGGCAAAAAGGAACAACTGTCACCCAGTAGCGCCACCTTCAGGAGGAATCATGTCTGCCACGGCGTATGACAGACAGACGTGCTGTTGGCGATGTAAGCAGCGCGGTCACAATCGATTCAACTGCAAGAATGAGTCAAAGAAGTTCTGCTCGCGATGTGGGGAGGACGACGTATTATCTCGAGACTGCAAATTTACGAGGCAGGGTAACGGCAACAGGGCCGGACCGAACAACAACAGGACCCGGCCCCAGACACAATCGAAAACCGATACTTCACCACAGTCAAAGTAGGCGAATTCATGGCAAAAGGACTGATCGACCCCGGAGCTGCTACATCATTTGTCAACACCGAGATGGCGTAACGAGGCATCGATATAGGATGGCAAGAAGCAAACGAAGAATGGGCGGCAGGGTTAGCGGACGGTAGCGAAACACAGATAACAACCTGCGTTACCGGCAGAGTAGAGATCGACAAAAGCGAGATTATACATAAATTTCTCGTAATGGATACCCTAGGACATCATATGCTCCTAGGGATGGATATACTACAGAAGCTAAATATTCGACTCTACCTAAATGGTAAACTGATGAGCCCAAAATCCGCTACCGGTAACCACCCTACCTGCACAATATTGCCACCTATAGGCCTCCAAGAACTAACAACAGAACAAAAAGATAAGCTTAACAAACTTATCGACAGGGCGAAAAAGCGGTTCGAAGCAGTGACAGGTGTAACTCCGATCACGAAACATGAGATACGACTGCAGAACCAGAATCCAATAAAAATTCGTTACCGGCCGAGGAACCCAGCCATGCAGAAAATTATCAACGCCGAGGTAGAAAAGATGCTGGAAGAAGGGGTAATCCAACCCTCCAACAGCCCGTGGAGCGCACCAATCGTCATCACAAAGAAGAAAAACGGTAAATACCGATTTTGTATCAATTTCAGACGATTGAACAAGATATCAAAGAAGGACGCATACCCCCTTCCGCAGGTCAACACTACCCTAGATAAGTTAAAAGGGGCCAAGTACATTTCCACAATCGATCTGAAAAACGGGTACTGGCAGGCGGCGCTGACAGAGGAGAGCCGCGCACTTACAGCATTCACTGTGGCGGGAAAAGGCTTATTCGAGTTCACAGTCATGCCATTTGGTCTTCACGCTGCTCCAGCAACATTCCAGAGGCTATTAGACCACATTGTGACACCAGAGATGGCACCACACGTTTTTGCCTACCTCAACGATATTGTGATTGTGGCAGACACATACGAACAGCACATGGAGATCCTCGCCAACGTCTTCGAGCGCTTACACGAAGCTAAGCTGCATCCAAACTGGGAGAAATTTCATTTCGCATGCAAGCGCCTACGATAGCTTGGGCACATCGTCGATGAGAACGGATTACAAACGAACCCATATAAAGTTAGAGCCGTCACGGAACTAGAGGAGCCACAGGATGCTAAGCAACTGCGACGTTTTCTAGGATTTGTGTCATGGTACAGACGGTTCATAAAAGACACTGCCAGGATAGTCTCTCCGCTCAATAGACTACTAACAAAAAAAAGCAAATGGGAGTGGGGTAAGGCACAGCAAATAGTGTTTAACCAACTTAAGGCGAGCCTAACACAGACGCCGGTGCTAGCATGCCCTGATTGGTCAAAACCATTCACGCTACAGATGGACGCAAGTCGCGAGGGCCTTGGAGCTGTACTTACGCAAGGAGAGGGGGACAACGAGCGAGAATCGCCTATGCTAGCCGATCTCTAAACAAGGCAGAACGCAACTACTCCGCTACAGAGTTAGAATGTTTGGCGGTAAAGTGGGGAGTCTGGAAGATGCGCGATTATCTGGAAGGATACAATTTTACCATCCTGACCGACCATCAGTCCCTCAAATGGTTGGACGGAATTGAAAATCCAGCCGGCCGCCTGGCGAGATTGGCCATGGAGCTCAGTCAGTGGGACTATAAAATCCAATATCGCCGAGGAACCGATAACACGGTCGCAGACGCCCCCTCTCGACAACCCCTATCAACGTACGAGATAACAACCACGAAGTGCGACTGGTATAAACGCACCCTGCAGGAAGTCGGGAAAAACCCTACCAGCCACCCGGAGTTCTGTATACGAGACGGAAAATTATACCGACATGTACTACACTCGCAGGATTTCAACGATACCGACACGTCCGAAGAATGGAAACTGTGTATACCGACCGAGCAACGAGAAAAAGTTCTCGCCGAAACACACAGTGCACCGAATGCAGGCCACCTGGGGACAGCTAAAACCCTTGCACGACTATCACGCTTCTACTACTGGCCAAAAATGCAAAGTGACGCGACGAAATACGTAAGAAACTGCAACAGCTGTCAACGCTTTAAGGTGCAGCAAAAGCAACCGACTGGGATGATGCACGCGACAAACGTGACGCAGCCATGGAAGATGGTGTCGACAGACCTGATTGGGCCGTTCCCCAGGTCAAAGGCAGGAAACGTCTACCTACTCGAGTCACAGGATCGATTTTCAAAATGGGTAGAGTTACGAGCACTGCGAAAGGCAACAGCGCAAGCCATCTGTCAGGCGTTGAAAGAAATATGCCTTCGCCACAGCTGCCCCCGTAGCATCGTAAGTGACGACGGTCGGCAGTTCATAAGTAAAGAATTTAAGCAGCTACTTAAAGAACTGCACATAGAACACCGATGCACGCCCCCATATATGCTGCAATGCAATCCAGTAGAACGCACGAATAGAGTCATAAAGACGCCAGTACATCGATCGATTGCAGACGTCGTGGGATAAATACATACAAGAAATAGCATTCACCTACAATACAGCGCCGAGCGAGTCGACCGGATTCTCGCCAGCCTATCTCAACTACGGGAGAGAGCTCACCCCGCCAGGCAGCCTGAGCCAAGAAGCGGGGCAGCGTTCCAGCATTGGACTGGACGCACGGATAAGGCGCCTTCAAGACGCACACGAGCTCGCACGTATCATCTTCGCCAAAAGTTTTCACAAACAGCAACGACACTATAATCTTCGTAGGAGAGCATGGCAACCAATGGTCGGTACAGCAGTGTTACGAAGAATACACACACTATCGAATAAGGCGAATAAGTATAACGCAAAGTTAGATAACACGTACGACGGGCCGTACACAGTACACCGCAGAGTATCGCCTGTTATATACGACCTTAAAAACAAAAGCGGAAAGATTATCAAACACATACACGTGCATGACCTAAAGGAATACAAACGTGTAGAGGCCAAATCGTAAACCCAAGCGAAAAACCAAGGATACCAGGAAAAATTCCTTGGTAGTCGAGTCGCTAGGATTCGGGGAAGTGTTTGCGCCGTCGTATCTACGCAAGAAAGCATGGGTTTCCAGTTAGCCTATATAAGGGCTAGGCCACGGCGAAAAAGGCTCAGTCCAGTTCAAGATGGAAATCAGCACGGATGAAATCTCGCTCGAGGGTTTTGATATGCTGGAGGACGCTCCAGTAGCCAGCGCAACACCCATCGCCAACACAACGGACCCAGACCAACCACTGACACCGAAAGGGGCCCGCCACCAGCCGTCGCCAAGACACTGCTGCCAGCACCAGCCAACACCGAGCAGATGCCAGCAGCCAGTCCCAACGCCGGAGAGGACGACGCGCTCCTTGCAGTGGAGAACCTGCTAAAGGAGATGGGGGAAGGTACGGAGTCAGAGTATGATCCGGGAGTATCAACCAACAACACTCCGACATACGTACCGACCCCCATAAAAATACTCCAGAGGACTTTGGCATGCGCAGTTATGCCGCGGCACGTGCCAACGCAGCCGAAGCTCGTCAATCCGGCACGCAGACCACCACAGGCGGAACTGTCAGCTAAGTCACGCCGGGATGATGAGACACCGTGGAAGCCGTTACCCCTCCCCCCCTTCCCCACGACCAAGGGCCCGGCCAACGAGAGGAAGGGAGTGAAGGTAATAGAGGCGTTGGCTAAGAAACCGCGACGAGGTGGAAAAAAGACAGACAGGCAGCAGCAGAAGCAGCCCAAAATAATGCCGGAGCAACGACGAGCACCGGAGCCACGGACAACCCCCACCTCAGCAGCGCGTGTGGCAGCCGTGGAGGTATGGAGAACACCAATCCGCACTCCTCCAACATCAAGCGCCGTCACCCCCACCACACCAATATCACCGAGGAAGAGAACGGCATACCTCCCGTCCCCGCAGCCAGACTTCAACATCGAGGGGAAGTGCAACATTAATGTGCTGCCAAAGGTGAAGGTGCAGCTTCCCCAGGGACCGGAGGTATACGTCCCGGTGGGGGTGAAGCGATACCGAGTGCGGATGGATGGAAAAAGGTGGGCACTGCGGCTGAACCCGGAGACAGGCGAGGTGTGGAAGGCCACGGAACCACCGTAAGTCGCGACTTTAATATGATTAATTTTATTGCGAAAGAGCGAGCCGACGTCTCGCTCTCTGAAGTAGGAGGGGGCGGGATGTGATGGAGCGCCTCCGTCACTATTTGAATTGCGCGCCCCGGCGGGGAGTAATACCGCGAGCGAGCACGAGTAAGGGTGGCACTGCAAGCGCGCGCAGCCCCACCCGTACAACCGCGCCGCCGACACCGCTGGCGACGCATGCGTACTCTACGCGCACCGGGTATAAAGAGAGCTCCGACGGCCGGAGCAAGGCAGTTCGCTTGAGGCAGCGGCGAGGTACTTCTCCCGCTTCTTCAGCTCCGAGCTCGCGCTGCCAGCAGGTACTTCTGTGGCAGTGTGAGCTCCAGGCGACGAGCATTCTCCCTACGCCGCACAGTGTTCTATTTTGAAAAAAATGGACAAAATGAAATATCTCGCCAACGGATATCGATAGCCGGATGAATCCAACTGCATTTTAAAGTTGAAGTAATATACAATAAAGGAAAAATAGTCCAGTACTGATCATTTGACCCTGTGACCTTGGAAATGAAAAATGAAAGTCGAATAAATAACGTATTTTCGGCTTTTTCATTGTAGACTTTCTGGCTATCAATATTTCGATCAAAAAAATATGTACTCCTGTAGTGTTTGATGCAAGGAATCTGAATTTGATGTCAGAATTGTCCTATCGCACACCAATTTGTTTTTAAAGCTGAAAACTCCATAATTGTATTTATGTACCCATGTATTTTGATTCGCTGAATCCGAATTTGAAGTCGAAATTACTCAATAATGCTCCATTTTTTCAGGGTGAATTTTTCGTATTTTTTATGGAGTTCTCAGATTTAAAAACAAATTGGTGTGCGATAGGACAATTCTGACATCAAATTCGGATTCCTTGCATAAAACACAACAGGAGTACATATTTTTTTGATCGAAAAAATTGATAGCCAGAAAGTCTACAATGAAAAAGCTGAAAATACGTTATTTATTCGACTTTCATTTTTCATTTCCAAGGTCACAGGGTCAAATGATCAGTACTGGACTATTTTTCCTTTATTGTATATTACTTCAACTTTAAAATGCAGTTGGATTCATCCGGCTATCGATATCCGTTCGCGAGATATTTCATTTTGTCCATTTTTTTTCAAAATAGAACACTGTGCGCCGCAGGTACTGCCGGGCGTAGGTTAACGGCACGACCGCGGGTACCGCCGGGTTACGCCGGAGAGGCCACAGGAACTTCTGGGCCTCTATCCCCGATCGACGCGACCGCGGGTACTGCCGGGTCGTGATCGAGGAGGCCGCAGGTACCGCTGGGCCTCTACCCACCAAACAGCCGCGCGTACGACCGGGTTGTTACTCTCCTCCTAACCCACGGGAACTGCCGGGGTTACTCGCGTCGCGAAAGCCGGTCATGTCGGCCCGAAATTAGGTTAAGTAGCGATTAGATTTATTAACATGATCGATTATTATTATTAATATTATAATTTGTATTTGCGTATAATTATAAGTGCTTTGCGAGTGATGAGTTCCTATGCACCGGGTTATCGTTTATTGTTTCAGAGCCAAGAGTCACCGTAGATTCACGACTACATTGTATAGCTATATATATATATGTTCTTCTTTTTTTTTAGTTAATAATAAATATATTCATTTATTCTACTTATGTTCTATTCAATAAACCCTTCCATCTCCCAACTGACCCTGGTCTTACTCTAGAGCCTCGGCGGGAGATGCACACCCGTCACAACCTGATAGTTTTAAAACAAACGATGTTTGTTTTAAAATATATGAAAATATAAATTGTATTATATCAATAAATAGAGTTATATTAACATCACATAATGAAGATGCAAATCTTTTAAATAATAAAATTAAAAAAAAAATAAATACTGAAGAAAATACGTATTATAGTTTAGATTATGCTACTCATAAAGATGTAGATTTATCTGATGATAACATCCATATTAATTACCGGATTGAAACTTTAAACAATATACGTGAAGGACTACCATCACATAAATTAAAACTTAAAATAAATACTATTGTAATGTTAATAAGAAATTTAAGTATTAACGATGGATTATGTAATGGAACACGATTAAAAATTACTAAATTATTTAAATACAACATAGAAGCAGAAATAATAACAAGTGTAAACTCTGGAAACATAGTTTTTATTCCTCAAATTACATTAAACACTGGCAATTCTTCATCATTACTATTTATTTTATATAGAAAATAATTTTCTTTAATATTAGCGTTTACTATCACTATTAATAAATCACAAGGTCAAAGTTTTGACAGTGTTGGAATATATATTAGAAGACCATTATTTTCTCATGGTCAATTATATGTAGCATTATCAAGATGTAAAAACCCAGATAAAATTTTTATTGAAAATAATTCAGAAAATAAAGAAGAAATTATAAATATCGTTTGGAAAGAAATTTAAGATAATTAATTTTCAAATATTTTTCTTTTTAGAATATGTCGACTACACAGAACGAAAGTAAATTATAAAAAACAACAACATATTTATTCGTTATTCAATAATAATAATAAATACATAATAAATTATTGTTTTTAGACTATTTAGAATATGAACAAAATTATATGGAATACATGATTAATTTAGAATCAGATAAAATTATTGAAAAAGATAAATTAAAAAAACTAAATCATCAGTAAAAAAAAAAATAAGAAAACAACAGAACAATAAAAATACAAAACTCAAAATTGGAAAACTTAAAGTTGACAAAATTTTAGAAGAATTTAAAAATCTTTCTTTACAATAATTGAATTTTGTTTTTTAGGTAAATTTTTATATAATTATTAATTAATTAATTTTTTGAATTAATTTTTAGTTAATTAAAACAACAATATTTTTTTTTTCATTTAGGACAATGGAATATACAAATAACGTTGGAAAATTTTAAATAGCATATCAGAAAATATTAAATATAAAAAAAAAAAGAAAATTAAAAAACAATTCAAAAATCGAATAAAACATTTCGAAGAATTTAACTTATTATCAGGTACTTCAAATCATTTAATTATTAAATTCAATTTTACAAAATATATATTCTATTATAAAAAAATATACTTTTATTGTAACAATTTTAATGTTTTCTGAAATTTTATAGTGACAAAGACAGTGGATTAGACATACTGGGGATACTACTTAAAAATAAAACGCATCTTTCTATTTACCTTCAAGGTGATGTGGAAAAAATAGAATAAAATATATCTTAATATATAATTAATGTAATTTTCTTAATAATTTACTCTTTTATTTGAGAAATTAAGAATTCAAAACTACTCTTAAGCGTTACATCTATAAATATTACCCTATTAATAAAACATATGAAAAATGTAAATTATTAATTTCATATAATATATGAAATATACATAAAATATATTTTTATATATAATTAATGTAATTTTTTCAATAATTTACTCTTTTATTTCAGAAATTAAGAATTCAAAATTACTGTTATACGTTACACCTGTATATACTACCTTATTAATGAAATATATGAAAAATACATGAAAAAAATAAACTTTTAAGTGATCATTTAAATGAGGGGGGTCTGAGGGGGGTCTGAGGGGGACACGAGGGGGGTCTGAGGGGGGGCGAGGGGGCAGAAAATATTAAATATAAAAAAAAAATTAAAAAAAATTAAAAAACAATTTAAAAATTGAATAAAACATTTCGAAGAATTTAACTTATTATCAGGTAATTCAAATCATTTAATTATTAAATTTAATTTTACAAAATATATATTATATTATAAAAAAATATACTTTTATTGTAACAATTTTAATGTTTTCTGAAATTTTATAGTAACGAAGACAGTGGATTAGGCCTACTGGGGATACCACTTAAAAATAAAACGCATCTTTCTATTTACCTCCAAGGTGATGTGGAATAATAGAATAAAATATATAATTTTCAATATATTTTCTTAATATATAATTAATGTAGTTTTCTCAATAATCCATCCTTTCGTTTCAGAAATTAAGAATTAAGAACGACTCTTAAGTGTTACATTTGTATTAACTATCATCCATAAAAAATATGAAAAATCTCAAAAATCTATTCTTTCGTTTCAGAAATTAAGAATTAAGAACTACTCTTAAGTGTTACATTTGTATAAACTATCATCCATACAAAATATGAAAAATACCATATTAATACAAGATATGAAAAATATCTACGTTGAAAATAAATAAATTATTTACTTGTCAAAATTGGGGGGTTGACGAGCGGAACGAGTAGGATGGGGGGTACCCCCCTAATATATATATATATATATATATATATATATAATGTTATTATCCAGGACCTCTTAGGGTTTTCTGCAATAAAAGTGGGTAAGGGCGGCGCTTCGCGCCGCTATTGTGTACAATAAAACATCCCTCAGAGTATTGACTAACACCACGACGCCTGCGGCGCCCCCTTTCAGTTCCGCAGTATTTTACGTTGATTTCGGAAAAAAATTACGGAAAAAAAGGTTGTGAAAGTAACCTTAAAGGTCCCCGAAACTACAGGTCAAGTCCTGGAAACTAACGTTAGACATAGACAGTTTCCAGGACCTGTCCCTGAAACTAACAAATATCCTGGAAACTAACGTTACACATAATGAATGTCCTGGATACTAACGTTAAACAGAAATATGAGTATATATTACCATATATTGTCAGATATAACGATATATAAATGCGTGATGTAGCATCGAAAATTGCTCATATGTATGATAATATATAGTTACACATGACAATATATGACAATATATTACCGTATATTAGTAAACATGACCATATATATTTATATAAGGGCAAATTCAACATATAACCATATATGGTCATATATAATTTTAAATTTCCAGAAGCTTTATTTCTGGGATGGTATAATATATATGAGCGTTATTTCTGGGACGCACCTCTGATTTCTGGGACGTCTCAGATTTACATCTGGTATATAAGCGTTATTTCTGGGACGTACCCGGGTAAAAAAACTTATATATAATCATACATAACTATATATAAACCCTCATATATAATTATATATAGAATTTGACCTTATATAATTGTATATGAATATGTATAATTATGTATAATCATGTATGCTAATATATGTTTATACATGGTCATATATAACTATATATAGACAACTTCCAGTCAATTTCATATACTATTAAATTTAATAATATATAGTTATATATAATAATACTTCCAACTTGTAACGGTTTTAATTAGAAATCGAAAAATTAACAGACATTTCCGTTGCTTGTACATAATACAGTACACATAATATAATACAATAAAATACATAATATAATAAAATAATAGTAATACAATAAAATAATACAATATATAAGTATAGCACAATAAAATAATAGTACATAATATAATACAATGAAATAATAGTACACTATCACTACAATCCCACTCTGATTCCTGCGGTTGTTCGATGAGGCTAGTTCACGATATCTATTTACGGAACCGTTGCCGCGTGGTGAGGATTCTGACGTGCAGTGCGTTGATTAACGGTTGGTGCATCATCGCTGCGATCTCATGGATCCCTACTGCAGAACACCTGGATCTTTGTCACCGTGAAGTCCTATAGTGATTCTACTACCGACGCTGCGTGATCATCTCCATGCAACACCTCCTAATCACTTACAAATACCGTTCTACACCGTCACGCATGAGCTCACAACTTCGATCTCGTGTATTTTCCACGTGATCGTTGTTGAATCGACCGGAGCTCAAGCGCGACTGCCTGTTATCTGAGTGAGCGCATGCGGCCCGCGAGTCGCATGCTCTCGTCACTCGCCCCCTCCGCCACACCGGTGCACCACGCCGCTCAGACGCTTTCGGGCTACTACGTGACTCGAGCGCTTTTTCCGCTCTCTACAGCGCAACTACCGTGATCTTTAGGAATTTCTGACCACTGCTTATGTTTTCGTTATGTTCGCAACGTCAACACTCGCTTAGCTTACACGCGAATACGGTTTTATTTATTTAAATTTATTCATTTTTATTCAATAACGAGTGTGAAGGTAAATATAAGGAGGTAAATAGAAAGATGCGTTTTATTTTTAAGTGGTATCCCCAGTAAGCCTAATCCATAATGAATTGTATCCAAGATTTAAATCTTTAAGAATGTCGACGAAAATTGTTACTCAGAGGTTTTCGGGGTCATAAAAAGGATGCAACCACAGATATGTGAAGCTTACGAAGAAGTTGACGATCTCAAACATAATAAGATGGTAGATATTTGAGTCCCATGGAAGCAGCATGGAGATTACAAGAATTTCCTTTATGTGGTAGAAGTCACACCGTAATACGTTTAGCAATTCACATCGAAAATAAACAAAATATAATTTTTGAAAAAATAAAGAGGAAAAAGATTTAGATAACTGGAAAACTACATTAACTTCGTGGTTTCAATTAAATAAAAAAGATAAAAATGCAAAAAATATTAAATACGTTAATATACCAAAATATTATAATTTTAAGAATAAAACTTGGATAAAACGTCAATGAGAACTAAAACATGTTGCTATAGGACGTTTAAATCTAGTATCTCCAAGAGATATTGAAAGATTTCATTTAAAATTAATTTTAAATCGTTTTGAAGGCGCAACACCTTTTGAAGAATTACGTACATTTGAAAATAAAACATACAATACTTACAAAGAAAGAGCAATACAAATGGGTCTAATCGAAGATGATTTACTGTTCACGATTCATTTGAAATCGAAATTGTAACGCGATAGAATATTCTGTTCACATGACACACCGACTATTTACATACTCATACATACACTTTTACACTCGTACACCAGCTACTCTATACACTGCGCGATCGAGTCTATTAATAGCTCTACTCAAATCCCCACTCTCGCGACATACCAGTCGTCGCGGCTGTCGCGGAGCTGTAACCGCGAAGCATTTTCTCCAGTCTCTGATCGGCCGCTAACCAGTACACAGCGTGCACGATCACTCTCGCCAGCACTAATAAAACGCCAGTTTAACCAGAACCATTTCTTTATTTAAACGCAGCCTCCGCTAACCCTTCCCCTCACTATCCTCCGTGTAATTGCACCAGTAGCCCTTTCGTAAGAAACATTGGTCCTTCGAGCCGGATATCGCGCGTGCGCGATCGAGGATAGTGAGTAGAAAGTTCGCGGCCACGCGGCGTCGATCGTATGTATTACTTGAAGACTAATGTGGAAGTAGAAGCTGCTGACTTAATCCAAGATTATAACGTGGAAGGAGACAGTTTCACACGAGCTTGGGCTCTATTCATAGATACCTACGAGAACCTACGGCTGCAAGTAAGATCACATTTAAAGAAATGGCATGCGACGAAGCCGGCCTCCTCAGAATCGGCGGAAGAAATTCGAAGAATTGCGAACGCGACCAACAACCTCATAGAAGGTATGAACAATTTAAAGCGCACACCAATTTGCGACGACATATTGGTCTTTCTCACAGTCGAAAGAATCGATGCTCAAACGAAGAGAGCGTGGGAGTCATCGTTAGGCACTACAAAAGACCCAGCTACCTACGATAGTCTTCGCACGTTCCTGAGCGGACGAATAATTATGCTCGCGGTTACGAATCCATCGAAGAGCGGAAAGGACTCGCAGTCGTCCAACGGCTTGTCCTATAGCCGAGATCAATGAAAGCCTTCGAACTCCTTTCGTGCTCACCATACCGTAACAACGACCCTTCATGCCCGTTGTGTCAAGGTCAACACCACATACACGGATGTGTCACCTTCAAGACAAAGTCTGTACCCGAGCGTATAGCATTCGTAAAGGCAAAGTCGTTGTCCGAAAATTGCCTTGGCTCACACAACACCAGTACATGTAAGTCAACTAAGAATTGCTTTGTGTGTAGTGGTAGGCACAATACCACTCTTCATCGCGATGCTACCTCCAGCGTAAGTACGAATCTCGCTACAACGACCGGCCCACCTTCAGTGACCTTCTCACGACAATCACAGCCGTTTCATGTGTTCGTGAGTGATGAGACTTCGTTCGCGCCTGCGTTGCTACCCACAGCGCTTGTTGACGTTCTAGCACCGGACGGCACGAAGCACCGTGTACGCGCATTGATCGACCAGGGAGTGCAATGCTCAATGATAAATAGTGAGGTTGCCAAGAATTTAAAGTTGATAACCAAGCCAGCTTATGTGGCCGTCACTGGAGTTGGTGGCGTAACATCGTCTTATGCGCAGGGTCGCGCAATGTTCAAAATCGCCTCATGCCACAACCCTGAAGTCAGGATTGATGTTGACGCTCTCAACCTTTCTCGTGTCACCAATTACGTCCCATCTCATCGGCGTTTCGGGGCAGAATGGAATCATCTGGAGGGCCTTCTATTCGCCGACGAGTACACTGATGAATCCAAAAAAATCGATCTGATTCTTGGTTCAGACATCTACGCAAGAATCCTACTCGGCGACATTCGCAAATCTGCAGACCACAATGCGATGGGGCCAATCGCCCAGAATACTTCGCTAGGATGGATTGTATCCGGACCAACGGGAAATCATCTCTTCCACAACGTAGCTACTACATCAACGAACCATGCCTACGTTTCAAGATCAGATCATCCAGCGACATTCATAGTAAAAGACTCTAATTATTTAAGTTGTGATGTAAATTGCTTTCCTTACTTCTGTAATTCCAACTATGTAAAAACGGATGTATTAATGTCTCTTCAAGACATTAAGGTGGGCAGAATGTTCACGATTCATTTGAAATCGAAATTGTAACGCGATAGAATATTCTGTTCACACGACACACCGACTATTTACATACTCACACATACACTTTTACACTCATACCCAGCTACACTATACACAGCGCGAGTCAGTCTATTAATAGCTCTGCTCAAATCCCCACTCTCGCGACATACCAGTCGTCGCGGCTCTCGCGGAGCTGCAACCGCGAAGCATTTTCTCCAGTCTCTGATCGGCCGCTAGCCAGTACACAGTGTGCACGATCACTCTTGCCAGTACTAATAAAACGCCAGTTTAACCAGAACCATTTCTTTATTTAAACGCCGCCTCCGCTAACCCTTTCCCTCACTATCCTCCGTGTAATTGCACCAGTAGCCCTTTCGTAAGAAACATTTACAGATTGACAAAATTTTTGAAGAAGCTTGTAATATAATGTTACCTGTTCAATTGCGTAAATTTTTTACTTGGTTTTTAACAACAGATAACATTAATGGTAATACTATTTGGACAAAATTTAATAAATATTTTACAGAAGATTTTGACAATAATAAAAATAACCGAGCTCTTCATCATATAAACGAAATTTTAAAAGTTGAAGAAATGTCTTGTAAAGATTTTGGATTACCTGAACCTGATGAAATTTTCGATACAAATAATGAAAATAATAAAGAAAATATTTTATTCTGTAAACAAATGTTTAATAATTACTATAGTCAATTAAACACAGATCAAAAAACAATTTTTACACAAATATTAAATAATGAACATAAAATTAACTTTACTGATGGTCCTGGAGGTTCAGGTAAAACGTTTTTATATAAAACTTTAATTTATTATTTTTTGTCAATAGAACAAAAAATTATATCAATGGCTGGGACTGGTATAGCATCTATACTATTATCAAAAGATATGACCAGTCACAAAACTTTTAGATTACCTTTAGATTTAAACAATATTGAAAGTGCATTTTTAAAATTCGAATCAGATAAAAAAAAATTTCGTGAAGTTTTTGCGATTATTTGGGATGAAGCGTCAATGATTCCACGTAAAGCTTTAGAAATTGTTGATAAAACTTTACAAGATGTTTGTAATAATAATGTACCATTCGGAGGAACATTATTAATTTTAGGAGGTGATTTTAGACAAATTCTCGCTGTTGTTAAAAATGGTTGTAGAAGCACAATAATTCAAGAAATAATAAAATATTCAAATCTTTGGTCATTATTTAATATAATGTATTTGAAAAAAAATATCCGTTCAAAAGATATCATGTTTGCTTCATTTTTATTAGATATTGGAGAAGGTAAATTTAACTCATTTGTTATACCTGATAGTTTTAAAACAAACAATGTTTGTTTTAAAATATATGAAAATATAAATTGTAGTATATCAATAAATAGAGTTATATTAACATCACATAATGAAGATGCAAATATTTTAAATAATAAAATTTTAAAACTATTAAACACTGTAACGGGATGGCTTCTGGGGTAAGAACCCAAAAAGTCACAGGCCAGCGATGCCCTAGAACACGGTGTCGTGGGTGTCAGACTAAAATGACTTGCCCGGGGATCTGCTCCTGGAATCTCGAAAACAACGCGAAGATCGCACGCGAACTTCGCTTTCCAACTAATTGGATCGCTGAGTTAAAAGCGCGCGCTCAAAGAGTAAAGCGCGCGGCCGCTATGCTCAGATATGAAAACGACCAGCGGAGTCGTTTTCCCGTGGAGGTGGCGGTATCCGGGAGAAGGTTAGGTTAAGGTCGATAAATGAAGAATAGCCTCAATTATTTCACAGCACAATAACAAGGTCTATTCTAAATAATCATTTACATAAAAAACGCGTTGCGTTGCGCGCCGACAAGAAGACGGGATCCGCCGCTCGGCGCGGGCGGATCAAGGTATCTATTTTCGCTGGGCCGGTGAACGCACCACCGGCCACTCGCCGCTGCGAGTCGAAAATACACAAATAAATCGCTGCGCGGGAAGTACAAAGAAGCTTACCGGCAGAGGAGTGCACTCCTCTCGTCGCTCCCTCATGAATCCGCTCCTGCGTCAGATCTTATCCTCCGGTCGACTTCGGAGTGTTCAGGCCGAGTCCTAACGTCCAGCGTTCATCTACAGTCGCTTCGGACCCCAGGAGTGGCTCGGATTGCTCACGTGCGCTGCTCTTCGTGGTCGGTACGTGTACGGGCGCTGTTCTGCACCGATGAGGACGTACGATACCGTTTTCTTCGCGGACGATCAAATTAACTCGCGTACGCGCGGTTTCACAGCCCGAGAGAATCTGATTCAGAAATGAATCGAGCGCGACTTTGCAACCGCCAAAGTCGCCCAGCCCCCCCCCCCCCCCGCTCCCCGCGCAGACCGCGAATACATCGTTCGAGCGATGTCAACAAACGCTCGAGATGCGTGAATTCGCAGGAACGAGAGTCAAACGAGTTCGATAGAATACGGAGAACCGAGATTCTTATTTTCTCCGTATTTTATCCTGGAACTCCGTTATACCCCTCTTCCAGACATTGCGTAGCGGGAGAGAAGCAACTCGATACCGAGGCTCTCGTTCAACACGACTTTACGTCAACGGCGGCGTTGACGAGCTGAGCGACAGGCCCGGATACGCGCTGGTTACCTTGCATCAAAGCGGCAACCACTTGATCCACGTCGAGGGATCGTACGCATGCGCACGGTGGGTCACTCTTCACCGTGAGTCCGCTGAACTCCAACGATGGTCGGGACTCGTCATATGACGCTTGACGGACCGGAGGCTGTCGCCTTTCATGGCGCTGAGGCTCCGGTCGACGACCACCTTCGCTCCTCTTCGGAAGGGCGTTTTGGAGGTCGTCTTGTCTTCTTGTCCTCTTCTGGCGCTGTTGCCACTCCAGACAGGCCCAGTGAAGATGCGTCGATGACTGGCACGTCCAACACAATTTTCTGGTTGGACTCGTTGGTGAGGAGTTATATGATCCGAGCGTGTTCCTCGACCTTGATGAGCGGTATTCTCGAGTGGCCAAGTTTGGCTTAGTTGACCGCCGTTTGCGGCGTCGAGAAATTACCGTCGTCCACGGATTCGAACCCACCTCTTAGTTCGAACCGGGTCCGCTCGAGGGTTTCTTGTGTTGGTCTCCTTTGGATGACCTTGGAGGTCGTTGCGTGGCCGATGCATACGCCTCCTTTTTCCCTGTCGAGTTGGACTTTTGCGGGCTTTGGAACGACTTGAGGTTGTCTCTAGTCCCTTGGCCCGATCGAGGTCGCGACTTGGCAGAGCGCTTGTTTGCGCCTGCAACTCGGATCTTATTAAACGCAGCTGAATCATGAAGCGACGACATTTGCACTCGCAGCTGGTGCAGCTCGTCGTGCAGCCATCTCACTTCTTCGCTTAACGTCTAAATTTCTCCTCCTCCAATTTGCGCGTCCGATTACACTTACACTCGCAACGACGCTCAATTTCTGTTTGCGTTGATGCGTCAAAGAGGTGCGAGATAATCGGCGTGCTGTCCGCCAGTTGTGCCGTCACCAGATTGTCGATCTTTCTCTCGCTGTTCCTTGGAAGGCTTGGCTGTTCTTCGTCTTCAGGAGTCTGAGAGACGGTAATGCAGCCGTCCGCCTCCGATATATTCTCCAAGCGGCTTATATCGGACGTTCCGAACAGGGGGAAGCTTGGAGAATCTTCCCTCCCCCAGGCTGTATTTACTCCGTCGTTTTGAGCTTGTGAGTATTCAGCACAGCCGTTCGGTGACTTCAGGTAGTCTGTATATGCCAAGCGACGTGGAGTATCAAGCTTCGCGAATAGGGAAAGCTTGGTGGATCTCCCATCCCCCAGGCTGTGCTTACTCCAACGTCGATTTCGTGGATGGACGCTGAAATTGCTGGCGATGGTAAAGTTGCGGCACAGCTATCCGAAATCCATGAGCGGTCTGCATTCCCCGAGCGACTGGCGTTCTTGGATCCTTCGGACTGGGAGGAGATCGGGGAATCTCCCCTCCCCCAGGCTGTGCTGCACTTTAGTTGCATCTGGACCTCATCCGGTCCTCCCGCTGGAGTTAAAGGGCTCCATAGTAACGTGAGAGCCTCGTTTCTTACGCCGGGAGGACTGCCTGCTCTTTGATCCATGATCTGCAATACATGTGTGTTCATGGATCTCAGCAAGTTGTTGTCGACTGCTTTGTTCGACGTCAATTGCTGAAACAGGCTGTGGGTCGAGGGATCTGCGTTGTAGTTCGCCCCTGGAGCTCTACTTGCGTTGAGGACCATTCCGTTGACCTACTTATTCCTCAATTCGAGTCTTCTTGTGAACTGCTCAATTGCACTTCCACTTATTTCTTATGTGAAGTGGGCCGGGTTGTAATTTCCCATCAGCCATTGAGTGATTTGCCTAGAATCCCCCTCGATACATCCAGTGCTTCTTAAATCTAGAGCTATGTTTGCTTCTATTACAGCTTGGAAGCTCATCTAGATTTTTGCGACACTGCTCCATCGATTTGGCTAGTCCTTCTGAGGTCGATGATTCCATCTTCTGAAACTAGATCGATTATACAAAAATTTGACGACGAATTGTGTGTGTGCGCAACTAACTGCTGAGATTCTCTCTCGAATTGGCCGTCTGTTACGCAAATTACAATGTTAGAATCCTAACTACCACGTACAATTGTCCCAAGCCGCTCGAGAACGACATATCTCGACGCACCTAGCTAGGGAGAGAGCGTGGCAATTCCAAAAAAAAATTTTTGGCGGAGATACCGAATTGACTAAATCCCGCAATAAAAAAAAAGGAATGTAAGTGTTGTTACTTTCGACCGGCTGCACGCACAGGCACGGTCACTCTATTCCAAAAAAAATCGCGTGAAAATCGCTTAAAATCTCGCTTCAAAAAAAAAAGAATTTAATTTCGCCACATATGACGACGAAAACAACTACAATCGTCGTTTAAATGCTCTCGCCCTGGCTGATAATACTGAAGAAAATACGTATTATAGTTTAGATTATGCTATTCATAAAGATGTAGATTTATCTGATGATAAGATCCATATTAATTACCCGATTGAAACTTTAAATAATATACGTGAAGGACTACCACCATATAAATTAAAACTTAAAATAAATACTATTGTAATGTTAAAAAGAAATTTAAGTATTAACGATGGATTATGTAATGGAACACGATTAAAAATTACTAAATTATTTAAATACAACATAGAAGCAGAAATAATAACAGGTGAAAACTGTGGAAACATAGTTTTTATTCCTCGAATTACATTAAACACTGGCAATTCTTCATCATTACCATTTATATTATATAGAAAATAATTTCCTTTAATATTAGCGTTTACTATGACTATTAATAAATCACAAGGTCAAAGTTTTGATAATGTGGAATATATATTAGAAGACCATTATTTTCTCATGGTCAATTATATGTAGCATTATCAAGATGTAAAAATCCAGATAAAATTTTTATTGAAAATAATTCAGAAAATAAAGAAGAAATTATAAATATCGTTTGGAAAGAAATTTTAGATAATTAATTTTGAAATATTTTTCTTTTTAGAATATGTCAACTACACAGAACGAAAGTAAATTATAAAAAACAACAATATATTTATTCGTTATTCAATAATAATAATAAATACATAATAAATTATTAGTTTTAGACTATTTAGAATATGAACAAAATTATATGGAATACATAATTAATTTAGAATCAGATAAAATTATTGAAAAAGATAAATTAAAAAAACTAAATCATCAGTAAAAAAAAAAAAAGAAAACAGAACAATAAAAATAAAAAACTCAAAATTGGAAAACAAAGTTGACAAAATTTTAGAAGAATTTAAAAATCTTTCTTTACAATAATTGAATTTTGTTTTTTAAGTAAATTTTTATATAATTATTTATTAATTAATTTTTTGAATTAATTTTTAGTTAATTAAAACAACAATATTTTTTCTTTCATTTAGGACAATGGAATATACAAATAACGTTGGAAAATTTTAAATAGCATATCAGAAAATATTAAATATAGAAAAAAAAAAAATAAAAAAACAATTCTAAAATTGAATAAAACATTTCGAAGAATTTAACTTATTATCAGGTAATTCAAATCACTTAATTATTAAATTTAATTTTACAAAATATATATTATATTATAAAAAAATATACTTTTATTGTAACAATTTTAATGTTTTCTGAAATTTTATAGTGACAAAGACAATGGATTAGGCCTACTGGGGATACCACTTAAAAATAAAACGCGTCTTTCTATTTACCTCCAAGGTGAAGTGGAAAAAATAGAATAAAATATATCTTAATATATAATTAATGTAATTTTCTTAATAATTTACTCTTTTATTTCAGAAATTAAAAATTCAAAACTACTCTTAAGCGTTACATCTATAAATATTACCCTATTAATAAAACATATGAAAAATATAAATTATTAATTTTATATAATATATGAAATATACATAAAATATATTTTTATATATAATTAATGTAATTTTCTCAATAATTTTCTCTTTTATTTCAGAAATTAAGAATTCAAAATTACTCTTAAACGTTACATCTGTATATACTACCTTATTAATAAAACATATGAAAAATACATGAAAAAACTAAACTTTTAAGTGAACATTTAAATGAGGAGGGCCTGAGGGGGGTCACGATGGCGGTCTTGGGGGCGGGGGGGCGAGGGGGGCAGAAAATATTAAATATAAAAAAAAAAATAAGAAATAAAAAAACAATTCAATAATTGAATAAAACATTTCGGAGAATTTAACTTATTATCAGGTAATTCAAATCATTTAATTATTAAATTTAATTTTACAAAATATATATTATATTATAAAAAAATGTACTTTTATTGTAACAATTTTAATGTTTTCTGAAATTTTATATAGTGACAAAGACAGTAGATTAGGCCTACTGGGGATACCACTTAAAAATAAAACGCATCTTTCTATTTACCTCCAAGGTGATGTGGAAAAAATAGAATAAAATATATAATTTTCAATATGTTTTCTTAATATATAATTAATGTAGTTTTCTCAATAATCCATTCTTTCGTTTCAGAAATTAGGAATTAAGAACGACTCTTAAGTGTTACATTTGTATTAACTATCATCCATAAAAAATATGAAAAATCTCAATAATCTATTCTTTCGTTTCAGAAATTAAGAATTAAGAACTACTCTTAACTGTTACATTTGTATAAACTATCATCCATACAAAATATGAAAAATACCATATTAATACAACATATGAAAAATATCTACGTTGAAAATAAATAAATTATTTACTTGTCAAAATTGGGGGCTTGACGAGCAGAGCGAGTAGAGGGGGTACCCCCGTAGTATATATATATATATATATATATATATATATATATATAAGTATATGTGGTCATACATGATCAAATATAATGATTTTATTTATACATATATGATCATATATGCTTATATATACTTATACAAGGTCAAAATCAATATATAACCATATATGATAAATTATATATAATTATATATAATTTATACTTAAATCATATATAATTATATATAACTTTGTTTTACTCGAAAATGGATGCCCAAAAACAAGAGTAACAGTAAAATCTTGGGATTGAAGCCCCAAAAAGGGGTTTTCTTTCAAATTTTCGAACTTAAGGTCATTTTTTCAAGATCATAATATCACGATAAAGTCTTAATGATAATTTTCCTGTATTCTACATCTATTTAGCTTCTAAATGCGACCTGAATCGTCTTTTTAGACCTTTTCGTTCCAAAGTTATTTGATTTTCGGAGGAATTTCATGACAATAGTACACTTGCGCCGTACGCGAGTCATAGCTTCTCTACTCGTTCTAGGAGAGAGTATACGTCTTTCCTTTCGAAGTAGCAGTTCCATTTCCGCATCTGGTTCACTACTTTCCGGCCTTCGATCACTAAGGATTGTGTGGTGGAAATCGGGGATACCGGTTGGGGAAACCTTCCAGCTGGCGTTGACGTTCGCATGGAATCTCCTCTGAATGGTGAAGTCCGGTTAGTCATGCACTCGGGTCTTTGTAATGGTAGCGACGCTTTTCCGTCGTCTGTCTTGTCGATTGCCGGTTCGTCCTGGATGTTGCTGCCGGGCGTCCTTCCGGCTACAGAGAATACTCTCTCCTTTCTTTGATTATCGATGGATGAGGGTTGCTTTGTGCCGCCGGGGTCCTGCGGCGGGGTTGAGATGCCCGGCAGCTTCTCCTGCTCGGCTGCGTCTCTTGTGCGGTCCAGTTCTTCATCGTAGTCCTCTGGATCACTCGGCTTGTCCTGGAATAGCTCCTCGTTCTTCCTGTCGAACTCTACGAAATGCTGGCGGAGTACTGCGGCGGAGCCCCGAATGTTGATCTGGTACTTGTACAGCTCCTCCACAAGCTCTTCCTTCTTCAGATGGTAAATCCATGAAACAGCTATTGCCAGTCTTCGAGGAGTTTATGATATCCTTACTTGCTAGTATAAAAATGAAACTTATTATCTAGATTGTAGGATCGGGCAGAAATTTATTAGATTTTTAGGAAATATACCTTGAGAACTTACAAGCTATGCAACAGTTCGTACTTGGCGTAATTTCTATGTACGTTTGTCTTTAAAACGGTACTTGTTCGGGCGACATGCAACGGTTGCTCCTCGCCTGCCGGGCGCTCAGGAGTTTCCCAGGGAGTGGAAAGAGGGGACAAGGAGTATCAGGTGACTTAAGAAGCAACAATATATATATATATATATATATATATATATATATATATATATATATATATATATATATATATATATATATATATGTGTGTGTAAGAAATAGAGAAATAATCTTTTTTAAGTCTAATTAACAAGAATGAACAGTATTTCATTATTCGTCATCATCGATTGGCTGTGTTTCCAATAGTTCACTACCTGAAACATGCAAAACAAAACAAATGTGCTTACACCGGAGTACTATAAAGTCCGCGGAACTTAGAGACTAGATACTATCGCAGCGCCCTCTCGCAGGAGGGTATCGGTAACGTTCAACCTCGATTCAGCGTATGCGTCGAGGCACGGTGGCGTTGGTGCCGTGAGTCGGCGTCAAAGTCGTGAAGTCGATAGTCCTTCTCCGGTGCCTAGGGCACGTGAATGCCCCCTTACCCTTAGTCACGAGTGCCCACGCCGACTAAGGGAGCGGTAGCTTCGGGCACGCAGCCTGTGTCTACCTCGTGCGCTCACGACGGTAGAATCAGGGCTCGTTTCGATTCCTGTTTCTGTATCTACGAACCGTGAATGTCTCCTTTCCTTGAGTCACATGTGCCCACGTCGACTAAAGGAGCGGTAGCTTCGGGCACGCAGCTTGCGTATACCTCGTGCGCTCACGACGGTAGAATCAGAGCCCGATACGGTTTTCCTTGTAAAGTTCCGAATAGACCGCGTTCCGGTAATCACATGTGCTCACGCAGACTAGGGGCCCAGCGACTCCAGGAATACGCCTCGTGGATATCCCATGTACTCGCGGCTATAGAAGCAGAGAGTATTCCGGTATTCCAGGGACAGGCGGGAGAGGCTCGTGTTCCTCTAATCACGTGTGCGCACGACGACTAAGAAACAGCGGTTCCGGGTACACGGCCTGTGACTACCTCGTGTGCTTACGACAGGAGTAACAGCAGGTGCGCCGTGTCAGTATGCGAGAAACGGTTGTTCGTGTTTCTCTAGTCACGTGTGCGCACGATGACTAAGGAACAGCGGTACCGGGTACACGGCCTGTGGCTTCCTCGTGTGCCGACAACGGTAGGAACAGAAGGTGTGCCGGAGGTCAGTATGAGAGGAACGGTTGTTCGTGTTCCTCTAGTCATGTGTACGCACGACGACTAGGGAACAGCGGTTTCTGATACACGGTCTGTGACTATCTCGTGTGCCCACGACGGTAGTAACAGAAGCTGTCCTGGTGGTCGGTGGTGTCCTAAGGCTGGTAATACTCGAGTTCCTTACGTGTGCTCACGAGCAAAAGGCGGTAGGTTCAGTCTATTAGACGGTTGGTCACGGTCTACCTCTAACTGGTGTGAGAGCTGCTTATATAGGTTACATTTGTGAGAAGAAGCACGCGCCGGTGTGATGTCGCATCAGTCGCGGTGTGCGCGCGCCGATGTGGAATCGCAGCAATTTCTGGACAAGGCGAATTTATACGGCTCGGCATGAGCGCGCGTGCGCATGTGTGCGGATGAACGGAGCGGACGCGTGCACCTAACCTAATTCGGTGCCCTGATCATGATGTGTAGGTATAGTTTAGTAACGTGGTACAATCAGCCTCGTTACATGTTACATTAATAAGTTTCAAAATATTTAAAAAAAAAATACAAATGAAAAAAAAACATAATTATAAACTATTTTCAAAATACGATTAATTTATTCAATCGAAAAAAACACTAAGCAAATAATTTTCAGCCATGCGCCTTAGTTAACATCGCTACCGCTAACACACTCTCATGTTAACTAATGATAATATATGATCATCTCCCTTCGAATCAGATTTAGATATTCGGTTTGAATGATATTCTAGGATTTGCCTATAATTTCTATTAGCTTTATTACTGACAGTTATGCTTGAGAATAATAAATCTAATCATTTTACGGATCGGGGCAGATCATCACTACATACTAACGGCTTCTCGTACATCTTCAGCGCTCTCGTGGAACGGTTTTTCTGACTCGGCTCGAATCGCGGGAAGCACGCCCAGCACGGATCTTCTCCTGCGCGCTTTGTCGAACGGTACGATTGAACTCCGAACTCATCGGTCTCTCATAGTATGCCGTCACTGTCAAATCTGCCAGATAATTAGATCTTTTTGAGAACTTTTAATTACAGAGATACTCCCGCACTTATTATTTCCGACTGTTTCAAACGCGCTAATCCAATACGAAATGTTTTTCAATGTGCAGCCAACTCCATGGTTCTATTTCGCCATAGCGCATCAAAAGATTTTATCGTAGCCGACTGCGTTAAATGGTTTTAAGTCAAGCACTCCCTTTTTTTATCGAGATTTAGGCTTGGTTTTTCCTACCGTTTTTATCACTTAATGTCGAAGAAGTATCGTGTCATTGCAATTAAAAAACAGCTGCCAATTATTGGCCCGTGGCTTCCTCAAAGTTAATTTGCTTATTCCTTCAATTAAGTTTTAATAACAAAATTTATAATTTTTGCAACAATTTAAGACATAATTATAATTAAATTCATTTATGAAGATTAAAAAGTATTAGTTTTTAAATTATGTATAAAATATGAATAAAATAAAAGGTATGTTTTTTTTTTAAATTATGTGTGAAAAATAAATATAATAATTGATTGTAATATAATCGTCAAAACCTTTTACAATTCCTTAATAACCTTTACTTCAAATTATATTTCCTTTGTGAAATTTCACACATAGGGAATTTGTCTCTAGTAGTATACCTGTCCGAGTTTGTGTTCTCTTTCTGGAATTTCCGGTGTAAGAAAAAGGTTTTAACCTTAAAAATAATAAATGGCTATTACAAAACAAAAGCAGGTACACAACACCCGCGCATAGCGTAAAGCGCATGTCGTTTCCATTTTCTAGTATACATAAATACGTTTCCAAATAATTGCGATTTTAAAAGAGGGTTAAAATAGTTTTAACCTCAAATATCTCTGAAATTCATAAACGAATTCTTTTACTCTAAGAACTCTTCTAATAAATAATATACAAATTCTACATTTCCGCCAAATATCAAAGAAATTAAAACAATTTTAATGTAGTTATATTGTGCGACAACAAAGAAAGTCATTCTCAAAAATAAATATCGAACAACTCAAAAAATTAACCATATAATCTGAATGAAATTTTACACAGGTATTGCCTATATCGCATACAAAATGGTCTATAAATTTCAAGCTGATACATGAAGTCGTCATTGAGAAATTACGATTTTGAAAAAACCGTAAAACAATTTTAACCTTAAATATCTCTAAAAATCATGTGACAATTCTTCTACGTAAAGGACTTATACGATAATATACCGGGTGTCCCATTTTAAAACCACCAGGCAAATATCTCGAAAAATAAGGGAGATGGAAAAAAACTTTTAATACAAAAATTGTAGGGTTCAGAGGGGCCCAACTGATCGTCACCTTGGTTATGACCTTGAGGTCAATGATCAAGTTCATTTGAAGGTTAAATCGCTTTTTTCAAATGGAAATCCCCACTTTTGACCTCGTAAATGGAAAGAGCGGAAAATTTTACGTTCAGATATGTCCTTGAGTCAAGGTCATGGTCATGGTCATGGTCATGTTTAAAATCAAAATCAATAAATGCATCAAAACATTCCCATAATTACGCATACGAGTGTTAAATACAGAAGTTGTAGTGTTTGGAGGGGCCCAACTGATTGTGACCTTGACCATGAACTTGAGGTCAAGGATGATGTCGTTTGAAGGTTAAATCAATTTTGTTTAACGGCAACCCCCACTTTCGACCTCGTAAATAGAAAAACCGAAAAATTCTGATATGGCCTTGGGTCAAGGTCATGGTCAAAGTTATGGTCAGTTTCCGTGCAGTTAAGAGCAAAGTCGGAGATGACCCAGTCACCTAAGGCAAGGTCGGAGATTACCCGGCCAGTTAAGGCAAGGTCGGAGATGACCCGGCCAGTTAAGGCAAGGTCGGAGATGACCCGGCCAGTTAAGGCAAGGTCGGAGATGACCTGGTCAGTTAAGGCAAGGTCGGAGATGACCCGGCCAGTTAAGGCAAGGTCGGGGATGATCAGGCCAGCTAAAAATTCATTGGAAAATTCCACGTTCATGTGTATTTAGTCATAGGATCCAAGTGTTCCGGTCACCATTTACTGAAGAAGATGCTCAAAAGTTGCACCATTTACTTGTTGACAACATTCTATTCTCCTTTTAAAGTTTCTAACAGTATTTAATAATACTTGACGTGGAATACTTAAGCAGATTTGTGTAATCCTTTGAATCATATCATCTCTTGTAGTTGGCCTGATGCGGTAGACTGTATTTTTTAGGAAGCCCCATAAATAAAAATCTGGAGATGTCAGATCCATCGACCGTTAAACCTTTCATTAAGAAAATCTCTGACAATTCTGGCATAATGTGGAGCAGCACCATCTTGTTGTAGCCACATTCTGGCCCTTGTATGGAGATCAACGTTTTCTAGAAAGAGTGGCAGCTCGTCTCTCAGCAACTGTAAATAAGTATGTTGAGTTACGTGACCTTCAAAAAAATAAGGTCCAATCAGACATCCGTTAATAATACCACACCATACCGTTACATTCCAGCGATACTGATGATCAACTTCTCGCATCCAATGAGGATTAACAGGAGGAGAGGTTAATTGTTTAACATTGTTAAAGAAATTTTCATCATCAGTAATTTGTTGTGTTGCCCAGTGGCAAACTGTTATTCTCCGTCGATAATCTTCCACAGTTAAAGCTTGATTTAGAGTAATGTGGTAACGATGGTAACGCGCATATCGTAAATATCTACTGGCCGTAGATCTTGGAATACCCATTGTTAACTCGATTTCGTGTAAACTGACATGAACATTTAAATGTACCATGGCTAGAACAGCAAGAAAGCGAGGATTATTTTCATAATCGTGTTCATTCAGTGTCCTCCTTCTTCGAACGAAGTTTCCTTGTCGACCGCGCAGTTCAATGTCACGTATTACCGTATGATCAGGATGTTGTCGTTGAGGGAACCGAGCACGATACAATCTGCTTGCCTCTCGATAGTTTCGTCGACATTCTCCTAAAATAAGAAGAATGTCAACTATTTCATTAGCAGAATAGTCAGGCATTCTTTTTTAGTTGTAAATGCAATTATTTATCAAAACACACCACAAAAGAAATAATATGTTATTATACTATACAATATTTTAAAACGAAAAAGTTTAATTTTCTGTGCCAATATAAGTGTGCTCAATTTGAAAACAATTTGATGTAAACAGTAATAATTATTGACTATTACCGATCAATGCTGAATACTACCGGTCACTATTGGATACAGGTGGTCAACACTTATTAACTTTTGTTATTATTTGATATAAGTCGTTAACCCTGGTAAATGTTGATAATAGTAAAAATAGTAAAATTTTCCGCTCTTTCCATTTACGAGGTCAAAAATAGGGGTTCCCATTTGAAAAAATCGATTTGACCTTCAAATGACCTTGATCATTGACCTCAAGGTCATAACCAAGGTCACGATTAGTTGGGCCGCTCCAAACCCTACAACTTCTGTATTTAACACTCGTATGCGTAATTATGGGATTGTTTTGATGCGTTGATTGATTTTGATTTTAAACATGACCATGACCATGACCATGGCCTTGACTCAAGGACATATCTGAACGTAAAATTTTCCGCTCTTTCCATTTACGAGGTCAAAAATGGGGGTTCCTATTTGAAAAAATTCGATTTGACCTTCAAATGACCTTGATCATTGACCTCAAGGTCATAACCAAGGTCACGATCAGTTGGGCCCCTCTGAACCCTACAACTTTTGTATTTAACAATTTGTCTCGTATGCCTAATTATGGGAATGTTTTGATGGGTTGATTGATTTTGATTTTAAACATGACCATGACCATGACCTTGACTCAAGGACATATCTGAACGTAAAATTTTCTGCTCTTTCCATTTACGAGGTCAAAAGTGGGGGTTCCCATTTGAAAAAATCGATTTGACCTTCAAATGACCTTGATAATTGACCTCAAGGTCATAACCAAGGTCACGATCAGTTGGGCCCCTCTGAACCCTACAACTTTTGTATTAAAAGTTTTTTTCCATCTCCCTTAGTTTTCGAGATATTTGCCTGATGGTTTTAAAATGGGACACCCGGTATAAACTCTACAAGTAGTATAGATATCACTATGGCGAGACGATGATGAATCATCGGCCCAGAGCTATATAACCACTATAGCAAGAAAACAGATGACGTCATCGGCACGTACGGGAATCGGTGACTCCACGCGACACCAGCATGGCGCAGTCTTTTCGGCCCTGCCACAGCACCCGAAAGTCTGCAAAAGCTTACCTTGTGGAGAGATTGGTGACGTCTCGATTTTTTATCTCGCCAAGTGTATTTCGGTTGTAGCATGCTGAACTATCGCATCTCTTCTTTGTTTCAATATTCGTATAAAAGCCTTATTGCCATTAATTCTAAGAACTCCAGAGTATTGCTATTGTGTTCTCTTTATCCACGCCCTTTCGCCTCAGTTACAAAATTAAAAAATTTTTAAATTATTAATAAAAATTTACAACGCCATTGGACCGGTAAGAATTTCTCGCAAGAGAATCAAATGTCGCTTATTTTTTCGATATACTTAGCGCGAGGTACAGAGTGTATAACTTATTCTTTGAGCGTATTTAATATGAATATGCAAGTGGAATTACCACTACTATAATATTATTATTAAAAATTGCACAATATATAAAAATTTTAGAAGAGAGGATTAGTGGATAGGTGGTAAAATAAAAAGATAGTCGGTTTCTAAACAGCTGAGTGAACTCGGTTCTGTTGCAGTAGCCGTAAGCCAGCGTCTGCAAAACCTTACCTTACGAAGAGCTTGGTGCCGTCACGATTTTTATCGGGCATAGCTGCGATAACTGACTCATGCATATATGATACCCGTGCACGCCGTCTTTTTAAGGTTAGAACCTTTTTCTTACACCGGAAATTCCAGAAAGGGAACACAAATACGGACAGGTATACTACTAGAGACAAGTACCCTATGTGTGAAATTTCACAAAGAAAATATAATTTGAAGTAAAGGTTATTAAGGAATTGTAAAAGGTTTTGACGATAATATTACAATCAATTATTATATTTATTTTTCACACATAATTTAAAAAAAAACATACCTATTATTTTATTCATATTTTATAAATAATTTAAAAATTAATATTTTTTAATCTTCATAAATGAATTTAATTATAATTATGTCTTAAATTGTTGCAAAAATTAGAAATTTTGGCAGATGTTTTCTAATTGCAATGACATGATACTTCTTCGACATTGAGTGATAAAAACGTTAGGAAAAAGCCTAAATCTCGATAAAAAAAGGGAGTGCTTGACTTAAAACTATTTAGCGCGGTTGGCTAAGATAAAATGTATGCCTGCTTTTGTTTTGTAAGTCATTTATAATTCTTAAGGTTAGAATCTTTTTCTTACACCGGAAATTTCAGAAAGAATACACAAATACGGACAGGCATACTACTAGAGACAAATACCCTATATGTGTGAAATTTCACAAAGAAAATATAATTTGAAGTAATAGTATATTATGCACCAAAGGAATAAAGTGGATTGTGTGCTCCCTGCGCGAGAGTTGTCGCCTGAGCGAAGCGAGGGAGACAAACACGTAGGTTTGCACAACCCACTATATTCACGAGTGCAAT
This sequence comes from Torymus aiolomorphi, assembly GCA_036365515.1. Lineage (NCBI taxonomy): Eukaryota > Metazoa > Arthropoda > Insecta > Hymenoptera > Torymidae > Torymus > Torymus aiolomorphi. The sequence goes on along the minus strand of CM070875.1, from coordinate 50,232,121 downwards.
ATATGACTTTTTAACACAACTATCATAAAGTTCGTACTCGTTTCCCGCTGAAAAGGGAAAAAAGGCTGCATGTTGATTCCCTAACCTCACTCTCGTTTCCAGCGCAGCGCACTGTTTGTGTCCGAGCCGAAGGCGAGGCGTACGTATACGTGGCGCTGGGGACTAGAGTGGGGCTAGGGAATGAACGTAGCATTTTTTTCCCATTTCGCCGTGAATAAAGTACGAACTTTATGATGGGGTGTGTTAAAAAGGTTATTTAGGAATTTTGAAAAGTTTTGACGATAATATTACAATCAATTATTTTATTTATTTTTCACATATAATTTAAAAAAAATCATACCTATTATTTTATTCATATTTTATATATAATTTAAAAATTAATACTTTTTAATCTTCATAAATGAATTTAATTATAATTATGTCATAAATTGTTGCAAACATTATAAATTTTGTTATTAAAAATTCATGAAAGGAATACGCAAATTAAGTTTGAGAAAGCCACGGGCCAATGAATTGGCAGCGATTTTTTTTCTGTTTCAATATCAAATACCAGTTTCAATGAAGGAGCGCGGAAGCGCTCCGAAGGCAAGTATAGAAGAAGCCTAAAGGAGCGACCCGTGCTACATATACATTGAAATGGGTCTACGAAAAATTCAATGCGCTTTTACGTATATTGCATTAGTTTTTACTATATAACATATCCCTCTTAATCGAAAGCCATTTCATTGCTCTACTCAAATCAAAACATTTTATTTAAAAAGATTATCTCGTTCAGAAGATATAGAGAGCTGAATTTTTTTATGTGCGATTTCCTTTTATACTTTTCTTCTCCTTATTCCGGCGTCCGGTTTGCAGCTCTTACGACACTTCCGGTTGTCGTCTATCTTACGCTTGTATATCTATATATCTGTTACGTAAGGGTAGTTAACTTGGCAAACTTTGAGTTTCGCATTTTGTAAAGGCTAGAGGATTAGGTGATTTCAGAGAAATAGATGCGAAAGAATAGTTTTTAAAAAACTTTGTACCGCCTGCTGCTATGGAAATGGCAGTTGACATGAGAACTCAACTTCTCAGCCAACTTTGAGCTTCAAGTTTTATAAAAGCAAGAGAATCAGGTGATATAGAGATTTGAATTGTAATTCTGAGAACTTGTACTTTTTTCTTTTATTCCTTGCGATGGCTACAAAGAAAAAATATATTATTGTTATCGTTTTAAACAACTTTAAATTCTCTGTCGAAATACTAATAAAAGTTGAATGTTTTTATCCAAACAATCTTGCTCTCAACAACTGTCCAACTCTCTACAAAGAACTTGACTGAAAGCTTAAATGTTTTTTTGAAACAATTATAATAAACACTTTTAAAAACTATTTTTTAAAGTATTTTCTATCTGTAAATTATTCATTATTATATTTTCTCTACAAAATGTCTCAAAAAATGGTCCATTTCTATATCTTTTAAAAAATCAATTCATAAATTATTTTACAAAACTTCTAAAATCCTTTACAAACTTTTGCAAGCAACGAGAAATTCTTTTCCAAAACCTTTACAATCGCTTTACAAAAACTTTTACAAACGATAAGAATTTTTTCGTAAACCATAAGAATTATTTTCCGAAACCTATACAATCTCCTAAAAAATTATTTACGTTTTATTTTATGAAAAGGAATTCTACGAATAAATAATAAATGTTTGCGTTCTAAAGTCGAAATAAATTTCTTTCACGCGGATACTGAAAGTCAAACCCAAAAAAGTTGTGAAATCAATTAAAGTGTAGTTTTCTACTTAACAGACATTATTTACAATGTAGTTTTACTCTTAAAAAGTTGTGAAATCTCTTTAAAAAATTATATTACAAAAGTAAAAACTTATAGGCAAGAATAAGTTTGGTTACTATTCTACATAGTTTGTACTTAACAAACATTATTTACTAAACTCTCCCACCTTCTCTTCCACGTCACTCTCTCCCTCTGTACGAAAAACTTTAATGAGAGCTTAAATATTTTTTCAAAACAATCAACACGTTCTTTAAAAAACTAATTTTTTAAATATATTCTATACACACCATTTGTCTATAGTCCTTTTATTTATTCTGATCTCATGTATTCAATAACCACTCTCTACAAATGGTAAGAATTTTTTTCATGACTGTACCAATAATAATATTGTTAATATAAAACTTTCTACGAAAGTATAAAATAAGGCAAGTATAGACGTTTTTTCTGTATAATCTATAAAATAATAATATTTATGTTTTTTTAAAAGAAATCAAATAAATACCAGTGAAAAAGTCTTTTACTTCTCTGAGACATTGTACGCTGAACAAATTATATGTAAGTAAGTACATTCAAATTGTTCATTACAAATCAAACAAATGAAAGTTGTGAAATCAATTATCGATAGTCAAGTAATACAAACAACTCTCGGAAACAACTGTATGACTATTCTCAGAAATGTACTAAAATTTTTTCATCCTTCTATACAAATTAAACACAAGAAAGTACCGAAATCAATTTATTGTAGTCAAGTACCCATAAGTTAATTTGACTGAATAATGCAACTTTTCGTAACTACTTAAAAATATTCAGTCAGCGGGCATAAAGTACTACTTAACGCCTAACAGGCGTAATAGCTCCCATACTCCTACCAAACTTTATAGAACCTACGCACTTTACGCTCGTGTGGGGGAAAATTATTTTAATTATATAACTACTATGCCTTCTTTTTATTTCTAAAATTCATAAGAATTTTATCAGATATTTACGAAAAGTCAAAGTCTATATAAAAAAATTACATAGTTACCACCACATCTCCATTTTTCATTGATCTTTCTCAATTTTGAAATTTCTATAATATTACGCATCTTGGGAGGACAATAGAAGTCTATAGAGCTACTCTAGCAGGGGTGGTCCTCCAATCTCCCATACATACTTGGCGGGCCCGACGGTTTCCAGTTTACTGGTGGGCTTTGTAAATGTAGAATACTAAATTTTTACATAAATTCATTAACAATGTTTATACCTATAAGCCCATTATAAATAATTACATTGGCTCTAATTTTTAATTGATACCGTTTAAATATAATATCCCTACATGTGCAGAATCTCATGATTTACTTTCATTACCGAAAATATTTTTCCTTGTGTCCGTCTTTTTTAAGCGGGAATGGGATAAAAAATGCATATAAATTTATTGTCTACTCAAAAGTGCTTTACGTTTTATTAACCATTTTGTAAGGTACCTATTTTTTATTCTTTTCCGTCGTGTAAATATCATATGAGATCTCATATGAGATATCATATGTGTGATGTTATCTGCAATTTTACATATTATGGGATCTCAAATGAGATCTGATGCCCGATATTCTCTATGAGATCTGATGTCCTATATTCCCAAATGAGATCTGATGTCCAATATTCTCATATGAGATCTCATATGATATTTTCATGCGGGTTTGCACTTTCTATTCAAAAAAAGAGTAATAAATTCAATACTGAGCCCTACTTAATATGTAGAAGCAACCCATTTATACATTTTATCTGATCTTTAAATATATGAATATTTATATGAAAATGACCATGTCTAGACCTTAAACTGCAAACCGTCGGGCCCGCCAAGTATGTATGGGAGATTGGAGGACCACCCCTGCTAGAGCAGCTCTATAGACTTCTATTGTCCTCCCAAGATGCGTAATATTATAGAAATTTCAAAATTGAGAAAGATCAATGAAAAATGAAGATGTGGTGGTAACTATGTAATTTTTTTATATAGGCTTTGACTTTTTGTAAATATCTGATAAAATTCTTATGAATTTTAGAAATAAAAAGAAGGCATAGTAGTTATATAATTAAAATAATTTTCCCCCACACGGGCGTAAAGTGCGTAGGTTCTATAAAGTTTGGTAGGAGTATGGGAGCTATTACGCCTGTTAGGCGTTAAGTAGTACTTTATGCCCGCCGACTGAATATTCTTAAGTAGTTACGAAAAGTTGTATTATTCAGTCAAGTTAACTTATGGGTACTTGACTACAATAAATTGATTTCAGTACTTTCTTGTGTTTAATTTGTATAGAAGGATAAAAAAATTTTAGTACATTTCTGAGAATAATCATACAGTTGTTTCCGAGAGTTGTATTCGATAATTGATTTCACAACTTTCATTTGTTTGATTTGCAATGAACAATTTGAATGTACTTACTTACATATAATTTGTTCAGCATACAATGACTCAAAGAAGTAAAAGACTTTTTCACTGGTATTTATTTGATTTCTTTTAAAAAAACATAAATATTATTATTTTATAGATTATACAGAAAAAACGTCTGTACTTGCCTTATTTTATACTTTCGTAGAAAGTTTTATATTAACAATATTATTATTGGTACAGTCCTGAAAAAAATTCTTCATTTGTAGAGAGTGGTTATTGAATATATGAGATCAGAATAAATAATATTAAATACTTTCATTTTTCTTTCAAATTATTTTTACTACTTTTTTTCAAGCTTTTTTTCCTTTATATTTACCTTCCTTATTTTCCTTCTCATTATTTTTAATTACTTTTTGTGATATTAATTGTAATTTGTGTGTGTGTGCGTGCGAGCGTAGGTGTGCGTGCGTGCGTTTGTGTGCTTGTGCGTGCTGGCGAGGGTTTGTGTGTGCATACGTATGCGTTTGTGCGTGTGTGTGTGTGTGTGTGTGTGCGCGTTACGTATGTGTGTGTTGTGTGTGCATACGAGCGTAGGTGTGCCTGTGCTTGTGTGTACGTGTGCTTGCGAGCGAGGGTGTGTGTGCGTACGTATATGTGTGTGCGTGTGCGAGCATATGTATGTGTGTGCGTGTGCGTGCGAGCATGAATGTATGCGTACGTATGCGTGTGTGTGCGTGTGTGCGTGTGTGTGTCCGTATGCGTACGAACGTGGGTGTCCGTGTGCGTGGGAGGATAGGTGTGTGCGTGTACGAGTGTGTGTGTGTCTGCGTGCGAGCGAGGGTGTGTGCGTGTGTACGTATGCGTGTGTGCGTGTGCGTGTGTACGTATGCGTGTGTGTGTGTGTGTGTGCGTGTTTGTGTGCGTGTGAGGATGTGTGTGCGTGTGTATACGTGTGCGTGCGAGGATAGGTTTGCGCGTGTGCGTGTGTGAGCATGTGTGTGTGCGTCTGCGTGCGAGCGTGGGTGTGTGTGGGTGGGTACGTATACGTGTGTACGTGTGCGTATGCGGATGTGTATGCGTGTGCGTGTGGATGTGTGTGTACGTATGCGTGTGCAGGTGTGTGGGTGTGAGTGCAAGTGTGGGTGTGTGCGTACGTATGCGTGTGTGCGTGTGTGTGCGTGTGGGTGTGAGCGTAAGTGTGTGTGTGCGTACGTATACGTGTGTGTTTGCGCGTATGCGAGTGTGTGTGTGCGCTTGTGCGAGCGCATGTATGAGTATGTGTGTGTGTATGTGCGCATGTGACCGTGAAAGAACGACAAAGAGTGGCAACGAACGAGAGCAAGTGAGAAGTAGGACAAAGAGACCTAAGGGAGGGGAAAACGAAGAAATCGCATGGTAGCGAGAAAGTATAATGAGAGTGAGAAAGGATGAGAGCGACCGTGGAAGTACGAGGGAGAGCGTGAAAGGACGAGACCGACCGAGAAAGTACGAGTGCGGCTGAGAAAGTGTAGAAGAGAGGAGGAGAGAGAGAAGATACAAGAGAGCGTGCAGCAAGGAGCTAGTAGGATCAGGAGAGAAAGATAACGAGCTGTTAGGAGCACGAGAGAAGAAGATCGAACGGGAGATACCAGCTAGCCTGCCTTGCTGAGAAAGTGGAAGAAGTTGAGAAGGATATCGAACGTGTACGATTAGGAGAGCAGGATATTGATCGGGAAATGCCAGCGATCCCCCTCTAGCGAATGAAGCACCAATAACGCGACTCTCTCACTTCTGCTTACCGTATTGCGCTAGCTCCGCCGACTTCTCCGTAAGCCGCGGCCACCTCTGAGCTGACTGGTTGTATTATTTATTTTTTAAGTATTAACAAGTTTAATATGCAAAATTTTCAAAAAACGGTAACGTGACTTTCGTCCAAAATTTTGTGTTCTACCAAGTTCTCTTGAGTAATACATACATTTCGAGAACAGCTTGTATAAGATTGCAAAATCTAGTAATATTACAATATTTGGCCGCCATTTTGAATTTTTAAAATCTGTGTTCATATTCCTAATCAGGGAATCCGGAAACCCACTCTATACACTTTTTAGCAAAACCGAGTAAAACTTTAATTTTTGATAACCATCTTTGGTCCGCCAGTTTGAATTTTCAAAATCTGAGTTCAGATTCTTAATCAGCAAAACCTCCTGTATACTATTTCTAGCCCAGTAGTATTTCAATTTTTACAGACATCTTAGGTCCGTCATTTGTAATTTTCAAAATCTGAGTTCAGATTCCTAATCAGCGAATATACAATTCCCCTATAAACAATTTTCAGCAAATCCCAGTAGTAATTGAATTTTTGGCGGCCATCTTGGGTCTGCCATTTTAAATTCTCATAATCTGGAATCAGATTATTCATCAGCGAATCCAGAAATCTCCTATATATAATTTGCAAAATCTAGTAATATTTTAATATTTTGCCGCCATTTTGAATTTTCAAAATCTGACCTCAGCTTCGCAATCAGCGAATGCAGAAATCCCCTATATAAAATTTTTAGCAATATCCAGTAAAATTTCAATATTTGGCCGCCATCTTCGATTCACCGTTTTGAATTTTCAAATTCTGGTTGCGATTCCTAATCGATTAATCCGGGAAACCCACTATATAGAAGGTTTAGCATAATCCAGTAATATTTAAATTTTTGGCCGACATCTTGGGTCCGTCATTTGTAATTTTCAAAATCTCAGTTCGGTTTCCTAATCAGCATATCTAGAAATCTCCTATAAACCATTTTCAGCAAACTCCAGTAGTATTTCAATTTGTGGCGGCAAACTTCGATCCGCCATTTTGACTTTCCAAAATTTCAGTTCAGATTTGTAATCAGTGAATCCAGAAACCTCATATACTATTTTTAGCAAAATCCAGTAATACTAGACCGCCATTTCGAATTTTTAAAATCTTAGTTTAGATTAATTCGCTATGTGCGCAACATACAAGTGTCACCGCCTGGTGGCAAATTTCCGCATCTCGGTGTTAAATATTTGTACAGATTGTTATATGAAAAAATCCGTTGATATTTTATTTTAAATCATTAACGAATTCCTTAGTGAAACAACATTATTTGTACGGTAAGATTAATTCGTAATTCTACATTAAAAAAGAGTTTTTCATGTAAAATATCATAATTGATTTAGAAAATGTAAATAAATCCTTATAATCTAGGCATGAAGAAAACGGAGCAGACAATCTGACATGGACATTTTTATAAGAACCTGTTTTACCACCATCAACCACAACATTCAGTTTGAATCTCAAAAAATAGTAAAAGGAAAAGCTTTAGCTGAGAAAAACGTTAGAAGAGTAGAAGAGCTAGGAGAATTTGGAGATAGACGTTTGTTGAGATGCAGTGTGATTCAAATAACAAATTATACCGAGCATCCATACAAAGTAGAATTACATTTTGTTTGGAAATTATCATGATTTTGAATTTCCTGCGGCTTGCGCACCACAGATATAACTCAGCAGGCGGTTGCACGACGGCAGCAATCATCAGCTACTCTTCGGAACAGCTGATCCCCTACACTGAATACCCGAGTATGGAAAAAATCATGCTGCCTCTCTCACTTTGACACATGTAAATGAGAGAGACGCTGATTTGACTCACTCCTCGGTGACAACGAGGCGTGGAAGAAGACGGATGTTCTCACAAATCTCTCTCATTCAATTAGTATCCATGTAACGGTCGACCACGTGGAAAAACTCAGTGTGCACTTTCAGCATTTCCCAAGGGAGAAATTCAAGCTTGGTGTCTCTGAGCATGGATATCTCATACGGCGTTGTCTCGTACGGCAAGTTCTCATGCAGCAGTGTCTCTCACACGGAAACTTCTCATACGGCGGTGATGCTCATGCGGTACCTGGTCACCGGCGCTCGATGCTTCGAGCACACCACGAGGCAGCATCTCAGGCAACCTCTACTGCATTTTGGCGGTTATTCTCAAAGAGGAAACTTCATTGGTGTTCTCAACTGGATTTTCTCATCTGAGGTAACTCACCTGCTTCGGTATCATCGTCTTTCTCTCATGCATTCCGCAGTAACATAATCGCTGCGAAGCTAGATAACCACTCATACATGCAGCCATTTTACACAAAAGTGCGCTGCTATAACGAGCGCATAACCGGGCGATATAGTAGGAAATACTCAGACACGATTAGATCAATAATATCTAATCGTCTCATCTCATTGAAAACTCACCCACAATGAAATCAATAATATTTGATTGTGCTGCTTATTGTATGGTTAGCACTCTTATCAGTGACTCGCAACGTAACTCAGCAAAACTCATCCTCACTCACACAGAAAATACACTCTCAAATTATGACACTCAAATACTCAACCAATTTATTGTAACACTCATATACTCTACTAATTGTAACAGTTCCACTCATCTTGATATTAATTCTTTGTAACAACTTTTATATCGACCTTTGAGTAATTCTACAATTATTATGTTCAATATCAAACTTCTTCATGTAAATATGTAATAGTTATTTATAATTTATAGACAGTTATTATAATATATTATAATTTAATTTTACACAAGTGTCGTTCATATTAATTTCTAACACCCACAGCATGTATCTCACTTATCAATTATGGCATTCTCAACCATTTGGTCCTTCGAGCCGGATTAAAGATACTGTGGTGTGTATTAGAGTCAGTGAACTTTACTTATTATTGAACTGTTTACATGCATTGGATAACGACTGAGAACCACAACGGAGGATGCTAAGGTGGACAGACTCAAGGATGGGATTCTCACCAGTGACTTGGATACTCTCAACATTCAAACGGCCAACTTAAGGAAGTAACGGACAAACTCTTCATGTGGATCACTGTGTGGATGTACAAATTCAGAGCTGCCTTAGTAGTTAACTCAGCAAGATGCCTCACAGAAATTCTACAAGAACATCTCAATCGAAAGTGATACATTTCATATACAGGGTGTGTCAAAAGTTCCGGGACGGCCAGTTATCTCAGCGGGAATGCATTTTCGGAAAAAATGTTTCATACAAAAGATGTAGGATTTTTCCCTGGCTATCTGATGGTGACCTTGAATTTGACCTTGGGCTTGACCTTCAAGGTCATTTGAAGGTCAAGTCGAATTTTTTAAATGGGAACCCTCCTTTTTTCTTGCGCAAACCGAAAGAGGGAAAAATTCTCTTTCCAACGATATAAGACACATACGCGGTCAAATGTGATCTAGAGGTCGTTTCAAGGTCAAGTCGGTAAAATGAGGTCAAATTGATCTTGGGCAGTCCAAAGCATGGAAACTAAGGGCGTTGGGAAAAAACTTTCCATACGAAAGTTTCCGCAAATCGAATGGAGCATCTGATGGTGACCATGAATTTGACCTTGGGCTTGACTTTCAAGGTCATTTAAAGGTCAAGTCGAATTTTTTGAATGGGAACCCTCTTTTTGTTGCAGAAATGCGGGAAAACTTACCTTTCCAGGGATGTAAGATACATACGGGGTTAAAAGTGAGCCGAAGGTCATTTGAAGGTCAACGTTCTTATACTCCGATCATCTGGACACCCCATCGAATTTCGTGTATCAGGGCGTTAAAAAACATTTTTTGTGCAAACGTTTCTGGATCAAAACCCAGACTTGGGACCTGGCTAATCACCGCTGACCTTGGAACGACCTTGGATCGATCCAACGGGGCAAACCGACCCCAGATACGGGTTCAGCGACCCCGAAAACCCATGGGTCCGTGGTTTCAAGCACCTTCTGCAATTCCTTCTGGTTTGACCTTGGAACGACCTTGGGTCGACCCAACGGGGCAAACCGACCCCAGATACGGGTTCAGCGACCCCGAAAACCCATGGGTCCGTGGTTTTAAGCACCTTCTGCAATTCCTTCTAGTTTGACCTTGGAACGACCTTGGGTCGATCCAGCGGGGCAAACCGACCTCAGATACGGGTTCAGCAACCCCGAAAACCCATGGGTCCGTGGCCCGCATTTCTGCAACAAAAAGAGGGTTCCCATTCAAAAAATTCGACTTGACATTCAAATGACCTTGAAGGTCAAGCCCAAGGTCAAATTGAAGGTCACCATCAGATGCTCCATTCGATTTGCGGAAACTTTCATATGGAGAGTTTTTTCCCAACGCCCTTAGTTTCCATGCTATGGACTGCCAAAGATCAATTTGACCTCATTTTACCGACTTGACCTTGAAACGACCTCTAGATCACATTTGACCCCATATGTATCTTATATCGGTGGAAAGAGAATTTTTCCCTCTTTCGGTTTCCGCAATAAAAAAGGGGGCTTCCCATTTAAAAAATTCGACTTGACCTTCAAATGACCTTGAAGGTCAAGCCCAAGGTCAAATTCAAGGTCACCATCAGATAGCCAGGGAAAAATCCTACATCTTTTGTATGAAACATTTTTTCCGAAAATGCATTCCCGCTGAGATAACTGGCCGTCCCGGAACTTTTGACACACCCTGTATATTACTCATCACACTTGCACCTATTGGAAGTAATCTCATTCTTATATTGTGGCGGTCACAATGGGCAACAGATGAAGAGATGTAATTATACTTTTCCTACTCATCTTACAGTTGAGTTGTGCTTCAGATTTTTGGATTTATGCATCAATAACTGCACGTTACACATAGGGGCAAGACCAAGTAATTTTCACTCAAGATTTATCACTTGGATAAAAAATACTCAACAATTGGATTGCGGCGCAATCATTTACACTCAAGGTCAATTCAGCTGCACCACTCAGTTACTTAATCGTCATTAATTGCAATTGCATTTGGAATGATAAAACACACCGATGACATCTCACAAGGTTGGATATTAATCTATTTAATATGAAACTACTCAAAGCTCCATGGTAACGCTCATCTATTCCAATCATTAGAATTTGAGATTAGGATCACTGCTCATTCTATGTCAAGTCTCATCTAGAGTGCCCTCAGAACTATATGAACACCTTATTTGGAATTATACAAAACCAACCTTTATTGGCTTATCGTATATTTTGGCAGCCTCAACTTGTGGATGTGCTCATTGGCACTGACACTTATTGTCAGATCATCGAACTTAACCTCAAACATGGCGTCACAACGGAGCCCATATTACATTATGGCGGTGCTCGCTGGGATTCGCACTCAACGGGATGTATTCTCAATTGACATGACAAGGGTGTATTGTTAAATCAAGGTTTCATTTTAATGTGTAAGTTACACGACACTAGTGCTGACTATTATAGTCAAATTATCGACCTAACCTCATCAAGGGCAGTGGAATAGAACCTATCGCAGAATCATCAATTTTGGCTCATCATTACTAACATCATTCAAATCAGCTGTTCAACGAAAAAAGGTACATCAAGATCGGATGGCACTTAACGCAGAAGAATTAAGAAAAGTACTCACACGTTTCTGGGTTAAGATCCTCAACAACTATAGGCAAACTCAAGAAGGAAGAAGCATTGCGTGAGCAACACTTTGTTCACATAATGAAAACATCAAGTAAGATTATTTCAAAACTTAAGCTGATGTACTGAACAACTCATTTAGCAAGGCTCAAGTGTACCTCAAACGGTTACTGTTAATTGCACATATGATAGCATCTACAAAAAATGGTATTACGCATTTCATGGATAAATGAACCGGATCAACTCACATACGTCGCTTAAGCAAAATTTACATATGGAGTTGCATCAAAGGACACACTCATTCATAGGGGCCATGCAGTTAACAGGATTCTGCATGGCGGGTGGCTATGCATTAGCCAAATTACAAATTCAATTAGCAATGTTTCTCAAGAAATTTCTCACAAGTCAACACCAATTTAAGCGGTTGACTCTGACGATTGTATCACGAAATTTCTCAGATTATAACGGATTTAATTATCAAATAAATTCAAATCAGAATGATATTGCCGCTCACTCAAGAGATAATGACAATTGGATAATTCTCTCTCAAAACTCACTACTACTCGATCCCGCATGGATAATTTCATCTGTGGTTATTATTTCAAATCCTCCTACAAGAGCTGTGGCCACACAAGTACTCATGGAACAAACAAAATCAACTCAATTGCGAATAATGGCTGCACATTCAGGAACCATGGTTAGTTGTAAGTCCAGATGTACTTGTCGTTCAAGATGACTGTATCACAAAAATACTTGAAGACAAATGTTCTTACTCTTGCCAAACACTACTAATTTTCGATAATAGTACAAAACAATTCAATGTTAAATACACAGATAAAGTGAAACTAAAAGCTTCTCATGAATATTACACCCAATGTCAAATACTAATGCAAGCAACAGGATTAAATGAGTGTGATTTTTATGTATGGTCTCCACATGAAAACTGCATAGTAAACGTAGATGAGGATGAATTATTTTTAAATAAACTGATGCCAAAGCTAAAAAAGTTTTACTTTACCTACTATTTAACAGAGATATGTAATTTTAATAAAGAAGCAGAAAAATAAAATATGCTAAAGTGATACATATTAAAAGTGAAATATAGTTATTGTTATATTAGAGTATTTTAATAAGTGATAGAATTAGTATTGAAATAATTTAATTCTAGACTGAGTATGAATAATATTTGATTAAAAAAAATATTCGTTCATCACTATTGTGATATTAAAGTATTTTTAACAAGTGATTGAATTAGCATTGAAATAATTTAATTATAGACTGAGTATGAATAATATTTTATTAAAAAAATATTCGTTCATCACCATTCTTATTACATTATTAATATAATTGATTGCTTTAATATCTGACATTTTTATTTAAATGTTAATGTATTATTATTTAAATAAATTATTCCAAATTCAGTCATATTCATTGTTGTGTTTATTATAGAAATTAAATTAATACATTCAGTTTAATTTTGAATAATAGGTGGTTGTAATTTTACTAAAACGAAACACATCAAAATAATTTTGTCGGCATGCGGGAGCATCTCAATAGTAAACTTATCAACTATTTTGTATGTCCGAATTCTTTGCATTATTCTTTCTATGTGAGTTCGTACTATGGCAATCTTATACGTTTCTTCAATTTCATCTTCAGTAAAATAGTTATTATGTAAACATTTAGGCATTACAGGCAAAATATTTCTTCCGCTTTCATCAAACAAAGATTTTATTTGCGGAAATCCTTTATCTGCAAGAACTACATCTCCTAGTTCCAATAAATTAAGTAAGCCAGATGCAATTGTTAATTGAGCATCAGTTGCATGACCTCCCTCACTTTTACTAACTAAAGAAATTAATCCACAAAGTGTACATCCTACTAGAACTTTTATTCGAAATCCTTTTTTGTAATGAGAATAACATTGTACGCGATCATAAATTTTTGAAGGTTGTTCAACTGCAAATTTAGTGCAATCAATAATTACTCTGCAATTGCTGTAGTCAGGTTTAAACATTGAAGGCATCGTTTCTTGAATGACTTCTTTTTCTGGCCACAGAACAAAGTTTTTTCATGGTAATACTAAATAATTCAATACTGAATAAAAAGTTTTTGAAATTGTAGTTCTATGACATTGAAAGAATACACTTAAGCTAGAAAATGTTAAATTATACTTCATTTTCACTAAAAATATTAAAAGTTTATTTTCATCCTTAATATATTTTTTCTGATCATTTATATCACTTTTTTTCAATACTTTTAATAATAGCTTAAAAGCATTGTCAGTTACACCACACAAATGAAGCCATTGTTGTTCTTCTTTTAAACTAAAAATTCCATGAAATTGAAAATCAAAATTGCAGATTTTTTATAATGTTTGAGTCTCTATATTACGTTGATTATCTTGTTACATCTTTGAAAATGTTACTTTTCCATTGCGTACAGGCATTGGTCCATTCACTTGTGGTTTAGCATCACACAATATACGCACATGCATTGATCTCTCCACTTCTGTTACAGGATCACACATTATTGTTGTAAAATGATTACAAATGAATATGTAATGTTTCAGTTAATAAGACTCTAAAAAATCCACTTGAGTTTCCTGATCTTTTATTTTAACCTCTTGATTTGATAAATCATTCGCATGCATAGAGAATTCACTGAAGTCTTTCCCCTTTTCTTTAATTCTACTTTTGTTCTCAAGATTATTGTGATGAGGGCTTGCCCGTTTTAAATAACGTCTATGTCTGAAATAAAAAAGATGTTAAGTAAAATAAAAGATTAATTATTAAAATCTTTCAAATTCACCGATTGATAACAAGTTCTTCGCTGCCTTTTTTTATTTTGTAAAGATCAGGAAAAATCTTTGATTTGTAACTGGGACTCAAAACATTTTATGATTTTTTGCCTCCGACAAAGTGTGTAGAACAAATACGACTAGCATTTGTTGGTTTCCAAGATGAACCATCGAACCTAATAAAAAATTAAACATAAGATCATTAGAAGATTTTGCACTTAATATTTTTATAATCAAAATTACTCACCATTATAAACGTATAGCAATAATCCATGCTTCTCATCGTACAACTTTATTAGGAAACAAAATATTCTTTGTCAGAAATTTATAAAAATTCAATTGAGGCGAATTTATTATATTGTTGTTGCAATGAATCACACAACAATATCGACGTGCTTTCTTTGGAGCAACATCAGTTGACACTGCAAATAGGTTATGACAAGTTAATATTTATTTATTTATTTTCCAGATAATATTTACAATTACATTATTATATATTTACATAGTAAATGTACATAAGTAAGTAAATCTTACCGAGGCAAATAGTATTGCCTGTGTGTAGGTCTGGTACAAAAGAAACAAAAAAGGAAGGAAAAACTTAAAAGCTAAATAATATATTCTTACATAGTAGGTTATGGTAGACGCTTAAAATTTAGTCAACATCGCATATAAATTTATTAAAACACCGCGTAGAAATTATTATACCATATAACAGATAATAAAATTTTTGTTAATATTAAATTATTAATATTTAATTTAAATTGTTATCGCCTCTTTTAATATGAACATTTTTAATTTTTTCTTTATTATTTATCTACTGAAAGACATAATTTTGAGATCTTTCGTGAGCCTATTAAAGATCCTTATAGCTTCATCGTAGCTATTTTTATCACTAATTCATTTATCACTTTTTGGTAGTTGAATTAATTTGTTCCTGGTCTTGCTTGTACTGTTTATATAATTATCTCTTAGATTTGCATAGTGGAAAGATATTGATTCTAACTGGAACATTTTTCTTATTTCAAGTGGTGGATTAATTTGGAAAAATTTATATTTATTTATGATTTTCAATATTTTATTTTGTGTTGATTGAATTAGTTTCATGTTGTTGTCGTATGCTCCACCCGAAGCAATTACCCAATAATTAAGTATACTATGAAAGAAGGCATAATATATAATCATTAATGTTTTTGAGTCCATTATATTTTTTATCTGAGCGAAAATAAAAATTAAGTATTTAGTTTTTTTAATAATGTATCTTATATGCTTATCCCATTTCATATTGTAGCCAAAATGTAGCCCTAAATACTTATGGCTTTCTACTCTTTTTATTAATTGTTTTCCTATGCTGATGTTTAGAGTGTTAGGCACACTATCAGAGTAGTTTCCGAGAGTCATATAGACCGTTTTATCTATATTTAGTGACAATTTATTTTGGGCAAGCCATATGGCCACATGATTAAGGTAAGCACACATTTTTTCCTGAGCTGAGGACCACATGTTGTCACTTGAGATGATAACCGTGTCATCAGCGTAGGACATGATTGTGTCATTTTGCATACCTCCTAGTAAGTCATTGACATATAGTATAAAAACTAATGGTCCTAATATAGTTCCTTGAGCAACACCCCTAGTAATTTCTTTGAATTCACTTTTACAGTCTTGAATCTTAACTTTTTGCCGTCTATCTGAGAGATAGTTAGTTATCAGTTTTAAGGCACAACATCTTACTCCATAACGTTAAAGCTTATCTAATAGAATTCTATGGTTAACAGTGTCAAATGCTTTGGCTAAGTCTAAGTAAGCAACAATTATTGGTTTGCTTTTATCTAGATTTTTGTATATGATATTTGATATGTAATTTAATGTATCAGTTGTTCCTCTATTCTTAACAAAACCGTACTGTTTTTCTGATATTATGTTATGTTTTTCAAAAAAGAGGTATAATCTATTGTAAATAATTTTTTCAAAAATTTTCGCAATGTTTGATATTAGAGAGATTGAATAAGTACTTTTTATTTAGTATTCGACAGAAAAATACTTTACCATTTAGATTATATGATGTGGGAATCTGTCGATCTTCCCGAAGCAGCAGGTGTAAGAAATGAAAACCCTGACAACGTGTGTATGCTTTTTTTTTTGACGTTTCGGTGAGCAATGTCACCCTCATCAGAAACTTTAATAAAAATATAATAATATAATTTTAGAATTTACACTTCAAGAAACATAAAAATTGATTTGTCAATATTATGATAGTTACCAAAGTTAGTTTTCTCACAATGTAATTTTTGTCGATTTTCTCCCCCACTGCTTGACTGCAGGGAGGAGAATTTCAGCAGTTCCTCTTGCATTGGTTTCGGAACTCGTTCTTTTAAGCCTTTAATATTTATTCAGTTTATATAGGAAAATTCTAGAGAACGTATTTCCGAAATCAATGTTTACAAACAATAGGCTGGGTGTCAGGTGTGTATGCTGTTTTGATTTTATAGGTGTGAGTGTGTGTCGTTATTTTCTTTTACATGTCTGTAATAGATGTGTGTATATACGATTTAGATTTTGTGTGCCTTCTTTGTTATTGACCGGTTGTTTCTGTAAATGTATATGTAACATCTCTGAAATTAATCTTTTATTTAAGTTTTCCTCTTTATCTAATATATTGTAATTAATAAAGTTAAATTTATGGCCTGTTTCGTTTTCATGTAAAATTGTCGCGGAGTCTTCTGATGTTTTGTGTTAATTTATTCTCGACATTAGTTTTCGTTTTGTTTGTCCTACGTGTGTTGCCGAACAATTATTACAATGAAATCAATAAACTACGTTGTTTTCAAATTCTTTTTTAGATTTATCTTTACCTTTGGTTATGATATTCTTCATATTGCTATTGATTTTTGGTATGGTTTGAATATTGTATTTTTTAAGTGTGGATGAGGTTTGTTAAAAAAATCGGTTTATATAAGGGAGGCTGATGAAATGTTTGTTTTGGTTCCTATTATTATTCGTGTTGGTGTTGTTATTTAGTTTGGCGATACGTTTGCTTATATACTTATTTATAAATTTAGTTGGGTAATTATTTTCTTTCAATAAATTTTTTGCTATGTTATGTTATCTTTTTGGAATCTAATATCTGCTAATTTAATCGCTCTATCCGTTACATTATATACCATTGCTATTTTTTGCGAGAGTGGATGCTGTGAATGGTAATTTAGGAATCTACCGGAAAAAGTTGGTTTGGTGTACCAATTTGTAATAATCTTTTGGTTTTCTCTTATCAATAGAATGTCGAGAAAACTTATCGAATTTTTTGTCTCTATTTCATTGGTGAATTGTAATCTACTATTATATGAATCAAAAGTATCTAACATTTCATTTAATCCCGAGTTTCGAATACACGTAATTATGTCATCAACGTAACGGTAGAAAAATATCGGTTTGAAGGAGAGTTTTCGTAGGCATTCGGATTCTAAGTAATCCATAACTAAATCTGCGAATAAACCGGATATCGGTGATCCCATTGGTGTACCGAATGATTGTTTGTAATTTTTATTATTAAATTGAAAACAAGTATTATCCATCAGAAGGTCACATGCATTTAAAATTTCGTTTAATGGGATTGTTGTGTTTCTTGAAATTTGAAAATATCGTTTTTCAATACTTTGCTTTAATAACTGTTTACTAATGTTTGTATTTAGAGATGTCACGTCCAGGCTAATAAGAGTGTAGTTAGGCGGGATGGTGATATTTTTTAATTTCTCTATCAGATCTAGACTGTTTTCTACGTATGATTTTGGTCGGTTCACACTATTTTGGAGGATGGAAAGAAGTTCTTTTGATAAGAAATAAGTTGGGGAGCCTATCGTTGATACTATTGGTCTTAATGGGATGTTATTTTTATGTATTTTATTGTAATAATTGTCCGACAACATACGTAGGACAAACAAAATGAAAACTAATGACGAGAATAAATGAACACAAAACACCAGAAGACTCCGCGACAATTTTACATGAAAACGAAACAGGCAATAAATTTAACTTTATTAATTACAATATATTAGATAAAGAGGAAAACTTAAATAAAAAATTAATTTCAGAGATGTTACATATACATTTACAGAAACAACTGGTCGATAAAAAAGAAGACACACAAAATCTAAATCATATATACACACATCTATTACAGACATGTAAAAGAAAATAACGACACACACACACACACCTATAAAATCAAAACAGCATACACACCTGACACCCAGCCTATTGTTTGTAAACATTGATTTCGGAAATACGTTCTCTAGCATTTCCTATATAAACTGAATAAATATTAAAGGCTTGAAAGAACGAGTTCCGAAACCAATGCAAGAGGAACTGTTGAAATTCTCCTCCCTGCAGTCAAGCGGTGCGGGAGAAAATCGACAAAAATTACATTGTGAGAAAACTAACTTTGGTAACTATCATAATATTGACAAATCAATTTTTATATTTCTTGAAGTGTAAATTCTAAAATTATATTATTATATTTTTATTAAAGTTTCTGATGAGGGTGACATTGCTCACCGAAACGTCAAAAAAAAGCATACACACGTTGTAAGGGTTTTCATTTCTTACACCTGCTGCCTCGGGAAAATCGACAGATTCCCACATCAATATAATCACAATAACCGAGGCATAAATTCATACGATAACACATACCGTGATATTACATCAATTTTACCATTTAGAAGCTAAAAAGTAATAATTAAACTTTACTTACTCGATATTTTAATATTCATTAATATTCAACGTAATTTTAATTAGTTTGTATCATATCTCATAAGAACTATGTATATCACACAGCGAATAATCAGTGAATTTAGAAATCCACTATATACAATTTTTAGTAATATCCAGTAAAATTTCCATTTTTGCCCGCCATCTTGGGTGCGCCATTTTGAATTTTCAAAATCTGTGTTCAGATTCGTAATCACCCAAACCCCTGACATGCAATTTTTAATGCAATAATATTTCAATTTTTGCCCGTCATCTTCGATCGGCCATTTTGAATTTGTAAAATCTTAGTTCAGATTCTTAATCAGCGAATCTAGAAATCCCCTATAAATAATTTTCAACAAATCCCAGTAGTATTTCAATTTTTGGTGGCCATCTTCGAATCCCCGTTTTGAATTTTCCAAATCTGAGTTGAGATTCATAATCAGCGAATCCAGAAACTCCCCATTACAATTTTTAGCATAATCCAGTAATATCTGAATATTATATAAAAAATTATTAACAATAATTTGATGTGATTTTAGCATATCCCAATATCAGATATAATTATGATTATTTTTTATATATACAACCTAAGCACAATAAAATCAAAAATTCAACGCGCCCATAACAGTACCCCAGTAGTGAAGAGGAAAACTGTTCGAAATGTAATAAGATTTGAAAAAATTTAATGGTAAAAATTGGAGGGGAAGTGAAGTGGATGTGGTGGTGGTTGGGCGGGGGGGTTGGGAAGAGGGGGTGGAGGTAGTCAGTACTCATTTTAATGCTTACACCTATATATTATAGGGATATAAGCATTAAAATTCTTTTCAACAACTTTCTATGTTCTGATTCTTTATTTTGCTTACCAATCAGAATTAGGCAACATAATAACAACATTAATCTTGATGTGCTTTTACAATGTCAATTTTCTCAGTGCAATGAAATACCGTTATGTCAATTTTATAAGGTAAATTTGTTATTATGCTGAAGAATTCAAATTTCTCGCCAATAAGGCAACATAATAACAATATTAATCTTGATGTTCTTTTATAATGTCAATTTCTGCAGTGCAATGAAATACCGTTACTTCAATTTTATATGTAACAATTTTGTATTTTGTATTTTGTATTTTGTGTTACGTATTTTGTATTACGCTACAAAATTCAGATTCATTTTTTTTACCACTCTACCACTTACTACTTGCTAAGAACTTTTTTAATTGCAACGTTCAATGTTCTTAGTAACTTCTACTACTTCTTCATTAATTATGTTGCTCAACTAATATAAGAAGATTATGATTCAATCTTCAAACATTCTCGAGCACATATCGTCAATACAAAAAAAAAGTGGTGCGAGGGCTATTACAAAGGATACCACTTCAAATATAAATCTGACGCGCCTATTAACAGTACCTTTAAGGTGGCGTGGAAAACTGTTGAATACCCATAGAAATAAATTTTAAATATTTGTAATTTTTTCTGTGTTCTCCTCATGTCTACTAAAGTGAGGAGTGGGTGAGGAAGGGCTATCATAATAGTATCCCAGTGGTGGTGTAGAAAGCTGTTCTAAATGTAGTACGACTTGAGAGAAATACTAACAAAATCTGAAAAACATACTAAGTAAGATATCTGTAAGTGATAGATTAAGTGTGAGGGGTAGGTGGAGGGGTAAGTGGAGGGGGCGTGAACGGGGGTAGACGGGAGTAGAGGGGCAAAACCCCTTCAAAATAACGTAGAATTTGAAAGAATTTAACGGTAAAAAATAGAGGGAAAGGGGAGGGGAAGTGGTAGGGGTGAAGAGGGGTGGAAGACGGTGGACATTGGTGGAGGAGGTGGAGGGGTCAGTAACCATTTTAGTGCTTACACCTATATAATATAGGGTGATATATATGGGTACTCTGAGAGATCGTGCGCAAACAAATTTTTTTCTTGTTATCCATCTAAATGTCTTCCTAGGCATTCCATGGCTGCCCCTGAATTTTTTTAGATTTTTTGAAGCTCTCCAAAAAAGCTGTAGTATCATACATATTGTCAAATCTACAATTTTTAGCTTTTTTGCCTATTTTCAAGCCTAAATAACTCCAAAATGATGCAATTTTTACAAAAAGTGATAAACACATTTTTGTTTGAAAATTTTCTCAATTTTCAGAAACAAAATTGTTTCAAAGTCATTGGAAAAAGATTAAAGGTCATTTTATCCATTTTGAGCCTTAAAATGAACTTTTCAAAGAGTTCGATTACAGCTAATGTTAAGCGGATAGTCCTTAAAGTAGTGTAATGTATCCTGAAATATAGTTCATATGGTCTCAGAATGTTGGAAGAAGTAATTTCCTTGTAAAAATCCATTTTATCACCAAGAAAACTCCTAAATCTGCTTTACTCTTCTACAAGACAATAAATTAATTAAATTAACTTTGTAATGGAAGGCCGGGGAGACTGTTTCGGTTAATTCCGCTATCCGAGCCCTAGAACACGGTGCCGTCGAGTGCTGCTACGATGAGTACTCGGGGTTGATGTTCTCTGAATCCCTGGTTACAAACGTCAAGTTCATGGTTGAACTCGACTTTTCCGTGTGCCGGAAAGGGTTAATACCCGCGCTAGCTAATCGCGAGGCGCGACCACTCAGAATGATCGTCGTCTCGGAGCGACGATCCCGCAAAAGCGGTGGTATCCGGGAGAAGGTTAGATTAAGGTCGATTAATAAAGAATAGACTCAGTTGTTTAGGACAACAACAACAAGGTCTATTAAAAAACTTTATACACAAAAATACGCATCGCGTTGCGCGCAGACAAGAAGACGGGATCCGCCGCTCGGCTCGGGCGGATCAATGTGAATATTTTCATAGGGCCAGCAAACGCAATACTGGCCGCTCGCCGCTGCGAGCCAAAAATACAAGAAGTACGAGGACCGGTGCACACAATACCGGTCGAACACTTACTTTTGTCGATGCAGGTGATGTCAGTCGCTCGGACGTGTTACCGTTGACAAAGATGTGCGGATGGAGGTGAGAAGCGTCCTTCCCGGTTGCAATTCCAGCCAATCCGCACCCATACCGGAATACGAAGGATATGCGCTGACAAGGGACGATGCAGATCCCGGAAATCGCTTGTGTCCCAGACACCTGCGAAAGTCACGTGTGCGCGGCTTGACGGCCCGGGAGAATATGATTCGAAAATAAATCGAGCGCAACTTTGTAACCGCCAAAGAATACATCGTTCGAGCGACATAAACAAACCCTCTAGATGCACGAATTCGCAGGAACAAGAGCCAAACGAGTTCGGTAGAATACGAAGAAAAGACATTCTTATTTTCTCCGTATTTTATCCTGGAACCTCGTTATAACTTATAATTAAAACAATATTACTTCTTATGTATACGCATAAAAAATAACTTTGTATTATGAATGAACACCCGAAAACCAACAATTTGACCATTTTAGACTTTTCTATTCTGATAAGCAAATACCTAACATACACTGGTTTCGTGCTTTAATTCTGTCAATTTTTTTACATTTTCTCTATATAATTTTTTTAAGCTACTAATAACCGTTTGATTAAAA
Organism: Torymus aiolomorphi; assembly: GCA_036365515.1. Taxonomy (NCBI): domain Eukaryota; kingdom Metazoa; phylum Arthropoda; class Insecta; order Hymenoptera; family Torymidae; genus Torymus; species Torymus aiolomorphi. Next base: position 50,209,441 of record CM070875.1, on the reverse strand, counting down.
TATAATTTCCTCTTTTTATTAAAATATTTCTTCCGCTAAGTAATATGTTAGGAATATCTCTATAAATATTTAATTTATTTAGCAATAATCCACGTGGAAAATCACTCGATCCCTAGGAAGACATTTAGATGGATAACAAAGAAAAAAAATTTTTTTGCGCACGATCTCTCAAAGAACTATCCATATATATATATATATATATATATATATATATATATATATATATATATATATATATATATATATACACATTTCTTTTACCAGATTTATGGAGCCCTTTTATACACATGAGCATATTTATGGAGCCCGTTTTCTTTTATGGAGCCCGGGTCCCATAAAATATTCTTATACGGCGGTTATGGAGCCCGATCTAGAGTTTCTATACCCAGAGAGGGATTATTTCTTTAGTCACTTGTATACGGGAACTCTGGGCGTAGGTACTAATATACAGGGATGGGCTCCATAAAGGGGTTAAGTGATAATTATATATACATATATATGGGTCGTTCCTGTACTTTTTTTAAATAGTGTGCGCGGGGGGGTCGTCGATTTTGTCGACGATTTTTTTTTATGAAAGTACATATAAAAATATAGTTTGTGCAAAATTTCAGCCCCTTATCTCATTCCTAATTCCTGCTGGAATTTTTTTAAACCCTGATTTTGACCTAATTTTAGCCAGTTTTCAAAAAATTCTAAAAGGCTGAAATTTTAACAAAATGAGGTCGGTGAGGCCCCTTTTTTTTGTCTTTCTTCAAATTTTACGAAAAAAAATACACTGATATGAAACGATGATTTAGGTTTTATTGGCGATCTGTGATATGGCCATTGCATTTCATCATTTTTAGATCATCTTTAAACCTCTATATCTCGTAACTGGTTCCACATTTTTGAGCTCACTAGGTCTCATTTTTTTTTATCTTAACGAGACCTTTAATTTCTTTTTTTGAGGACCTAAATTGATTGAATAGACTTCAAGATACAGCCTTTTGAAGTTGACGTTTTTATCAAAAATCGCGAAAATCAACCGTGTTCATGGTCATAGTGTCAACCGAATTTTAATTAAAAATCATTAACAAAAGTATTTTTCATTAGAATATGATGTTATCTAACTATACTCTTTTCCTATCATAGGAAAAAGTCAAAAAATAATTTTTTGTCGAGCATTATAATATCTAATACCTAAAATAATCAAAAATGGCTCTCTACTGACATGAATTCTACCATCTTATAATTATTTTTGACACGTATACGTAACATAAATACAAAGATGGTTCCTAGACCTTTAAAATCCGTAGTCGCTGATTTTTCTAGGACCACTATAGCCAAAGTTATAGCCGTTTTTATAAAAAAATATTTTTCAAGTGGTAAAATTAGAGCTTGTGAAATATAGGAAAAGTTTTATTTAGAAGACCAACCATAAGTTTGGCATAATTGTCCTAAAAAAAGTGCTGAGGCTGCATATTTTGAAGATCTTAGGCCGTGTCTACACTATGCGAGAAGCACGTGCGATCAGCCCAAGCGATGCGAGCAAGCCATGCGCGCTTGCGACGCGAGCAAGCGATAGTAATGGCTTTAGGTTGATTAAATTACCTATGCAGACTTTATAGATAATTAAAGTTGAAAATAAGAATTTAAGTAAAATTTCTTTGTAATATTCATTTTATTTTAACTATTTTATAATCATTATCAAACGAAGTAAGTTTTGCTTTTAGTGTTGAATCATCAATGGGTATAAAGCAGTGATATTTTCTTGTATTCTGTATAGTTCGGGTCAATTTAAAACGGCATTATAGTACTTTATGCCTTTTCTCAATTGTTTCTTGACTCACCCAAATAGATCTAAAAACCAAATATTCTATATTTTTATAACACATAATGATTTATTATTCAAATACATAATCAAATAATATAGTCAAAAAATCTAAATTATATTATTTTTACCTTATTCCATCAATATTTTCACTAACGTAATCATACATGTCTTTTGGATTTAAAATTGGTTTTTCTGATGTTCTTTGTAAGGATGCCCTGTGTACTGTTCGTTTAACCACTGCTCCACATCCATCACACGGACTTTTCCCATGGCTAGTAGAAAAAAAGTTGTGCGACTTAACTTTTAATCCAAAATCCTCCTCATGATGGCAGATATTAATGAAATTGTTCCTACAGTAAATAAATACTATCTTGAAGGTAAAAATTATAAAAAATAAAATAAATCTGTTTAATATTGTGTACATAATAATACAAATTATTTGAACTTGCATCGTAGAAGTTGTTGCTTTTTTTAAATTTGATATACAGAAAAAATAAAGAACTGTTTTAGTAATTTTATCTTTAAAGCTGTTTTCTACATAATGTAAAATTTTAACTCGAGTGTAACCTGCAGGTCCAGGATCTTTATGGATTTTGATGTTCTGGGTCTCAAAATGGTTTTTCACACAAATTAAATATACTTTCAGAATATTACTTTGACATATTCTTAATAATTAAAATTAAATTTTTTCAGGTCATTTAATGAACAAAAATTTAAAGGTGTCTATTTTGTTCATATAATACGTATTAATATACTACAATAAAAGTACTCTTACTTGTTTTTGTATTGGGTAGGTGCTCCATCTGACATATAATGTACATTCTCAATAAACGGAAAATCTCGTTTTAGAAGTGCAATGAGTTGCCCTTGAAAAGTGTTAACTGCACAAGCATCATGTTTTAAACAATTACTAATAACACATACAGATAAGGTTTGTAATTTGTCGTTATTGTCTTCTTTATAATATTACAAACGGGTGTACAGTTGCTTGTGTATTATTAAAATAAAATGCTTGGATCGAGTCTTGACAAACAAATAAGAAATTTTCAGCAAAATCTTGAAGTATAATACATGTATCTGGAGTAATAATTGTTTTGCAATGTTTTAAATAACATTTTTGCATTTCAGTCACATAATGATGCTTTGTTAACTCCCATAAGTCATTAGCTAAATTTATAATAAAATTTCTTGTAAGTTCTTTTACCATAATAAGACTGACTCTATTATTAGATTGTGATTCAGCATTATTTACCCAATTATGATATTCAATCTCTGAAACATCTTCGCATGAGCTTGATTCCAATATTTTCAGAATTTCTGCTTTACCAGGACGATTTTCACAAAAATGTAGCATACAATCGCTCCAATCTGTTGAACAAACACAATCATTTAAAATTACTCGGTAGGCTAAATTTTTGTTGTTGGCAGACAATTTTAATTTGACACTTTGGTGTATAGGACATACACAAATGGTATGTGTACCAGGTGCTCCAGCACTAATACATTCTTTTGGCCTTAAAGAAGCAAATATAGTGAAACCTGGTTTGCGCTGATCTTTAAAATGCTGTTCATATTGTTCTTCCACCCAATTGTTGTATAGATCCTTCAAATCATACATCAACAGTCTTTTTTGTAACTTCTCTGTGATATTAGTAGTAGGATTTTTAACACTGATGCAATCTTTAATGCCGCTACATATTCTACTATTGTTTTCATCTCTATAATACTGAGTTACAGATTCTCTAACTTCATTAGAATGAATGCTGTACACTTTACGCTTAATAGTTCCTAAGACACCTGGAAAAATATATTTTGAAATTAATTTCAAATAGTGTATACTTAATCACAAAATAAAATCATAATAACAATATTATTTTTTTTAATTTAACGATTATCAAGAGGATAAAATTTAGCTCAATGTTAATTCTATTTTAATTACTATGACTTGTTATATTGGAAGAAAAGAAATAGTTTAGAATTAATTTATTTTTTTTGTTTTTTTTTTATATTAATTTTAATAGTTCTTTTAAAATCCAATAATTACTTTATTATTTTTTATCTAATAATGAATAACGAAGGGTACCCCATGTTAAGATAGGCAAAATGCCACTATTAATGAAAGCGAAAAATGACAGTGATTTCATAGAAGTATACTAAAAAAAGAATTTTCTACGATTTTTCCGGGGACCTACCTCCCTTCCTTATACCAGTAAGGCCTAAAAATCGCATTTTTTGGAAATTATTTTTTTCTCCCGTTCCTCAATGTTAAAAAAATAAAAAAAAATATGAGATTACAGCTTGTAAACAGAGAGAACATTGAGATTTCTCAAATATAGATTCTTTCTAATTAAATCGGATTTCATTTAAATGTTTAAATTACAATTCATGTATTTTTTACTTAATCCGTAAACAATACTTAAGCAATACGTAAGCAATACGTAAGTAATACATAAATAATAATACTTAAGTAATAATATATGAGTAATATAAATAAATAATTATGAGGATTTTAAATTAAATATTTTATAGGGGTACCCTTTATCATTATAGTTGCTTGAACAAAAATTACATATATTTTAATAAATTAAACTAAAATTTTCTATTAATAATTCTCAAGTGTAATATAATATATGTAACCTAATGTATAAAGGATTATCGATTCTATATGTTTACACTATGTCTATAATCAAGATATTACGAATTTATTACAACCCATTTTTTAACTTACCTACAGTAATTTTAAGTTCTTTTGCTTTATTAAACATATAACGTGAACATTGGAAATAATGTTTTGCTTGTTCAAATTTCCAATGATTTGGAAGTAATGTCAATAACGATATTTTTTTACCAAAATTAGTTTTTTCATTATAACACTTAATTATGTTTCCAATCATTCCGTGAAATGACATACTATCCTCTTGTAGCTGTTTAAGATTGCATTGAGTTGGCAAATTAAGATTCAATGTTTTATTAACTGTTGTACAAAATTTCGTATTCATTGTTTCTAAAACTCTGTATGTTTTATTTTCCAAGCGATAATCACTAGGTTTCTCTCGTTTAAGAGGAGGTTCATCAAATCCACCGAGCATTTTATTTAAACGATGAAATCCTTGGCTCAATAATATATCTTCTGAACTTTCTGACGTACACACTTGGCTACTTGAAGAATCTTGACTACTTGAAGAAAGCTGCTCATTATTATTTACGTTTAAACCATCATTCCCAGTGTTTTCATCTTTTTCTGCATTTTTTGTTATTATTGATGTAATTTTGAACTCACAGTTTTTACAGTACTTATTACCTGGATCTAAATTTATATTACAAATGCTACGAAATTTATCACATTTATCAGCACTAATCATTACTAAATTATTCTCAATGGATTTTGAATGATTATTAAAACAATTGCAACACTTCCTTTGTCTACTTGTATATCGAGTATCATATTTATGAAGATGATGGTCGCAAATAAATTTATTTTCTACATTAATATCAAAATTTTTAATCCTAAATGATAAATACAGCTTTAATTCATTACTAAGATTAGTAATTAGATTAAGAGATTTATTTCTTGTGTAATGCTCTAAATGACATTTATCATCCTCATGCAATTCACCAATATAACACATCATTTTTCTTTCAATTCCTGAGAAGATAACACTTACAAAACACAATTGTACAATTTATAAAACTCAACCGAACCAATACAGATATACTTGGTAATAGTTCTGCTCAACTACCTTCACAATTCTACTTAGAAATATTCATTTCATTTTTTATTGTAACTTGTACTCATTGTTTAAGGACATTCCGTGCCGTGTGTCGTGTAACGGATGACGGGTTCACGGGTGTCTCGCACAGAAAAATGGATGTCTGTAATCTATTAACTTACGTCAACACAGGTTAAATGAAACTATCTATGTATGTTTCATTTAACCTGAGCTTATACGTATACCGCACGTAAAACTATAGAAAACCTGCATTTAAGACCATGTCTATACTAGGTATGCGAGAAGCGCAACCGGTGCGCGCATGTGACAAGCCATACGTTTTGCACAAAGTACTTGAAATACTTAAAATGATAAATAATATCGTTGTATACGATTGAACGTAAACGTGAGTTTATATTATTAGGGTTTGTCAGCGAGAAGAAATAAACGGGAAAATTAGACTTCAAGAGTCTATGCAACCAACTCTACTCGAAAGTGAAAGTTGATTGCAGAAAAAGGTATCAACGCTTATGCGTACGAGTAAACAGGCAATAAGGCATTGTATAGGTAAAACGGAAAGTGGTAAGGTAAAAGGAATGTGCATAAAGCACGTAGCGACTAGGCGCCGCAGGACTCTATTTAAGCCCGCTGGGTGATGTTTTTCATAGTGGGAGCGCATCGGACGCTTGCCATCTAGCGAGCACTTTGGATACTTCAATCCCGAACAATCGTAGTAGATCAGTTAGTAGATCTATATTTAGCGATAAATAATATCGTCAATAATATCGTAGTGAAATGATATTATTTATCATTTTAAGTATTTTAAATATTTTGTCCAACACGCATTGCTTGCTCGCATCGCTTGGGCTGATCGCACGTGCTTCTCGCATAGTGTAGACACGGCCTAAGATCTTCAAAATATGCAGCCTCAGCACTTTTTTTAGGACAATTATGCCAAACTTATGGTTGATCTTGTAAATAAAACTTTTCCTATATTTCACAAGCTCTAATTTTACCACTTGAAAAATATTTTTTTATAAAAACGGCTATAACTTTGGCTCTAGTGGTCCTAGAAAAATCAGCGACTATGGATTTTAAAGGTCTAGGAACCACCTTTGTATCTGTGTTACGTATACGTGTCAAAAATAATTATAAGATGGTAGAATTCATGTCAGTAGAGAGCCATTTTTTATTATTTTAGGTATCGAAAAATTAGATATTATAATGCTCGACAAAAAATTATTTTTTGACTTTTTCCTATGATAGGAAAAGAGTATAGTTAGATAACATCATGTTCTAATGAAAAATACTTTTGTTTAAGATTTTTAATTAAAATTCGGTTGACACTATGACCATGAACACGGTTGATTTTCGCGATTTTTGATAAAAACGTCAACTTCAAAAGGCTGTATCTTGAAGTCTATTCAATCAATTTAGGTCCTCAAAAAAAGAAATTAAAAGTCTCGTTAAGATAAAAAAAAATGAGACCTAGTGAGCTCAAAAATGTGGAACCAGTTACGAGATATAGAGGTTTAAAGATGATCTAAAAATGATGAAATGCAATGGCCATATCACAGATCGCCAATAAAACCTAAATCATCATTTCAAATCAGTGTATTTTTTTTCTTAAAATTTGAAGAACGACAAAAAAAATGAGACCTCACCGACCTCATTTTGTTAAAATTTCAGCCTTTTAGAATTTTTTGAAAACTGGCTAAAAACAGGTCAAAATCAGGGTTTAAAAAAATTCCAGCAGGAATTAGGAATGAGATAAGGGGCTAAAAATTTGCACAAGCTATTTTTTTTATATGTACTTTCATAAAAAAAATCGTCAATAAAATCGACGACCCCCCCGCGCACACTTTTTAAAAAAAGTACAGGAACGACCCATATATATATACCTATATATATATATATATATATATATATATATATATATATATATATATATATATATATATATATATATATATATATATATATATATATATATATATATATATATATATATATATATATATATATATATATATATATATATATATATATATATATATATATATATATATATATATCTGATATTTGGACATGCTAAAATCATATCAAATTATTGTTAATAATTTTTTATATAATATTCAGGTGTGTGTGTGTGTGTGCGTCTGCGTGTGCGTGTGCGTGTATGTGTGTGCGTGTATGTGTGTGCGTGTGTCATTTAAACTACTTTTTTCAGCTCATTTTGGCCTCAGAAGCCACTAGGTGTAAGATCCCCTTAACTACTTAACTGGCAATGGATCATATATGTACATATTTGAATAGCTTTTGCAATTCTCAACGGATTTGGACAAAGCTTGGTAAACAACTGTTTTTGAGGTGACTGAATCTGAATCTGACATCAGAATTATTATTTACGGCTACCAGGTTTTGCACGAAAGGTTGTAAAAGTCGCACCAGTTAAGGGGATGCCATACTCGTACCATTACCGACCGAGCAATTCACACAGTTTCAAGCTGATTAAAAATAAAATACGTCGAATCACAAAAAATCAAGAGAACACTCTTCTGTATTTTTTAACGTTCTATCATCCAGTCAAAGTTTGGAGTTGAAATATCAAGTCATTTTTGCAAAAACTTTGAACAAAGCGAAATTTAATTTCGTTCAAAGTTTTTGAAAAAACGGCTTGATATTTCAACTCCAAACTTTGACTGGATGATAGAACGTTAAAAAATACAGAAGAGTGTTCTCTTGATTTTTTGTGATTCGACGTATTTTATTTTTAATCAGCTTGAAACTGTGTGAATTGCTCGATCGGTAATGGTACGAGTATGGCATCCCCTTAAGGGGTTAATTAAAAAATTTGAATATTTTCAACTCTTCGGGCTATAACTGCATAAATTTTAAGTTATTTAGGCCTTGTCCCATGTAATACTTTTTTGCCACAAAATTTAGAATGCCATATCTCTGAGTAAAATAGGACTAAAGATTATATCTTGGGCCATTTTATCAGGAATAGTATATATTTATATCATAGATATTGTATGACCTCCTTAAATTGTCTCAATAAAATAAAATTCAATTTTTTCTTTCTTAATATGCTTTCATTTATAATTTCATTATCTGATTTTATCTTAAAATCATATTTTGCAGATATTGACGCTAACAAATTCTTGGACAGACTAGGTCAAGAAGTAATTTCTACAGCATGTGTAGGCCTACTGGAAAGAGCATTTCGATGCTTGGGAAATGATCTCACAGCATTTCTTACAACCCTTGATGGCGTAAACGATGTAGTGCAACACCAGTCAGGCTCAGAAACTGAAGCTGAGTTTGTCTGTATTGCTACCGCAGAAGCTCTAGAACTTCATTTTACGACAGACCATCCGTCCATAGCATACCTACTTGTTGGCAGCCTAAAGGGCATTGCACGTCAATTTTATAACGACAAAGCCGATGTATATATACTCCCTGATCCTTACAATACTAAATTCTTTAGGTAAGTTAATATTTTCTATAAACTTAGCTGAATCACCCTCTTCATTAGATGTAGTACTATGGAACATGTATTTATATTTATCCACCTACTGACTATTCGCGCAGGAAGTAAACTACAACCTTTCCCATACTTATCTTATATGTATAGTTTTGTCGGGTGATGCACTACTTCCGAACAGTCCTTTTAGCCAGTTTCCTATCTAAGACAAAGAAGTGATGGTCTTACCTGCGTTGATTTCAGCATCACGCTGTAAGCGAGTATGTTTTACATATTTATGACATATTTCACGTGATATTATTCAAATTTCATCTAGTACACTTTAGTAATAAAAAAAAAATTACGTAAATGATCGCTAAAGTTGCAGATATATGCAGTGAGTATTCATCTAAATGGTACCGTCATCAGCGCAACTTATCTTCAGTCATCCGTTAAGGTGAAGTTGCGCCATCTCACAAAACTGCCAGTCATAATATATAATAAAAAATGAAACTCCTATAAAATAGTTTGATTTAGATGATGCAGCACTTAATTAATATTGTAACGGGGTTATAATTGAATAAATTATAATGAAAGTACATGGCTTCTGTTAATCGCTTAATTTAGAAGTCACATTTTGATTGCATTTCCGATTACAATTTTTTGCTATTTATTAAAGTCAAAATCTTTTGAACGAATTTCTAAATAGAAAACGCATGAAGCATTACGTGTTACGATATATATAGGAGAGAATCTGCGAGTGTGCATGGCATATTTTTCTCATAAGATTCGCTCTGTTCAAATCACTAACATTAATATGGTAAGTATTCTAGGCAAAAACAAAATATATATATATGTGAGTCAAAAAAACATCATTTTAAATAAGTGCGCGCACATGGGTCGCCGATTTTTACGGCCTTGAAATATTTTTTAGAACTTACCAAAAAAATAGTCTCTGCAAATGCTTAGGGTCCAATATCTAAAAATGACGTCAGCAGTTCGTCATAAAGGTGCAAAGAAGGGCATTTTTTAAGCGTTTTTTCATGTTTTTCAAACTTTTATTTCAAAACTTCATTTATATCAATTTGCAATTTATCAGTGGGTTTTTTCTTTGTCTTGACTTATACTTTACAGATAGATTTTTTTCAAAAATCAAAATTTACGTATACATGTTCAAATTACAGCATTCTTAAAGTCACCTTTATACCATATTAGTGATACTTTGAAGTGATTTTTCGGGTATTAGTTGCAATCGCACCCTAATCTACTCAAGTGCGGTCGAAAGAGAGTGAAAAAACCTTTCTATATAACTGACATTGAGCTAGAAAAAGTTAAAAATCTAGCGCGTATGTGAGTTTGAATTTAGCAGATTTTGGAAAAACAGCCATTTTCACGAAATTTAAAACCGTGGAAAATTTTTCTAGCAACTCCGATTTGGCTGAAAACTATCATAGAATGTTCTTCAAACATACCTTAAAGAAGTTGAATTGGAGTCGGCCTGAATATCGAACAATTTTCTATAGATTAGAGCTGATGAATTATGATATTTTTTCAATTTCAATGCTATACATTACTAAGCACGATCTCCATTTCTATAGATCATTACCTTAAAGTTTTTAGAATAATTAAAAGACTCTTTTCTTTTTAATAAGGCTTTATGGATATAAAGAAAAAATGCATTTTCGCGCGTATTAAAAAAACAAAAATTGTCGTACTTACAAAGTTTCAAAATTTTCGATTTTTATAAAAATAGTGTTTTTTGAAATTTTTAAGTACCTAGATCTCCGGTCTAGAAACTTACTTTATACAAAACTTTTCCGCTAAGTTGCTTATAATATGTACAATGACGAATAATTATTCTTAGCATGGACATCGAATCCTATCTAAATAAAATTCAAGCGTTAATAAATCACTATTTTTGAGATATTATGTTGGGTCCTTGAATAAGTTCTCACTGTTTGCAATCTGTATATTTTTATCAAGCGAATACAGTTTCACTTCAATCATTGCTCATTAGTGGTCTTAAAGTAATGAAATTGTCTGGTATTTTTCACTTTCCTGGAAGTTTTAAATCTTTGTGCAAACTTCTTGCCTCTTGCTGCAATTTCGCTATCAGTAGAGTGTAAGAAACTGTAATTTTTAAATATTTCATTTATCAATAAGTTTTACGTTTAAATATAAACTTCAAAGTGATACTAATATTCATACCAAAGTGATACTAATATTCATACCTAATATTCATTTTCTAATAAGTAATCATACATTTGTTGAGCATTCAAATTTTCTGCACCTTGTAGAGAACCTTTTCTGACAAGCCGTTTTGCCGTTGCCCCTATGCCATCACAAACACTTTTTCCGTGAGATGTAGCAAACAAATTATGTGACCATACTTTTATTCCAAAATCTTTTTCATAATGGCATAAATTGATAAAATGATTTCGGAAAAAAGAAATAATCCTTAATTATTGTTTGCATTTTTCATGAGTTTAAGGAATTGACACCACTTAAGGGGGCCAGCGGGAGTTTAACGTGAAAATTGATAAATAATCAATTAAAATTGAATGCAATATAATTATATAATTAAAGGTTACTTTTCTAAAAGTAGACTATATAAATAACTATATTATGCACCCATTCGTACGAAATTTCCCTTCGAATAGCTGGAATGATCATGCGAGTCGTATATGTCCAAAATTGCTTTACCACGCGATTCTGAAGAATGTTTTGAACGGATTGGTTTGAAAAAATTCAGAGATATTCTGTAACATATCAGTTATAGAATAATCGATGCAGATTTTAGAAAACAAATCATTCACAATGAAAAAAACCGCTGCCAATTCATTGGCCCGTTGCTTCCTCAAACTTAATTTTGTGATTCCTTTAATTAATTTTTAATAACAAAATTTATAATTTCTGCAACAAATTATGCCATAATTATAATTAAATTTATTTTGAAGATTAAAAATTATTAATTTTCAAATTTATTCATTCATTTATTTATTTATATCAACCGGCAAGAATGTTCCAGGTTTAACATAATATATACATATATACATAAATAACATCACTGGTATTCTCTAATCGCTCGGTGAGCGCTGTGATTTTATCAAAACTACACCACTTTTGTTTTTGTGACCTAGCAACCCGTTGCACCCACCAACCAAACCACTAATAAATTGATGTCATAACTAATCCATCATTTTTTGAAGATAGGAGATAGGATTAAGGAGTTATAAGCTTTTTTGAAAAAAACACGTTTTTGTTTTTGTTCATAACAAAAGAACTGTGATAGCTAGACACAAATTTTTTTTTCCAAATACAGATATTCTAATTCTCTTTCGAATGCTACCCATGCGATCCAGATACATAAAGCCGTTCTCGAGAAATTATGATTTGAAAAAAAGGTTAAAAAAACTTTAACCTCAAATATCTCTGAAATTTCTAGACCAATGATTTTGCCCAAAAAATTCGACCGAGAACTATACAAAATCTACCTCTTCAAGGAGTTTTAAAGCGATTAAGTCAATTTTACTTCAGTAATCGTTGGACATAGAAAATTCGTTTTTTTCATTTTTCAATTTTTTTCTCAAAAACTAACGAAAAGAATGGATTTAAATTTTTAGAGCTTATAGCTATTTATATTCTGCATTATCGTGATTTTTCTCAAAAAAATTAACCGTTTAGTTTCGGAGTTATAAGCTTTTTAAAAAAAACACGTTTTTGTCAATAATAAGAGAACCGGGATAGCTAGAGAAATTTTTTTTTTTGGAAATTAAAGGTTTCTTTACGTTCATTCGAATGCTATCCATCAGATTTAAATATCTCGATTCTATCATTAAAAAAAGGCAAAAACAATTTTGAGAAAATCGAAAATTCGAAATAAAACAAAAACGAATCGGCCCAATCAAAAAACGGATTTTTGACCCGCCATCACACAAAAAATAACAAAAAGAATGAGACCTCTCCGGTTAAAATCGAGTAGAAGTTGAGATCCAGGCGTACACACACAACACACACACACACACACACACACACACACACACACACACACACACACACACACGCACACATACACACACACACACACACACACACACAGACACATACACACACAAACTTTTCAAAAATCATGTATTTTGGTTCTTAACAACTCGAATATCAATTATAACATGTTTTTACAACAACTCAAAAAATTACTATCACAAAGCTTCCTCTAGGAGGAAGCAAAACTGAGTTTAGTCAATTTTTCAGATTTTTAATATTTTTCGGCATCAATGATTTTTTATTTTAGTTCCTACTTACTTTTTCCAAAATCTGCGTCTTAAGAGAAGCTGCTATTACGGAATAAGTTCCGTAACAGATATGTTGCAGAATATCTCTGAATTTATTCAAACCAATCCGTTCAAAACGCTCTTGAGAATCGCGTGATAAAGCAATTTTGGACATTACGACTCGCAAGATCATTCCAGCTATTTAGAGGGAAATTTGGTACGTATGGGTGCATAAAATAATTATTTAGATTGTCTACTTTTAGGAAATTAGCCTTTAGTTATATAATTATATTGCCTTCAATTTTAATTGATGATTTTTCAATTTTCACGTTTAACCCCCACTGGTCCCCTTTAAAGGTCGTGACCACCTTAAAATGGAAAATCGTTGTTTTGTTTTTATGTCAAAATTGTGCCAATTCAGAAAAATACGATTTTTTTCCAATTATCATCAAAATTTATGATAGAAATTGAGAAGTCAAGAACTTTTCTTTATTATAAAATTAATCAATTTCTATCCAAAAAACATTTTGTATCAACTTTCCTTTTCGTAATTGTTAAATTCCCATCACTTCAAAGAATTATAATCCACTCATAAATAATTTATTATCATATTTTTATTTGTGATTTATTAAAAGAAACTATAAAACAAAATGAAAAATTATCAAGCAATTTCCTTCTTACTTGTTTTTAAATTGTGCCGGAGCACCATCAGAAAAATAAATTAAGTTTTCTATCCAGAAAAATTCTTTTTTAATTTTACTAAGTACTACTTCTGTAAATTTATGGACTGAGTAAGCTTGGTGTATGGAACTGTCTGAAATAATATAGAAGGTTTTATGAATAAAATGCTGCGGTAAATAATGAAGCCGAAGTATTGTTGAAGTAAAATCCTTGGGTGAAATTTTGACTAATAAAAGTATAATTTTCAATAAAATACATAATAAATAACCCGATTGGAAATATAAACCGTAAGTTCCTGTTACATTTGCGTATATATGTGTACGTTCACGTACGTTTGCGTACATTTGCGTACTTTTTGGTTACGATTCGGACATTTTTTACAGAAACGTACGTAAACATACGTGAAATTCTCAGATGTACGCAAACCTACAGAAATTTGCAGCAACGTGTAAAAAAACTACAAAAATGTACATTTACTCAAAAAATTAATTTTATTTGTAAAAAATGTCATACTTTAACGTACAGCAGTATACATGAACGTACGCAAACGTACGTGAACATACGTGAATGTACGCAAATCTACAGAAATTGGCAGAAACGTGTAAAAACCTATAAGAACGTACATTTACTGAAAAAGTTATTCTTATTATAGGAACATTTTTTATTATTGGTACATTTAAATACGTTTTCTTACTCTCGAGTACATTCGTGTATATATCTGTTGGTGTCCGTACGTTCACGTACGTTCGCATATATTTGAGTATGTTTGCATACGTTCGCGTACGTTCGTGTACATAAATATTTATCTATCAGCCGTTATATACATATATACAAGTACGTTTCTGCATGTTTGTGTATGTTCGCGTACGTTTACGTACAATACTATACAAAATGTCCGAATCGTAACTAAAACCTACGCAAACGTACGCGAACGTATGCGAAGTTACGCCAACGAATGTGAACGTACGTAAACACAGAGATATGAGGCGTTTCACGTCAGCTCTCCAGGCGCGGCGCGCGAGCGCGAAATCATGCTGTTTTCAGCTTGTGTTTGAAGGGCTAAGATGTATCTAAAAAAAATAATCCCCAAGTGATTTCGATGTATTTTTTCCTCAGCTTTCCGATGGTGCTATTAGTTTCTCAAAAATTTTCAATTCTAACCTCAAAAAAACATAAAACGTGTTATATCTCAAAAACTATATTTTTAATATTTTTTTTGACCTGCTAGATCGAAAGAGGAGGAAATTTTACATGGATGTAGCCTTTTTCTACATAGGGGTTTTTTGATTTTTTCGAGATATTATTCAAGAAATACTTAGAATTGAAAAATTTTGAGAAACTAATAGCACCATCGAAAAGCTGAGGAAAAAATACATCGAAATCACTTGGGGATTATTTTTTTTAGATAGATCTTAGCCCTTCAAACACAAGCTGAAAACAGCATGATTTCGCGCTCGCGTGCCGCGCCTGGGGAGTTGACGTGAAACGCCCCATATACGGTAATTTACGTTATAGTACTGTGGATTTTTTCCAATCGGGCATTGTCAAAATTATTTTTACATTCAGTAAAATAATCTTTTTGACTAACAGAAATAAAATGATGTTCAGTCATATTCAAAATATCTTTTACAAAATTGTCTGTAAACTCATGAAAAGGTTTGTTAAATTTTTCAAGTGTCACTCTAGAGCTAATCGAACTTTCTGAGTCCTTGCTTTTTATAGCTACGGGAACCCAATTACTATACTCCACACATTCTGTATTTACATCATCAACACAAGAGCTAAGGAATTGACGAATGCCATCTTCTCCTGGGCACTGATCACATTTTCTTAGCATACAATTTGTATTATCAATGGAGCATACAGAAGCTTCAATAACTTCTCTATAATTAATATTTGATGTTATAGCGGATAATTTCAGTTTTACATTTTGATGAATGGAATATACACACATGTTGTAAGTACCTGGTTCTCCAGCAAATATACATTCTTTCGGCCTCATCTGACTAAAAAATGCTAAGCAAGGAATAGTTTTGTGACCACTATCTTTTATCCAATTTTTATATAAATCTGATAAATCATAAATCAACATTCTCTTTTGAACTGTAATAGACGATTCACCACTTTTAATCTTCACATATTCTTTTATTCCACTGCACATTATACTATTCGAATCATCTAAATTATAATCATTGATTAATTTTCTGATTTCAGGAGAAACCCGAAGATAACTTTTTTTATACATCTACCGAAAGTACCTAGAAAAAAATATATTAATATTAACTACGATCGCCCATATTTGATTTCAATAGAAGAAGTCCTTTGATAAAAACAAACATGTTTAATTTCACATAAAATTTTATGTATACTTGAAATATAAAAAAGTTTAGTTTTATACAATTTGAAAAAGACACCTATGCGTACAAAGATTTCCACTTTGAAACCTATCATATGGATGGTACTTCCCAAAGGGACATTTTTATTGGTGCAAGTCTCGTTTCGTTAATTAAAAAAAAAAAACAAAAAATCGACAAAATTGTAAAACCTTGTAGCAACATTGTAACAATATTGTTACAATATATAAAATAAAAATTCGAACTAAAAAATTTACAATGGAAAAAAGAAATCATCAGTTTGCAGCAATATTAACCTCGAGGGAATATTCACAAGGGGATTTGTTTTTAAACTTATGTACTTACCAACATTACTTTTTATTTTCTTCGCTTCCATATACATATAATTCGTACATTTAAAATAATGAGGAACATTTTTGAAATTCCAATGATCTGGCAATAAAATTAATAAACTTATTTTTTCATCAACAGTTTTGCATGTATCCCATTTAAATTAAAAATTCGCAAATATACTACGAAACTACAAACTTTCGTTACGTATTTCCTCTAAATTCTCAAATTTTGGTAATTTAGCACCGTGGGTTTGTTCAAAGGCTTTCGAAGCTTCATTGACAACAATTTGCAGGATTTCAAAACCTTTATTCACTAAATGTTTATCATTAGATAATCACTAGATTCACTTGAAAACTGTTGAGAGGCAGAATTGCGCAATATAGATGCCGATGCATTCCTTCTCTTTATGTATTCTGTAATATCAGATTTAATCTGAGTTTTACATACACTGCATAGTTTATGTTCACAACTAAATAATACATTGTGAACATCTTTTAAATATGTTATATATTCTAATGTTAAAAATTCTAATCCATTAAAAATTTTAGACCTATGTCTTTTACATGGATCAATACAATATATAAGTTCTACTTCAAAATCACCAATTTCTTTTCCAAATCTAGCCAAACAATGTTTGCAAAGTTTTTTTCCTGGTATAACATTAATTTTACAAACACTCATGAATTTTTCGGATAATTCTACCTTTATTTTTGTTAAATTAGTTGTAATAGTTTTGTTGTGTATGTTCCACGGATCACAGCACTTTTTCCGAAAAAAGTTGAATAGTAGTAGATAAGTTTATAATAATGATGACTACAAACCGTTTGATTTTCTAAATCCTTTGAAATAGATACTCTTAAGTAAAGAAGTTTAACATCTTCTTCTTTTAGATCTTCAAATTTATAAATAACCTTTTGTTTTGTTACACTTCCCAAATGACAGTCTTCGTTTAAAAGTATACCAATTTCACTGGAGTTTCCATGATAAAAACGTAATTTGTTTTTGTGAAAAAATTCAAAATATTATTCATAAAAATTCCGACATAAATAACGATCAATGTAAAAAACTAAATCATAAAAAAATTTTATTTAATGTTTACAAGCTATTAGGTGATAAATACCTGCGTATGTTTCAGACGCGTATAATAGACCTGCAATGTACGTATAATAAAGTAGCTTGTACCAGTCTACTTTTTTTCCGATTTAGGGTGACGCTGCTTGGCTGCATTAGCTGTCGCATACGGGCCATCAACTGTCTGTGCGTATGCGCACTATATGGCTTAATAGAAAGAAATTTCAAATAAATTACGTTCAGTTTGTACGTGTACTAGTAGAATTCTCAATTTTTTATCTTTGTATATGATTGAACGTATACGAAATAAATACTGGCAGGGTTTATCATGAGGAGAAATAAATTGAAATAAGACTTCGAAAGTCTGTGCAATCAACTCTACTCGAAAGTGAAAGTTGATTGAAGATTGGATATGAACGTAAAGTGCATTCAAGCAAATAAGCAAAGTATAAGCAATAAATAGGCAATATATATGTGTGCATGCAAATAAATGTAGGCAAAATAATGTGTAACATTTGAGGAGTAGGGAAATCTGGCAAATAGGCAAAATAATACAGGCAATAATGGGTCGCTCGAGTGGGTACCGCAGACCTCTACTTGTACACTCGAAGTGATGCTTTAGGTAGCGCTTTGGCGCTCACCATCTAGCGCGCACTTAGGGTACTACAATCCCGAACAATCTTTTTGGACTTATTTCCGATGAAATGTCTTGTATTGAAAAAATATAAATACTATATTTCGAATCAATTAAATAGATTAAAAATTCACAACGATACTTAACTTGAAAAATAACGTATTTTATTGGGACCTTGAATAAGTTCTCGCTGTTTTTTTTGTGAAAATTGATACTTTATTTAAAGTACGTAGTAAAAAGCATGTCACTCAAAATATTGCCCATTACTAGTCACTACTTTCTCCAATCTTTCTGGCAATTTACGGATTCCATCTCGGAAGAACTGCTCGTCTTTTGAAGCTATCCAAGAATCGACCCATTTTTTGGCATCTTCATAAGAATGGAAGTGCTGCTCAGCCAAGCCATGAGCCATCGACCGGAGCAAGTGGTAGTCGAAAGGAGCAATGTCTGGGCTATATGACGGGTGAGGTAGGACAGCCCATTGAAGCGCCTCCAAAGTTTCTTTGACGACTTTTGCAACATGTGGCCGAGCATTGCCATGTAACAAAATCACCTTGTCGTGTCTCTGCTCGTACAGCGGCCGTTTTTCCTTTAGGGCTCGGCTCAAACACATCAATTGCAGTCGATAGCAATCTCCCGTGATAGTTTCGTTCGGTTTCAGCAGTTCATAATAAATTACACCCTGCTGATTGCACCAAATGCAGGGAGAAGCTTCAAACCATTGCGGACGATGTTGATGCATGGCCGGGCTTACCCCACGATTTTTTACGCTTAGGATTATCGTACTGTATCCACTTTTCATCGCCAATCATGATACGATGCAAAAAGCCTTTCCTTTTCTGCCGTTGAAGCAGCACTTCACACGTGAGAAAACGCCTTTCGACGTCTCTCGGCTTCAACTCATACGGCAGCCAATGTCCTTGCTTCTGGATCATTCCTAACGTTTTCAAACATTTCTAAACTGTTGTCTCATCTACTCGTAATGATGTTGCAAGTTTAGCTAGCATCTGAAATGATTCTTCATTTAGTAATTGCTCTAATTCTTCTTCTTCAAAGATTTTTGGTGCACCAGCACGTTCTTTATCTCCAAGATCAAAATCGTTATTTTTGAAGCGTCGAAACCAGTCTCTGCATGTCGTTTCCGACAGAGCATGGTCATCGTAGTTTCAACAAGAATTCTGTGCGCTTCAGCTGCAGATTTTTTTTTAATAAAATAGTACAATAAAATTCTCCGCAAATACTTTTTACTTGGCACAAAACTTGACATTTTTAGTAGTAAGAACAAAAAACGCTGTTTACACTATGGCGAATTAACATACACTTAAATTCAAGTTTATCGACAGTATTTATAAATGCGTTAGCATCTGAAATTAAATACACTTAATCCTGGTAACGCCATCTGTTGGGAAACAGCGATAACTTATTCAAGGACCCAATATAATATCTCAAAAATAGTGATTTATTAACGCTTGAATTTTATTTAGATAGTATCCGATGTCGATGCTAAGAATAATTATACGTCATTGTACATATTATAAGCGACTTAGTGGAAAAGTGTTGTAAAAAATAATTTCTAGACCGGAGATCTAAGTACTTAAAAATTTCAAAAAACACTATTTTTATGAAAATCGCAAATTTTGAAACTTTGTAACTACGTCAATTTTTGTTTTTTTAATACGCGCGAAAATGCATTTTTTCTTTATATCTCATAAAGCCTTATTAAAAAGAAAAGAGTCTTTTAATTATTCTAAAAACTTTAAGGTAATGATCTATAGAAATGGAGATCGTGCTTAGTAATGTATAGCATTGAAATTGAAAAAATATCATAATTCATCAGCTCTAATCTATAGGAAATTGTTCGATATTCATGCCGAGTCCAATTCAACTTCTTTAAGGTATGTTTGAAGAACATTCTATGATAGTTTTCAGCCAAATCGGAGTTGCTAGAAAAATTTTTCACGGTTTTAAATTTCGTGAAAATGGCTGTTTTTCCAAAATCTGCTAAATTCAAACTCACATACGCGCTAGATTTTTAACTTTTTCTAGCTTAATGTCAGTGATATAGAAAGGTTTTTTCACTCTCTTTCGACCGCACTTGAGTAGATTAGGGTGCGATTGCAACTAATACCTGAAAAATCACTTCAAAGTATCACCTAATATGGTAAAAAGGTGACTTTAAGAATGCTGTAATTTGGACATGTATACGTAAATTTTGATTTTCGAAAAAAATCTATCTGTAAAGCATAAGTCAAGACGAAGAAGAAACCCAATGATAAATTGCAAATTGATATAAATGAACTATTTAAATAAAAGTTTGAAAAACATGAAAAAACGCTTAAAAATGTCTTTTTTTGCACCTTTATGACGAACTACTGATGTCAATTTTAGATATTGGACCCTAACAATTTGCACAGACTATTTTTTGGTAAGTAGGCTGCTATGTTGACTCGCAATAGCCAATGTCACGCACCTCTGACATGACGACATACGACGTCCTCTGTCGACTCATTAATTGCATTGCTGGCACGGAGTTTGTGTCGGGCCACGTGCCTTCGTTCTCCGGGCTTGTGGACGAATCGGTATCATATGTTTTACGGATTCATGGACGCACGAGCTTGCTCTCCGGGAGCTTCTACTCGTAATAGCATTAGCATAGAAAACTGAATTATTTCCTATACACCATTCTTCCCTCATCAAAAATTGTGTGAAAAACTATCTTTGAAGGGGTCATAGACCTACAGGTATTTGTGGCCAAAATCACCTAAAAAGATATATTAAAATATAATTAGTTATATATAATAATAATATATTATAAGTAGGCATAATTTCTGATAAAATAGCCCAATATATAATCTATAGACCTATTTTACTCAGTGATATTGCATTGCCAATATTTTGTAATTGTCTTTACTTTCTGAAACCACTGCTCAATAGATTTTCATGAAGCGGGGCTTAAATTACTTGAAATTCATGCAGTTATGACCCTGTTACGTCTGATTTACAAGTGAAAACCCAACTGATACGTTTCTTAAAGGAACTTCTGTTCGGTTCATGGAGTTTCAATTCCAGTAACTCCACGGTTGAAAATATCTAGGTCGATTTCGAGGTTGATTTTTTGATCGATTCAATATCGATTCAACGTCGATTTACTACGATTCAATGTCAATTTATCTCAGAATCAATGTCGATGTCGAGGCAGCGCCAAGTTTGTTAGAAGCTCGTCAACGTATTGACGTTTCCGGATGCTATTCAAGGTCGATTTTACCGGAATCAACGTCGAGGACATGGATTTTGCATACGATTCGAGGTCGATTGTACCAGATCCAACGTCGATTGCGTTAGGAAGACCTCGATTTCGCATGCGATTCGAACTCGATTTTGACAGAATTAACGTCGATTACCCTGAGTGGACGTCGGTTTTGCATGCGATTTGTGGCCGATTTCTCCGGAATCAACGTTGAGGACCTATATTTTGCACGCGATTTGAGGTCAATTTGGTCAGATTCAACGTCGATTGCGTTACGAAGAGGTTGATTTTACCAGAATGTACGTTGATTGCCCAGCGTAGACGTGGAATTGGCATGTGATTCAAGGTCGATTTTGCCAGAATTAACGTCGATAGCCCTGCGTGGACGTAGAATTTGCTTGCGATTCGAAGCCGATTTTGTCAGAATCAACGTCGGGGACATGGATTTTACACGCGATTCTAGGTCGATTTTGTCGGAACCAACGTCAGGAACATGGATTTTGCACGTGATTCGAGGTCGATTTTGTTGAATGAAGGTCGAGCAGTTAATAAGATCGAAATGAATTTCGATGCTCGATTTCAAAGACGATTTTGACCGCAGGCTCGATATCGATGTCGATTCCAAAGTCACCGTAGGTTGATACGAACGAAGTGAATTAGTCATCATCAGCCTCGAAAGCCTGCAAAAATCGACCTCTTTTGCATCTACTCGTGGTGGATTAGCCATCATCGACCTCGAATGCCTACAAAAATCGACCATGTTTTGCGGCAAAATTTTAAAACAAAATTAATTTATTTTACGCGGACATGGAGTAAAATTGTTAGTCCCCAATGTAAAAGGGATACCAAAAACAAGCCAAGCCTTGTAATTTTGGACTCTGCGTGACGAGTAAAATTGCTTAAGCATGTCACAATATTAAGATATTCCAATCTCAAAATTCTAATAAGCCCGTTTTTGGTGAAATTGAAACCCGAGATGGGCAGACTTTTTTATACACAGGAAAGCCTGAAATCTAATTATTTCATAAACTATAATCTTTTCTACACAAACAAGACAAGCTTGCTAAATCTAAATACCCCTTATTCAAACTCTTTTACACAGATAGTCCGAACGTAATTTAAATACCCTATAACCTTAAAATTTTTACACAGGTAGGTACAACTTTAGTTAAAATTGTTCAGTCATCGTTTTTGTTATTTTACTTGATTGATAACAATAGATCCCAGAAGCTAAGTTCTTATTATAATCTCCAAAATCTGTTACACAGACTAGCCAAGCTCGAATTTCAATACTCCATAACGTTTGAGCAATTCTATTATAATTTGATATTACTCATATAATGGACAGGTGAAGCTTGAATCGAAGTAATCTATAACCGCATCTTATGGATAGACATACCAACTTAAAAGGAATATATCCGATAACCTTAACACTCTTTTATATATTGAGTATAATATAAATATTGACCTCCAATTGTTATTAAAATGTAGTAAATCGATCTGACGGAGGCAGGTAAAACAAAAACAAAGTTTTTTTTGCTTCCTCCTAGAGGAAGCTTTGTGATAGTAATTTTTGGAGTTATTGTAAAAACATGTTATAATTATTTTTCGAGGTGTTAGGAATCAAGATACATGATTTTTGAAAAATTTATGGATGTGTGTGTGTGTGTGTGTGTGTATGTGTGTGTGTGTGTATGTGTGTGTGTGTGTACGCCTGGATCTCAGCTTCTACTTGATCGATTTTGACCGGACGAATCTCATTTTTTTTGTTTCTTTTGTTTGATGGCGGTGGTCAAAAATTCGTTTTTTGATTCGCTGATGCGTTTTTGTTTTATTTCTAATTTTCAATTTTCTCAAAATTGATTTTTGCTTTTTTTTCATGATAAGATCGAGATACTTGAATCGAATGGGCAGCATTCGAAAGAGCATTAAAATACCTATATTTTCTAAACAAAAATTCTCTAGCTATCACGGTTCTTTTGTTATTAACAAAAACGTGTTCTTTTTTAAAAGCTTATAACTCCTAAACTGAAGGGTCAATTTTCTTGAGAAAAATTATGATAATGCAGAATTTTGTCGCATTTTTTTGTCACATGATAACTAGAGAAAACAAAAATTGGTTTAATCATCTTGAAATTTTGTGGAGATATAGAGTCTATATATTATCGTATATGTCCTTTAGATAAAAAAATTGTCTCATGATTTTTAGAGATATTTAAGGTTAAAATTCTTTTACGGTTTTTTTTCAAAATTGTAATTTCTCAATGATGACTTCATGTATCAGCTTGAAATTTATAGACTATTTTGCATGCAATATAAGCAATCCCTGTGTAAAATTTTATTCAGATTATATGGTTATTTTTTGAGATGTTTGATATTTAAAATTTTAGTCTTTTTTAAAATTTCTTTGGTTTCGCACAATATAACTAGATGAAAATTGTTTTAATTTCTTTGGAATTTGGTGGAGATGTAGAGTTTGTATATTATTTATTAGAAAAATTCTTAGGGTAAAAGAATTCGTTCATGAATTTCAGAGAATATGAGGTTAAAACTATTTTTTTGCATAGTATGAATAAAGTACGTCGATTCGCATCGTTTTCAGTGCGTAAAGTTGAATTTCACACATAGTGTGCGTAAAGCTTACCATACTATGCGTAAAATTCAACTTTACACACTCAAACAATGCGACGACGTGCTTTACTCATACTATAAAAAAAATATTGTTCGCCCCGCGGGCGAAATCTTTACGACCTCGTGATTGCCCAACACTCGGGCCGGCTGCGCCTACCCTCGTGCGTGTCGATCACTCGGTGCGTGAAGTTCAACTTTACGCCCTGGTGACGAAAACTACTATTAGGCCTCTTTTAAAATCGTAATTATTTGGGAACGCATTTATGTATACTAGAAAATGGAAATGACATACATGGCTCGGCAGCGCTAACCAACCCTCACCCGCCGATGAGCAAAGAGGGGTGGGAGTATCCCCTGTAGCCGGAGAGACGCCCTGCAGCAACGTCTGGTACGTCCCAGCAACTGACGAAAGGGACGAAGTTAACGCACCCCTACCAGGGCAAAGGTCCGAGGACATGGCTAACCGGACTCCACCTTTTAGCGAGGAGTCCATGCGAACGTCAACGCTAGCCGGGGGGTTTCCCCGACCCGCGCCTTCGGTCCCCACCACACAGCCCTTAGTGACCGAAGGGCGAAAGGTGGTGGATCAGATGCAAAAATGGAGCTGCTATTTTGACGGGAAAGACGTATACTTCTTCCTTGAACGAGTAGAGGAGCTTCGACTCACTTACGACGTCGAAGAGAGCCAACTCCTACAAGGCCTACCGAAACTGCTTCGCGGCGATGCCCTCCACTGGTACCGGAACACAGCCAGCCGATGCACTTCCTGGGCGGATTTTGAAGAACAACTTTGAGGATTCTATCTACCCCCCCCCCCCTTCCTGGAGCGCCGCAAACTGAGCCGCCAGGTCGCCGAGCGGAAACAAAGATCCCAGGAGACAATCCGCGCCTACGTCTCAGCGCTACAGACACTGATGAGGAGAAGGGGCGGGTATTCAGCCGAGGAACAACTCGACAACCTATACTTCGGCATGAGACCGGAGCTGAAACTTCACCTCCGCAGAACCCAAGTACCCGACGCCATGACCCTGGTGCAGTTGGTGGAAGAACACAAAACAATCCTCATCGAGATAAAGAAGGACCAGAAGAGCACCAACACTGCGGTAGCCAATGCCGAAGTTCCGTCGCCCCGCGACCCTCCCAGATATAACCGCCGGGACCACTGTTGGAGATGCAAACAACGAGACTACAGTGGTGCCGAGTGTCGTAACGCACGCATACTCTTCTGCTCTGTTTGCGGAAAGGACGGAGTATACACAAAGGATTGCCACGGGTTGCCGGCGGGAAACGACCGTCGGATCAAGAACGACGCGGCCGGCTCTCGACCCCCCAGGACGCCGACCCCCGCTCCTACGTCTCCATCACCATAAACGATCAGATCTTCGACGGACTGGTCGACACAGGAGCTGTTAGTTCCTTCGTCCACCCCCGCATCGCGGAGTGGTGCGTCTCCTGCGGATGGACAAGGCAACCATCGCAAATGGTCGCCACTTTAGCCGACAACTGCGAAACCCGGATTGAGAGCAGTGTCACGGGCACCTGTAGTGTCGGCAGGAGACGTTTCTGGCCATGGAGCAAATGGGCCACGAGATCATACTAGGGATGGATATCCTGGATCAGCTCGGCTTACAACTGACCATCGATAGACAGCCACTAGCTGCGACCACGCTGGCCGCAACCAAAAACGGTTGCACCGACGGAATCAGCGAGCTAACCTCGGGAGAGAGGGAGTTCATCAATAACTTCATCGCCGGAGAGAGGAAGCTGTTCGACGTCATCGCCGGCCCAACTCACCTGACATCATATCGAATTAAACTGAAGGACTCCACCCCTCTCAAGCAGCGGTACCGCTCCAGAAATCCAGCCATGTAGAAGGGCATTGACGAAGACGTCAGTCGTATCATCGCCGAGGGGGTGATCGAACCCTCCGATAGCCCGTGGAGCTCGCCAATCGTCATTGCCAAGAAGAAGGGCGGAAAATACCGATTCTGCATTGACTTTCGGAGACTCAACCGAGTCACAGAGAAGGACGCCTATCCGCTACCTCAAGTGAATCCCACCCTGGACAAACTGAGGGGGGCGAAGTACCTGTCCACCATCGACCTGAAAAACGGATATTGGCAAATATCCTTCACCGAGGATAGCAAACCACTCACGGCCTTCACTGTGCCCAACCGTGGCCTGATACAGTTCACGGTCATGCCATTCGGACTGCACTCGGCACCGCCGTCCAACGTCTTATCGACAGCATCATCACCCCGGAACTTGAGCCTCACGCCTTTTGGTACCTGGATGACATTATCATCGTCACCTCCTCCTTCGATGAGCACGTGCGAATCACGAAAGAAGTGTTACGTAGGTTAAGAGAAGCGAAACTCAAACCCAACTGGGACAAGGGTCAGTTCGGACGTAAACGTCTCCGATACCTGAGGCATGTAATCGACGAGGAAGGGATCCGGACCGACCCGGAGAAAATCGCGGCCATCGCCGCCCTGACCGCGCCGACCAACGTCCGGGAATTACGACGGTTCATCGGCCTGGTCTCATGGTACAGGCTGTTTGTGCCGAACGCCTCTGCTCTAGCTTCACCATTAAATAAATTGTTAAGGAAAAGAATGAAATGGGTATGGGGGGAGACCAGCAGAGAGCGTTCGAAGAACTCAAACTCCGTCTTACCCAGGCGCCCGTCCTGGCTTGTTCGGACTTCACGAAGCTCTTCATCTTGCAGACCGATGCTAGTAACGACGGGCTTGGGGCTATGTTGACACAACGGTACGACGACAAAGAGCGGGTGATAGCTTACGCTAGTTACTCTCTGTCGCCAGCAGAGCGAAATTACTCCGCGACAGAAAAGGAATGTCTGGCGGTTAATTTTACGGTGCTGACTGATCATCAGTCATCGAATTGGTTAGAAAAGATTGATAACCCGTCTGGAATTCTTGCCAGGTGGGCCATTGAACTAGGTCAGTGGGACTATGAGGTTCGTTATCGTCGAGAGGTCGAAAATCATGTAGCGGACGCTCTGCCGTGTCAACCCCTTTCAATATGTACAGTAAACATAAAGGACCACGGAAGGTGGTACCGAGACACCCTCGCCGGGGTGCAAGCCAATCCTCGCAGCTTTCCGGGGTATTGTATCCAGGAAGGACAGTTGTTTCGTCACATTTTGCACACGTTAGATTTCAATGAACAATCCGAGAGCGAGGCGTGGAAACTGTGCATCCCGGCAGGTGAGAGGCAACGCGTTCTAAAAGAAGCTCACGACAACTCGACTGCAGGACACCCGGGAATTGCAAAAACGCTGAACCGCCTCGCCTGCCACTACTGCACGCCCGGAATGATGTGAGAAGGAGCCAGTCACGTGCGGAACTGCACCAGCTGCCAGAAGCACAAGCCCTCGCAACAACCACTTCCAGGAACAATGCATGCCACCACCATCAACCAACCCTGGGAGATGATGTCGGTAGATTTGATGGATCCGAAGCCACGGTCCGATCGAGGGAACACCTGGCTCTTGGTCATGCAAGACCGCTACACTAAGTGTGTCGAGCTAAGAGCCCTCAGCAAGGCCACCAGCGTGGCCGTCGCCAAAGCCCTGAAGGAACAAGTCATCCTCCGATTTGGAACCCCGACGGCTGTCGTTAGTGACAATGGCCGCCAGTTCATCGGCAAGGAGTTCACCCAACTCCTGGAGGAATACAAGGTGGAACACCGAAGGACTCCGCCTTACACCCCGTCGAGCAACCCACAAGGTCATGAAGACGGCCATTAACCAGTACCTGGAAAAGTCGCAGAAGAAGTGGGACGCACACTTGCCAGAGCTAGCTTTCGCTTACAATTCTGCAGCCAGCGACAGTACCGGATACACCCCAGCGTACCTCAACTATGGACGGGAACTAATTCCACCGGGGAGCCTGCACCAGAAGAAAGCAAAACGCCCGGATGTCCCCTTTGAAGACCGCATACGACGGATCGAGGAGGCGCTCGAGCTTGCCGGAACCAAAATGGCACAGAGTTTTCTAAAACAGCAGAAACATTACAATCTGGGCCGTCGAGACTGGGCACCGAGGAAGTGGGACAAGGTTCTGCAAAAGCAGCACGTCCTGTCAAATAAAGCCGCCAATTTCGACGCCAAGAGGGCACCGAAGTACGAGGGACCATTCCTCGTCGACCACAAGAGGGCATCGGTCATTTTCAACCTGAGGCACCCTACCGGAAAACTCGCAAAACATATACATGTGCGCGACCTTAAGCCTTTCCACGAACCGGGGGAGGGGAGCGAGTGCGAGCCCGACACCGAGCAGCCAGGGGATATAAATTGCTGCAGCAGTCGAAGGCCAGAACAGTCCACGCCGAGATGTCGCCCCAGCGGAACCCCTACGAAACGTACATGATGCGAACACAGCCGGCCCTCCTCGTACCAATAAAGGTACACGAGACCAGCTACGAAGCCATCATCAGCACCGCCAGCCTCATCACCACAGTGTCCCCAGCAGTGGGAGAGCAGTTCATACTACACCGCGCCCCCTACGTCTGCCTGGATACCCTCGTCGCCAGCGCTCACCTCCAGCCCACGCGAACACCACCTACGCCCTAGTTCTCACCCTTTACACTCCTCGCTACCTTCAAAGCACAAGGAAGGCTATTTAAGCGGCCATGGGTGGTGGTCCAGGACCAAGTTCTACCTATCGTACTGGGGATGGATTTTGTATCAGCCGCCGGCACCCGGATACTCATGAACGGTCGAACGGAGAGACACAAGGAAGCCCGCCGACGGCGACGCCGACGACAGCGCTAACGCCGATGGCGCGACAAAGACGAAGGCATCGGCGGCAGCATTGCAGACGACCCCGAAGATGAGGTAACTAACAATTTCCGAAAACCGGGAGTGGAAATTCCAAAACATTGTAGAACGACCCTGATGATAGTTACCCCCGGCACCGATCGATCGCGGACACGTACAAAGCGAACAGGTCTCCCTTAGGCAACTACGAAGGCACTTTACCAGTCCCGCGATTGCGAGCATAACCGACAGGTGACGCATGCCATAGGGATCCCGCAACTGAAAAATCACACCCCGAAGCGCGCACGCTAGATGGCGCACTACAACCCATACCTTTTGGAGAAAAGATTCAGCGAGGCCCATAAAAGGGGCCGTCCGTGCCCCTCGTATTCAGTGTAACTATAAATACCCGCCAGGATGTCGCTCATGGACAAATACGCCGCCACTTATCAGGAGGAACTCGACGCCCTCGAGAAGGAGCTCAAAGAGACGGGCTTTATTTTATTCGACCTGCAGCGCCCATTGGAACGCCTCCAGCCAGAGGAAGAGGAACGGAAGAAGAAGGCAAAGGAGGCGTTGGCCAGGAAGGGCCTAGAGTACGTGCCAGAGCCCGTCAAACCAGGCACCGAGCCCGCACCGGCCTATACGCCGCACAGTGGGCTAAAACCCGATTTTTTTTTTCAAAATAAAATAACTCCACACAGAAGCCACCAATTTGGATGATTTTTGTTTCTACTTATAGCAAATTAAATGTAGATTAGAGGAAAAATAAAGAAAATTGTTAAATAAATTTTTATAACCTCCAAATTCAACAAGAAACATAGGTATTTTTCAAAATTTGGTAGGAAACCGTATTTAAGTTTCAGAAAAATGTTTCTTTTTGGGAAATATGTTGCCTCCTGAGTTCATCTATGTATAATATATAACCCCTACACCTGTGAACCATAACCTAAACACCTTGCAGATGAATACTTCGCCGCAAAGTCAGGTTAATACGATAATCTGTAATGAACTATGACTTTGTAAGGTATTTATGACAAAATCAGTGATCTGTAACATTAAAAACTTATAATGACCATAACCTAAACCATTTTACAAATTAGCTTATTATTTTTATTTAGAAAAAAAGTAATTCCACACAGAAACCACCGATTCGGATGATGTTTGTTTGTACTTATAGCTAATTGAATGTAGATTAGGGGAAAAATAAAGAGTATTGTTAAATCAATTATTATAACCTCCAAACTCTACAAGAAACATAGGTATTTTTCAAAATTTTATAGGAAACCGTATTTAAGTTTTAGAAAAATGATTCTTTTTTGAAAAAATGTTGCCCCCTGAGTTCCTCCATGTATAATATATAACCCCTACACCTTTGTACCATAACCTAACAACTACGTTGAATACTTCGCCGTAAAGACATGTTAATATGATAATCTATAATGCACTATGACTTTGTAAGTTAGTTATGAAAAATTAAGTGATCTGTAATATTAAAAACTTTTAATGATCATATCCCAATACTTTTTACGGATTAGCTTATTAATTCGATTTAGAAAAAAGTTATTCCAGACAGGAACCACCGATTCAGATGATTTTTGTTTTTACTTACAGCTAATTGAATGTAGATTAGGGGAAAAATAAAGAGTATTGTCAAATCAATTATTATAACCTCCAAACTCTACAAGAAACATACGTATTTATCAAAATTTTGTAGGAAACCGTATTTAAGTTTTAGAAAAATGATTCATTTTGGGAATAATGTTGCCTCCTGCGTTCATCTATGTATAATATATATCCTCTACACCTAAGAAACATAACCTAACAGCTCTACGTGGAATACTTCGCCGCAAAGACATGTTAATATGATAATCTGTCATGCAGTATGACTTTGTGAGGTAGTTATGAAAAATTAAGTGATCTGTAACATTAATAACTTTTAATTACCATAACCTAATACTTTTTACCGATTAGCTTATTAATTCGATTTAGAAAAAAGTTATTCCAGACAGGAACCACCGATTCGGATGATTTTTGTTTTTACTTACAGCTAATTGAATGTAGATTAGGGGAAAAATAAAGAGTATTATCAAATCAATTATTATAACCTCCAAACTCTACAAGAAACATACGTATTTATCAAAATTTTGTAGGAAACCGTATTTAAGTTTTAGAAAAATGATTCATTTTGGGAATAATGTTGCCTCCTGCGTTCATCTATGTATAATATATAACCTCTACACCTAAGAAACATAACCTAACAACTCTATGTGGAATACTTCGCCGCAAACTCAGGTTAATACGATAATCTGTAATGCACTATGACTTTGTAAGGTATTTATGACAAAATAAGTGATCTGTAACATTAAAAACTTTTAAAGACCATAACCTAAAACTTTTTACCGATTAGCTTATTATTTGGATTTAGAAAAAAAGTTACTCCAGACAGAAACCACCGATTCGGATGATTTTTGTTTGTACTTACATCTAATTGAATGTAGATTAGGGGAAAAATGAAGAGTATTGTCAAATCAATTTTTATAATCTCCAAACTGTACGAGAAACATTTTTTCTAAATTTTTCTAAATTTGGTTGAAAACTGTATTTATGTTTTAGAAAAATGATTCTTAGTGATAAAAATGTTTACTTCTGAGTTCGTCCATATATAATATATTACCATTAGACCTGTGAACATCAAGGAGCGCGGGCGCGCTCCGAAGGTAAGTATAGAAGAAGCTTGAAGGAACGACCCGCACTACATATACATTGAATTTGGTGTGTGAGAAATTCAATGCGCCCATATACCTATTACGTTAGTTTTAACTATATAACATATTACTCTTAATCGAAAGCTATTTCATTGCTCTACTCAAATCAAAAGATTTTATTTAATAAGATTATCTTGTTTAAAAGATATAGACAACTGAATTTTTTTATGTCCGTTTTCCTTTCAGAATTTTAGTCTTTTTTTCCGGCATCCGGTTTGCAGTTTTAACCTTACAACTATAAGTAAAATACTTCGCCGCAATGACAGGTTAATACTTTATTCAGTATATCTTTTGAATATAATTATCACTGGATTAGTGATTTGTAAACAATTCGATATATACAATCTTTGGTGAAGCTAAATGCAGTATAACCTTCGGGCTCTTTCATATTAAAAAAACCGCTGCCAATTCATTGGCCCGTAGCTTCCTGAAAATTAATTTGATGATCCCTTTAATTCATTTTTAATAACAAAATTTATTATTTTTGCAACAATTTATTACATTATTATAATTAAATTTATTATTGAAAAATTAAAAGTTTGGGTTTATAGTACATGGTCAGTTATTGTCAGTTTACCAGACAACATACAAATTTTTCATATTTTTGTTTTTCTGTCAGTGCATGATGTAAGTAACTACAACTATAGAGGAACTAGAATGGAAATTTAACCAGAGTCTAGAAACCGCCAGCTGTTGAATGATAGCACACGGCCTCAAACTGCCATGCGGGGCTCAAAGGCCTGCTATGTGTAGAGAGAGTACGTCTACAACGTGCCACCCAGCGTCTGGTTTTTGGTTTCGGAAACCCCTCTCGGGGCCTGATTCTCTAACTCTATCTCGGTGCGATAGATACAAGACGAGAGTTTTAGCCCAATCAGAGAGATTCTTTAGAAGGAAAAACAGTTGGGTGCGACGGACGTAAGCTTATCAAGGCCCCGTACCGCTCTAGTGATGTTTTGTCTATTTTTGCTCGACCAAAAATCGAAATCCTGAGGCTGGGTAGCAGGTTGTAGACGCTCTACTATACCTGCATTTGTGTCTCTCTCAGAGCAGCCAAGCGAAGTTTGCGATGAAAATTTTTGTCTTCAAATTTTACGATAATAATGGAAGTTGGATAAATGAAAAAAAAGAAATTTTTCTTATATTATTTTAATTATTCGTCAGTTTTGAATACTTAAACTCAAGAATTCATTCTTGAAAATTCAAACATATTATATTTGGGCGCCAATACACCTCAGAAAACAATTATAACATGTTTTTACAACAACTCAAAAAATCACTATCACAAAGCTTCCTCTAGGAGGAAGCAAAAAAAAAGCTTAAATTGAATTATCTTATAATTTGAAATTACTCATACAATGGACAGGCAGAGCTTGAATCGAAATAATCTGTAATCTTATGAACCTTGTAGATTGAAATACCAGGTTGAAAGGAAAATATCCGATAGCCTCAAAACTCTTTTATATAAATAGAATAAAGCTTTAAACTCAATAGGCTAGCTTGGCTTGAAGCTAAATCATCCACAGGCTTTGATTTTTTATATCTGTTACCCCAGGTAACTCGACTCGATTTTTTCTCTTTTGTTTATATACAGTTACGTATACATTTAATAACATTTATAATACAATAAGAGAATAAATAAATGAACGTTTATTTTTCGTTTGTACTATACATTGCATCGGTTATTTGAGGTTAGTATTTTTAACTACATGTATCGGATTGCTTAATACAAATTTTAGACTGTCCAGTGTTCCTGGTTTGTATTGTTATCATTTAAAGGAAAAGTTCTAATGTACACCCTAATGAAATACTTAAGCCGTAAATTATATTAACATTAAATTTTTATATATAATTTTTGCAAATTCGGTTCGAAAAAATTAATACTCGGTTAACTAATAAGCATAAATAAGCGTAGAATTTCTTTATTACTTTATAAATTTCTTAATGAGTTATTAAATATAATTTTATCTAAATTATAAGATAAGACAAGTATGTATATATACCAATTCGAGTCGAAATTAGCATTTATGTTGTCTTACAGAAATAAAGCAATATTCTGTAAAATATAAAATTTAAAAATTATACTATCAATTTGGAATATAATTATTAACTATACCTATAATCTATAAGTATCTTATTATCTGCAGTACAATAAATAATCAAATTATAGCATAGCAACCGTATAAACAATTATGTTAAATAGGTATAATCATGTCACAGCAACCGCATCAACAACAGCCAAATGCACAGATTTTCAAAACACGAAGTAAAAAGAAAATACTTTAGTTTAGTATAATTTGATTCGTGTCCATCAAACATTGCATCGTTAAGATAAGGTGAGGTTAATGCCAGACTATTGTTTTAGCCTGATTCGAATTAAATTATGGGTTAATTATTTGAATATGTTATAGAATAATAATTAAATCATAAATAAATAGGTGATGCAAATAATGTAGAGTACAGGGTCAAAGATGCCAGTGCAGGTAAAATGTCATATAACGTATATCTTAAGGGGGGTATTTCGCTAAGGAGCATATTTAACGAGTACTTCCTTGGACCTCCAATATTTTTAGCCCATAATATTAATATTATTGCTTGCAAAGTAATCTATAGTCAAAATTAATAATGAAACAATAGATTTTATAGGTAAAAAATATATAAAATTTGCTTACACAATCAATTCACAAATTTTATGAAATTTAAAATCAGTATGTCACGCATTTTGTTTAAATTTTCGTGACTAATATTAAATAACTTGGCCAAATATTTTTTCATTGATTCTTTTTTCTGGTCATTCGTTGGCCCATATATTTTTCATTGTTTCATTTTTCTGGTGGTTGCTTGAATACATATGCGTTTTCTTATTAGCTAAAATAGGCTGGAAGTATAAAAATTATGCAAACATACAAAAATCATGCTATCCCACAAGGCTATGTAGCAATGTAACCTGAAAACTCAATTTTTATTAATGTCGTGCTCAATTTATTCTTCATCAAGGTACATTAAAATTATGCAGAGAGATTGGAATAATCATTATTTATCACGTATTTAAATTTTATTTGAAAATATTTGGTTGGATTTTGCGAAAGACCCTCCTTAATGCGTGGATGTATTCAACAATTACCGAGGTGTTTAAAATTAATCAGTGGCAAGTTTTAAAAAAGGGTTGCATCTTTATTTTAGTTATTCGATTGTTGTTATATAAATACTCTCAAAAATATTTTTTATATAATTAAGAAGATAATTTTTTTTATTTTTAGAGGCAAATGCTATATACAAAATATAAATATGTCAAATAATACTTCTGAGGATTATATTTAGTTATTATTTATTTTTGTAAAGTGGCATATTACTTTAGGGCGAGTAGTAACCGGTCAAAAATATCCAGCTAGGAAATCCAGATGGATTTCCAGCTGGATTCCAGGTGGATTTCCAGCTGGATTCCAGGTGGATTTCCTAGCAGGATCGGGTGGATTCACGTAGATTTCGATGGATTTTTTAGCTGGATTCCTACTCTTATCCATGTTGCGTGGATTTCTTACCCATTTTCAGTAAAAATTAAGTAGGAAATCTACGCAACATGGACCAGAGTAGAAATCCAGCTAAAAAATCCATTGAAATCTACGTGAATCCACCCGATCCAGCTAGGAAATCTATCTGGATCCAGCTAGGGAATCCATCTGGATTTCCTAGCTGGATATTTTTGACCGGGTATCGTACACCTAGGGTTTGAAGAATCAAGAATTAATTTTTATTATTCGATAATTATCCGATTTTATATTATCCGATGTCATACGTGTAAGAAATTAATGTTATCGTAAATAAAATAGTGTTTCATAATTATTTTTAATTGATATTGTAGCAAAACCCGATCTTTATAAATAGCTAAGTTTGGTTAACATCAATATATATACACTTTTTATAATGGATTTTCCTTCAATTGTTGTATCACCCCTCCCTCTCACCTTCTACAGTAAATAATATATCATTTAAAATAAAAATATGCATTTAACTATAGCATGTTCAAGCCCAAAACAAAAAAGAGAAAAAGTGAAAATATTCAACGAGGTCGGCCGAAAAAGAAAACTCGTAGCAGTTTTAACGGAGGGATATATATATATATATATATATATATATATATAGGGGGGAAAGGGTATCCGCTCGGAAAAGCCCTTTTATTTCTTTTGTTCAATATATATATATATATATATATATATATACTACCGAAACAAACGTTTGACGCTTTGTTATTAGGATGTCAAAGCACAATTTATAGAAGAGCCCATGAAGTTGCTGAATTCGTAAATCATGATATAAATTTACTAGAATTAGCTCTGAAACTGACTCTAAAATCAAAGGACAAAGTATTGATGGAAACAATCACATTGCTTATGAAGATCAAACCCAAACTGATGATGAACTAAGTAAGTCCTATAGAAAAAAGAACCTTAATCAAAAAAATTGAGGCAATTAATAAAATAATCCTACTCTAAAATCGAAGTTTTAGCTTTTCTTTAATTAATATAAGTTCTTACTAAATTCGCGACTTCATATCCATCGGCAATCACAATTTAGAATCTGTTGAGAATGTTTGTGCTTTAAAATGAAATTATAATAAAAAATAATTGGCTTTTATAATTATTTTTCACTACCTCTAAATTATTAAAAATACATTGAAACAAAAATAATATATGTAATCTCAAAAAATTAACCAAATTATCTTTTATTGAAGAATTTTTATTAATTATTAGATAAAGTAATATGTTTACTGTACGTTAATTGATGCCACTTTAGTTAAGAAGTATGCATATAGCAATAAAAAAAGAAATAAGAGCACTAATTTCGAATAGTGAATGTTTACTAATAGAACCTTCTTACTCCATTTTGAAATGATT
This sequence comes from Torymus aiolomorphi, assembly GCA_036365515.1. Lineage (NCBI taxonomy): Eukaryota > Metazoa > Arthropoda > Insecta > Hymenoptera > Torymidae > Torymus > Torymus aiolomorphi. The sequence continues at coordinate 50,172,784 of CM070875.1, read as the reverse complement.
GATAAATTCTAATTACATTTTTCATCAGGGCTCTCGAATGAATCAGCCTTAGCTTTCTATATGGAAAATGACTATAGCAAGAATCGGTATAAAGCTTTAGTAACCGATACTCATTCAAAGAAATCCAAGATCTATCCACGTTATGAGTTAATAAGGTAATAATTTTTTCTTTTATATTTCGATAGAAAAATTTATAATTCCATGATATATTATAGAATTTGAAATTCCATGATATATTCCATGAAAAATTTATAATTCCATGATATATTGTATTCAATATAATAATTCGTGGAACTGAATTTGCTACTTTCTGTATTCTTATCTGTCTATAAGGTATCTTACGGAGAAAAAAATCACTTTTTGGGGGTTTACATCCGAATTTGAGTGTGGAACTTCGACTGTAAGGATTATGCACTCAAATTTGGGTATACACGCTCAATTATAAAGAGTATACACTCAAATTTTGGAGATGATACTCATCAGTTAAGAGTACACACTTAAAATTAAAATTATAACACTGAAGTCAAGTATTACTTTTACTGTTCCTTTATACTTTAAAGTAATACTTAAATTTATAAAGACCTCTGTGGCTAAAGCTTTTTGCCCTTACGTGATAAAATCAACTATATAAAATACAGAACTTTATACATAGGCAAGCTCAGCTTTGAATCTAAACACCTGCACCCCAAAGCATGTTGGTGATAAATATTTAGCAAAATGTAAAGTATTATTTATTTCTATGAAGATTTTAATAGTAAATTTATTGAACGATATTTAATTTAAGGAGCATAAAATTGATAGTTTACGCACACTGAATCAAAAAATATTTTAACATTACATATTGGACATATAATACAGTAAAATATTAAATTAATATATTCTTATATCAAGTGCTGAAGAATATAGCTGGATTAATCCCACACCACAAAGTGTTCGGTTTTGTCGACTGTTGCGAATCGCCCTTGAAAAAGAAGATGAAACAGCAACTATTCGGGAATTTCAGCGTTTAACTAATGAGATAAATTCGCTTACCACCCACAAGTTTCAGATGTTAAATAATAAAAAAGTGACCGTAAAGTTTCAAGTGTCTAAAACCATGTTTGATGGAAAATGTGTAAATATAATCACAGGGAATAGGGCGACTTGCAAATGCACTATGTGTTTACGAACCACGTACAAGTTTAAGCTACAAGATCCATTCACTCTTAAAGAGGAAAATTTGCAGTATGGATTAGGATTATTACATGTTGAAATCAAAACATTTGAACATCTTTTGCATTTGGCTTATAGATTAACAATCAAAGAGTGGGATGTTACTGAACCACGGAAAGGTACGTTAGTTAATATTTTAAATTAAGGGGATGTTGGGCTATGAGGATTGATTGATATTTTCTACCTTTTGTAACTTTGAAAATTGAATTTGATCATGTAAACTAAATACGTTGAAGTGTTCGAGAAGTTACTTAAAAAAAGTAACTCATTACAGTTACTTGGTTTAAAACCTTTTCAAAGGTTTAAAACCTTTTCAAAATAATTGACCAGCTTATATTTTTTCGTAGACCTTGCGTTCTCCGATTAATTGGGTTTGTGACTTTGTTGAATGACTGACTCACTTATTGCTGCACGTATGCATAACGCCCTTTTATTTTGTGTTGACCTTGCGTCTCTTTGCTATTTGGGTTGAATTTTTGAAATAATTGACTTGCTTACTGTTGCACGTCTATGTAATTCCCTTTTTTACATAGACATCGCGCCCATGGCCATTTATATTTGACACTTCTGAAATAATCGCCTCACTTACTGTCGCAGTACGAATTACAGTACGTGTAACTTCCTTTTTTGCGTGGATCACGCCTCCTCCTGCTATTTGGGTTCGAGACTTTTTTAAATAAACTCCCTTACTGTCGCACATCTGCAAAAACTCACATTTTTTGTAGACCTCGCTTCCTTCCTATTTGGGTTTGAGACTTTTTTAAATGATTGATTCGCTTACTGTCATGTCGCACGTCTGCGTAACTCCAATTTCACGTGGACCTTGCATCCTCTGAGTATTTTGGTATAAAGATTTTTTAAATAATCTTCTCTCAGACAGTCGCACGTCTGCGCGCCTTCCTCTTCTACGTGAGCCTCGCGTCTTCTGGCTATTTGGGTATAAGAATTATAATTGACTCGCTAACTGTCGAATGTCTATGTAACTCCTTTTGTAACGTTAACTTACATTAGTGCCTCCAGCTATTTGGATTTGAGACTTTTTAAAATAATTGTGCGTGGAAATCACTTCTCCCTGCTATTTGGGTTTAAGACTTTCTAATAATCAACTTGCTTAGTATTTCACGTCAGTGTACCTTGTTCTTCTACGTTGACCTTACGTCCTCCGACTATTTGAGTATATAAACTTTTTAAATAATCGTCTCGCTTACGGTTGTACGACTGCGTGCCTTCCTTTCTTTCGTAGACCACCTCAGATTTCGATTTAAAAAATTGTGTGATTCTTGGATTAACTAATGTTCTGAGTTTAATGATTTCCTATATAAAAATGTATTATTATCAATATTATTTTTGATGATATGAACTATTTTTTAAATAAATAATGAGAAATACAGCTTGGTATGCTTGCTCCTACAACCTCTATAAATATAGACTCAAATTTTAATATTAAATTTGTAATTGAATACGTAAAGAGAGAGTATAGTGAAAATAAAAATAGATTAAAACAAAATTTTGGCTTAATATTAAACATCTACCTACATTATAACATATGTTTAATAAAATTAAATAAAAATTGTTACATAAGCAATTTACAAGCTGCTATTTTTTCTCTCTCCAAAATAACTGTATCTATTAAAAGTAGTAATTTCATAAATCGTACTTTAAAAAAGAGATGGTAATCCTTCTATATTCGTTCTCTTATTAATCGTTCGGCCAACGAATAAGAGATCTAACTCAGACCCCTGGGTGGCTGTTCGTTTTTGCGCGCGATCTCTACATATGCATGAATTCCTAACCTCAAAAGTAAAAATTGAGAAAATATAACATCAAGAACGTGCAATCCGCGTCTCGAGTCTCTAGTTCATAAAAATTTCAATGTAATCTATTACTCTTCCTGACTGAAAAAAATGATTAGTATTTCATACTTCATGTTAAATTATAACTACGTTTTCAGAAATATACAATGAACAAAAAACTACTGTACAAAAAATACTTTTTGCTCAATTTGGAGTAAGAGTAGACCAAGTTTTACAAGGTCACGGTACCACAAATACTGGAAATTTACCACGAAAATGTTTTAGCAATCCACAAAAATTTGCACAATCTTTAGGATTAGATAAACTATTTGTAGCCAATATTGCTTTATTATTGCAGTTATTTAAGTGCAAAAAAGAATTAAAGTTTAAAAAAACAGAGAAGTTTTGTTGGGAAACATATGATATGCATTATAGTTTATACCCCTGGGCTCGCATGAACCCAACAATGCACAAATTTCCTAGGCATGGCTGTGAGATATCGAGTTGCTTCCCTTTACCTATAGCTTATTATGCGGAAGATGCCCTTGAAGCAGCCCACAAGTACTATAGAAGAAATATGGTTTTGCATGCTAGACAGAACAGCAGAAAAAACCGTATTTTAGATGTATTTAACCGAGCTGTATATATGAGTGACCCAAAAATTTCCTTAATTACAATTAAGAACAGAATACAAAGACGAAAGAAAAACAAGATTACTTTGGATATGTTAGAGTACATAAACGAAGTGTAAGTAAAAAGATATCATTGAGTAAATATAAAATTAGCGTAGCTTTATTCGAGACTGAATGATAATAAGTACTAAACAGTAAATTCTACAAGAAAGGAATTAATTCGTTTATATTATTCTCGAGAGAAGGTAATTCATTTTTTTTTTGTTGCTGGGAAGTTAATGAGGGAACAGTCTATATTTATTTAATAGTAAATCCCTTCATTTATTTTGTTATTTTATTATGCCAAAAATTGGGTAAATTTACTCATACTACAAAAAAGCCTGGTGGAAATTTTCTCTATAAAAAATAGCCGGAAAGTTCTGGGTAGTCATGAAACGATTTTTCTGGTCCAATTATTTATTTAACGGAGACAAGGTAACCTCAAAATGTTTTTACTAAAAAGGACCCATCCCCACAACCATTATGTATTGATTTGCAGATCTAGATCCTATTGACACATTTGATCGGAAGGTCAAACAGTACAAAAATACTAAATTTTCAGAAGAATTGGCCGGGAACCAAAATCAATAAGGTTGCTGGGTGGTCCTTTTCTCTATAATTTGATTATGTATTTAAAACCAAATATTAAAAAATAGCTATAGCCTCTTACTAGTTATATTCTAACTAAAAAAACTGGCCAAATTTGATATCTTTAAAATACTCATTAATAAGTTAATGTAAATTTCTGAAAAACTTATTCTGATATTCTGCCTATTAAATGGTGAACATGAGCGGAAAAATTGTTTCATTGATGAATAGAAATGGCCAAGAAAAGTGTATAATTTTTACGATTGTTGGTGAAACTAGCTATGATTATGCAAATAATGGAATTGATTTCCACCAGGGTAATTATAAATATATTGATAACATTTATATATGCGCTTGAAAAAACTATATACTGCTAAATACCTATACCTACATTTAAAAAAATGAGTTGGGCTTATTCAATACAGGCACTTGACATTTAATTTTATTATCGTATACAAAAATGGAAAATAAATCACAACATAGTTACAAAGGGACATAGAGTACAAAGTAATTTTTATTTCGACGAAAATTTTTAATATGAGACTTTATTCCAGAGTAAATGTGGAAGATAAAGAAACTGAAACGAGTGAACCTGAAGACGAAGGAAATGAAAGTGGTCGAGATGAAGATGTGGGAACTGAAGACAGTGAAAGTGACGAAAGTGTATCTAGCTAAAAATTAAATAAATGCTTGGTACACATTATCATATATTTTTTACATATTTATGAGTTCAAATATTTACTAATTATAAACATTTTCAAGATACACTCATATAAAAAGAATGATAGCATTTACTCCATCGCATTATCCGAATGGCATAGAATACTTCATGTTATAACAATACCAGTGGTCTCTAAAAAAAATATAATGTATAAATTTAAAAAGTATATCAATCTTAGCCCAATGGTATATAAATGAATTGAAGCCATAAGGCATTGCGATTTAAGTATTTACTTTTTGAGTAACTTTAATGGTTATGAGCTAATTAACTTTAAGCTTGACCTGAAGTTCCAAGCTGAAGATGAAGAAGATTGAAGAAGATTGAAGATGTAAAGTTTACCTGTTTGTGTATTAAGATTTTGAAGGTATATAGTTTGGATTATCGGAGATATTTAGCGTTCAGATTGGTCTGTCTTTGAACAAAAGTAAAAAAGGTTATACGATACAGGCCGTTAACTTTGACATATAATAGGAGAGAACTCAATATCTACTATATAGAGCTTGGAGGTTATAATAATTGATTTGACAATAGTCTTTATTTTTCCTCTAATCTACATTCAATTAGCTATAAGTAAAAAAAAAAATCATCCGAATCGGTGGTTTCTGTGTGGAATTACTTTTTTTCTAAATCAAAATGATAAGCTAATCTGTAAAAAGTTATAGGTTATGGTCATTAATACTTTCTAATGTTACAGATCACTTATTTTGTCATAACTACCTTACAAAGTTATAGTGCATTACAGATTATCGTATTAACCTCACTTTGCGGCGAAGTATTCATCTTCAAGTTGTTAGGTTATGTTTCATAGGTGTAGAGATTATATATTATACATAGATGAATGCAGGAGGCAACATTATTCCTAAAAAGAATCATTTTTCTAAAACTTAAATACGGTTTCCTACCAAATTTTAATAAATACGTATGTTTCTCGTAGAGTTTGGAGGTTATAATAATTAATTTGACAATACTCTTTATTTTTCCCCTAATCCACATTCAATTAGCTGTAAGTACAAACAAAAATCATCCGAATCAGTGGTTCCTGTCTGGAATAACTTTTTTTCTAAATCGAAATAATAAGCTAATCGGTAAAAAGTATTAGGATATGATCATTAAAAGTTTTTAATATTACTGATCACTTAATTTTTCATAACTACCTCACAAAGTCATAGTGCATGTCAGATTATCATATTAACATGTCTTTGCGGCGAAGTATTCCACGTAGAGCTGTCAGGTTATGTTTCTTAGGTGTAGAGGTTATATATTATACATAGATGAACGCAGGAGGCAACATTATTCCCAAAATTAATCATTTTTCTAAAACTTAATTACGGTTTCCTACAAAATTTTGATAAATACGTATGTTTCTTGTAGAGTTTGGAGGTTATAATAATTGATTTGACAATACTCTTTATTTTTCCCCTAATCTACATTCAATTAGCTGTAAGTAAAAACAAAAATCATCCGAATCGGTGGTTCCTGTCTGGAATAACTTTTTTCTAACTCGAATTAATAAGCTAATCGGTAAAAAGTATTGGGATATGATCATTAAAAGTTTTTAATATTACAGATCACTTAATTTTTCATAACTAACTTACAAAGTCATAGTGCATTATAGATTATGATATTAACATGTCTTTGCGGCGAAGTATTCAACGTAGTTGTTAGGTTATGGTTCAAAGGTGTAGGGGTTATATATTATACATGGAGGAACTCAGGGGGCAACATTTTTTCAAAAAAGAATCATTTTTCTAAAACTTAAATACGGTTTCCTATAAAATTTTGAAAAATACCTATGTTTCTTGTAGAGTTTGGAGGTTATAATAATTGATTTGACAATACTCTTTATTTTTCCCCTAATCGACATTCAATTACCTATAATTACAAACAATAATCATCCGAATTGGTGGTTTCTGTGTGGAATTACTTTTTTTCTAAATAAAAATAATAAGCTAATTTGTAAAATGGTTTAGGTTATGGTCATTATAAGTTTTTAATGTTACAGATCACTTATTTTGTCATAAATACCTTACAAAGTCATAGTTCATTACAGATTATCGTATTAACCTGACTTTGTGGCGAAGTATTCATCTGCAAGGTGTTTAGGTTATGGTTCACAGGTGTAGGGGTTATATATTATACATGGATGAACTCAGGTGGCAACATTTTTCCCAAAAAGAAACATTTTTCTGAAACTTAAATACGGTTTCCTACAAAATTTTGAAAAATACCTATGTTTCTTGTAGAGTTTGGAGGTTATAATAATTGATTTGACAATACACTTCTTTTTTCCCCTAATCTACATTTAATTAGCTATAAGTACAAATAAAAATCATCCGAATCGGTGGTTTCTGTGTGGAATTACTTTTTTTCTAAATCAAAATAATAAGCTAATCTCTAAAAAGGTTTAGGTTATGGTCATTAAAAGTTTGTAATGTTACAGATCACTTATTTTGTCATAAATACTTTACAAAGTTATAGTGCTTTACAGATTATCGTATTAACCTGATTTTGCGGCGAAGTATTCATCTTCAAGTTGTTAGGTTATTGTTCACAGGTATAGAGGTTATATATTACGCATGGATGTACAGAGGAGGCAACATTTATCCCAAAAAGAATCATTTTTCTAAAACTTAAATACGGTTTTCTACAAAATTTAGAAAAATACCTATGTTTCTTGTTGAATTTGGAGGTTATAAAAATTTATTTAACAATTTTCTTTATTTTTCCTCTAATCTACATTTAATTTGCTATAAGTAGAAACAAAAATCATTCAAATCGGTGGCTTCTGTGTGGAGTTATTTTATTTGGAAAAAAAAATCGGGTTTTAGCCCACTGTGCGGCGTCCTGCACGAAGACCAACAATGCAAGGTCAGGACAGAACGTGCACTTGGACGACACGTTCTACGGCGCCGATCAGCGTGAAGGCTGGGAAGTAAGGCAGCCTTCACCACCGCCAGCTCGCCCCAGAGACCAGGCTGGTTCACGGGACGTAAATCCAGCCTGGGAGGGGGGTGACCGCCGAAATTCGGAGAGAGGTACGAGCTGGTCGAACCAGAACACACAAGGCACGTCGACAAATTTCTCGAGGTCGGGGTTTTACCACTCGAGAGATATAGGCCAGATAGCGCGTAAGTGGCCAATATGGTTCTCTGGCGCGAAGAGCCAGAGTATAGATGTGTTTCTGGAAAGGCTAGAAGATTGCCAAGTCCTGGCCAACCTCACAGAGGAAGAGGTGTTGTCGTCGTTGTCGGAACTATTCACCGATACGGCCGCCACGTGGTACAGAAATGAGAAGGAAAAGTGGACCACGTGGCAAGATTTCCTAACAGCGGCGAGGCGCTGGTATGGAACAACGAAGGGATTCCAACAGCGGTTAATAGCGGGGGCTAATAACCGCACGCAAGGGGAGAATGAGGCAGTGAGAGATTATATAATCTGCCTCATAGCGATCACGAGGAAAATATCGCCTCCTCCTAGCCTAGAGCAGCTGCTGGACCAACTACACCGGAACCTCCGACCACAGCTTCAAGCAATGGTTCGGAGGAAAGCCTTCCGGATAGTAGAGGGTTTGCTAGAGCTGGCGTAGATGCGGAGCAAACACTGGAGAATTCCAGAACGTTCGGGCCATCGCCAGCAGCAACTCTACTACCGCAGATGGCGTATAAGCCGCCCTCTCACGCCGACCCGCCGAGAAAGCCAGAGGAAGAGGCTACAGAAGGCAAATTGGCTGCTGCGGTCGGGCGGGAAGATCCCAAATCGGAGGATTTGGAAGAGGGGCTTCGTAGGGTGCTAAGGCAAAGCCTTGCAGAGATGGCGAGCTCTAGCGTAGAGCACCCTGGAAATCATGCTTCCGCTGGACTGCACAGAGGGCACGGCTATCAGCCACCGGGACGATTTGGGGCACAGAGGTCCCCAATCCCCATCCAGACGGGTAAGGACGCGAGTTCGGGTTTCGCGCCCCATAGCGCGACTTATCATTCATTTTATTAAACCTTGTCTTTTTATCTTAACTTGTCGAGTCACGAGTCTTTATTGAGCGCGCCTTAACTTATGCATGAGTTCTCGAATACCGCCCTCTACCCTTTTCAGTTGCTGCAGCTAGTCGCAGGCATTGCCTCGTAGAGGAACATCGGTAGCGGGAGTAAGTATCTCAATAGCCGCTCGAGAGATTAGACCGAGCGGCGTTGTACGCGGGAAAGACCGGCTGCGCTGGTAACGGTAGTTCGCGGGCAGCAGTTGGCTGCCGCGACAGAGCGCAGCGCCGGTTCTAGTGAAAAGCGGCCTAGGCTTTCTCCAATAGAAGCCGGGCTCGCATGTTCGGAACCTGTGCCGAGGCGCTTCTGCCGGGCTACAGGTAATTCTACAACGGTAAGTTGCCCGGGCGTAGAATACCCCTGTATATTACCCCGCGAACTCTGAGAGGGATTAATACCCTCTCCATAACTGAACCCCATTACAGCTGATATCACAGTGTTTATATGAAATGACAGCTGTGCATGTTTACATTGCTTGCGGACTTTTACATAGGTTAAAATCAGCTCTGTTACAATAAAGAAGTGAGCTGTGAGCCTGTGAGAGGCTATCGTTGATAAGTCAGGTTGTTACGGTGCTAACTTAACTGCTATATAAGTTTTAAATTCAAATTTTTATTTTCGTCAAAAATACCGTCCATAAATTATATTATTTATTTTTTATCTTTAGATTAATGTTTAAAATATTATTTTAAGTTCTTTTAAAGTATATATATATATATATATATATATATATATATATATATATATATATATATATATATATATATATATATATATATGTAGATATGTAGAGTGAGAATTTTAAATATATTAAGAACAGTGAAATGAAAAAAAAAATAGTACAAATAATATATGATTATATTTATGAATACAAGCGGAAAAATGTAATTTGAACAAAAAACAAATGAAAAGGTTTATCAGTGTTTTGTGTATATTCTTGAAACAAAAATAGATAATGCTTTGAAACTAATTGGGACATATTCTACAAGCATTTTTTTAGTAAAATATGTAATAAAAAGCAATTAATTGTTCGTCATTTTAAAGGTGTCCGATCCCCTTAAATGTGAATATCAGGCGAAAAACCGTCATTTTTGAATTTCCATTCGCTATACTTAAAAAATATTGTCTTCTGACACCAAAAATACTTTGCCACTGAGATTTTGAAAAAAAATTTGTTTTACCCACTCCCCAAGCAAAAAGCAGAAAAATTAACATTTCTAATAATTATGGAAGTACAACTAGTGATGAGGAACACGCTTAAAAGCAGTGCCCTCGTCGTGCCGCATTCCTCGGCGCCCGCGTTGGCCAAGCCCGTATATGTACGCAGCGTTGCTGCTACATACTAATACGGTTTTTCCCTCGAGGATTCCGCAACGTAGGTTATTTGTATGTGTAATGAAACACGTGGATCCTTTTGAGCAATTAAGTATTTTATTAATTTACTGCTGCTGCTGCTGCCGCTGCTGCTACTACTACTATTATTATTATTAAATTTTATATATTATTATAAGACAAAATCAGATGTAATCATTTGATTAAATAAACTAGCATAAGTTCACTCTAAACCTCTTACTGTAAACTTTTATTTATTAACTTTTTTCAGTCTATAATTTTCCAATAAAATATAACTGATAGGATAAGTTTAGGAATTGGAATTTATGGCTTTGTGAATTTGTGAGGTTGGGCTTTGCGGTTTGGGATTCGTTGGTTAAGGGGTTTAAGGTTAGGAATTTGTGGGATTAAGGTTCGAGCGTATGTGGTTTTGGGATTTGGAGTTTGAGGTTTGAGGATTGTGTATTTAAGATTAGGAGTTTGGGATTCGTGAGTGTGGGAATTGTGGATAGGTAGGTTTGGGGTTTGTAGGCTTGAGGTTTGTGGGCTTGGGATTTATGGACTCGGCGTTTGTGGATAAAAATATACTTGGAAAATTTAGTTTTACCACTATAAAATATAAGGTATTCAACCCTCAAATTTTTAAACCTATACGGTTTTGTTGCTTGATTTACGAATTGTTTTTTTATTTTGTCTTATTGAAAAATATCAAATAGAACCGAAGATATTGAAAGAAAGTTGAATTTGAGGGTGACTTTTGCGGGTGGTTTTCACCCCCTTAGAGTGCATATCAGCCGATAAAAAAAATACTTATCTCCTACTATTCAATGCTCTATAACATCACAATTTTATCAAAATCGGGGGTTCATTCAATGTATTATTTGTCTGTATTGCTTTATAGTACGATTTTGGGGTAGTTCACCCCCATAATAAAAGATTATGCGGAAATATCGAAACACGTCAACTTTCTTTTGTTATTGTGTATTAGAAAAACATTTCTTTATATTTTTGTACAGTTCTGTAAAATTCTAGACGAAAAATGCTCAGAAAATGTAGTTTTTCCCCTGTTAAATTGAAGGGTTGCAACCCTTACTATCAAAGCCTATATACTTTTTTTGCGTTTCTTGTGACAATTCTTTTCCATTTTGTTTTATTGAAAAATGTTGAAGAGAACTGAAGATATTGAAGAAAATGTGAATTTGAGGGTGACTTTCGGGGGTGGTTTTCATCCCCTTAGAGTGCATATCCGCCGATAAAAAAAAAGACGTGTCTTTTATTTTTTGATGTACTATAACATATCTCAGTATTATTGAAATCGGGGGGGGGACACCTGGGGTACTTTCCTTGTCAGTCGAGACTCTTGTGTGGCTAGTCGGCCTGTGCCGGCGGGCGCCGTGACGAGACTGCCAGCCCTTAATGCTAATTGCCGTACGACACCTCGCACGGCATTGATGCCGGCTCTCTGGCGCTCTCCAGCATTGTTCCCCTCTCCGCTGTCTTACTGCCTACACGCGTGTGTCCGTGTGTGTGTGTGTGTGCGTCCCTCGCACCTCTAGGACCGCACTCTCTTTCGCGCTACGTTGCGGAATCAAATGAGTTTTTTGTCCTTTCAGACTGCTCGCAATTCAACTTTGATAGGTTATTTGTATGTGTAATGAAAGACGTGGATCCTTTTGAGCAATTAAGTATTTTATTAATTTACTATCAGTCGACGTTTCAGAATCATTGTAGGATTTCCTTTTCCAGAGACTAGAAAACAACGATGTAACTTAATTCGTATGATCTAATTTCGCCACTATAATAACAAACAATACAAAGCACAAGTCTTACCTAATTAATTAAATTAACGAACACATACGGCCAATTTCATAGCAATGTAGTTGCTCGTCAATATAAAAAGATTGAACACGTAGCTCTCTCGACATTTTCTTTCTAACGCACGTCATATTTGCACTGTAATTAAATCGAAAAAATTATGATTAGAAGGCTGAATGTGAATTTCAAATAATCATGAACCGCACGAATTATGAAATGAACTTCCTAAATAAAAAACGAAACCATGTTGGAAAAATTAAAAACTGACAGGAACTGTGGTACATTGACCCGTTATCAAGCTACTAGTTTTCCCCGGATGGTAGCCAACAAAGCTATCAAAGAAGGACTGCGGATAGGTGACATCGCAGGGGATTATTTATACCCAAAAATCGAGTGGGGGGACACGACAGTACAAGCGGTGCGCCGCTCACAATGTCCGTGGATCGCCCTGCTATTACAAAGCATCCAAGAACCATAGCGAGTCGAGAGTATAAATAACACTGCACTTTTTCGCTTTGCTCACACGAATATTAGCATTGAAGTTAAACAATTATTTCTAAAATTGCACAAAAATCTTAGTTTGACGGAAAAAATACGCTGTGATATTAAATTTTTATTATAATGTAAAAAATATGAAATTTTTCCAAAACATATTAAAGATGTAACTAGGAGATTGAATAGCATTAATTTGGATAGCCAAAAAACAAACAACAAATTGAATTCTGTGTCTAATTTAATTTCGACTAAAATCTTGAAAATTGAAATCTCGGATTTTTATTAAAATAAGGCTCGATTGCTCAGTGAAAAGAAATTACTTTTTGATCAAGTCAGAAAAATTACAAATTTAAAAAATGCAAAACGTTTAATTAAATTGTTAACAGAAAATACAAAAAACTCTGTGTCTCAATGGCAAAATAAACACAGAAAAAAGTTTGACAAGTTGTATTACGAACGGTATAATAGAAAATGCGAATATGTATACACAGAGGCGAGCGCGAAGCCAACGAACTCGAATGTACACAAACCACAAGATGACCCATGGTTCATTAACCTCACTGAGGTGACGATCCCAGAAGGGGTACGTAATACAGTTCGTTTAGGAAGAGATTTTAATTTTACATGTTTTCCCGATAGAAGAACGTTCTTCGAAATTTTCAAATCAATAGATGGTTATGTAGATTGGAGAAAACATGATGAAAAAGACAGGGATTTACACTGTGAACTCATTAGAACAGTCAATACTTTTGCAAAACGTAAGAATCGCATATCACACACTGACACTGTTATTAAACATAACTTGCTTGCGACTGAAACTTTTATTAAAAATAATAAAGATATTTTATTCACAAAAGCTGATAAAGGCAATGTAACAATTGCTATTAACATTAAAGATTATAAATCAAAAGTTTTAGATGTTCTGTCTGACACTACATATTATAAAAAACTTGAAAAAGATCCGTACAACAATTTAAAAAATGCGAGAAAAAAACTCATACAAAAATGGAAAAGCAGAGGTGTGTGTGATATAGATTCCAGTTTTAACATTTTAACTGATAAATTGGATCATTCTATACTTTCACGAGCGTACGGCTTGATAAAGATTCATAAAAAGGATATGCCGGCTAGAATCATTGTATCGACGATAAACTCTCCAACACATGATCTGGACAAAGCTATTTGCACATTTTTTACTAAATATTTACCTCGGCCTAAATCGTCTTTGAAAAATAGGTCTGAATTAATTGATATTAGCTCAGATATTCATGTCCCGGATAATTACAGATTATGTTCATTCGATGTCGTATCTCTATTTACAAATATAAATATTGATCTTGTTTTAACTGGTATCCGTAACAAATGGAAATATTTAAGAAACAGAACTAATTTGATGATGAACGAATTTTTGGATGGCATTATCTTTTTAATGAACTCTACTTATTTCTCTTTTGACAATAGATACTATAAACAAACACATGGCGCGCCAATGGGTGGATGCTCTAGTCCGTGGGTTGGGGAACTGGCTTTGGAGTGTCTCGAGAACCATTGCCTCAATGTTATGAAATCGGATATTGTTTTATATAAGAGATATGTCGATGATTGTTTATTGATTGTAAAGGATGATGCAATTGACAGATGCCTAAGTACTTTTAATAAGTTTAACCATTATTTACAATTTACGATAGAAAATGAAGACCAGGAGAAAAAATCAATTAACTTTTTAGACATGACATTATTTCGCACTGATGAAAACAACATAATTACGAATTGGTATCGTAAAAGTACTTATTCCGGACGATTTATTCATTTCGATTCGCATCATCCTATTCAAAATAAAAGAGCAATTGTTTACAATCTTGTAGGTCGTGCTATTAATCTTTCACATAAAAAATTTCATAGACAAAATCTAGATATTGCAACTCAGTTTTTTGAAAATAATGGATATCTTATGAAATTTATCTCTGAAAATATGAGACATAGGATTTTCCAGTTAAACAACAATCATGATAAGTCAAAAAATAATCGTTCACTGACAAAGAATACAGTTGCCAACAACAACAAAATTATAGTTTTACCATTTATTAAAGATTTAAGCTTTAAACTAAAATCTATATTATCTAGTCACGGTTACAGGGTTGTAAACAAACCAATTAACAAGTTATCGAGATTCATGACGTTAGGTAAAGATAGATTAAATAGTTTGCAGCAGAGTAACGTTGTTTATGAGATAGGTTGTTCTGATTGTGATATAACATATGTTGGACAAACTAGCAGAAAACTCAAAATTCGCATGAATGAGCATAAATTGAGTGTAAAAAATAGCGATACTAAATCTGCACTAGCAGTTTCTGTAGCGTACACGCCACAGAAACACGTCACAGAATTAATTTTGAAAAGATTAAAGTTTTGGATAAAGAAATTAAGAAAGGTAAAAGAGAATTTTCAGAAATGATCCACATTTATAATACAAAAAATAATATGAATAGAATCACTGATACTATTAAGTTGAAAAATGATTATAAGGCTTCCATAGATATTATGAATAACGTAATTAAAGATAGAAAAAAACAGTTAGTTCCTAGAGGGTCGAGTTCTCGTATTCTGAGAAGTCGGGGTAGCACGATGGTATGAGCGATGTTGAGGTTGCACTACTTGGTTCCTGGGTATGCGCATGTGTGTGCGGTGAAGAGGAGCGCCAGGAGCCTCTCGACTCACTATGGTTCTTGGATGCTTTGTAGTAGCAGGGCGATCCACGGACACTGTGAGCGGCGCACCGCTTGTACTGTCGTGTCCCCCCAATCGATTTTTTGGGTATAAATAATCCCCTGCGATGTCACCTATCCGCAGTCCTTCTTTGATAGCTCTGTTGGCTACCATCCGGGGAAAACTAGTAGCTTGATAACGGGTCAATGTACCACAGTTCCTGTCAGTTTTTAATTTTTCCAACATGGTTTCGTTTTTTATTTAGTAAGTTCATTTCATAATTCGTGCGGTTCATGATTATTTGAAATTCACATTCAGCCTTCTAACCATAATTTTTTGACCGCCCAACAATACACCGCCCAACATCTTTATTGGCGAAGCAGTAGTCCAGAATCGCGATCAGAAGTACCACGTGATGGCGATAAACTCATATGAAGAAGATGCTGAAATCGAAATACCGCCACAAGAATTACAATCATTTGAGTTTCTCGAAGAATCAAAAGACTTCTTCGACAGTGAAAACAGCGATATCGAGACAGTGCCTACTAAAAACCGGCTCCAGCGAAACGAGGATAGCCTACGGCTGGAGCACTTAAACAAGCAGGAAAAGGAGCACGTGTTAGGATTAATAAAGGAATACACAGCTCTATTTCACTTACCTGGTGATCCTCTCCCTGCTACGAATGAATTACAACACTGAATACATACCACTGACGAAGTACCAGTATTTGTAAAACAGTATCGGTATCCACAGATCCACAAAGAAGAAACTGAAAAGCAAGTGAGTAAACTGCTTAAAGACGGAATCATAGAAGACTCCACCTCCCCGTACAATTTACCATTATGGATCGTTCCTAAAAAGAACGACTCCAAAGGTAACAAGAGATGGAGAATGGTCATAGATTACAGGGCACTAAATGAAAAGACAGTGGGTGACGCCCATCCACTACCAAATATTGCTGAAATTTTGGATCGACTGGGGGAGCAAAATACTTCTCCACCTTTGATCTAGCCAGCGGATTTCATCAGATTGAAATGGATGCCAAGGACAAGCACAAAACGGCTTTTAGCACAGGTAACGGGCATTATGACTATATCCGTATGCCCTTCGGACTGAAAAATGCCCCTGCCACGTTCCAACGACTCATGAATTTAGTACTCATGGGTCTACAGGAATCCGAATTATTAGTCTATCTTGATGACGTAATCATTTTCGCATCAGATCTGGAGGAATACGCAAAAAAAGTGAAGAGACTTTTTGGACGATTAAAAGCAGCTAAATTATCACTTCAACCTGACAAATGTGAATTTCTGGCCACTAAGGTTGAATACTTGGGGCACATAATAGACGAAGACGGAGTACGCCCAGATCCCAAAAAGACCGAGGCCGTACGTAACTTTCCTAAACCTAAAAATCAAAAAAATATAAGGCAGTTCTTGGGTTTAGCAGGGTACTACCGATGGTTCATTGAGGGATTTTCCTCAAGAGCCAGGCCCCTCTCTGACCTATTAAAAAAGACCGTTGCGTTCGAGTGGACCGAGAGACATCAAACGAGTTTTGACGACTTAGAATGATCTGTGCGTAGCTCCAGTACTACAACACCCGGATTTCGAGAAACCTTTTATTTTGACAACAGATGCGTCGGATTATGCAGTAGGTGCCGTCCTTAGCCAAGGAAAAATAGGAGAGGATCGATCCATCGCATACATGTCGAAGATGATGAAACCTGCAGAGAGAAATTATGGCACCACCGAAAAGGAGTGCCTCGCCATCATCTATGCTATACTGCACTATCGACCATACTTGTATGGGCACGAGTTCACCCTAATTTGTGACCATAAACCCTTGAAATGGATCGACTCAGTAAAACCTCCTGTCCAGAGATTACGCCGCTGGAGAACTAGACTCCGCGGGTACGAGTACAAGTTTATCCACAAACCAGGCAGACTAAACGTCAACGCTGACGCTCTATCTAGGAATCCGACACTACCCAACGCTGTAGCATTACCTACATCCTCGTCCGCAAAATTAATTACAAAACCCGATGCAAGGAAAGCCACTTCTAGCGGAAAAGGAAGACCTCCAGGATCTAAAAATAGACCTCCTGCACCGAATCTAAATGCAACAAACACGGAAGGCGAAACTATAGCGGAGCGATTATTAGCCCGACGTACAAAACAACCAAACATAATAGAACCAACTAAACCCGCATTTAAATCAAACGATGTCTCAAAACCCAAGGGAATAAGGCCCACAGATTTGAGGAGAAAGGTGACCTTTCGAGATGACTCCGGATCATCTACAGAAGGACCTCCCGCACCAAGGCAACGAAATAGCGGATTCCGCAGCCTAATCTCTCAGGCGCCCCCTATCCTCAGAAGAGAAATCATTGAAGAGGATACAGCAGATCCTTCAGCAACCCAAGCTGGGCCTTTAAATAAAAATATAAAGGAACTTACTCTACCGGACACCTCTGATGAAGAGTATTGGTGGGACAGTAGATCGGGTGATTCACGACTACACCCCACTTACCGCCCTATGGCCCGCTCAACCCCGGTAGAACCAGAACTACTCGAAAATTCTGACGAAACCGAAATGAAACAAGTAGACCCTTTAGAATGAATAGGATAGAAGAAGAGGCTACGGATGAGTCCTCCACAGAAATCGAAGAACAACAAGATAAACACCTGCTAGCTAAAGCCTCAGACACCATACCACCAGGAATATTCTACCCCAGCTTCATGGGTAGTCCAGGATCCAAATTGAGAATAAAGCTAATTAACCAAAGCCTCACGGCCAAAAGTGATAACGTATTGCACTTCCTATCCGCTGATTGCAATTGCACCACCCCTATATCAAAGCTCTTAATAGATCTCGGTAGAATCGATAAAAGACGATTCCTAGAATTAAAACCTAAAAAGGGTCAAATAATTACTACCCTCGCTGCAAAGTTCAGAATTTTCATCGGAATCATAAAAACAAAACACTTCGAAGAACCATACCATACAAGACTTAACCACTACGCTGGAAAATCTAGCAGACGCCTTAAAACACTACGAAATAAAAACCCTGAGGATTTCAAATCTCCATGACATGACTGATCAAATCACATTTACAACCTTCATAGACATACTAAAAAGGACTCTAGGGAAATGCGATTGTGTCATATACGTTTGCTATGGAACGACGGCTATACCCCCAGACGACCTACACGAAGAAATTTTACGAGAACATCATGACAGTTTGATAGGAGAACATAGAGGCACTACAAAAACTTACCGAAGAATTAGAGAAAAATTCTTCGGACAGGTTTAAAACAAGATGTAACGGAATACATTCGAAGGTGCGCCGGTTGCCAAGAACTAAAATTAGTTCGAATCAAAAATAAGGAACCAATGGTGATTACCGACACCCCAATAGAACCATTTGATAAAATATCCATAGATACTGTAGGACCACTCCCGGTAACAACAAATGGAAACAAACATATCCTCACCATACAGGATAACCTAACTAAATATTGTATCGCTGTTCCCATCGAAAACCTTAAGGACGAAACTATTGCAGATGCTCTGGCGAGAAACTTGATAGCCATCTATGGAGCGCCTCATATTATATTATCCGATAGAGCACCCGAACTCATTGGCAAAGTCATGCAACAGCTTGCAGAGATTTTCAGAATTAAGCAAGTCTCGACCTCTGGATATCATCCTCAATCAAATGGGTCTCTAGAAAGAAGTCACCTGATGTTGACAGAATTCATACGGCAGTATATAGAAAAATACGAGGACTGGGATAAAATAGTGCCATTTGCAGTATTCTCGTACAATACAAGCAATCATGAGTCAACAAACTTTACTCCATACGAACTAATTTTCGGCAAACTCGCGAGAACACCAAGCTCGTTACCAACAGACAGAACCGAAACTTACACCTCGTATATGAGCGAATTAGTGACCAGACTAAATAACATACGTAACTTCGCTACTGAGTCATTAGTAAAGTCAAAACAAAAATCTAAACGTCTATACGACCGTAAGGCCAAGCACCATGATTATGCATCAGGTGACTGGGTATATGTACAGAAAGAAGCTAGGGAAAACAAACTAGATAAAACTTACGTAGGCCCTTATAAAATAATAGACGTGCTAGAGAAAAACAACGTTGTATTAGAAATCCTCGATAACAAAAGAATTCTTAAACATATGGATAAAATAAAACCTAGCCACTATAAGGAAAACAGTGACACATCACCAGAAGACAGTGAATAACGATCCTGAGACCTGTATGTTACAGGAAAAGAAAGGAAAATAAATGGCTCCGCAGATCAACACTCTAGTTGCTTCATTTCTGTTCACAATGATACTCATTGGAGCAGAACAAACGCACAGAATTCAACCCTTGTCAAACAACCCTGGGGTGTACTATGAAAGAATGCAGGATGTTTACTTTACCGAAACCGATTGGAAGGTAATAGTATTTATAGATATCACTCCTCTACACTACAACGCCACATTTTACAACACCACATTAGACAACATAAAAACAACATGCAAGGAGAAGCAAAAGTATCCAGAATTATGTGGAGGTCTAGTAGAAAGGACATATTTACTAAAAGAAATCAATAAAAGAATTCAAACTCATTATGATGAATTGATCGATACCATGAATGAAGTAGAACCAATAGACTATTCGACTCCCCCAAGCCCAAAGACCATTAAAAGAAGCGCCCCTCTTGGATTCATTGGAAGCATCAGTAAAACTCTTTGGAACATTATCTGACAGTGATGGCCAAAAATATAATAAACAAATAAGGGAGCTGTTCAGAGGACAAACTAAATTAGCAAAATTATCAAACGAAGAAGCTCATTTAGTGGAAAACCAATTGGCCCACATGAGCAAGACCATCAATGACACGAATGATACCGTCAATAAGGCCATGAAGACTGCTATATCAACTACAAAAAAATGGAATGATGTTGACAGTATTTGGCACCACATGTTCACCGTTCAAGCAATAACTTACGCCACCAACTCCATCGAGACGGCGCTAATGCATTATTTGGATGTCTTTAAAACCCTTACTGACGCTGTCCGTGCAGCAAGAACAGGGCATCTTCACCCATCGTTTCTTTCAACACCTAGACTCCAGCAAATTATAAGACAAATATCTGATCTTCGACCGTCTTACGAATTTCCAATCCCAATACAACACGGCAGACCAGATAAATTATCTGAAGTAGCTTCAGTAAGGTTGGGATTCAAAGCTAACACCTTTCTCATAGAAATTAGGATTCCTCTACTTAATAAATTCCCCACAGAATTATATAAAATGCATCCTATTCCAGTCATACAATACCATGAACAACACATGGTAAACGCCTACATTATACCGCAAACCCCATATATAGCAGTAACCAACGATAAAAGAGCTTACAGTCTCTTGACAGAAGGAAATCTAGGTGCCTGTACACATACAACACACTATAGAATCTGCGCACACACACAGCCCATTTATGAATCCGATGAAGAATCAGCATGTGAATATTTACTGCTAAACCAACCAAGTCTCGAAAACTTAAAGAAGTGCAATCTTCACTTTCTTTCCAAGGTCTCTCCATATTGGATATATTTAGAATCAATAAACGGATGGCTATACTCTGTAACCTCCAATACTACCTTACAAATACTGTGCCCTGGAGAACAACACTACCTAGCCTCCATATCCGGAGTCGGACTCCTCCAACTAAGAGCAAAATTCGCAGCGCAACACGACCGCGTGATGTTGATCGGAATACAGACTTTAGGACATTCAACAGAGTATTTATATTTACCAAACATCTACGTCGACATATCCCTAATAGATAAGGAATTTTTCCCCAAATTAATAGAAATAAGTAATACCCTATTATACCCCAACCTTATAGCCAAATTAATACCCTCCCATTTAAAATCAGGGTTGACCCTCAAATCCATACAGGATAAATATGACAATTTTATATCTGAAAATACGGATAGAACTTTCGAATCCACCTTAATTTATGGATCAATAGGATCCAACATAATAATAATAATAATAAGAACCATTTTAATCGTCGCTCTATGCGCCCACAACATAAAATGCCCCTCGTGGGGTAGGAAAACCGAACTGGGCGACGAACGTTCAGAAAATGTGGACTATAGCGGATTACGGCCCCTACACGCAATTTACCACCCTATAAACCCAAGGATTTATGATCGACCCGATACCCTTCATCACTCCACCTATATAGCTGAGGATAATGAAGGAAACCCCAGTGACCAAGCCCTTAATAATAATTGAGGAATAACAATTAAATTTAGTTTTTTTTTATTTTCGCTAACATCCCCGCTTAACGAAACCAAACCGCAAAAATTCCTTCCAGCTTAAATATACCTCTTGCTTGCGATGTTATTTCATTCGTAAGCTAATAGAATATGTCCCTTCTTTTCACAGATGCCCAGAACCATTGGACTACTAATGATATTCGTGGCAGCAACCCAGTCCATAAATCCGATCACTCCTCTCCCCACAAACCCTAGAATTTATTTCGAATACGCAGGTAGAATGCAACTCGCTAGCAAATGGAGAAGGTATCTCCTCCATATAAACTACTACAGACTCGATCACAACACGACCGAATTGAATAGTTATATTAGCAAAATAATAGGCAAATGTCCCGGCAGATTACCAGACTGCCAATGGTACTTTACGTTCCAAACTAACGTAGCAAAATACCTTCACACCGCGGATCACCTTTTAGAAAGACTACAAAGGCTAACGCCAGGAATGACTTCCGCACCGATCGAACAATCCTCAACACAACAAAGCACCAAGATAGTATACTTAGAAGTTGGAGCAGAAGAAGAATCAATCCACGAAGAAAAAGAACGATTAAAATCCACCCATGCTGCTGCCCTTCAATATCTCCAGGAATATCCCTCAACAGATCCAGAACAATTTTTCGTTACTATTAAGAAATGGTTCAACACCTTGGAAAGTATGCTCAGTAACTACCTGAAAGCCTATAAGAAGGTGATACGAATCGTCGAACAAGCCGAAGCAGGGAAGATATATCATACCCTTCTTTCTGCCGAAGAAATCAAGAGGATCGTGGAAGACTTAAACGAACAGAGCTTCAACGAAGTAATTCCAGAATTGCACACCTTCTCCACCGAATTCAGGAAACTCGTGCCAATAACGGTTTCCAGACATAAATATATCATCAACATTGAGATAGTGTTTCCACTCTTCTCAAAGAAAGAATACCTCTTACTCAAGGCGTATCCTGTTATGATGTCACAAGGAAACGAGAATGGGACTTTCATTATACCAGACATCCCCTACATTGCCTTGGGGCCTGACAACATAACACATTGTCTAATGTCAGAATCGCAAATCATCGGTAGCGTCTTACACGCCAACACTCGTTATTGCCAAAATCCAACACTTATTCGGAATAGCCGTTCCTGTATGAGTGGAATGCTACACCAACCAACCATAGCAACTGCAAGAACTTGCAACATCGGAAATAGACCTTTCAACCAAATCCAATGGACCTATCTGACACACAGCAGAGAATGGCTGATATCCACACCTCGACCACTTCAAGTAGAATTAAGCTGCACCAACAACAAGACCTATACTACAACAGTAGAGGGGGCTAATATTATTGAAGTCATAGGAACATGCAAGTTCCAAACTAACGAAACGGCGGACAATAGTTATTTCCTAAGGACTGTACGGCCTAATCATCCAATCTACCACTACATACCTCTCACAACTCTAAGACTGGAACTGCCACCAATGGTAAACCAGACAGGAACCACCTTCGTACCAAAGCACACACCTACGATAAAACAATAAGACTCCGACATCCCAGATGAATTAATTGAGCAAATCCATCATCTTAGAATGACCTGTTACGGACACCTAATATATTCCATCTTACTAACCCTCCTTATCATTGTGCTATTCCTCTTCAAGTTCCACCGCCGCCACGAATGGGACAATACAGAGGAACCACCGGTTACAACCGAAGAAAACACACTAAGTACCTCTAAACCTACTCTGCCCGACTCAACAATTCCTACAATACCAGTCCCAATGTCAATACTTAACCCAAGAAAAGTAGACTTTAACCTTTTACCAGCACCCATTAAACAAAAGAATCCCACTCATCTAGAATCAATAGTCTAATACCACAAACCATTAACACTCATCCAAACCATATAATTTATTCACCTTAAGAACATAATTCATTCTTATTTTCTTCTGTTGTTTCCTTCTTAGATGATGTCAATAGAAAATAAGTTGCCACACATTCAACTACGAATTACCACCAGGCACAAAATGCCCAAGCTGTGGAAGGAGACAAAATCAACGTCCCAAATCAATGTTCATACCTCACCAGACAACCGAGGCAGTCTTCGTAAGAAAGGAAGTGTACAACTTGCTGCAAGAAACCCTTAATGAAAAGGAAAGGCGTCATCTGGAAAAGTACATCCGCATGATTGGACTACAGATCTCAACCCCGCCAAATCGTCCCATAGCCACCGTACTACCACTACAGAAGAAGGAATCGTCCAGCAAGAGTCGAATTCTTAGCATCATAATGCGATTAAACGCCCATCGTAGTGCCCCTGCGTAGTAATGATCCCGCCGAGGAATGGTGCTTGATAACACCTCAAACTGATCATTATTAAGCACTGTAATAGATTATAAGTTAGTTTTAATAAATTTTAAGTTTACTAGCTAGATACGGTGAACTCGTACAGTTCTTTGTTTTACAGTCGACCCGATCCATAGCGAACAATGCAGTGCTCCGACCGTCATGGTCGCGCAGAGGAATGGCGTTCGAATTCACCTCTACGCGGTCATGAATTTCATTTATTCAATTAGGTTCACCATGAATCACCATGTTTTGACGGGTGGGAAAAGCCTGTCCCTACCACCAGGCAATAAATTTCGGGTTAATTTATCGTACGCAATACACGCAGATGGCAGGAATACCACGCCTCAGGTTGCAAGGCTAATTGTAAGTCATCATGACATACATCTCTGCTCTCACTTTTTCCAACATAAGGGTGAGTTGCCTATCGAGCCATCAGGACAGCCGGCCTAAGGCATCTTCCCTTCGCACTCGTCACCTGAATTCATCGAGGACGATGAAAATTCTGGGTTGGGAGGTGTCACGAAATGACCGACCTCATTTTTTTTTCTCTGGTTTTCTCCCCAATTAATCATTAATATGAGGAGAAGTGATATGAGAATTATGAGACCACCTGAATTCTTTCTGGATGACGAGTCGCGGTTGCCAAAAGTGCGAAGCAACACAAACAAAGCTATAAAACTAGAGGCGTCAAAGAACTGTCGTCGGCGCGGGGCACAAAGGCGAGATGCGCTATCGGCACTAATGCTAGTTCTGATAATGCATAAACGCGAGTATGAACATGCCCGTGATTTATAGCCCTGCGTGTACCGACATGGAACTCCGAATTTTAGGAGATCGATATCGATGCATAAGGTGGGGACTCAGGCATTTCAGACCTAAATAAATAGAGTGACCCTCCGGCCGGCTGGCGTTCATAGTATCTTTTTTTTAGCTGCGTAGTCCGAGCACCGCATTGCTCTATTTGTTTTAGATAATTACGTTCGTCTAGACGAATACAGAAAATTCATTAACACATTGTAAAGGGGATCTGCCCCTAGTTCAGTTTAAGTTTCGCCCTCGAAGAGCAAGGACAAGTTCCACAACACATACTCGCGTATAGAGAGTTCAACAGTTAGTTCAACAACTGTAATAAAGTTGTGAAAGAAAGTAAAAATAAAATAAAAGTGTGGAAAGAAAGAGAGTGAGAGAAATGAGAAAGAAAGAGAGCGAGAGAAAGCGAGAAAGAGAAAACCGCCAACAAAAAGAAAGAGGAGTCTCATTATAAATCATAAGGAAATAAATAAAAGTAAGTTGTTTAAGATCTATTTTGTAAATCATTTTTCCTTTTCCTGTCATAAGACTCTCGAATCAAGACGAACCCCTATCCATCCTCCTTGCCTCTTTGCGCCACGCTCAATCAATCTGTATACGCAAGCCGCTCGGCGGATACAGAGGTTGTACGCCCGGGAAATATTAACTCAATAGAGTAAAATCTCTTGGGACGTCACATCATTTTAAAATTTGGTTACAAAAAATATATTTTCCGAAAGTTGGTTCTAAAAGTATATTATTATTAGATTCTTGGAGTGGGCATTGCCCTAAAATAGTCGAAGAATTTACACCTGTTAATAAACAAGTAAATATAAAAAAATTCCTACAGGAACTACCGAAATAATTCAACCTTTAGACGTACTTTCGCATTTGGAAAAATTATGTTAGACATTTTTCAGACAAAGTAATTTTAATGGATTATGATATAGAATTGCATAAACGTAATAATATTATTAAACCGTAATCTCTAGTCGACAACCAATTTTCATCCCCAAGGTATAAAAATCTTATTAAATATTCTTGGTACAAAAGTGGTTACCTTGACGTAAACCCTGGGAAATTTGAGAATCCTGTCGACTTCAGCTTTGGTGATTCTTGTGAAACGCATTGCGAGATTGAAAACTGCAATAATAATGCAATAGTTCGTTGTGCTTGGTGTAAAAAATTTTTATGCTTTAAACAATTTTTTGAAAACTACCATTATTGTTCATTATATAACAAATGAATTAAACTAATTGTAAAACTTCATAAAAGTTATTGAAAATTTTTAAAATACTAGTATTTAAAATGTAACGTTCTACATCATTATAATAAACATTTATCAGCTTATTTATTAGTTGATATAGCACTAACAACGCCAAATTTTCCATTAGTATTATAAGAATTAATCGAATCCATAAAATCCAAATCTATAAACCCCAAATATAAATCTCAAACCAACAGTAAGCCAAACCCCAAGCCTATAAACCCACAACATTGAATCCATTCCTAAATCAGTTTTGCATTTCTGAAATTAGACTTTTATGCAATCGTGGTTTGTAGGTATGGGATATGTGCATGATGGTTTATGAGTTTTGAGTTCTTCGGCTGGTAGTATTGAGATTTATGGATTTCAGATTTGTGGGTATATGGATTTATTGGTTTGGGGTTCGTGATATTGTGAGATTGATATTTCTTGATCTGTGCGTTCGGGTTTGTGGATTTGGGTTTACGGTTTGAGGATTTGTGGATTTGAGGCTTGTGAGTTTGGAGTTTGTGGGTTTGCGGTTTCTCGGTTTAGGGTTTATGGGTTTGGGGTTTATGGATTTCTCATTTATAAGATTGGGGTTTGCGGGTGACTTTCAGGGGTGGTTTTCGTTCCCTAGAAGTGAATATTAGCCGATAAAAAAATACGTATCTCCTACTTTTCAATGCTCTATAACATCACAATTTTATCAAAATCGGGGGTTCATTCAATGTATTATTTGTCTGTATTGCTTTATAGTACGATTTAGGGGTAGTTCACCCCCATAATAAAAGATTATGCGAAAATACCGAAACACGTCAACTTTCTTTTGTCATTGTGTATTAGAAAAACATTTCTTTACATTTTGGTAACAGTTCTGTAAAATTCTAGACGAAAAAATGCTCAGAAAATGTAGTTTTTCCCCTATTAAATTTAAGGTTTGCAACCCTTACTATCGAAGCGTATATACTTTTGTTGCGTTTCTTGTGATAATTCTTTTCCATTTTGTTTTATTGAAAAATGTTGAAGAGAACTGAAGATATTCAAGAAAATGTGAATTTGAGGGTGACTTTCAGGGGTGGTTTTCACCCCCTTAGAGTGTATATCCACCGATAAAAAAAATACGTGTCTTTTATTTTTTGATGTACTATAACATATCTCAGTATTATTGAAATCGGGGGGGGACACCTGGGGTACTTTCCTGGTGAGTCCCATTCGTTCGGGATTGAGTACCAAATCGCTTGGAGAAACCGCTTTTGCGCGCCTAATGTCGAAAAAGGGAACTAGTCCTGAAAATTTTTTTCCGTATAGAGCAGGGAAGTCAGACCTCCGGGCGTCCCACACTTAGAAAGAGAGAGAAGATCGCGAGGCGTAGCCGTCTCTCTCTTCTCGCGCGTGCTACACATGCGCAGTACGCGTAGAAAGGGAGCGTCAACGCCAGCGCATGCGCGTGAAGAGAGAGATAGCTACGTCCCGCGATCTTTTCTCTCTTTCTAACGTTCGAACATTTTCACTTACGGGTAGCCCTATGTCTCCCCTGCTCTATCTATAATACCTCTATGAAGAAAACACGCTATCACGGAGTCCGCTCCATTTTCAGGATTGCCAAAATGGCAGAAAATTCGTTAAAAACGAAAATCGGAATCGCATAGAGACACAAAGGCATATACATAAACGCATGTAACATTGTTAAAAACAAGTCAGTGGCCAGTGCATTGTTGTTTTGTTAAACGTAGAACGATTCAATAGACTTGCCCGCATATGTGATAAAAACGAATTTAAATTAATTATTATCAAAACTTTAACGCAACTATAAAAAAATGTATGAAACAAGAAGTAAGTATTATTTTTTATAACCTAACCTAAATTTTCAAATATATACATATATATTGTACAAGTTATTATTGACATACTTTTTATTAGTGTTGTAAATAATATTTTTATATTTTAATTAGTTTTATAGATTATAGATTACTTCATTACATATTGGGCGTCATGAGTACATATGCATTTTTCTAAAAAAAAATATGATATTTGTAACAATATTAAACAAGTTGTGTTTAGTTGATTTAAAGATGACAATAAATAATTAAATACTTTGCCAAATAGATTAATATCTTGTTGCAAGAACTAGTTTCAAATAGTTTTTAAGTTATTTTATGATTTAATAGTATATTTGTACTAAACGAAAGTTATTAAAAAGGATAAAACATTTTATGATTTACTTTTCTTTTTTAACTTTTTATTAGGTAAGCGCAAAAGCAATGAGGCTAACCTTGAATCTTTGTAGCGAAGGAATGAGGATCTGGATTCAAGTGGTTCTCAGGTAATATTCATAATAAGAAGAAATAATTGTGTTATACAAAACTACCCCATTAGATTATATTGTTTTTGATAAAAATTATTTTTCATACCCATAAAACTTCCTTTTCATACTTATAGAATACTCTAAAAATTAATTCTGATAGATATTAAACATATTTATTAAAAATATTAAAGTTTTTTCTATAGGATGAACGGAATATTACTACAATTGAGAAGGAAACTACTGCAGGAAATGAGAAATTAGTGCAGCTTTCAAATTTTACCCTGCCAGCATTTAAGTCTGCAATGACCCGATCTCGGCACTTTAATTTTCAGTATTTCCCAGATCCAAACGCTGTCATAACGTGCACTCCGACTTCTCTGTCTACGTATTCCACATCCGCATACCAGAAATCGTTATCCACTTCAATCTCACAGCCAACAATGTCCAATGTGAATTCGTTGCCAGCATTGGCCACCTCCACTGCGACGAGTATACCAAGCATTTCCACCTCGACTACGATGAGTCTACCAACAATATCCACGTCTCAGGAAACCGCATCCACGTCGGTCTCACTTTCAACGACGTCTGCATTGTATTCGTTGCCAACATATTCCACCTCTACTGTAACTGCACTTCCCGCACCATTGACGTCTACGTCTCAGGATCTGCTATCCGTTCCTGCTTCTTTCTCAATGTCGCTACAAAGACAGGCAACGCCCCCAAATTTTACAGTACCGCCACCAGGATATGTTCTAGAAAGGCAGTTTGTGCATCATAATTATAGTGCACAGCATCAGTCCTCATTTGTACCGTTAGCACCGGTAAATTTGTCTCATGTATACGGAAACCAAGGAAACGCTAATGTACCAAGATCCATACAGTCGCAAATACCAGCGCAACAGAATATCCAGTCGCAAGTGCCATCGCGATCGTATATCGAGTCGCAAGTACCATCGCAACTGTAAATACAGTCGCAGGTACTATCACGATCAAATATCCAGCCGCAAGCATCAGCGCAACAGTATAATGAGGCTCAAGTACCAGAGCAACAGAGTGACTCTACATCGGACGACGAGCAGGTAAAATGTTAAATATTAAATTATTTATTCAATTTCATTAATATTATTAATCAATAATATAATTTATTCAAATTTACAGGATACCGGACTACACATTCCTTTGGCGGTTGCTAATGAACGCTTGAAAAAGGTAAACAATTAAATTAAAAAAGTTTTATTTTAATTTTTTATTATAATGTTGAAATTTTTAATAATTTCCATTTTTTCAGAGAATAAAATTTTTAAAGAAAAATCTGAAACACGTCAAATATTCATTGACAGAGAAGAATATCGAAAATAAATTTTTAAAAGAAGAGCTGGGTATAAAAGATAATATGGTTCATATATTTAATCTTTGTTAATATTATTAGTTACTATAATTTAATTATTTTTTCTTTATTTCAGTTACACCGTGGTCGTAAAGGCTTTCGAAAATAGTAAATGTAAAGACTACATAAATCAGCGTATTAAACGATAATTATTAAAAATTGTGTAACAAAGACCCTGTATTTTATATGAAATAAAAATTTGGTACTGGGATATGTGATAATTGCGCCTTCTTCTATCGCCCCATAATATTCGAAACTCCATAGATTTCCTTTGTTCTTTCCACATCCTGGTCTACTGATAGTTACAAAGAATAAATTATCTTCGTAATTGTGATGTATTTTTTTATATAACCAAAGTTTGAAAAATTAGCAGTTGAAATAAATTTCTGGTTTGAATAAGCAAGAAAATCCAAATCACACGTTTCAAAATTAACCATAAAATAATCGATATATTTGATCTCAAAATGGTGGATGCTAACTATTTTATGCTCAAACTCTATAACTTTGAAATAATCAAAAGCTCTAAATTTATAATACATATTCTCGACTTTATATTTAATTTTTTGTAACTCTTTACAATAACTTTTCAAATATTCCTAAAAATGAAATTTAACCATAAGTATATAGTTGAATTTCATTCTCCTGTGTTTTAATATCATTGTTGATTTTTTGTAAGTTAATTCCATTAATAGAACCAGATCCATTTATGTTTTCCATAAAATCAACATTACCCATACACTGCCCACCTATCAGTAATTGTTTTGAGTTATATGTGTTTTTAATTCCCATTGCTTGCTATTCCGAAATGTTAATCCTGTTTAATTTTAATTTGAATAATGCTGATACGCGAGGCTCGTATACACACGTGTCACGGTACAGTCGCAGCACTTGTACAAAGTCCGGATTGTTGTATTTCCTGTAAAAGCGCTTTTATTTGTTACGAAAGGAAAATTTTTGTTCGTATTGTATTTGATTTTCTAATCTCCCGCTTTACACCCAATAAGCAATATAACCTCTCTAAACAAATTCGTCTGCTATGAAGTAAGATTGCTGCTTCTCCTATTTCTCAAAATTAAGCTTTTTTTTAATATTTCCTTTATTGGGGTGGGTTTTTCATTGATCTACAATGATGTAAGATTGTGCGTCAACTTTCATTTTTTAGCATATATTCTTCATTTATTCACATACACTATAATAAGTCATCCGTACTAGACGACTGCGTTTATGCGTAACGTATGTGAAATACTTATTACATATTTTGACTTATTTCTATAAAAATGAAGTACACGCACACACGTTATAAACTTATTTGTTGTATGCTAAAATTGTAGGTGATTTGAAATTGTAATTAATGAGAAATTTGAGAACTCCGAGTGTCGGCAATGTTGGTGCCTTTATGCCTTATACTGGCAAGGTTAATTGTTATAAGCTTTTCCTTGAATTTTGAGAGTTGATGCACATAGACAAACTTATTATCTACTTCCCAGACAAATTTCAGATGAATCTATTGGAAAATAAAGACGAAATTTGAGAACTCGCATGATGTCATATTTTGGGGTTAATATGATATTATGCGACATTGCGAGTTCTCAAATTTTGTCTTCACTTGCCAACAGATTTATCTGAAATTTGATCGGGAAGTAGATAATAAATTTCTCTTTGTGCGTCAACTCTTAGAATTAAAGAAAAAGCTTTCAAGAATTAATATTTAATTGGAAACATTGTGGCCGGTACGGCAGAAAACTTTGCCGGTATAAGGCATCCCCATAAGTCATCGACTGGATCCCAAATGATTCTTTCTATTAGTGTATACAAAAAATTATGCTTGTTACAAGTACGTAAATTAAGTTTCGCCAAAATTAGATGTATATAATAGACAACTTTTTCTACAAGTAATACAAAAACTACGATTTACGCACGCGTAATTAGAAGATCCGCTTTTTCAAAATAATGCCTAATCTTCCTGAATTTCTTTAAATCTTGAAAGTCTATTTTATTTTCTATATAGTTATTCATGAAACCACCGATACTAAATTTTGTGAGCGGCTAAGCTTTATCGTGCCCTTAACATTTATGTTTTATATAACTTAGGAGGTTATGGGCTAATTAACTTTAAGCTTGAGCTGTCTATTTAAATAAAACTTTAAGGTTATAGGATAATTAGATTAAACTCAACGCCTGTCTGTGTATTAACAATTTGAAGGTATAGAGTTTGGAGTTTCTGAGATATTTAGCGTTGAGATTGTTCTATCTTTGAATAACAGTGATAGAGATTATAGTACACTCGAATGCGAGTATCCTATCTGCGTACAAATGATCTGGAATTATTAGTCATTTCTCTAAACGCTTTTCCTTCTTGTATAAAAGTTTCGAGATATCCGGATTTAACAAATATAAAAAATCCATGTACCTTTAGCTTCAAGCCAACTTAAAGCTTTCTTCTATTTTGTAACATGGCAAATTGTCTGTTACTGAAACCGAGGGGGTGAGAGCACGGCGGTTGCGAAAGACGACAGACCGACGCGCGAGAACGTGCACACGCATGCAGACACACTACTACGCGCAAACTGTCTTTCTCCGCACCCGTGTCCCGGCGCGTACCTTCCCCAAACGTTCTCCCACTCTACCGCTCGGCCAGGAAAGAAGACTAGCAGCAGCTACAGGAGAAACAAGCTGCAGAAGGACAACAGCGAGCTCGCTCTCCCAGGCCGCTGACAGGAGCAGCCGACGCGCAAGAGAGAGGGAGAGAGCGAGAAGCACTCTGCCGTAGCGCCGTCGGCCGTCCATGAGAGACACGGCGCGCGAGCAGCTGGAGTCATGTGGACTGCTCGCACGCGCCGCGGTGAAGAAGACGGCCGATCGGCAAACTGGAGCGGAGAGCAGAGCGAGCACGCCGGCCGGCATTTTTGCCATTCTGTCGCCTACCGCCGTGCCGCGTGCCGCTACACAGATTTGGCGTCCGGAAACCTCGCGCGGGTGTGCCCTAACCAGCGTCGTCATCGCCGAGAGAGAGAGAGAGAGAGAGAGCTGCAACGACGGTCGTCGTCGTGGGTCGGCTGTGGAAGCGAGCAGGAGAGAGAGAGAGAGACCTGCAGCAGCGGAAACTCCTGGCCGAGGTTTGCCCTTTTTATTTCCCGTCCCCGTTGTTCCTCGCGTAGTGTGTGTCCGTGTCCGAGTCGGGAGTCGCGAGAGACTACGAACTCGCGCCAGCTGCAGCTCGTGCTGTAGCTGTAGCTTAGACTAGAATTTTCTGCTCTCGGCTGAAGCTAGCCGGTGAAGGCTTAGATCGGTGCGAGTGACGCGTCCACCTGGCGCCCGTATTAGTGTATTCATTAACATTAGATTGATATTAATAAAGTACTTAGACTTTTACCCTGTTGTTCTGTGAACTTAATAATTACCCGCGAACCTCTGCCCTGATCCCCAGCAGAGTGTTACAAGTGGCGCAGCCAACGTGGGGCCACGGTAAAGGCCGTGGCAATGTAGAAGGGATCTGCGTCGTGATTTCGCCATTGCGGCGCGCACACACAACGGGGAAACGCGGTGGAAAAGCGTTCTGGCGGCCATTTTAGCTAATGATTACCGCGTGGAAGCGTTTATAGACGCCGTAATTTTCTTGAAATTAGCCAGACATTTACAAATAATTGGTTGAGAATTGTGCTTCAAATAATAATTTGATTACTTTGGAAATTTTATTGCGATTTGTGCGTGATTTTGCGATTAAGAGTAATGAGATACTCGCAAATTCACTCCTTGCTGCAGCTTTAGCCACACGGCACTTAAAGAATTTGCAGCGTGCTCAGGGAAGTTTAAGAGTAACTTCCTGAACACACGTGCAAGACAGAATCATTGTCCTGTGTTACGTTTTTTTTGCTTGGACAATTTTTTCATTTTGATTTTTTTTATTATTTTCTTCCCGTTTGGAGAGATTTTTCGCTTACGTTCCTTCCTGCATAACTTTCCATAAACTTTTCCACGCCTTCGTTAAGATTTTTAATAGGAACGGGGAGGGGGGACTTTTGCTTCAGGGGTAATTTGGTTTTTGCGAGAGTACGAGGGATAGGTACGTCATCGTCGCACGGGAATCTCTCACGTAACTCGGCTGATTGGCTTGATTTTCTTATTTTTGGTTTTGCCTTGCTGTGCTTGCTTTTAGATTGTTTTCTTTTGTATTGCTATAATTACTAGTTCATAACTTAATTAATTTAAAGTAAGTGGGTGGGGGAAAAGAAAATCAACTGAGCTACTCGGTCGAGGCTAACTGAGGAAAGATTAAAATGGAACACCACGATTGGAGTTGGGCTTTGCTCGGTGTCGACGAAAATGATTTAATGTACGTCGACCCAATAGCTGCAGCTGAAGCGCTGAAGCGATCGATTAATAAGTTAACCCACGGGGAAGTCGCGATGACTGCTTAGAGATTCGGGCTGAATATTCGCACGGACGCGATCATCTTGCGTAATAAGTTGGAGAGGCACGAGATGTGACGCCAACTTGGCGCCGACGCCGCGCCATGGGACTCGGCCAGAGACGAGCCGGTGGACGAGTCCACTTCTGCGCATAGTCCTTCGTCTTCGAGAAGGCATTCTGTTGCACGTTTTTCGCCATCTAGGGTACCAGTGCAGCCGGTGGTAGCTCCAGAGCATGCAGAAGCAGAGCCGCTCTCCACAGGCCAATCGATAGGTAGATTTCGCGATCCAATTTC
This sequence comes from Torymus aiolomorphi, assembly GCA_036365515.1. Lineage (NCBI taxonomy): Eukaryota > Metazoa > Arthropoda > Insecta > Hymenoptera > Torymidae > Torymus > Torymus aiolomorphi. Next base: position 50,138,288 of record CM070875.1, on the reverse strand, counting down.
GATGGAGGGGCCGTCGCAGACTTTTACGTCACGGCTGCACATCGAAGTGAGTCAGCCGCGGCGTGCGGCCGAGCAGCCTACAGCTGGTAGCCATGTTGCTCCAGCGATACAGAGTTCTGACGCGCAGAGGCGTGTTAGCATCGCCGCGCCGGAAGTGTTTCATGACACGAGGGAGTCAGCTCCTAATCAGCGTGCACAATCCACACGTTATCCTCTCGGTCCACTTCGTGCTCACGAGCATAGCACGTTCATGGAAAATAGTATGGATTTGACGAGTGTGGCGAGTGAACGAGCTTCCATTATCTGCGAGTGAAGGAGGGGTGGTGAGACAGACGAACGGATTGTTCGATGGTACATCGGTTTTGCCGCTTCCAGCGTTGCCGTTGCAGCAGATGAGATATCCGGCTGCTCCGTCCACGAGGTATCCGGGAAGAGAGTTCGGCAGCGGTGTTTCCGGAGTTGGTTCGTTATCTTCGGCGAGTATTCCTCAGCTTTCAGCTAATGTTGCGCTAGGAAATTTCGACGGCGTAGCAGGGCCTGCTGTCTACTCGCAATGTCCAATGCCGCGAGGAACATTAGGCTATCATGAGCCGCCGCTCATGTCCACAGCGTCGCTCGCCCAAAATTATATTACAGCTGGAGCTTCACAAGCAGGGGGATTTGGAGCACGAGTCGAGCCGGCGCACATGGGTTACAACCAGCCAGCGCCGCCACCGTCGTTTCATTATCCGCCTGGGTATTTTCCGCAGCCTTTCGTGTCTTCGCAGCCGCTGATGCCATATGCTCCAGTGTATCCTCCGTATCCGAGCAACGTTCCGCAAGCGCATTCGCATTTTTCGCCTGCAGTTCTGCCGCCTGTTGTGAGAGGGTTTCATTCAGCTCCAATGCATACGGATGCAAGGTTGCAGACTCACCCGGGGAGATTTGATGTCTCTGCTCCTGGGATGAGTCAAGATGCGTCGTTTTTTGATCGTTCATCGCTTTATAAAGAGAAACGCGCGACGGAGCTACTCTCTAAGTGGCATATTACGTTTAAAGGAGATAGGAAAAGGGACCCCGAAAGTTTCATTGCAGATCTAACGAAATGCAAAGAAACTTACAAACTGACTCTCGAGGAAATAGTGAAGGCCTTGCCCTCAGCTCTCGATGATGACTCATGGCAGTGGTTTCGCCGAGAGTTTCAGTTCTGGAGGACGTTCGAGGAATATGTCGACGCGTTTCGCCTGCAGTACAGCTTTGAAGATGTGCAGGAGAGACTACGAAAGGAGCTGGATGTACGCACGCAAGGACCAAGTGAGGAGATTTCCACCTACCTGCTGAAAGTGAGAGTCCTGCTGGATCAGCTTAAGCCGCCGCTTACGTTAGGAGAGTAGCTAGACAGAGTATACCAGAAGCTGCACCCCTCATATCGGTTGCGTATCGAGAGGAAGGATTTTCAGAATTTTCCGGAATTGCAGAAGCTAGGCAAGCGAGAGGAGCTGCGGAGAGCTCAGGAGAAGGCGTATAAGCCACCGCCTACGATTTCGGATTCAGCATTCCCTGCTCCAGCGTACACTCCTCCGAAGCAGTAGCGGCAGGTGAAACTAGCCTCAGTAGTTCCGAACACACTGGAAGAAAACGAGCTGAAGCTGTCCAGCTCAAGCAATCTCGCTCCTGTAGCAGCCACACAGACGGAAGGAGGAGAGAAGCAGTGATCGTCGAGAGAACGGAAGTTCAAATCGACGGATGGACAGCGGGAAGAGAAAAAAGATCGGAAACGAGATCCTCGCAGCAAGAGTAAGGGTCGCCGCAGCGACCAAAAGGGAAATACTCGACCGAAGCCGGTGGAGAGCGAGCCTAAACAGGAAGAGCGGAAGATCGAGACCGTCCCCCCGAAGGCGAAGTACGAGGACGTACAGCGACGGAAAATGCGGGAGTCATGTTTCCGTTGCGGCCAAGCCGGACATTGGAGACGTGAGTGTATGAATGCTGCAGTCTGCCTAATGTGCGGACAGCCTAATATCACGGTGCGTAGATGCACCAAGTGCAATTCGACTACGGCGGCGGGAAACGAGTAAGAGGGGAAGCTAGCGGAGTCAACTCACCCCCTCCTACTTCAGACTCGACTCCTCCCACTTCTGATTCGATCGCGGTTACTCCAGTAAACAGTTGAGCTGGAGCTATAAGCGAGGGAGACAACCCTCAAGTTCTAGCTCCTGAATCACTGATAATGAGAAGCGCTATCAGCAACGTCGAGCCAAGGTTATTCTTCAACATAGAATTGAATGGAAGAAAACTCTTAGGCATGCTCGACGATGGCTCCGTTCACTCGTATCTTGGCAAAGGCGTCAGCAAGGAATTTACCGAGAAATTGGAGCAGGAAGCAGCTTCAGTATGCGTAGCTGACAGAGGTGCAGTGAAGCTACAAGGAGTACTGAATCTGACGGTGAGCATCGATAATACACAATTATCTATGCCTTTCCGTGCAGCAGATGAGCTACAGTACGACTGCATTCTCGGAATCCACTTCAAACGGTTGTTTAAGATGAAGATCGACTATGAGAACGATACATGGTGGACACCGAAGGGAGTAGTGCATCAGTTTTATGCTTACGGTCAAGATCCAACCTGCTTCCCAGCTCTAGCCAGCATAGAAGGACTGAGTCGTGCTACAGCTGATCAGCAGTTGCTTATTGACGAAATCAAACAGAGATTGATTCCACCGACATCGGAAAAGCTAGGGTTAGCTAATGTCGCCCCGCATTTCATTGACATTCAAGGAAATGAACCCATTCGCCAAGCTCCTCGGAAGTATACTCCGAAGATGTTGCAGACGGCTTGGGCTGAAGTCGATAGGATGCTGGAGGAGGGAATTATCGAGCCATCTGATAGCCCCTGGCGAAGCTGCCCTGTGTTAGTTCCAAAATTGTATGACTTGCTCCGATTTTGCATAGACTATAGGCAAGTTAATAAGCATACTAAGTCTATCGCGTATCCATTGCGAAACATGGATGATATACTAGATAATTTATGTTCCGCTAAGTATATTTCTAAGCTAGATTTAAGCCAGGCATACCACCAGATTCCGTTGGATCCGAAGTGCAGAGAGGTCACCGCATTTTCAGTGCCAGGGCGAGGACTTTTCCACTTCATCCGGTTACCATATGGGCTGACAAACGCTCTAACTGTGTTCCAGCGCATCATGGATAACCTAATCAAGGCTGCCTGGGAACCGTATGTGTTCGCCTATTTAGACGATGTCATTATCGTCTCGCCGACATTTGAAGAGCACACAAAGTGGTTAGAGATCGTGCTCACGGCGTTAAAAGACGCAAACCTACAGATTAACCTCAAAAAGTCTGAGTTTTGTTGCGCGGAGGTTAAGTACTTAGGTTATATCGTTAACGAGGACGGACTGAAGACTGATGAAGACAAGGTGAAGCCCATCCTCGAGTATCCAGCACCCCTCAACATCAGGCAGTTAAGGAGATTTCTCGGCATGATTGGCTGGTACTCCAGATTCATAGCTCACCTAGCAGGGTATAAAGCACCGCTAACCAAGCTGCTGAGGAAGGATGTTCGGTGGCAGTGGCACGAAGAGCAACAGCAAGCATTTGAGAAGCTGAAGCTCGCACTGACGTAAGCTCCTGTGCTTGCAAGGCCAGATCTGTCGCTACCCTTCACTCTGCAAATAGATGCGAGTGATTATGCTATAGCTGGAGTACTGACACAGGTATTTGATGGCGAGGAGCACCCTATCTATTTTGTGAGTATGACTCTGTCGAAGGCAGAGAGAAATTATACTGTCACTGAGAAGGAGTGCCTCGCCGTCTTATGGTCCGTCGAGAGGCTGCGAGGTTATTTGCTAGGTGAGAAGTTTACAGTAATCACAGATCACCGCATCCTATTGTGGTTAAATAACCTCAAAGACCCAGCTGGGCGATTAGCCAGATAGAATACGGCTCCTCAAATGTACAACATTGAATTTGTACACCGCAACGGTGCGCTGCACAAAGTTCCGGACGCACTTTCGCGTGCTTGGGAAGGAACTTATGAGCTCGCAGCTATCGCCACTGCCACAGCTGAAGATCCATGGTATCAAGGGAGAATCAGCAATATCGAGAAAAACCCTAGGAAATACCCGGATTGGAAGGTGGTAAATGGCTTACTGTACGCGCATCGTCCAAATAAGACCGTAGATCCGTTGCTGCCGGACATGGATGCGTGGAAGCTCGTCCTCACTGAAGCAGATCGAGAAAAAGCTCTAGCTGAAGCTCATAACACTCCACAAGCAGGTCACTTAGGCGTGGAGAAGACTTTTGCTAGAGTGGCGACATATTATTATTGGCCAGGCTATTATCGAGATGTGTATTGGTACGTAGCTGCCTGCCAAGCATGTCAAGCTCACAAAAGCTCTCAGCAAGCTCCAGCTGGGCTGATGACGGAGAGAAACCTGGACGGTCCATGGGTTGTGGTAGCAGCTGATATAATGGGCCCAAAACCTCCCTCGTGTACTGGTAACAGGTATGTAATTGTCTTTGAAGACCTGTCTACTAGATACATTGAGCTGAAGGCGTTGAGGAAAGCAGATGCTAAATCAGTGCTAAAAGCCTTTGAGGAATTGATCGTAAATCGTTGGGGTTGCCCTCGGGTTTTGCTGACGGATAATGGCACAGAATTCTCTAACCGAATGGTTACTGAGAGGTTAGATGAATATGGAATTCTACAATCCACGATTCCGCCCTACCATGCACAAGCAAACCCAGTGGAAAGAGACAACCATAATTTACGACCAATGATCAACAGCTTTTTAGCCGAGGATCACCGAGATTGGGACTTGCACTTAAACGAATTGTGTTTCGCGTTAAATAGTGCTGTGCACTCGTTGTTAGGGGTTTCTCCGGCATTTCTCAATTTGGGGCGCAATCCTGTTCCTTCCTCCTTGCTCCGAAATCACCTGGAAAACCTTCTTCCTACCACCCCACCTGACGTGGATAAGTGGAAGACAAGAGCCAGCCGACTGCCTGCCTTGCATGATTTGGTACGCAGACACATGGATAAAGCTGTAGCAAGGCAAGGGCGGAATTACAACAAAAATAGATGAGAGGTTCTCTACCAAGTCGGAGACCTCGTGAAGCGCCGAAACCATGTGCTATCGTCCGCAGAAGACCGATTTGCAGCTAAGCAAGCGCCTAGGTTTGTTGGACGGCTAAGGTGGTAGAAGTCTACTCTCCAGTAGTGTACTTAGTGGAGGATCTTGACTCGCAGAGGCGGACGAAAGTATTTGACAATGATCTAAAAAAGTATACGCCGCCGAGAGGTACACAACAGCTGGAAGCTCAAGCTACAGCCCAAAACCCTGTTGTTGGAAATGATGGACTCGTCGGACGAAAGGCGGATGCCATTCCTGGCCATCGATAGCACCGCACAGCTCGTGCGATAACCAGTCCAAATGCCGCGCCAGGTCGGCTGAGGACAAGGGCGAGGTCGCCCACCAAGGTTCCCGCTCCTGCCAGGGCGGGGCCGGCCCCGTTCCAGTCATGCGCCGAGGTCGAGGACGACCACGGAAGGCCCCTCCTGCGTAGCCGCCGTAGAGACTGTCTGCCGCACGCACCAGGTTCTCTGGCCCTCGCTGAGCCCGGCCATGGCTCCTTTAGTTTCATTTATCTTACCTGTCCCCTTCCATTTGATTTCCTGAGTAAAAGAGAGACGTTCTCTCACCAGCAAGCATGAAGCAGGTCGCAATAAAATGAAATGATTCAGAGAGAGAAATTCGCGAATCGTTGGCTAAACCGGTTTATTCGCGATCGAGTCAGCATGTTATATTAGGTTGCCAGAACGTAGCTCTAAAAAGAGCAGTAGTCCAAGGGATCGGCCAGGTAAGATGCTGTGCAGCATTTTTTTTATTTTCATTTGTTTAAAGTAATGAGTGAGTGGAAAATGTCAGAGTAAGGTGTGAAAGTCGCGATCGCGTGCGGTAATTGCGAATGGAGAAATTGTAAAGCATTATTGGCGCCAGGTTGCTATAGCTCGAAAACACACACATCGGGTTACCCGCACACAGAGTTACACGTAAGCCTCGCTGCAGAAGAAGAAGGTAAGGGGACACAAACAAGTACACTCACACCGCTTAGCTTAGGATAAGTTGTAGTTAGAGAAATTAACATAGTCAAGTAGAGAAGACAAAGTAAACGTGCGGAAGTAGTCAACGGACTATTTCGAGTTTAGGAGGGGGGAGTTGTAACATGGCAAATTGTCTGTTGCTGAAACCGAGGGGGCGAGAGCACGGCGATTGCGAAAGACGACAGACCGACGCGCGAGAACGTGCACATGCATGCACACACACTCCTACGCGCACACTGTCTTTCCCCGCACCCGCGTCCCGGCGCGCACCTGCCCCAAACGTTCTCCCACTCTACCGCTCGGCCAGGAAAGAAGACTAGCAGCAGCTTCTGGAGGAACAAGCTGCAAGAGCACAACAGCGAGCTCGCTCTCCCAGGCCGCTGACAGGAGCAGCCGACGCGCAAGAGAGAGGGAGAGAGCGAGATGCACTGTGTCGTAACGCCGTCGGCCGTCCATGAGAGACACCGCGCGCGAGCAGCTGGAGTCATGTGGACTGCTCGCTCGCGCCGCGGTGAAGAAGACGGCCGATCGGCAAACTGGAGCGGAGAGCAGAGCGAGCACGCCGGCCGGCATTTTTGCCATTCTGTCGCCTACCGCCGTGCCGCGTGCCGCTACACAGATTTGGCGTCCGGAAACCTCGCGCGGGTGTGCCCTAACCAGCGTCGTCATCGCCGAGAGAGAGAGAGAGAGAGAGCTGCAACGACGGTCGTCGTCGTGGGTCGGCTGTGGAAGCGAGCAGGAGAGAGAGAGAGAGAGACCTGCAGCAGCGGAAACTCCTGGCCGAGGTTTGCCCTTTTTATTTCCCGTCCCCGTTGTTCCTCGCGTAGTCTGTGTGCGTGTCCGAGTCGGGAGTCGCGAGAGACTACGAACTCGCGCCAGCTGCAGCTCGTGCTGTAGCTGTAGCTTAGATTAGAATTTTTTGCTCTCGGCTGAAGCTAGCCGGAAGGCTTAGATCGGTGCGAGTGACGCGTGCACCTGGCGCCCGTATTAGTGTATTCATTAACATTAGATTGATATTAATAAAGTACTTAGAGTTTTACCCTGTTGTTCTGTGAACTTAATAATTACCCGCGAACCTCTGCCATTATCCCCAGCAGAGCGTTACAATTTATATAAAAGAGTTATTAAAATGTAGTAAATCGATCTGACGGAGGCAGGTAAAAGAAGAAAAAAGTTGTTTTTTCCCTTTTTATATAAGCAACGTTTCGTTGGCAAGGTCCGCCAACCTCTTCAGGCTGTAATTTATTGATCAAAACAAATTTTTTTTTTATACAATATATGAAATTAAACTATCACTTACATTACAAAAAGAAAATTATTAATACCTTATTTGTTTCGTGTGTCACATATAACACATAGCGTCAATCTAAGCGATATAGTGATGTACAGTCGTATTTATAGTACAAAAATGACTGTGGTTACAAACAAGAGCAAAGAACAAAGCATAATACATGGCATTAATTTAAAAGGCGCGTTCGGGATTCAACGTGACCAGCCGAGAGCATTCCCCTACTCCGGCCACCTATACATGCTTGAGAGAGCCGTGCCAGTCAGCGCTCTCCACGCGTCTCTCTACCGCCCCCCTACTACCAGGCACGCCGATCGCACTTCGCAGCGCCGGCCGGCGTCAGTTCAGCACGCGACGGCAGAGAGACAGCAACGACTGTACGCCCAGAGGCACGACGGAGTCGACCAAAATAAAGCTACATTTAATCTCCACACGGAAGTTATTTATTTGAAGCATCTCTCAGTCCACGATCCCATTCAACTACAACACAAAACATTTGGTCCTTCAAGCCGGATCGTGGGAGATCATCAATATCGCCATGGCCACATCGATGAAGAAAACTTCTCCTATCTTCTACGTCCACTCTCGAGTGGCTTAGAGATAGCACTCCTTCTTTCAAGTAGGAATCAAAGTGTTCGTGGTCGTGAGTGCCGATATAGTCGCATGCTCGGAATGTCGACTTCGCGCGTACGTTGCTGTCTCTCTCTCGCTAGAATCTCGCCGTCGCGTGTACTCGAAAGCCACCTTCTAAGGCTTCCGAGGGGAAATAGCACATCAATTGCTATTCTCCCCATTTCTGAAAGCGCCTTGGAGTGCGTGTCTATCGACTCCAAGACGTCGCCAAGAGCGTGCGCTGTAAAGCCAGCTCTAGAATCACCGTGCTCGTACGGTGATCGGCAACCTTCTCTTTGCAGCCAAGAGCGTGCGCTGTAAAGCCAACTCTAGAATCATCGCGTTCGTACGATGATCGGTGGTTCTAGAATCACGGCGTTCGTACCATGATCGGCAGCCATCTTGTCGTACTCAAAGCAACAAGTGGCAACTTTTTCATCAGAGCCATGGTTAAGCCAGCTCTAGAATCATCGCGATCGTACGATGATCATTTAATCGTTGCCGGCTATTGCAACGATTCGAAAAGGGGTTCACGCCTCTCAATTCACGGACCACCCGCGTGGGGCGTACACGCTACGGGATCCACATCAGTCAAGCCAAGGAGTACCCGCGTGGAGCCTACACGCTACGGGGCTCACACGAGTCAAGCCACGGAGTACCCGCGTGGACATCGCTCGCTACAGCAACGAGGAGCGACGCGTTCACCGGGCATACAGGAAGCTTTCCACGAAGGAGGAAGAGACAACTTCAAGAGGACGACCATAGGGACGCGTTACGTCCAGGACGCCACGTACGTCGTCACCAAGCATAATTGGAGGGGACGAGTCCATTTTCATAAGCCAGGAGGCGCGTCAGCGGAACAGAGCTGTACATGGACGAGTCCATCTGCTTCGCTCGCTCCAGCCGGTTGAGCCCACCTGCACCGTGCTAGGGTTACGCCAGGATGCTACGTCCTAATACTTGGCCATACGTATCGTTCCAATTTTATTTGAATTTATTTGTGCGACTTTTTCTAGTCTCTTCATCCAATACTAAGAAAATTTATTGATCTTATTTAGTCAATGTTACTTAAATTCAAATAGCGTAAATTAATTTGAGATTAATACAACTTAAGGGAGTTCTATGGTAAACAGAAATAACGCTAAGACAATTCTGAAATTTCGCACATTGGTTAACTTTTACATGAAAAGCTCTCATATAAATTTTTAGAAGGCTAGGATACCTAGAAGTCAAGAAATAAATGTTTTAATTTTTCACTTTTTAACATGGGCTTTTATGGGAAATCACGATTTCGTTGTGTTCATTTGCGTATAAGAAAGAAATTAACGCTAAGATATTTTTGAAAATTTATGTAATAGAAAGACAAATATCTTATGAAGATTTATTTTCTTTCAAAAGTATCATTGGATGCCTCTAATTTACGGAAAAAAAGTTTAAAAGCGAAAAACATACATTTAACCTCAAAATATGAGTCAAATCAACTTCTCAATGGAACTTTATATCGATATTTAAGACTATTAAAATAGATATAATTATCTAAAATGAAAATATTATTGGTATTTAGTATAAGTTTATTGATAACAACATCTGTAATAAAGTAAATCAAGAAGAGATAAAATGTGTACTTGTTTTGACTAGTGTAGTTACCATAGAACTCCCTTAATTGAGTTTGAGTTATTATAAAATTAATTATAATATTTAACTTGTCTTGTGAAAGTTGAATGCAGTATCTGACTTAGCAAATACTTATGTTATGTGACCTTGCAGTTTCATTGGATGACGACTGCGCTTAATAAGAGGTTTCATTGCTTTCAACTGAGGATCACGACTGATGCATTGCTGATTCAGTTGCTGACTACGCTGCAGGGATAGCTGAATACATCGTCGGCAGTAACTTCACTTCGTGCAGTTAACGCTGTAGATCATCAGCTGATTCACCGTGGGAACGTTAGCAGACGCATTCAACGCTGTATCTTCAAGCGCATCTCTACATTCATACTAGCATAAGTATTGTAACCTCGGTTAAGACTTAGTTGTAAAAACTCTCACTATCTCTTTCCCTACTCTCGAGTTGGTAAAGATAGTTAACTCAATACCAAAGTTTAAATAGCCAAATTTGCTACTAGTCTAATTAACTTTGTCTCAAAATGGAGGGACTACATACTAGACAGTTGTTACTCCAAGCTAGAATTAATAGTTCTTTTCAAAACTTCAAATCTAAAGGTAAAGATCAAATGAATAAGGGTAACGCCAAGGCTCGTTTAACCGGTCTTGAGGAGAATTACAATGCCTTTAAAATAAATCACGAGAAGATCTTAAACCTCAAATCTGTCGATTTGCAGCATGATTACTTCAAAACTAATATGTTTGACTTAGTTGAAGACACTTTCTATGATCGAAAGGGTCAGTTTTTAAATTACTTGGAAAGTTTAGATGAACAGAGCTCTGCGCCAGGATCCTCTATGCAAACTGAAGCTCTGGCTCCACCCAAGTCCCCACTTCATGCTAATACTTCATTTCAATCTTTGCCAAAAATAGATTTACCTAATATTCAGGAAAATTCGCTGATTGGGAGAATTTTAGGGATGTCTTTCGTTCGGTCATACATCGTCGCGAAGACTTGACGCCGGTCTTGAAATTGCATCTTCGTACTCACCTCACTGCTGAGGCACTTGAGAAAATTGGCGAAGGTGGGCGGAATGTTGGGGATTCAACGTGACCAGCCGAGAACATTCCCCTACTCCGGCCACCTATACATGATTGAGAGAGCCGTGCCAGTCAGCGCTCTCCACGCGTCTCTCTACCGCCCCCCTACTACCAGGCACGCCGATCGCACTTTGCAGCGCCGGCCGGCGTCAGTTCAGCATGCGACGGCAGAGAGACAGCAACGACTGTACGCCCAGAGGCACGACGGAGTCGACCAAAATAAAGTTACATTTAATCTCCACACGGAAGTTATTTATTTGAAGAACCTCTCAGTCCACGATCCCATTCAACTACAACACAAAACAAGGCGCAATAACGGAAAATATGAACTATTTAATGATTTTACATCTTCTTTTTTGTTAATATTATTTCTATTACATTTAATATGAATCATTTCGGAAAGAGTGCGTTTTTTATAATTTAATTCTTAGTATAAAATTTTGATATTTTCCCAGTCAAAGTTATGTGAAAATTTATTAATATGCTATGTCACTACTGTTTCTGGATTATTATTTTGTTGGTGTTCCTTAATTCTCGTTTTCAGAGTTCGTTTAGTTTCTCCTGTATATGACGCTGAGCACGACTTACAGAAAAACTTATATATTATATTGGTCCGATCCCATTTGTCTGTATGATCTTTACCCAATTTAATAACTGAAATAAAACTTTTTTTAACTATGGGTAGAAAAAAAACAGCTGCCGATTCATTGACCCGTGGCTTCCTCAAACTTAATTTGCTTATTCCTTTAATGAATTTTTAATAACAAAATTTATTATTTTTGCAATAATTTGTAACGGTTGCTCCTCCCTTGCCGGACGCTCAGGAGTTTACCAGGGTGTGGAAAGGGGAAGAAAGGAGGATCAGGTGGCTTAAGAAATGAAATGCATAGATATATATTTGAATATAGAAAGGCTATTTTATTTGATAAAATTATAAAGATAAAAATACTAATTAATGAAAATAAATGAGGAAAATAGACACCAATATTCGCCACCAACTGGCTGAAGTAGCCTTAGTTCGCCACCTAAAACATGTAAATCAAAACAAACGTGCTTACTTCGGCGTACGACCAAGTCCGCGGAACTTACAGACTTAATGCTATCGCAGCGCCCTCTCGCAGGAGGGCCTCGGTTATGCTAAGCCTCGATACAACGCGTACGTCGAGTCACGGTGGCATCAGCGCGGCGAGTCGGCGTCAAAGTCGTAAAGTTCGGGGTCCTGTTCCGGTTTCTACGGTACGTGAATGACCCCTTACCCTTAGTCGCGTGTGCACACGCCGATTAAGGGGGATGGCAGCCTTGGGAACTCAGTCTATGCCTTCGTGAGTTCACGGGGTAGGATCAGGGTTAGTTCCGATTCCTGTTCCGGTATTTAAGCTGCGTGAAGACCCTCTTTCCTTTAGTCACGTGTGCCCACGCCGACTAAAGGAGCGATAGCTTCAGGCACGCGGCCTGTGTCTACCTCTTGCGCTCACGACTGTAGAACCAAGGCTCGTTCCGGTTTTCCTGGCCAGGGGCCAATTAGTCCACGTTCCACTAGTCACGTGTGCTCACGGAGACTAGTGGCCCAGCGACTCTAGGAACACGCTTCGCGACTACCTCGTGGGCTCACGACGGTAGAGGCGGGGTTGTTCCGGTGTTCCAGGTACTGGTCGGGTAGTTCGTGTTCTTGTAGTCCCGTGTGCGCATGACGACTAAGGAACAGCGGTCCCGGGTACACTGTTTGTGCCTACCTCGTTTGCCCACGACGGTAGTACCAGCAGATGTGCCGGGAGTCAGTATGCGAGGAGGCGGTAGTTCGCGTACCCCTAGCCACGTGTGCGCACGATGACTAAGGAACAGCGGTTCCGGGTACACGCCCTGTGACTACCCCGTGTGCCCATGACGGTAGTAACAGCAGGTGTGACGGGGTCAGTATACGAGGAAACGTACATTCGTGTTCCCCTAGTCACGTGTGCGCACGAGGATTAAGGAACAGCGATTCCGGATACACGGACTGTGACTACCTTGTGGGCCCACGATGGTAGTAACAGCAGGTGTCCTGGTGATTGGTGTTGTCCGATGGCTGGCGATACCGAATTCCTCACGTGTGCCCACGAGAGGAAGGCGGTAGTTCCAGTCTCTGGGACGGTCGGTCACGGTCTGTCTGTCGTCGGTGTGTGAACTGCTTATATAGGATAGATTCGGTGATATGATGCGCGCGCCGGTCTGAAGTCGCGTCGGTCGCGGTGTGCGCGCGCCGGTGTGGAGTCGCGGAAATCTCGGCACAAGGCGCCTTTACATAGAGCGACGTGAGTGCGCGCGCGCACACGTTCGTGGACAAAGCGAACTTACATGAGGCGGTGTGAGTGCGCGCGCGCATGTTCGTGGACAACCGGCTCATGCGGCGCGGACCTAACCTATGTTTGGTGCGCGGGTCGCGGTGTGTAATTGCAGGTTAGTGCCCTCGTTACATCTTCTTCTCTCTTCGGGAAGAGGGGAAGCTCGCTGATAACTTACTCGGCGTGGGGAACCCACGAGTCGAATCTCTCCGGTCTTGGGGACGAGGCGTAGCAGCCGCTTAATCCCCCCGTACCGCACCACATACTTCTTGACCCCGATGAGTACGTCCACCTTGGTGCCGTCGGGTAGTGTCCGGGTGACTCGGGGTAGCGATAGAGTGGAGTCGTGGTGTTGCCTGGCCGGAACTTGGTTGTCGACCGCTACGCCGGGGGCGTCGGCCATCTCAATGGCTGTCACGGTCATTTTCTCGAGCCCGGGGCGCCCTTCCAGCGTGGCTACTTCCGTCGCGGGCTGTGATGGTGCGGGGCTGACGCTGGTGATGTCGGGCACTGCGGCAGGTGGCGGTTTCCCTGCGGCGGCGGTGGCCCTCTTTGTGAATGTTAGGGTCATCAGGGCGTGCTGGAGTTGGGGTAACGCTCCCGGCGCCAGGTCTTTCACCCGGACGATCCTGATGGGGGCGGCCCCCTGCGCGGGTTGGTTGACCATCGCGACGATGGGCCTAGTTCGTGCCCGCAGCTCCTTGTGCGCCTCCTGGAGTTGTGGAAGCGCTCCGGAGGCGATCTTTACCACCGACGTCACCCGTGGTTTGGCGTCAGCCGGTTTCCTCGCCGCCAGTAGCCGGATTGGCGTCGGCGCACAATGGGCTAAAACCCGATTTTTTTTTTCAAAATAAAATAACTCCACACAGAAGCCACCGATTTGGATGATTTTTGTTTCTACTTATAGCAAATTAAATGTAGATTAGAGGAAAAATAAAGAAAATTGTTAAATAAATTTTTATAACCTCCAAATTCAACAAGAAACATAGGTATTTTTCTAAATTTTGTAGAAAACCGTATTTAAGATTTAGAAAAATGATTCTTTTTGGGATAAATGTTGCCTCCTCTGTACATCCATGCATAATATATAACCTCTATACCTGTGAACCATAACCTAACAACTTGAAGATGAATACTTCGCCGCAAAGTCAGGTTAATACGATAATCTGTAAAGCACTATAACTTTGTAAAGTATTTATGACAAAATAAGTGATCTGTAACATTACAAACTTTTAATGACCATAACCTAAACCTTTTTAGAGATTAGCTTATTATTTTGATTTAGAAAAAAAGTAATTCCACACAGAAACCACCGATTCGGATGTTTTTTTTTGTACTTATAGCTAATTAAATGTAGATTAGGGGAAAAAAGAAGTGTATTGTCAAATCAATTATTATAACCTCCAAACTCTACAAGAAACATAGGTATTTTTCAAAATTTTGTAGGAAACCGTATTTAAGTTTCAGAAAAATGTTTCTTTTTGGGAAAAATGTTGCCACCTGAGTTCATCCATGTATAATATATAACCCCTACACCTGTGAACCATAACCTAAACACCTTGCAGATGAATACTTCGCCACAAAGTCAGGTTAATACGATAATCTGTAATGAACTATGACTTTGTAAGGTATTTATGACAAAATAAGTGATCTGTAACATTAAAAACTTATAATGACCATAACCTAAACCATTTTACAAATTAGCTTATTATTTTTATTTAGAAAAAAAGTAATTCCACACAGAAACCACCAATTCGGATGATTTTTGTTTGTACTTATAGGTAATTGAATGTCGATTAGGGGAAAAATAAAGAGTATTGTCAAATCAATTATTATAACCTCCAAACTCTACAAGAAACATAGGTATTTTTCAAAATTTTATAGGAAACCGTATTTAAGTTTTAGAAAAATGATTCTTTTTTGAAAAAATGTTGCCCCCTGAGTTCCTCCATGTATAATATATAACCCCTACACCTTTGAACCATAACCTAACAACTACGTTGAATACTTCGCCGCAAAGACATGTTAATATGATAATCTATAATGCACTATGACTTTGTAAGTTAGTTATGAAAAATTAAGTGATCTGTAATATTAAAAACTTTTAATGATCATATCCCAATACTTTTTACCGATTAGCTTATTAATTCGAGTTAGAAAAAAGTTATTCCAGACAGGAACCACCGATTCGGATGATTTTTGTTTTTACTTACAGCTAATTGAATGTAGATTAGGGGAAAAATAAAGAGTATTGTCAAATCAATTATTATAACCTCCAAACTCTACAAGAAACATACGTATTTATCAAAATTTTGTAGGAAACCGTAATTAAGTTTTAGAAAAATGATTAATTTTGGGAATAATGTTGCCTCCTGCGTTCATCTATGTATAATATATAACCTCTACACCTAAGAAACATAACCTGACAGCTCTACGTGGAATACTTCGCCGCAAAGACATGTTAATATGATAATCTGACATGCACTATGACTTTGTGAGGTAGTTATGAAAAATTAAGTGATCAGTAATATTAAAAACTTTTAATGATCATATCCTAATACTTTTTACCGATTAGCTTATTATTTCGATTTAGAAAAAAAGTTATTCCAGACAGGAACCACTGATTCGGATGATTTTTGTTTGTACTTACAGCTAATTGAATGTGGATTAGGGGAAAAATAAAGAGTATTGTCAAATTAATTATTATAACCTCCAAACTCTACGAGAAACATACGTATTTATTAAAATTTGGTAGGAAACCGTATTTAAGTTTTAGAAAAATGATTCTTTTTAGGAATAATGTTGCCTCCTGCATTCATCTATGTATAATATATAATCTCTACACCTATGAAACATAACCTAACAACTTGAAGATGAATACTTCGCCGCAAAGTGAGGTTAATACGATAATTTGTAATGCACTATAACTTTGTAAGGTAGTTATGACAAAATAAGTGATCTGTAACATTAGAAAGTATTAATGACCATAACCTATAACTTTTTACAGATTAGCTTATCATTTTGATTTAGAAAAAAAGTAATTCCACACAGAAACCACCGATTCGGATGATTTTTTTTTACTTATAGCTAATTGAATGTAGATTAGAGGAAAAATAAAGACTATTGTCAAATCAATTATTATAACCTCCAAGCTCTATATAGTAGATATTGAGTTCTCTCCTATTATATGTCAAAGTTAACGGCCTGTATCGTATAACCTTTTTTACTTTTGTTCAAAGACAGACCAATCTGAACGCTAAATATCTCCGATAATCCAAACTATATACCTTCAAAATCTTAATATACAAACAGGTAAACTTTACATCTTCAATCTTCTTCAATCTTCTTCATCTTCAGCTTGGAACTTCAGGTCAAGCTTAAAGTTAATTAGCTCATAACCATTAAAGTTACTCAAAAAGTAAATACTTAAATCTCAATGCCTTATGGCTTCAATTCATTTATATACCATTGGGCTAAGATTGATATACTTTTTAAATTTATACATTATATTTTTTTTAGAGACCACTGGTATTGTTATAACATGAAGTATTCTATGCCATTCGGATAATGCGATGGAGTAAATGCTATCATTCTTTTTATATGAGTGTATCTTGAAAATGTTTATAATTAGTAAATATTTGAACTCATAAATATGTAAAAAATATATGATAATGTGTACCAAGCATTTATTTAATTTTTAGCTAGATACACTTTCGTCACTTTCACTGTCTTCAGTTCCCACATCTTCATCTCGACCACTTTCATTTCCTTCGTCTTCAGGTTCACTCGTTTCAGTTTCTTTATCTTCCACATTTACTCTGGAATAAAGTCTCATATTAAAAATTTTCGTCGAAATAAAAATTACTTTGTACTCTATGTCCCTTTGTAACTATGTTGTGATTTATTTTCCATTTTTGTATACGATAATAAAATTAAATGTCAAGTGCCTGTATTGAATAAGCCCAACTCATTTTTTTAAATGTAGATATAGGTATTTAGCAGTATATAGTTTTTTCAAGCGCATATATAAATGTTATCAATATATTTATAATTACCCTGGTGGAAATCAATTCCATTATTTGCATAATCATAGCTAGTTTCACCAACAATCGTAAAAATTATACACTTTTCTTGGCCATTTCTATTCATCAATGAAACAATTTTTCCGCTCATGTTCACCATTTAATAGGCAGAATATCAGAATAAGTTTTTCAGAAATTTACATTAACTTATTAATGAGTATTTTAAAGATATCAAATTTGGCCAGTTTTTTTAGTTAGAATATAACTAGTAAGAGGCTATAGCTATTTTTTAATATTTGGTTTTAAATACATAATCAAATTATAGAGAAAAGGACCACCCAGCAACCTTATTGATTTTGGTTCCCGGCCAATTCTTCTGAAAATTTAGTATTTTTGTACTGTTTGACCTTCCGATCAAATGTGTCAATAGGATCTAGATCTGCAAATCAATACATAATGGTTGTGGGGATGGGTCCTTTTTAGTAAAACATTTTGAGGTTACCTTGTCTCCGTTAAATAAATAATTGGACCAGAAAAATCGTTTCATGACTACCCAGAACTTTCCGGCTATTTTTTATAGAGAAAATTTCCACCAGGCTTTTTTGTAGTATGAGTAAATTTACCCAATTTTTGGCATAATAAAATAACAAAATAAATGAAGGGATTTACTATTAAATAAATATAGACTGTTCCCTCATTAACTTCCCAGCAACAAAAAAAAAATGAATTACCTTCTCTCGAGAATAATATAAACGAATTAATTCCTTTCTTGTAGAATTTACTGTTTAGTACTTATTATCATTCAGTCTCGAATAAAGCTACGCTAATTTTATATTTACTCAATGATATCTTTTTACTTACACTTCGTTTATGTACTCTAACATATCCAAAGTAATCTTGTTTTTCTTTCGTCTTTGTATTCTGTTCTTAATTGTAATTAAGGAAATTTTTGGGTCACTCATATATACAGCTCGGTTAAATACATCTAAAATACGGTTTTTTCTGCTGTTCTGTCTAGCATGCAAAACCATATTTCTTCTATAGTACTTGTGGGCTGCTTCAAGGGCATCTTCCGCATAATAAGCTATAGGTAAAGGGAAGCAACTCGATATCTCACAGCCATGCCTAGGAAATTTGTGCATTGTTGGGTTCATGCGAGCCCAGGGGTATAAACTATAATGCATATCATATGTTTCCCAACAAAACTTCTCTGTTTTTTTAAACTTTAATTCTTTTTTGCACTTAAATAACTGCAATAATAAAGCAATATTGGCTACAAATAGTTTATCTAATCCTAAAGATTGTGCAAATTTTTGTGACGCAGACGCGGATTGCACGTTCTTGATGTTATATTTTCTCAATTTTTACTTTTGAGGTTAGGAATTCATGCATATGTAGAGATCGCGCGCAAAAACGAACAGCCACCCAGGGGTCTGAGTTAGATCTCTTATTCGTTGGCCGAACGATTAATAAGAGAACGAATATAGAAGGATTACCATCTCTTTTTTAAAGTACGATTTATGAAATTACTACTTTTAATAGATACAGTTATTTTGGAGAGAGAAAAAATAGCAGCTTGTAAATTGCTTATGTAACAATTTTTATTTAATTTTATTAAACATATGTTATAATGTAGGTAGATGTTTAATATTAAGCCAAAATTTTGTTTTAATCTATTTTTATTTTCACTATACTCTCTCTTTACGTATTCAATTACAAATTTAATATTAAAATTTGAGTCTATATTTATAGAGGTTGTAGGAGCAAGCATACCAAGCTGTATTTCTCATTATTTATTTAAAAAATAGTTCATATCATCAAAAATAATATTGATAATAATACATTTTTATATAGGAAATCATTAAACTCAGAACATTAGTTAATCCAAGAATCACACAATTTTTTAAATCGAAATCTGAGGTGGTCTACGAAAGAAAGGAAGGCACGCAGTCGTACAACCGTAAACGAGACGATTATTTAAAAAGTTTCTATACTCAAATAGTCGGAGGACGTAAGGTCAACGTAGAAGAACAAGGTACACTGACGTGAAATACTAAGCAAGTTGATTATTAGAAAGTCTTAAACCCAAATAGCAGGGAGAAGTGATTTCCACGCACAATTATTTTAAAAAGTCTCAAATCCAAATAGCTGGAGGCACTAATGTAAGTTAACGTTACAAAAGGAGTTACATAGACATTCGACAGTTAGCGAGTCAATTATAATTCTTATACCCAAATAGCCAGAAGACGCGAGGCTCACGTAGAAGAGGAAGGCGCGCAGACGTGCGACTGTCTGAGAGAAGATTATTTAAAAAATCTTTATACCAAAATACTCAGAGGATGCAAGGTCCACGTGAAATTGGAGTTACGCAGACGTGCGACATGACAGTAAGCGAATCAATCATTTAAAAAAGTCTCAAACCCAAATAGGAAGGGGAAGCGAGGTCTACAAAAAAATGTGAGTTTTTGCAGATGTGCGACAGTAAGGGAGTTTATTTAAAAAAGTCTCGAACCCAAATAGCAGGAGGAGGCGTGATCCACGCAAAAAAGGAAGTTACACGTACTGTAATTCGTACTGCGACAGTAAGTGAGGCGATTATTTCAGAAGTGTCAAATATAAATGGCCATGGGCGCGATGTCTATGTAAAAAAGGGAATTACATAGACGTGCAACAGTAAGCAAGTCAATTATTTCAAAAATTCAACCCAAATAGCAAAGAGACGCAAGGTCAACACAAAATAAAAGGGCGTTATGCATACGTGCAGCAATAAGTGAGTCAGTCATTCAACAAAGTCACAAACTCAATTAATCGGAGAACGCAAGGTCTACGAAAAAATATAAGCTGGTCAATTATTTTGAAAAGGTTTTAAACCTTTGAAAAGGTTTTAAACCAAGTAACTGTAATGAGTTACTTTTTTTAAGTAACTTCTCGAACACTTCAACGTATTTAGTTTACATGATCAAATTCAATTTTCAAAGTTACAAAAGGTAGAAAATATCAATCAATCCTCATAGCCCCAACATCCCCTTAGTTTAAAATATTAACTAACGTACCGTTCCGTGGTTCAGTAACATCCCACTCTTTGATTGTTAATCTATAAGCCAAATGCAAAAGATGTTCAAATGTTTTGATTTCAACATGTAATAATCCTAATCCATACTGCAAATTTTCCTCTTTAGGAGTGAATGGATCTTGTAGCTTAAACTTGTACGTGGTTCGTAAACACATAGTGCATTTGCAAGTCGCCCTATTCCCTGTGATTATATTTACACATTTTCCATCAAACATGGTTTTAGACACTTGAAACTTTACGGTCACTTTTTTATTATTTAACATCTCAAACTTGTGGGTGGTAAGCGAATTTATCTCATTAGTTAAACGCTGAAATTCCCGAATAGTTGCTGTTTCATCTTCTTTTTCAAGGGCGATTCGCAACGGTCGACAAAACCGAACACTTTGTGGTGTGGGATTAATCCAGCTATATTCTTCAGCACTTGATATAAGAATATATTAATTTAATATTTTACTGTATTATATGTCCAATATGTAATGTTAAAATATTTTTTGATTCAGTGTGCGTAAACTATCAATTTTATGCTCCTTAAATTAAATATCGTTCGATAAATTTACTATTAAAATCTTCATAGAAATAAATAATACTTTACATTTTGCTAAATATTTATCACCAACATGCTTTGGGGTGCAGGTGTTTAGATTCAAAGCTGAGCTTGCCTATATATAAAGTTCTGTATTTTATATAGTTGATTTTATCACGTAAGGGCAAAAAGCTTTAGCCACAGAGGTCTTTATAAATTTAAGTATTACTTTAAAGTATAAAGGAACAGTAAAAGTAATACTTGACTTCAGTGTTATAATTTTAATTTTAAGTGTGTACTCTTAACTGATGAGTATCATCTCCAAAATTTGAGTGTATACTCTTTATAATTGAGCATGTATACCCAAATTTGAGTGCATAATCCTTACAGTCGAACTTCCACACTCAAATTTGGATGTAAACCCCCAAAAAGTGATTTTTTTCTCCGTAAGATACCTTATAGACAGATAAGAATACAGAAAGTAGCAAATTCAGTTCCACGAATTATTATATTGAATACAATATATCATGGAATTATAAATTTTTCATGGAATATATCATGGAATTTCACATTCTATAATATATCATGGAATTATAAATTTTTCTATCGAAATATAAAAAAAAAAATTATTACCTAATTAACTCATAACGTGGATAGATCTTGGATTTCTTTGAATGAGTATCGGTTACTAAAGCTTTATACCGATTCTTGCTATAGTCATTTTCCATATAGAAAGCTAAGGCTGATTCATTCGAGTGCCCTGATGAAAAATGTAATTAGAATTTATCAATCATTTCAAAATGGAGTAAGAAGGTTCTATTAGTAAACATTCACTATTCGAAATTAGTGCTCTTATTTCTTGTTTTATTGCTATATGCATACTTCTTAACTAAAGTGGCATCAATTAACGTACAGTAAACATATTACTTTATCTAATAATTAATAAAAATTCTTCAATAAAAGATAATTTGGTTAATTTTTTGAGATTACATATATTATTTTTGTTTCAATGTATTTTTAATAATTTAGAGGTAGTGAAAAATAATTATAAAAGCCAATTATTTTTTATTATAATTTCATTTTAAAGCACAAACATTCTCAACAGATTCTAAATTGTGATTGCCGATGGATATGAAGTCGCGAATTTAGTAAGAACTTATATTATTTAAAGAAAAGCTAAAACTTCGATTTTAGAGTAGGATTATTTTATTAATTGCCTCAATTCTTTTGATTAAGGTTCTTTTTTCTATAGGACTTACTTAGTTCATCATCAGTTTGGGTTTGATCTTCATAAGCAATGTGATTGTTTCCATCAATACTTTGTCTCTTTGATTTTAGAGTCAGTTTCAGAGCTAATTCTAGTAAATTTATATCATGATTTGCGAATTCAGCAACTTCATGGGCTCTTCTATAAATTGTGCTTTGACATCCTAATAACAAAGCGTCAAACGTTTGTTTCGGTAGTATATATATATATATATTGAACAAAAGAAATAAAAGGGCTTTTCCGAGCGGATACCCTTTCCCCCCTATATATATATATATATATATATATATATATATATATATATATATATATATATATATATATATATATATATATATATATATATATAGATAGATATATTAAATAGCAGGACATTGCAATTATTGGTTTCATTTATGATGACATTATTTTTTACCGGGATCAGAATCCGTTGTCACTATTCGTTTTCTTCCTCCGTTAAAACTGCTACGAGTTTTCTTTTTCGGCCGACCTCGTTGAATATTTTCACTTTTTCTCTTTTTTGTTTTGGGTTTGAACATGCTATAGTTAAATGCATATTTTTATTTTAAATGATATATTATTTACTGTAGAAGGTGAGAGGAAGGGGTGATACAACAATTGAAGGAAAATCCATTATAAAAAGTGTATATATATTGATGTTAACCAAACTTTGCTATTTATAAAGATCGGGTTTTGCTACAATATCAATTAAAAATAATTATGAAACACTATTTTATTTACGAAAACATTAATTTCTTACACGTATGACATCGGATAATATAAAATCGGATAATTATCGAATAATAAAAATTAATTCTTGATTCTTCAAACCCTAGGTGTACGATACCCGGTCAAAAATATCCAGCTAGGAAATCCAGATGGATTCCCTAGCTGGATCCAGATAGATTTCCTAGCTGGATCGGGTGGATTCACGTAGATTTCAATGGATTTTTTAGCTGGATTTCTACTCTGGTCCATGTTGCGTAGATTTCCTACTTAATTTTTACTGAAAATGGGTAAGAAATTCACGCAACATGGATAAGAGTAGGAATCCAGCTAAAAAATCCATCGAAATCTACGTGAATCCACCCGATCCTGCTAGGAAATCCACCTGGAATCCAGCTGGAAATCCATCTGGATTTCCTAGCTGGATATTTTTGACCGGTTACTACTCGCCCTAAAGTAATATGCCACTTTACAAAAATAAATAATAACTAAATATAATCCTCAGAAGTATTATTTGACATATTTATATTTTGTATATAGCATTTGCCTCTAAAAATAAAAAAAATTATCTTCTTAATTATATAAAAAATATTTTTGAGCGTATTTATATAACAACAATCGAATAACTAAAATAAAGATGCAACCCTTTTTTAAAACTTGCCGTTGATTAATTTTAAACACCTCGGTAATTGTTGAATACATCCACGCATTAAGGAGGGTCTTTCGCAAAATCCAACCAAATATTTTCAAATAAAATTTAAATACGTGATAAATAATGATTATTCCAATCTCTCTGCATAATTTTAATGTACCTTGATGAAGAATAAATTGAGCACGACATTAATAAAAATTGAGTTTTCAGGTTACATTGCTACATAGCCTTGTGGGATACCATGATTTTTGTATGTTTGCATAATTTTTATACTTCCAGCCTATTTTAGCTAATAAGAAAACGCATATGTATTCAAGCAACCACCAGAAAAATGAAACAATGAAAAATATATGGGCCAACGAATGACCAGAAAAAAGAATCAATGAAAAAATATTTGGCCAAGTTATTTAATATTAGTCACGAAAATTTAAACAAAATGCGTGACATACTGATTTTAAATTTCATAAAATTTGTGAATTGATTGTGTAAGCAAATTTTATATATTTTTTACCTATAAAATCTATTGTTTCATTATTAATTTTGACTATAGATTACTTTGCAAGCAATAATATTAATATTATGGGCTAAAAATATTGGAGGTCCAAGGAAGTACTCGTTAAATATGCTCCTTAGCGAAATACCCCCCTTAAGATATACGTTATATGACATTTTACCTGCACTGGCATCTTTGACCCTGTACTCTACATTATTTGCATCACCTATTTATTTATGATTTAATTATTATTCTATAACATATTCATATAATTAACCCATAATTTAATTCGAATCAGGCTAAAACAATAGTCTGGCATTAACCTCACCTTATCTTAACGATGCAATGTTTGATGGACACGAATCAAATTATACTAAACTAAAGTATTTTCTTTTTTCTTCGTGTTTTGAAAATCTGTGCATTTGGCTGTTGTTGATGCGGTTGCTGTGACATGATTATACCTATTTAACATAATTGTTTATACGGTTGCTATGCTATAATTTGATTATTTATTGTACTGCAGATAATAAGATACTTATAGATTATAGGTATAGTTAATAATTATATTCCAAATTGATAGTATAATTTTTAAATTTTATATTTTACAGAATATTGCTTTATTTCTGTAAGACAACATAAATGCTAATTTCGACTCGAATTGGTATATATACATACTTATCTTATCTTATAATTTAGATAAAATTATATTTAATAACTTATTAAGAAATTTATAAAGTAATAAAGAAATTCTACGCTTATTTATGCTTATTAGTTAACCGAGTATTAATTTTTTCGAACCGAATTTGCAAAAATTATATATAAAAATTTAATGTTAATATAATTTACGGCTTAAGTATTTCATTAGGGTGTACATTAGAACTTTTCCTTTAAATGATAACAATACAAACCAGGAACACTGGACAGTCTAAAATTTGTATTAAGCAATCCGATACATGTAGTTAAAAATACTAACCTCAAATAACCGATGCAATTTATAGTACAAACGAAAAATAAACGTTCATTTATTTATTGTCTTATTGTATTATAAATGTTATTAAATGTATACGTAACTGTATATAAACAAAAGAGAAAAAATCGAGTCGAGTTACCTGGGGTAACAGATATAAAAAATCAAAGCCTGTGGATGATTTAGCTTCAAGCCAAGCTAGCCTATTGAGTTTAAAGCTTTATTCTATTTATATAAAAGAGTTTTGAGGCTATCGGATATTTTCCTTTCAACCTGGTATTTCAATCTACAAGGTTCATAAGATTACAGATTATTTCGATTCAAGCTCTGCCTGTCCATTGTATGAGTAATTTCAAATTATAAGATAATTCAATTTAAGCTTTTTTTTGCTTCCTCCTAGAGGAAGCTTTGTGATAGTGATTTTTTGAGTTGTTGTAAAAACATGTTATAATTGTTTTCTGAGGTGTATTGGCGCCCAAATATAATATGTTTGAATTTTCAAGAATGAATTCTTGAGTTTAAGTATTCAAAACTGACGAATAATTAAAATAATATAAGAAAAATTTCTTTTTTTTCATTTAACCAACTTCCATTATTATCGTAAAGTTTGAAGACAAAAATTTTCATCGCAAACTTCGCTTGGCTGCTCTGAGAGAGACACAAATGCAGGTATAGTAGAGCGTCTACAACCTGCTACCCAGCCTCAGGATTTCGATTTTTGGTCGAGCAAAAATAGACAAAACATCACTAGAGCGGTACGGGGCCTTGATAAGCTTACGTCCGTCGCACCTAACTGTTTTTCCTTCTAAAGAATCTCTCTGATTGGGCTAAAACTCTCGTCTTGTATCTATCGCACCGAGATAGAGTTAGAGAATCAGGCCCCGAGAGGGATTTCCGAAACCAAAAACCAGACGCTGGGTGGCACGTTGTAGACGTACTCTCTCTACACATAGCAGGCCTTTGAGCCCCGCATGGCAGTTTCAGGCCGTGTGCTATCATTCAACAGCTGACGGTTTCTAGACTCTGGTTAAATTTCCATTCTAGTTCCTCTATAGTTGTAGTTACTTACATCATGCACTGACAGAAAAACAAAAATATGAAAAATTTGTATGTTGTCTGGTAAACTGACAATAACTGACCATGTACTATAAACCCAAACTTTTAATTTTTCAATAATAAATTTAATTATAATAATGTAATAAATTGTTGCAAAAATAATAAAATTTGTTATTAAAAATGAATTAAAGGGATCATCAAATTAATTTTCAGGAAGCTACGGGCCAATGAATTGGGAGCGGTTTTTTTAATATGAAAGAGCCCGAAGGTTATACTGCATTTAGCTTCACCAAAGATTGTATATATCGAATTGTTTACAAATCACTAATCCAGTGATAATTATATTCAAAAGATATACTGAATAAAGTATTAACCTGTCATTGCGGCGAAGTATTTTACTTATAGTTGTAAGGTTAAAACTGCAAACCGGATGCCGGAAAAAAAGACTAAAATTCTGAAAGGAAAACGGACATAAAAAAATTCAGTTGTCTATATCTTTTAAACAAGATAATCTTATTAAATAAAATCTTTTGATTTGAGTAGAGCAATGAAATAGCTTTCGATTAAGAGTAATATGTTATATAGTTAAAACTAACGTAATAGGTATATAGGCGCATTGAATTTCTCACACACCAATTTCAATGTATATGTAGTGCGGGTCGTTCCTTCAAGCTTCTTCTATACTTGCCTTCGGAGCGCGCCCGCGCTCCTTGATGTTCACAGGTCTAATGGTAATATATTATATCTGGACGAACTCAGAAGTAAACATTTTTATCACTAAAAATCATTTTTCTAAAACATAAATACAGTTTTCAACCAAATTTAGAAAAATTTAGAAAAAATGTTTCTCGTACAGTTTGGAGATTATAAAAATTGATTTGACAATACTCTCCATTTTTCCGCTAATCTACATTCAATTAGATGTAAGTACAAACAAAAATCATCCGAATCGGTGGTTTCTGTCTGGAGTAACTTTTTTTCTAAATCCAAATAATAAGCTAATCGGTAAAAAGTTTTAGGTTATGGTCTTTAAAAGTTTTTAATGTTACAGATCACTTATTTTGTCATAAATACCTTACAAAGTCATAGTGCATTACAGATTATCGTATTAACCTGAGTTTGCGGCGAAGTATTCCACATAGAGTTGTTAGGTTATGTTTCTTAGGTGTAGAGGTTATATATTATACATAGATGAACGCAGGAGGCAACATTATTCCCAAAATGAATCATTTTTCTAAAACTTAAATACGGTTTCCTACAAAATTTTGATAAATACGTATGTTTCTTGTAGAGTTTGGAGGTTATAATAATTGATTTGACAATACTCTTTATTTTTAACCTAATCTACATTCAATTAGCTGTAAGTAAAAACAAAAATCATCCGAATCGGTGGTTCCTGTCTGGAATAACTTTTTCTAAATCGAATTAATAAGCTAATCGGTAAAAAGTATTAGGTTATGGTAATTAAAAGTTATTAATGTTACAGATCACTTAATTTTTCATAACTACCTCACAAAGTCATACTGCATGACAGATTATCATATTAACATGTCTTTGCGGCGAAGTATTCCACGTAGAGCTGTTAGGTTATGTTTCTTAGGTGTAGAGGATATATATTATACATAGATGAACGCAGGAGGCAACATTATTCCCAAAATGAATCATTTTTCTAAAACTTAAATACGGTTTCCTACAAAATTTTGATAAATACGTATGTTTCTTGTAGAGTTTGGAGGTTATAATAATTGATTTGACAATACTCTTTATTTTTCCCCTAATCTACATTCAATTAGCTGTAAGTAAAAACAAAAATCATCTGAATCGGTGGTTCCTGTCTGGAATAACTTTTTTCTAAATCGAATTAATAAGCTAATCCGTAAAAAGTATTGGGATATGATCATTAAAAGTTTTTAATATTACAGATCACTTAATTTTTCATAACTAACTTACAAAGTCATAGTGCATTATAGATTATCATATTAACATGTCTTTGCGGCGAAGTATTCAACGTAGTTGTTAGGTTATGGTACAAAGGTGTAGGGGTTATATATTATACATGGAGGAACTCAGGGGCAACATTTTTTCAAAAAAGAATCATTTTTCTAAAACTTAAATACGGTTTCCTATAAAATTTTGAAAAATACCTATGTTTCTTGTAGAGTTTGGAGGTTATAATAATTGATTTAACAATACTCTTTATTTTTCCCCTAATCTACATTCAATTAACTATAAGTACAAACAAACATCATCCGAATCGGTGGTTTCTGTGTGGAATTACTTTTTTTCTAAATAAAAATAATAAGCTAATTTGTAAAATGGTTTAGGTTATGGTCATTATAAGTTTTTAATGTTACAGATCACTGATTTTGTCATAAATACCTTACAAAGTCATAGTTCATTACAGATTATCGTATTAACCTGACTTTGCGGCGAAGTATTCATCTGCAAGGTGTTTAGGTTATGGTTCACAGGTGTAGGGGTTATATATTATACATAGATGAACTCAGGAGGCAACATATTTCCCAAAAAGAAACATTTTTCTGAAACTTAAATACGGTTTCCTACCAAATTTTGAAAAATACCTATGTTTCTTGTTGAATTTGGAGGTTATAAAAATTTATTTAACAATTTTCTTTATTTTTCCTCTAATCTACATTTAATTTGCTATAAGTAGAAACAAAAATCATCCAAATTGGTGGCTTCTGTGTGGAGTTATTTTATTTTGAAAAAAAAAATCGGGTTTTAGCCCACTGTGCGACGCCTCGACAGCCTTGATTCCCCGACATCTCCCTACGTAGTAGAATGGTCTGAGCACTCGCAGAGATAATTTCGGGTGAAATAAAGCAACCTTTTGATATAATAAAACCTTTGTGTTTTATTTTACGAGACTTGTCTCGTTTTTTGATTATTGGGCCTCTCCCGGCTCATTCCTTCTCCTCTTCCCTTTCCTTCCCCATTACACCTCACCTCGGGCTTATGCCCTCTGGCAAATTCCGAGCCCTCGAGGCCGAGAAGGAGCTCCTGCGGATCCGGCTGGGCAGCGTCCTCCGGGAGCAGGTCCTCGAGCGTCACCTCCTCAGGGAGCGCCTCCAACGGCAACACCAGGCGGAACTCGAGGAGCAGGCCCAGAAGTGGGCCAAGGACCTGGCCCGACTACAGGCGGACCATGAACGAGCGCTCCAGCAACTGCAGGAGCAGAGCCGAGCGGAGATAAGGGCGCTCCAGGAGCAGCCGCAACAGCAGCAGAAGCCAGCGCCTCCCACCGCCACTTCTCCGCAGCTTCAGGCGGTCTCCCGAACGTACCAGTTCGTCGACCAACCGTCCACCGGCCAGAAGCGCCCCCCACTGGAGCTCGTCATCCGACGTATTGCCGCAAAGGCCCCTCCCGCTCCCAAGCGCACCGCTCTGGTGGAGCTTCCGCTCACCGCCAAGGTCCCCAAGAGGAAGTACTCCGGACCATCTCCCGCTCCTAGGGATGAACCCGCCGTCCGGAAGAGGACGCACCCCGCTAAACCGAGCAGAACGGCGGTAAAGCGCCAGGTGGCGCCGGGGACGTCCTCTCTCCTGGAGACAGCCGTCGATCTGACGGTCTAAGAGCCGCGCTCGCGCGCTCCTTTTAGTTTTGGCGAGTTAGTTCCCGTTTGGAACTGACTCCCAATTTAATCGAACCCAAAAATAAGTCTTGAAGCAGGGTGGTGCTTGCCAACACTGAGCCAGGCGGTCTCGCCCTACCACCTAGACTCTGCCCCAAAGAGTCGACGTGGAGAGGTCCGTGCTGTGTCCGCTCTTCACGCAACGTAGAACCCTCGACGGGTGGACAACAGTCCCAGCGACTGGCACCGCGGGAACGGCAGGCCTTTCTGCTCCCCGTCTCCCATTGACGCCGACGTTTGCGCTCTACGAGCGCTTACAGCGCCCCGCTCACTCATCGGAGAACACATCCGACATTGTGGTGTTGAACACATCGCGTTCCGCTACGCCCACCGCGCCTAGCCACCGCTAGAGCGCGTCCTCCGGCTGCTCGCACTTACGGTGCTCGTAGCGCCTCAAGGACAGCAGCGCCCACCACGCCTCTCTTAGAGCGTTCGACCAGCCTTGGCCCTCACCCTGAGCGCCTTCTTGCGCTCCTCTCTCGGCGCGTTGAACGAGCACGCTCTCCCTCGACTCCCGCTGTGACCGGGCGCACGATGCCGGCACAGCACGTCGACGCCCGAACAGGTATCCGTGTGCTTTCCTACCTGACAGAAACACCAATCAGAAGTGGTGTCGGCAGACTCGACATCGGCCTGCGAGCCGATCCTTCGTGTAAGAACGCTCACCAACGTCCCCTAGCGCTCACGCCTACATCAAAGACTAAACTTAAAATATATACATGGTATTCTATGTTATTTAGGCTATGTTATCTAATCTTGATTCTAATGATAAGAGTATCTATTCTTGATTTTAGTTGAAGATTGTCAACATCGTTGGACGATTCTTCGTCAACGCTATTGCAAACAGCGTCGTAAAAGGGAAAGTGAAGGAATAAAAGATGACAATACTCCAGAAAAATGTCACTCTATAATTTTATGAAATGGGTTGATCCTTATATTCAAAGAAGGTAATAACTTTTAATATAGATATTATATTCTCACAATATTTTTTCTAATCGTTATTTTTACAGAAAGCCAGCCAAAAATGTAAGGCCAATACAAACCCAAGGAAAGAGCCTTTGATCAAAGTAACACATGATAATAATGAATCATCCCCACATACTCCAACTTCCACAGAAATGCAGCCTTGTATTGATGATCAGAATACGACAAATTTCAACCAAGATTCAATGACATCTATTTCAACACCTTTAGCAGACACAAGTAATAATAATTGTAATGATGTAATTAATGATGGTGTCGCTTATGTGGAGGTAACATTTTTTATTTATTTACTTTTTATATAAACAAGGTCGGCACTGTGGCGGTCACGGTTGCAGCGTTGGAGGCGCGTCGCACTAACACTATCCTCCACATGATGTGCGGCGGTGACGGACGACTACTTTCGCGTGTCACGGCGGTCGACAACATGGCCGCGGTGTCCATCTCATCACGGCGCGGCTGCTTCGCCCTCTTGTTCGTCTGCCTCGTTCGAGCGCCGCGGCGCGCGCTACCGATCACGATACGAGCAATCGCGCGCTATTCGAATCTCGCGACGCAGTATACGTGATTCTCGCGACTTATATCGACAAAGTGTTGTTCTTAATTTTCATTGTTTCCAATGGATTTGGGAGTAAACATTTAGTGTATTAACATACGTAATGGTATATTAAATCAGTTTTTAAAAGTGTTTAAATAATACGTGTGACAGTTGAATTAATGTTTTAGAAATAGCTTTTAGTACTTGAACTTTTATTGGAAACTTTATATTTAAAATAACAGGGCTTGATACTAAAGAAAAATTAAGTCTATATTGACTATTACAAAAAACATTTAGTGACAGATTTAAATCAACTTTTAAAGGAAGTGAAATATATGCTATTGTGCAAAAAAATGTTATAGAACCTTCGCTTCTACCAGAAAGTTACCATTATCAGCCATTGCCTGAATCTCACTATGATATAATTGACATTTTATTTTCTGAAGTAAAAACAGTTATGCACTGCAATAAATATGTATCAGTTGTATTCTCTTTATTAAGTAATAATATTATATGTGAAAAAGAATAATGAAGGACAAGTAAAGAAGTTCACCTTATCAGACATTAAAAGAAGATCAATATAGGAATGTTGGTGCTATAAACATTTTTTTCAAGCATTTGGCTATGGCGATACTGGCTTTATAACATGCATGAAGGATTATGGATTTCTCAACACATTCTTTATTTACCTCAGTATATGTTAAGAATCTAATATATGTGATAAAGATTATTAAAAACATATGGATTTAAAAGCACCAAAGGATCTACATATTAAACCACGTAACAAACTTGACTGACTAATGTGGATATGACTGTTACGCGTGCTCATATCTTACAAGTCTGATAGATCGTATACTGAGGTACCAGAATATTTGTTCTAAATGTAAAATATTTTGAGCGAAAAACAATATTTTTTTGTATTTCAGGGCAGAGATGGAGCTAAGAAATAGAGAAGAAGAAATAAAGAAGTATTTTAGTAATTTTATCTTTAAAGCTGTTTTCTACATAATGTAAAATTTTGAGCTCTGCCGTCAACTCCAGATTCAGGAACTGCATATATTTTAATGGGAGAGGTCCTAAAATTTTGGTATTTTATATGTCTATTGACTGAAGAGTTGTATGTATCCATTTTATTTGATTAAATCATTTTTGACCGTACAAAATTATTTAATCAAATAAATTGGATACGTACAACTCTTCAGTCAATAGTCATAAAATACCAAAATTTTAGGACCTCTCCCATTAAAATATATGCAGTTCCTGAACCTGGAGTCGACGGCAGAGCAAACATTTTGAAATGGCCATATATTTGGTTAAAATCGATCAAAATTTTTTTTTTTGGGTATCATTTTATCATATATTGAATATATTTTTAGGATATTACTTCTAAATATTTCTAATTATGAAAATTTTTTTCAGGTCATTTTATGAAGAAAATTGTAAAGGTGTCTGACCCCTTTAATGTAAGAAAACAAAATTGATAGTACTGAAATTAATATCATTTAATATTTATATAAAGAAACTAAAATGTAATTTCGAATCAGTCAAATATTGAAGTGACATAATTAACTATTTTTTTCAACAATATCCAGATCAGATTTAAAAATAAATGAATATGTAATAGATATAATCAGTGAATTCAATTATATAGAATAGATATTTATTTGATTCAGATAAACTAGTTCCAACAAACTTGCTAGCATCTACATATCATCTAAAAAGTTGGTATAACTACTATTCTCACAGCTGTTTTATATATTTGATTCTAGTAATCCATTTTATTAAATATCGCACCATCAAATTATTAGAACTGAAACATTAATTTATTTAAAGTAACTTTATTACTGTTTATTTCAAAAAATATATTTTTTAATAATATACTGCAACGCAAATACTAAATATATAATTGCTTTAGCTAAGTAAGAAGATTAAGGATACAATAGTACATTGTGCAACTAGGGGAGAAAATGAGCTATTTCAAGCGAGGGTGAATGTTCAGCACGAGTTGTAGTCGAGGGCGCCGAACTGTGAAAAAATTGATTTTTTGTTGGAGCGTGGAAAAATGGATTTTTTAATTTTTTCCTAAATCACGCTTGAAATGCGCGATTTTCTACACGGCTTTCAGTCATGAAAAAAGGCACGTGTTGAAAAAAAATACTTTTCTTTGTCCAAATAAAGGTGATGCGATACCCACGCTATTACTCAAAATTGGGTTCCCGTTTTTCTAATTCAATTTTTAATTTTAAGAAAAAAACTTTTTGATGTGTTGTAGTTCTTTGTTGAACTTAAAACGTATCAAAGAGTTTTTTTCAAAAAGTTTAAAATTGAAGGAGAAAAACAGGAACCCAGAATTGAGTAATAGTGTGGGTATCACATCACCTTAGTAATTCGTTTTATTAAATAAAACACCTCAAAATTAATGCAATGATAACATTAGTCTATTTAAAGTATCCAAATTACTATTTAGATAAAAAAATATGTTGTTGAGAAACACTTCTGAGAATGTTCTTCGACGGATTTATGTAATGGTCAAAGCATATTATTGATGTTCGTGAGTTTAACTTCGACGGCACTAAACTTCTCAGTGATTAAATTGTTTAAATTACTGAAAAGTTGATCCAAATTACTGTTCGATATAGAGTTATTATCTACAGACTCACTAATGTTGCGCGATGCAGATAGGGACAGCAATTTTTTCGCACAGTTATAGCTGGATATCTGCAATAGTTCATTACTGTCGTCATAATTTAATATGCAACCAGCTTCCATTGCACACTGTGTATAAAAACTGCTGGAGCAATAGTAGCATTCATACAGCTTTCCACTAGATAGACAGCAGATACTATAGATACAATTAAAACTACTATTGGTGAATCTTTTTCTGTCATTGATTCTGGCGCTAGAGCAATTGGGCGATGGAGTATTCATACTGATTAAATTTGCGAAAACAAAATCGAAGCAAGTGTAATTGTCATAAAGTGTAAAATTATAAGTAGAGTCCAATAGAATAATATTAGTACTTGATTGATATCCGTATGGTGAAATCCAAATAAAATCAATAGCAGAACAGTGTAGAGGAGTATATTTCTATATCTGTATATGCTGAGTCGAAGGCAAAGGTAAACATTGAGCTACGTTGCTTATTTGAATACATAAATTTGTTTTCGAAATATGCAATAACATATAAAACTTAAAGCTGATAAACTGATAATGTACGATCCGGTGATTGGAAACTCCACTGCAGAGATGTAAAGACACTGAGTAAGAGACGTGACTATATGCGGAAGCTACTAGCTTCTTCTACTGAGGCAGTAGTAGTTTCTTGTGGTGTTGTTGCGGAACCCACTGTCATCGAATATTTTATAAATATTTTTTTTATTTTATGGAATGTTTTATAAATATTTTTATAACTATATCCGTATGCCCTTCGGACTGAAAAATGCCCCTGCCACGTTCCAACGACTCATGAATTTAGTACTCATGGGTCTACAGGAATACGAATTATTAGTCTATCTTGATGACGTAATCATTTTCGCATCAGATCTGGAGGAATACGCAAAGAAAGTGAAGAGACTTTTTGAACGATTAAAAGCAGGTAATTATCACTTCAACCTGACAAATGTGAATTTCTGGCCACTAAGGTTGAATACTTGGGGCACATAATAGACGAAGACGGAGTACGCCCAGATCCCAAAAAGACCGAGGCCGTACGTAATTTTCCTAAACCTAAAAATCAAACAAATATAAGGCAGTTTTTGGGTTTAGCAGGCTACTACCGATGGTTCATTGAGGGATTTTCCTCAAGAGCCAGGCCCCTCTCTGACCTATTAAAAAAGACCGTTGCGTTCGAGTGGACCGAGAGACATCAAACGAGTTTTGACGACTTAAAGAATGATCTGTGCGTAGCTCCAGTACTGCAACACCCGGATTTCGAGAAACCTTTTATTTTGACAACAGATGCGTCGGATTATGCAGTAGGTGTCGTCCTTAGCCAAGGAAAAATAGGAGAGGATCGACCCATCGCATACATGTCGAAGATGATGAAACCTGCAGCGAGAAATTATGGCACCACCGAAAAGGAGTGCCTCGCCATCATCTATGCTATACTGCACTATCGACCATACTTGTATGGGCACGAGTTCACTCTAATTTGTGACCATGAACCCTTGAAATGGATCGACTCAGTAAAACCCTCTGTCCAGAGATTACGCCGCTGGAGAACTAGACTCCGCGAGTACGAGTACAAGTGACGCTCTATCTAGGAATCCGACACTATCCAACGCTGTAGCATTACCTACATCCTCGTCCGCAAAATTAATTACAAAACCCGATGCAAGGAAAGCCACTGCTAGCGGAAAAGGAAGACCTCCAGGATCTAAAAATAGACCTCCTGCACCGAATCTAAATGCAACAAACACGGAAGGCGAAACTATAGCGGAGCGATTATTAGCCCGGCGTACAAAACAACCAAACGTAATAGAACAAACTAAAACCGCATTTAAATCAAACGATGTCTCAAAACCCAAGGGAATAAGGACCACAGATTTTAGGAAAAAGATGACCTCTCGAGATGACTCCAGATCATCTACAGAAGGACCTCCCGCACCAAGGCAACGAAATAGCGGATTCCGCAGCCTAATCTCTCAGGCGCCCCCTATCCTCAGAAGACAAAACATTGAAGAGGATACAGCAGATCCTTCAGCAACCGAAGCTGGGCCTTCAAATAAAAATATAAAGAAACTTACTTTACCAGACACCTCTGATGAAGAGTATTGGTGGGACAGTAGATCGGGTGATTCACGACTACACCCCACTTGCCGCCCTATGGCCGGCTCAACCCCGGTAGAACCAGAACTACTCGAAAATTCTGACGAAACCGAAAATGAAACAAGTAGACCCTTTAGAATGAATAGGATAGAAGAAGAGGCTACGGATGAGTCCTCCACAGAAATCGAAGAACATCAAGATAACACCTGCTAGCTAAAGCCTCAGACACCATACCACCAGGAATATTCTACCCCAGCTTCATGGGTAGTCCAGGATCTAAATTGAGAATAAAGCTAATTAACCAAAATAAACCTAATTAACTGCTATTGACAAGAAATTCGAAAAAATTAGAAGAGGAAAAAGATAAAAAGTTATGGTAATTATATACTTTCGACGTGATAACTTACATACAGTTTGAAAAGTGTGGACGCTACCTATCAAATGAAAAATGCATGATTCCGTGTCGCGCGGTACCGCCCGTAGGAACCGTCTTTTCAGCGCCGTGCGTCTACTCTTTCGCGTTCTATTTCTAGCAGAAAACATCTTGGACACTTTTTCGAAAATATCATTTCCTACATAAAAAATACACAGCATTCGATCTAAAGGGTAAAAAAAATATTAAAAATATACTTTTCGAGATATAACACGTAAAAACAAACAAAAAAATATTATCTACACTGAAAAAGAAACGTTAGTACAAGAGTTACTAGATTGCTGTTAATTTTGAAATTTTATTATTTTATAAAATAATTAATAAAATATTACTCCATGCATTATTAAGAATCCAGAATAATAGGTAAAGAATTAAAGATTATAAAAGTTTATTATATAGGCAACGAGGCGGCGCAGTCCGCGCGCTGTACCGCGTAGTACCGCGCGCAGGAAATATATCTCGCAGAAAACATCTTAGGCACTCATTGGAAAATATCTTTTCCTACGTAAAAAATGCTCAGCTTTCGATCTAGAGGGTAAAAAGAAATATTAAAAATATCGTTTTCGAGATATAACAGGTTTTGTACTTTTTGAAGGTGAAAATTGAAAATTTCGGGTAAACTGCCTACACTATTGGAAAGCTGAGGACAAAGTACATTGGATATGCTTATCATAAAATTTTTTCAAGTACATTTCAGTATCTTAAACATGAGCTGGATACAGCACGATTTGGCGCTCGCGCGCCGCGCTGGGTCAGTTGACATGAAACGCCTCATATAGTGAATTTTCGTTTATTAATTAACAGGATTCAATTTGACACAAAAATATTCGATACAATAGCTATAAATAAGATCAGAAAAATCGATATGATATTTCAAAGATAATATAATTACAGAAACATAATAATAAGATACAAAATTACATTTGATTACAATATTTAAATATTAAATAATTATTTTGTTTTGAGTCTGTTTTCTATCATTGTGAGAAACTAAACATCACAGATAGACAATTAATACCAGAAATAGAAGTGTACAGATACCAATAGAGAAAAGTAAAACAATAACTAACAAAAACTGTTACATAGAAGCTGTCAGAACTTATAATTCCTTGTCGAATGATCTAGAGAACTTAGAATGTAGTAGGATTAAAATTAGAAAAATATATAAAAATGGGGTTTGTAAAAATGTATAATTATGTTATCTTACTGTTTTGATAACAAATTTGAGGAATTTCATATAAGATTATACAGCCTAACCTGTTGATTATGTTCCCAGGACCTAAGAGATTGAACTAAAACAATCAAAATTGTGTAGTATTATACCGGGTGTCCCATTTTAAAACCACCAGGCAAATATCTCGAAAACTAAGGGAGATGGAAAAAAACTTTTAATACAAAAGTTGTAGGGTTCAGAGGGGCCCAACTGATCGTGACCTTGGTTATGACCTTGAGGTCAATTATCAAGGTCATTTGAAGGTCAAATCGATTTTTTCAAATGGGAAACCCCACTTTTGACCTCGTAAATGGGAAGAGCGGAAAATTTTACGTTCAGATATGTCCTTGAGTCAAGGTCATGGTCATGGTCATGTTTAAAATCAAAATCAATCAACCCATCAAAACATTCCCATAATTAGGCATACGAGACAAATTGTTAAATACAAAAGTTGTAGGGTTCAGAGGGGCCCAACTGATCGTGACCTTGGTTATGACCTTGAGGTCAATGATCAAGGTCATTTGAAGGTCAAATCGATTTTTTCAAATAGGAACCCCCATTTTTGACCTCGTAAATGGAAAGAGCGGAAAATTTTACGTTCAGATATGTCCTTGAGTCAAGGCCATGGTCATGGTCATGGTCATGTTTAAAATCAAAATCAATCAACGCATCCAAACATTCCCATAATTACGCATACGAGTGTTAAATACAGAAGTTGTAGGGTTTGGAGCGGCCCAACTGATCGTGACCTTGGTTATGACCTTGAAGTCAATGATCAAGGTCATTTGAAGGTCAAATCGATTTTTTCAAATGGGAACCCCTATTTTTGACCTCGTAAATGGAAAGAGCAGAAAATTTTACTATTTTTACTATTATTAATATTTACCAGGGTTAACCACTTATATCAAATAATAACAAAAGTTAATAAGTGTTGACCACCTGTATCCAATAGTGACCGGTAGTATTCAGCATTGATCGGTAATAGTCAATAATTATTACTGTTTACATCAAATTGTTTTCAAATTGAGCACACTTATATTGGCACAGAAAATTAAACTTTTTCGTTTTAAAATATTGTATAGTATAATAACATATTATTTCTTTTGTGGTGTGTTTTGATAAATAATTGCATTTACAACTAAAAAAGAATGCCTGACTATTCTGCTAATGAAATAGTTGACATTCTTCTTATTTTAGGAGAATGTCGACGAAACTATCGAGAGGCAAGCAGATTGTATCGTGTTCGGTTCCCTCAACGACAACATCCTGATCATACGGTAATACGTGACATTGAACTGCGCGGTCGACAAGGAAACTTCGTTCGAAGCAGGAGGACACTGAATGAACACGATTATGAAAATAATCCTCGCTTTCTTGCTGTTCTAGCCATGGTACATTTAAATGTTCATGTCAGTTTACGCGAAATCGAGTTAACAATGGGTATTCCAAGATCTACGGCCAGTAGATATTTACGATATGCGCGTTACCATCCTTACCACATTACTCTAAATCAATCTTTAACTGTGGAAGATTAGCGACGGAGAATGACATTTTGCCACTGGGCAACACAACAAATTACTGATGATGAAAATTTCTTTAACAATGTTCTTTTTAGCACGAGGCTACATTTCAGAGTACTGGTATGTTGAATCGCCATAATTGCCACTACTGGTCTCCTGTTAATCCTCATTGGATGCGAGAAGTTGATCATCAGCATCGCTGGAATGTAACGGTATGGTGTGGTATTATTAACGGATGTCTGATTGGACCTTATTTTTTTGAAGGTCACGTAACTCAACATACTTATTTACAGTTGCTGAGAGACGAGCTGCCACTCTTTCTAGAAAACGTTGATCTCCATACAAGGGCCAGAATGTGGCTACAACAAGATGGTGCTCCTCCACATTATGCCAGAATTGTCAGAGATTTTCTTAATGAAAGGTTTAACGGTCGATGGATCTGACATCTCCAGATTTTTATTTATGGGGCTTCCTAAAAAATACAGTCTACCGCAACAGGCCAACTACAAGAGATGATATGATCCAAAGGATTACACAAATCTGCTTAAGTATTCCACGTCAAGTATTATTAAATACTGTTAGAAACTTTAAAAGGAGAATAGAATGTTGTCAACAAGTAAATGGTGCAACTTTTGAGCATCTTCTTCAGTAAATGGTGACCGAAACACTTGGATCCTATGACTAAATACACATGAACGTGGAATTTTTCAATGAATTTTTAGCTGGCCTGATCATCCCCGACCTTGCCTTAACTGGCCGGGTCATCTCCGACCTTGCCTTAACTGACCGCGTCATCTCCGACCTTGCCTTAACTGGCCGAGTCATCTCCGACCTTGCCTTAACTTGCCGGGTCATCTCCGACCTTGCCTTAACTGGCCGGGTAATCTCCGACCTTGCCTTAGGTGACTGGGTCATTTACGACTTTGCTCTTAACTGCACGGAAACTGACCATAACTTTGACCATAACCTTGACCCAAGGCCATATCAGAATTTTTCGGTTTTTCTATTTACGAGGTCAAAAGTGAGGGTTGCCGTTAAACAAAATTGATTTAACCTTCAAACGACATCATCCTTGACCTCAAGTTCATGGTCAAGGTCACGATCAGTTGGGCTCCTCCAAACACTACAACTTCTGTATTTAACACTCGTATGCGTAATTATGGGAATGTTTGGATGCGTTGATTGATTTTGATTTTAAACATGACCATGACCATGACCATGACCATGACTCAAGGACATATCTAAACGTAAAATTTTCCGCTCTTTCCATTTACGAGGTCAAAAGTGGGGGTTCCCATTTGAAAAAATCGATTTGACCTTCAAATGACCTTGATCATTGACCTCAAGGTCATAACCAAGGTTACGATCAGTTGGGCCCCTATGAACCCTACAACTTTTGTATTTAACAATTTGTCTCGTATACCTAATTATGGGAATGTTTTGATGCGTTTATTGATTTTGATTTTAAACATGACCATGACCATGACCATGACCTTGACTCAAGGACATATCTGAACGTAAAATTTTCCGCTCTTTCCATTTACGAGGTCAAAAGTGGGGATTTCCATTTGAAAAAATCGATTTAACCTTCAAATGAACTTTATCATTGACCTCAAGGTCATAACCAAGGTCACGATCAGTTGGGCCCCTCTGAACCCTACAACTTTTGTATTAAATGTTTTTTCCATCTCCCTTAGTTTTCGAGATATTTGCCTGGTGGTTTTAAAATGGGACACCCGGTATATGTACATGTTAAAGTAATATCATATTTACAAAAAAAACTATTGTGTAATGTACGAGCTATAAATTTTACAATATGGTAAATTTCAATGCATAATGAATGCAATGTGCTAGCTGGCTTTGTCAGTCTTACAGTGTGTAGAAGACTATTAAATAGGTAAGTCTCACTGGGTAGATATTTGCGAAATACACAATGATGTATTTTAAAACAACAGATATCCTGAAGCAAGTGCTTACACGCAAACTAAACTTAGAAATTAATTAAACAAGCTAATATCACCAGGGACAACTACCTCTCCGTATCGCATTTAATCACACACACACAGCACTTATTATGATATCGCCCAGTTTCTATCACCTATCCCCTCACACTCTAAAGCACTAACACTCGAAGATCACTTAGAGCTACAGAAGCAGAAAAATAGGGCTAGACGGTGTAGGCTGGCACTGCTGCATGGATGCCAGTCTGCTGAGAATTATCTAATAACGATCCACTATGTCAGTAATCACACCAGCTGGGAAGAAATTACTGACAGAGGCGGTCAATTGTGTCTCAATGTCAGGGACAGCCTCCACCAAGTGATCAACAAAGCACATTAACAGCAGATCAGTCGCTATTTTGGGGGCGAAGGGAGTTGAACACCTAAAAACCACATATGACTAATAAATAGATGACACAAAAAACATACCATACTGTTGAATTATGGTAAATATTATATCTAGACATAATCACCTAATGTATGATACTAGTGGCGCCACCTATTCGTACTTTGGAGGCGCGGCCTGCTAGAGGCGCGCCAGCGCCATGCGCACTGAATCTCTATCTCTTGTCGACCATCATGTAGTGCAGACGTAGAGCACATGTATCCAACTTATCCTTATTATACTTCTTTATTAATTAACTCCGTCTAACATTCACTTATTTATTATCCACAATACCTCAACATTACAACATGGTACCGAAGTTCGTGGTTGTCCGGTATTGTATTTTTTCTTCTACGTGTACTTTAGAGTCGCGTAGAGAAAACAAGTGTTAAAAATTA
This sequence comes from Torymus aiolomorphi, assembly GCA_036365515.1. NCBI lineage: Eukaryota > Metazoa > Arthropoda > Insecta > Hymenoptera > Torymidae > Torymus > Torymus aiolomorphi. The sequence continues at coordinate 50,096,592 of CM070875.1, read as the reverse complement.
AAAAGGGGAAAATCGAGAAAAATATAAGTCGAAACAAGAAACTGAACATATCAAGAAGTGATTTATGCAAAAGGAATCAAAGATTAATGTTGAAAAGTGAATGACGCAGACCGATTAGAATTCCCAGTTGGAGCATGCGGTGGAGCACCAGTACAGAGCACGTTGCGAATTTTGAGGTTAAACACGTTGGAAATGGAAAACGAAGAAAAGTTAAATAACAAAGAAATAGTGTTGAATATTAAATTGAGAAATATATTTAGAAAAAGTTTTGTACGAGGAATTAAACAAGTCGTGCTGTTAAATAAAATTATTGAAATAAATTGGAAATCAAAAGAGATGGAAATGGCGAGACAAACAAAATTTGAAGATATTGTTATACCAATTTTCGATGGAGAAAATTACTCAAGTTGGAAAATTAGATTGATGATGCTGCTGGAGTACAAAAAGTGTAAAGATCCTGCAGACAGATTAAGAAATAACGACGAAGACGAAGCACAATGGAAGAAAAAGGACTTAAAAGCAAGAACGATTTTAGTGAGTACAATAACAGACAAGCAGTTAGAATACGTAAAAAAATGCACAACTGCTCGTGAAATGATAACTCAGTTCGACAAGATATATTTGATGCAATCCACGTGATTACCAATAATATGTAGAGGAAAACTGGAAGAAATAAAACTCAAGAATTATGATCGAGTAGATGAATTTTTTGTGGAATTCGAAAAGGCAGTGAACGAGTTCAAGGCAGCTGGTGGAAATATAGAAGAAGCCAAAAAGATAAGATACTTAATTCGAGCATTACCACCAAGCTACAGCTACATTGGAGATTTCATAGACGTCATACCGGAGCAACAAAGGACAGTAGACTATGTCAAATCTAAAATTAAAGAAAAAAACATGTCAAAAAATGAATTTGATAAAAAAGGTAATATGAGTACTTTTACAGCTAAGTTCGAAGGGAAATGCTTTTTCTGTAGAAAAACTGGCCACCGACAAAAGGACTGTTGGAGTCAAAAGGGTCAACAGAGCAATAGGGGCAGCGGTGCCCTACGAGGTCGTCCAATCTATGGACAGAGAGGCAACAGCCGAGGCAGAGTCCCTCAATCTGGCAGAGGGCGAGGTGTAGGTAGACATCCAGATCAACAGACAGGCGAAGCGTCTAGTGAACAACGCTCAGCAACAACTACAGAAGCAGACTCAACTGAAGCTTGGGTAACACAAGTAGTTAATCCGCAAATTAATCAGGTAACAGGATGCGAATTTAACCAGAACTGTACCGAATTACTATGGTTATTAGACAGCGGGTGCACTGATTACATAGTACAAAATGATAAATTTTTTGATAATTATGTAAACTTGAAAGAACCTATAAATGTTAAATTACCGGATGGAAAAATCTTCAAAGCTACGAAAGTAGGCAACATAGAAGTACAGTTCAGAAATTATTATAAAGTTTCAAATATTGTTTTAAATAATGTATACTATGTAAACGGAATTAAGCAAAATTTATTAAGTTTATCTAAAATAACTCAAAATTGTACAGTAGTAGCCAGAAATGAAAATGCCAAAATTTATAACAAATATAGAAAGTTATTAGCTGTTGCAAATAAAAAGGAAAATTTGTAAAATTATGAAAAGTCTTGTAAACAAAAGCATACTAAATGAAACATATGTAAATAACGTAAAATTAACTGAAAAAGAGAGATGGCACAGGGCATTAGGCCACGTAAATTTTCAATATCTAAACAAATTAGTGAATGATAAATTAGCAATAGGCTTGCCAAGTAAAATAGAAAATATTGATATAAAATGCGCAAACTGCATTGAGAGTAAAATGTCAAATGTACCATTTAAAAATGACAGATCAAAAACTAGTGAAATTTTGGAATTAATACATACGGATCTAAATGGACCACATAACACTATAGGTTATGGTGGTGAAAAATACTTTCTAACATTCATAGACGATTACAATAAATGCACTAGAATTTTTTGTATTAAAAACAAGTCAGAAACTGCAAGTTGCTTTATAGAATTTGTCAATCAAGTTAAAAACATTTTGAATAAAAGAGTAAAAAAGTTACAATGTGACAATGGAAAAGAATATTTAAACAAAGATATTTATGAATTTATTAAATTCAAAGGGATTCAATTACAACCTTGTCCATCCTACGTCCACGAATTAAATGGCGTAGCGGAAAGATACAATAGGTCAGCTATGGACATAGGTAGGTGTTTGATTAGAGAAGCTAGGATACATAGGAGATACTGGCCGGAAGTAATGAAAACCGTAGCTTACTTAAAAAATAGAACGATTGCTAACACAAAAGAAAACAAGACTCCTTATGAAATATTCTTTGGCAAAATACCAAATCTTCAACACTTAAAAATTTACGGTAGTAGAGTTTTTATAAGAGTCCCAGAAGCGTTAAGACAAAGCAAATGGGATAATAAAGCAGATTAGGCGTACTAGTAGGATATGCCGAAAATGGTTATAGAGTTCTTGTAAATAATAGAGTAATTAATGCTAGACACGTTGAAGTTGTTGAACAAAATATTGAATTAATTTGCTTAGAAAAATCTGATGATGAAAAGGATCGTGTAATTGTAAATTTAGAAAATGAAGGGTACGAAAATAATCAATCTCCTTCTACTACAACTCTCGAGTCTGGTAGAAGAGAAGAAATATATAGTGATGATGTTAATAATAATCAAACAAACAACGACAATTGTGAGAATTTTGAAAGTAACGAATCCGAAACTAATAGACAAGATCTAAAAGTACCGAGAAAATCTGACAGAAAGAAAAGTCCAATAAAAATAGATTTGGAAATCCCGTTTCACACTTTACGTAAATTATGTAGATGCGAATACTCCTAGTACATTCGAGGAGGCGTTAAACTCAAAAGAAAGTCATGAATGGCAAATTGCAATGAATAAAGAGATATCAAGCTTAGTTAAAAATGACACATGGGAAATTGTAGATAGACCTATAGATAAAGAAATAATTGATGTTAAATGGGTTTACAAAAGGAAAAATGATAACACATATAAAGCTAGATTAGTTGTTAGAGGCTTTCAGCAGAAAGAATACGTTGAAAATTTTTATTCTCCTGTAGGAAAAATGCAAACATTAAAAATTTTGTTGTCTTGTTCTTGTAAAAATAAATTGTTCATAGAACAAATGGACGTAGAGAAGGCGTTCTTGAATGGGAATGTGAAATCCGAAGTGTATGTGAATGTACCGAAAGGCTATGAAGTTGAAAAAAACAAAGTTTGTAAACTACGGAAAGCGTTGTACGGACTCAGGGAAAGCCCTCGAGCATGGTATGAATGTTTTAACAAATATGTAAAAAGGTTAAATTTTGAGAGAAGTAAGCATGATTACTCTTTGTATGTGAACAATACAGGCAAAGATTCTATATATATACTAGTCTTTGTAGATGATTTGTTAATTAGTTGTAGAGACAAAATTAAAATAAATGAAATAAAAGATAATTTAATGAAAAAATTTTCAATGAAAAATCTTGGAAAAATTGGACAATATATAGGAATAGACATAGATTATAGTGAAGATAGAAGTAAGATGACTTTAAGTCAAACTAAAATATTGAATCTTTGGCCAAAAAATACAATCTGGAGAATGCAAAATTGTATGATACTCCAATGGAAACTAATCTTAAGTTAGATCAAGCTAGCGAAAGCGATGAAACTATAAAGTATAGAAATTTGATAGGAGAATTGTTATATATAAGTACAGGCACTAGGCCAGATATAGCATTCAGCGTAAATTATTTGAGTCGATACCAAAGTTGTTACGATGAAACACACTTTAAATACGCTATGAGAATTCTGAAGTATTTAGTCAAAACAAAAGAATTAAAATTAACGTATAATTGTAACCATGAAAGTAGCGAAATATTAGACTGCATGGTAGACCCTGACTATGCAGGCGGCAATGTAGACAGAAAATCAACAACAAGTTTTATAGTACGATTATTTGGAAATTTAGTTTTTTGGAAAACTCATAAACAGATTACAGTTACAAAATGTTCGACTTTTGCGGAATATACGGCTATGTCGGAAGCAGTGATAGAAGTATTATTTATAAGAAACCTGTTAAGTGAATCATTTCACGTAAAATTTGAAAATGCCATAAAAATATACAAAGACAACTACAAAGACAACTCAGGTGCAGTAGCAATAGCAAAGTTCGGAAATTTTACCAAAAATTCGAAACATATATTGTTAAAATTGATTCAATCTGTAATATAGCTGTTATGTTAACTAAGAGTTTAGACAAGAAAAAAATTTATTAAAAATAGAACAGCGTTAAAATTGATTTAAAATTGTAAACAAAAGTTGAACAAAGAAAATGTAATTATGACAAGAAAATTTTGTAAAGGTCTAGAGTATAAATTTAAGAAGGCGTGTTGAATTATGCTAAATATTATATCTAGACCTAATCACCTAATGTATGATACTAGTGGCGCCACCTATTCGTACTTTGGAGGCGCGGCCTACTAGAGGCGCGCAAGCGCCCTGCGCTGAATCTAGCTCTTTTGTCGACCGTCATGTAGTGCAGACGTAGAGCACATGTATCCAACTTATCCTTATTATACTTTTTTATTAATTAACTCCGTCTAACATTCACTTATTTATTATCTACAATACCTCAACATTACAACACATACAAAAGAAAAGTCTGCAGCAATGGCTGTTGTTCACTCGCTGTACTAGCTTCTTATAGCAACTAGAAGGGAAGGACTGATGGAAACCTTTGACCATTATTTCACTGCTGGAAACAGCTCCACCTTGAGAGTCGCTGAAGACACAAGCAGCAGATTAATTATAGTTAATATACACATAGTATATACACACATAATATATATAGACGTAGTAACTAGTATAAAAGCCAAACAAGGAAAGTTGAGCACCTAAAAACCACATATAATTAATAAATAGATAACCCACATAACATTTCTACGCTCAAGAAACAGTCTCCAGCAGTGCCCGCCATTTACACTACTCTCGCTGCCACAGATACCTGCAACAAGAGAAAGTACCATCAGCTCACACATCAAAAAGTTTAGGAACGAGAAAGGGCTTACTAAATCTGCTCTCGACGATGACACACTGCCTTCCCATCTTCGACGAAACATCGCTAATCAACGAACACGATGAAAGGGACGACATTCACCAGGGCGACATATTATAGCAGCCACTGTCATTACCAGGGACGCCGGGAGCCAGACGATACGATTGTTGACATCACACACCATGGATACACGTGCGCAACGGCACGCTGCACTACTAAGTATATAGAGCAGCAGCAGATCACGAACGCGCCCGCGATCCATACAAATAGATATATGTTATACACAGGCAACGCTAGCGGTCGCGTCGCGCGAGTCGTATCCGTACGTGTTTTTCCGTTGTACTTGGTGTGCGAACACAGCCTAGTCGAGGTAGCCGTAACGACTGCTGCAGTAGTATTCTAGTATTCATGGATGCAGGTCGTAGGGCTAAGTCAGATTGCCGTTACCGAATCCATCAGTATTGAGCTTTCTCCTTTTGTTTTGCTCCTTTTCGCGGTATTAATGTATATATGTATATGTGCCGCGAGTATTTTTTTTGTAATTGAGATTGTGTAGGTATGTGTAGTTTGGAACACCCGTCAGTCCGTGAGCAGCTTATAGTCATCATCTTTCATTAAAATAGTATAAAATTGAACTATATTTTTTTTATCAAGTACAACAGTTATGGATAACATTAAAACAAAATTTTTTTTCCATATAACATTTTCATAAATAAAAATGAAAACGATTATTATAATTATGATACAAATTACGAAAATAATGTTTTTAATTTGAAATATAACTGTAATCATGGTATTTATAGTCAATATTCCTATGGGCACTTTAATCATACCAATTTGTACTTACTAATTTATATACACAATAGACTATTTAAAAAGTTATCTAAATATATTTATATATGTAGAATTAAAACGCAAACCTTCTACAAAAAGAAAATAATAAATGGGTAAAAGTAAATGGACAATTTTTATTTAAATTTTACTGCAGATGTATTTATGTTTAATTTAATGATAAAAACGATAAATGAAGTATTAAAATTTTTGTAATAATGAAAGTATAAGATTCTTCTGAGCACTGCGGTCGTACCTATTATGTAAAAACGAAGTTTTTACATAGGGAGAGGGCGGGCGACGAGCGAAGCGAGGAGCAGATGTGTGTGGGGGCGGGGGGGGAGGTTGGCGTGTCGCGCGCAGCCAAACATGCAGGGGGACTCGGCCCCCTAGTTTGTCATTGTCCCGCGAATAGTCGGCTACCAGTGGTAAACCCTCCCGAAATTCGATGGTCGTGAGAGTGCTGGGATTAATGATTTTCCGGTATGATTCTTGCCATTCAGCGTAATAAAATAATATACGGTGAAAACCAGTGTCGCACATTGCCGGGAGATGGGTGATAAAGCGCTGAACGAACAGAGTTTTTCAGCACCCTGCGGGACCACATACACACCAAGTAAATTGATGTTTCCAACGAGTGTCCATGTTTATAACGGCCGCGTGGCAGGCGAGAAAGACAAAGAATACTTCGTCAGCCCTCAGTTTTTATAATAGTCGCTAGAGGTGGCCGAAAAAGATTAAAAACATTAGCGTCAGCGGCGATGGCGGCGGCACGCGCAGGTGGAGGCCAGCTACTCTACCCCGTGCATGAGCGAATCATCGTGGTGATTCTCTGCTTGGACGCGGTGGTACACTCATGACCGCGTCGTCGAGCACATTACCGGCTATCAGCACACGAACGCCTTTTCAAGCGGTAAAAATACAACAACAATCATGACTTTTTTTTCTGTAACAGATGGAAGAGGAGAAATGAATGAATTTTTCCCAAAAGAATAAATATATTTTTATTTTACTGGTTTTATACATACATACATATCTATTCACCGCTATGTTTCAGGACTTTTCGTTGGTTTACCGCTATGTTTCAGGACATTTGCATCTTTCCAGGACTGTCCTGAATGAGTAACATGTTCACGCCCATTTTCCAGGACATTTTTGTATTATTCAGGACCTTTAGGGTTACTTTCACAACGTTTTCTTCCGTAAAATTTTTCCGAAATCAACGTAAAATACTGCAATGTAAAGTCTAAAGTTTACTACAACGTAAAGTCCTGAAACATAGCGGTGAACAGATATGTATGTATGTATAAAACCAGTAAAATAAAAATATATTTATTCTTTTGGGAAAAATTCATTCATTTCTCCTCTTCCATCTGTTACAGAAAAAAAAGTCATGATTGTTGTTGTATTTTTACCGCTTGAAAAAAAAAAAAATATATATATATATATATATATTTCGGAAACCGGTACTTTTGAGGATCTATAGTTTTTTTCTCCAGAGTTCGTATGTGCTTGACTAAAGAAATGACTCACTCTCTGCATTGAAGGTATTAATATAAATCCTCAAAAGTACCGTTTCCTACCGAAGGAATTTTGAGGATGTCCACAAAAGTCCGAAAAATCCTCAAAGTATCGAATCCGTGCTGACATAGATCCTCAAAAGCTGCATTTGATATATTTATATATATCTCCCTATATTATATAGGCGTTACTGCTATATCTGAACGCAGTCCCTCCACCGTCCCCTCCATCGCCCTCCACCGTCCCCTCCACCGCCCTCCACCGCCCTCCACCGTCCCCTCCACCGCCCTCCATCGTCCCCTCCACCGTCCCCTCCACTTACCTATTTGCTGCCCCTCCACTTACCTATTTGCTGCCCCTCCACCGTCCCCTCCACTTTTTAACGTTAAATTCGTTCAAAAAACACGTTATTTTTTAATCTCAGTCAGACCACCGTCTCATTTACCGCCCTCCACCGTCCCCTCCACCGCCCTCCACCGACATCCACCGTCCCCGCCACCGCCCTCCACCGCCCCCTCCACCGCCCTCCACCGCCCTCCACCGTCCCCTCCACCGCCCTCCACCTACCGTCCCCTCCACCATCCCCTCCACCATCCCCTCCACCGGCCCCTCCACCGTCCCCTCCATCTCTGGACTACTACCGGACTATTGTTTTTGATGATAATCAAAAAACCATCAAAGAGAAAACTGTCACTAAAACTTTGAATTCTAACATTTAACTCAAAAATATACTAATTATTATTAGAACCAACATAGACAATTATGTTTTCAACTATTACCACATTTCGCACATTTGGAACAGCTTTCCACACCACCACTGAGGTACTGTTATAGGCGCGTTGAATTTTTGATTTTATTGAGCTTAGGTTTTATATATAAGAAATAATAATAATTATATATATGATTTTAGGACATGCCGAAATTATATAGAATTACACAATAATTTTTTATATAATGAGCCTAAAAACAACCATGGAATTCATCGCCAGTAGCCCTAAAAACCATGGGAGTCATCCCTCCGTAATCCTCCTTGACTCCAACCTAGCCCTTCCTTCCTCCACCATGTAAGATGTGAATTAATTTTCATTACTTATTATTGTAATTTCTTTAAAATAAAAATTGTGCAAAGTTTAAAATATAACGAAAATTAATTCACATCTTTATTACATTTAATAAACAAATATATCACATTAATATATTAAATAATTATGAAATATTTATTTATTAAATGTACAACAATATTCAGATTATTTATGATATTAAACTTATGAGAAGATACAACATGTCTTATATTTTCACAAAGGGTAATATTTTAATTAAAATGATTATTGTTATAAATTCCTTGAGCTTAGGAGAAATTGAGATCATATACAAATACGACATAAATTTTCACTCATCAAATCTTATAGTGTAAATTATAAATTAAATTTCAAAAATTTCTTTCCATACAATGTTATCTATTATTAAAGAATTTTCTGAACAATTTTCAATAAATATATTTTAGGATTTTTACATCGGGATAAAGCAACATATAACTGACCATGTGAAAATAGTGGTCGTTTAATAAAAATTCCAAAATCGAAACTCTGTCCTTGAGATTTATTTATTGTCATGGCAAAAGCTAATACAATTGGAAATTGTTTACGGTAAAGAATAAAAGGAAATGAAGATGAATCTGCAGTATTTAATGTTATTCATGGAATAAAAACCTCTTCGCCAATTCTTTCGCCTGTAATTATTTCTGCCTTAACATTATGAGCATATAATCCAGTTATTCTTAGACGTGTACCATTACACATTCCTTGTACAATACTTATATTTCTAATTAACATAACAATAGCATTTACTTTCAATTTTAATTCATGAGGTGGAAGACCTTCTCTAATATTGTTAAGCATTTCAATTGGATAATTTAAATGAATATTTTCGTCTGTTTGATCAACTCCTTTATGAGTTGCGTAATCTAAACTATAATACTTATGTACCTTTTTATTCAATAATTCTAAAACTTTATTATTAATAATTTTAGTATCTTTATTATGAGCGGTTAAGATTACACGATCTATTGAAGTTTTAATATTAATGTTACTATAAATTTCTTTACAAATATTATTCGTTTTCCATTTATTTGGAATAATAAATGGATTAATTTTTCCTTCACCCAATTCTAACAATAGTGAAGCAAATTCTTTATTTTCCGAACGAATATTTTGATTTAATTTTAAAACTTTAAAAAGAGACCATAACGCAGAAAATTTAATTGTTTCTTCAATTATACTATTTTTGTGACCACATTTCATAACTGGAAAAAAAAAAAAAAAAAAAAAAAAAAAAAAAAAAAAAAAAAGTTTGATCAATTATTTCTAAAGCCTTTTTTGGAATCATTGATGCTTCGTCCCAAATAATAATATCAACTTCTCTCAATTTTTTTTTATCCGATTCAAATTTTAAAAAAGCAGTTTCAATACTGTTTAAATCTAAAGGAAGTCTAAAAGTACGATGACTTGTCATTCCTTTAGGTAATAATATAGAAGCTATTCCAGTCCAAGCCATAGATAAAGTTTTTTTGTTCAAAGATATATAATAATGTATTAATGTTTTGTATAAGAAAGTTTTACCTGAACCTCCAGGGCCGTCAATATAATAAATATTCATATTTTCTTTATATTTTGTCGTATAAATTTAGAAAAGCTTTCTAAACTATTTATTCAATTAATATAACGATATTTCATTGATCTGAAGCAATTATAAAGAACATAAATAGTATATCCTTTACATTTGATTCGTCTTAAGACTGATATTTTATCCATCAAAATTTCATATTGTCAAAATTTGATAGTTTCATACTTCAATATTATAAAATATTATTAAATTTTACTATATTTTTTTTAACAATTCACGCTAAGAATGGAGGTTGGCGAGCGGAGCGAGCAGGGGGCGTAGCCCCCCTAGTATATATATATATATATATATATATATTGGGTATACAAATAAGTTTCTGCCGTTTTCAAGAGATGGCTCCACCAACAAGATTACTTCGAAATCGTCAGATGTAAAATTTCACATAGAAAGTTTGGACATCTGGCAACAACATAACCTTAAAATACTATTGACTTTGTATTGGCAGTATACATTTTTTTTTGTTCGAAAATGTTGAGTTTTGTACCGAATAAGCGTCATTTGCGGGAAGTTTTGATTTATTTATTTCATTTAAAGAAATCTGCTGCTGAGGCGCATCGGTCGCTTGTAGAAGTTTAGGGTGATGCTGCTTTAAGTGAGAGAAGTTGTCGTGAGTGGTTTCAAAAGTTTAAAAACGGCGAGTTTGACGTGGAAGATAAAGAACGCGAAGGAAGGCCAGTCAAGTTTGAAGACGCTGAGTTAGAGGCATTATTGGACCAAGACTCATGCCAAACTGAAGAGCAGCTCGCAGAAAGTTTGGGAGTGACTCAACAAGCGATTTCACACCGTCTCAAGACCTTTGGTATGGTACAAAAGCAAGGAAATTGGGTTCCGCATGAACTGAAACCCAGAGACGTCGAGCGCCGTCTTTTCACGTGCGAACAACTTCTCCAAAGACAAAGTCGAAAGGGTTTTTTGCATCAAATAGTGACGGGAGATGAAAAGTGGATCTACTACGACAACCCAAAGCGTAGGAAATCATGGGGCAAGCCCGGACATGTACCGACTTCAACGGCTAAACCGAATATTTATGGCAAAAAGTTAATGTTGTGCATTTGGTGGGATCAACTCGGAGTAATCTATTACGAGCTACTCCGGCCTAACGAAACTATCACTGGAGAACGTTATCAACCGCAACTGTTGCAATTGAGCAGAGAATTGAAGCTTAAACGCCCCCAATATGCCAAAAGACATGCCAAAGTGATTTTTCAGCACGACAACGCTCGGCCACATGTTGCAAAAGTCGTCAAGGATACTTTGGAAGCTTTACAATGAGATATCTTAACCCACCCGCCGTATTCACCTGACATTGCTCCTTCGGACTACCACTTGTTCCGGTCGATGGCTCACGCCCTGGTCAAGCAGCACTTCATTAACCCATTAACGCGCAAATGCACATTTTTGTGCACATATTTTCAAGTACAGAATTCTATTGGAAACACGAAGTCATTTTTCGAGGGTGCCCTTTCAGAATCTGCAACTTATTTTGTAAAAAAAAGTCAGTAAGTGTATTATTTTTGAGTTTTTTTAAAAAAAAAGTCAAAAAATTTAATAAAATTTTTTTTTCAAATCAATTTTTGTTACTGTTTCTGTCTTTGGATAATCATATTACCGCCAGAAATCGCGGTCCGAATGTCTGGCGTTTCCAAGACACTGGTTGTGAATCTTTTTTCCCCTTTTAGCTTTTCCAAAATGGCGGATTTTGTGAAACAGCGTAATGTTAAACTTCATGATTTTTTTTCTCAAAATGTATGAACTTAAAGAAAAAATGTTATAGAACAAAAAATGCTTAGAATCACTCAAAAAATACGTCTGAATTTTTTCAGAAGTTTTTGAACCAATTTTGAATTTTGAATTTTTAACATTTTTGAAAAATCAAAAAATGTCTCAAAAACTTCTGAAAAAAAAAATCATACGTGTTCTTTGAATGATTCTAAGCACTTTTTATTCTATAAAATTTTTTCGTAAAGTGTATTTTTTTCGAGAAAAAAAATTTTGAAATTATGCGTTACATAAACACACAAAACGTTGAATGTATTGAAGACTGTATAATCATCACTCTGCCACTATAAATATGTAGTAAAATATAGCGTTGCCCAGTTATAACCATGGGGAGGTAGACGATGCAAGAGAACCTTGTTCTTTTTTTTATATATTTTTTTTATTTTTTATATTTTTTATATTTTTTATATTTTATTCTATTCTTTTGAATGTATAGAGAGAAAACAGTTTTTACAAAAATGTAAACCACACACCTTGCAGAGCTTTCTAGTTCTTAGAGAACATTAGTTTGTTAGAACAGTTTCTTTGACTTGCGGATTGAACTGCATTACTGAATTTGGGCTTTACATATTTTTCTTTTTCCAAATAGCTTTTAGCAATAGCCATACAAACATCTTTAGTACCTATTTTTTTGCTCTTACCTGCTGTTGCAACATTGTACAAGACCGTGGGTCACTTGGGTCATTTTTATCAGAGGTATCCAAATAGCAATTACCAACGCCACTGTCTTGTACAATGTTGCAACAGCAGGTAAGAGCAAAAAAATAGGTACTAAAGATGATTGTATGGCTATTGCTAAATGCTATTTGGAAAAAAAAACATGTAATGACAAATTCATTAATGCCGTTCTGTCCGCAAGTCAAAGAAACTGTTCTAACAAACAATGTTCTCTAAGAACTAGAAAGCTCTCCAAGGTGTGTGGTTTACATGTTTGTAAAAACTGTTTTCTCTCTATACATTCAAAAGAATAGAATAAAATATAAAAAATATAAAAAATATAAAACATAAAAAAAATATATAAAAAAAAAGAAGAAGGTTCTCTTGCATCTTCTACCTCCCCGTGGTGAGAACTGGGCAACGCTATATTTTACTACATATTTATAGTGGCAGAATGACGATTATACAGTCTTCAATCCATTCAACGCGCAAGTTAGTGTTAATTGAGCGATAAGTGAAGCAAAATAAACAATAAATAAATAGAGTGCGAATCAAAATAACAAAAGATAATAGTAAGTAAAAGTGCAATGCCATTTTGTAAAATGTTAATTTGGTGGTAATAAAACAAAATGTACAAAATGAATAAAGCGTAACATGTGTTAACAGAAAAACAAAAAGAAAACTCTAATTGTACAACCCTACCAACGTGAAAATAAACTCCAAAATGAGAGAGAGAGAGAGAGAGAGAGAGAGAGAGAGAGAGAGAGAGAGAGAGAGAGAGAGAGAGAGAGAGAGAGAGAGAGAGAGAGAGAGAGAGAGAGAGAGAGAGAGAGAGAGAGAGAGAGAGAGGAGAGAGAGAGAGAGAGAGAGAGAGAGAGAGAGAGAGAGAGAGAGAGAGAGAGAGAGAGAGAGAGAGAGAGAGAGAGAGAGAGAGAGAGAGAGAGAGAGAGAGAGAGAGAGAGAGAGAGAGGTCACCAGTACCTGGTCAATTAAAAACAAAATGATACCTCATAAGGAAGAAGAAAAAATTAAAAAAAAAAAAAATACGTTAAAATTGATTCCACCTAGTGCATGATATTTATTTCTTAATTCGCAGAGCAAAGAAAAAACTACCATAACAAAAACAAATTTTTTTTCTGGTTTGACAGAAAAAAACAAAGTGATAAAATACCATAAAGAAATCAGGCACTCCCTGCCGAAGTGCACGTATACTCGCGCCACCTTCACACGTAGGGGCTTTGAGGGGGGGCTTTGTGACAGAGACAAGTTCCCGCACACACGCGACGACAAAACAACGCGAACACAGACACAAACATAAATACAAACAGACAGCGCAAGCAGCCGAAACGAGAGGCGAGGCGACACGATTCGCGCACGAGCGGCACATGTCCAAATAGGAAATCGAAGAAAAGGTAAGAGAGAGAGTAGGAGAGAGGACGGAGAAGAAGAGGGGGAAAAATCCAAGAAGTGAGTCGTAATTAGGCAGCCAAGCTAGTCACTGGTCGCGAGGGAGAGCGGCGAAGGGAGCGGTGGAAAAGTACGAAGCCCGAAGCACCACGCCAGGGCCACGGCCCGGAACAAGCACGCGAGAGACGTACCTCGGACTTCGCTGCAGCAGTCTCCCCGCATCCGGGCGCGCTGCCGATTATATCCACCGCCAGCCTCACGGCGCACCAGCAACGGCGGAGGCGTCCAGGCCGAGCCGATAACCAGCCAGCAGAGCGCCAGACGAGAGCGAGCGGAGCGAGCGCGTTCCGGCCCTGCCAGCCTGCGGCCAAGTGCACGACGCTGTTGTGCCGGCTGAAGGTGGGTCGGCTGGCTCTCTGGGCCGACTCATCGAGAGGGCGATCATTCTCTCTCTCTCTCTCTCTCTCTCTCTCTTATCGCGAACCCAGATCGCGTCCGAAAACCTGCGCGTACATGAGCGCATCACCGCAGAGCCTCGCGTCGAGCGGACCGCTGCACAGCGTACCCAGCGTACTTCACACTTACACAACGCAAGCGAAAAGCGCGAAACGACGCGCCCCATGTCGGATACTGACGTCAACTGCTTGCCTACGCTTTATTTAGTCCAGCGGACGCGTCGCCGTTTCTAATAATATCCTCTCCCGTTGCATGAAATTTACAGGTGGAGAAGGAAGCATCGACAGCGCAATTACCCAAGCTCTAAAAGCTGCACGAAGGGATCCACGGTAGAGAGACGACGCCCGCGGTCGACGAGGCCCACTCGCACGTGGCTGTCGTACACGCGCGAATCCTATCGCGGATTCTAGTCCGCATTTGTAACATCGCATTCTGGTTGACGCTCCCGAGCCTGGAGGAGAGCCCGCAGACTAAAAGACGCCGGTCGCAACGGCACTTATGCAAATTAGTCAGGATGCCGCGTCACAAATAATATCATGAAACATGTATTTTTTCTTTTAAATTTTCTGTAATGTTTTTCAAGAAAACAATACTTAACATTTATTAATTTTTAAAATAGTAAGTATATTTATATTTAATAAAATAATGCAGAATATATATGTAGTTCATTACATCCGCTATGATTTTATTTGTTATTTATTGATTATAAACTAATTTTCCAGAAAATCCAGTAATATTTCAATTCTTGTCCGCTATTTTGAATTTTCAAAATCCGAGTTCAAATTCGTAATCAGCGAATCCAGAAATCCCCTATATACTATCATCGATCCGCCATTTTGAATTCTCAAAATCTGAGTTCAGATTCCAAATCAGCAAATTCGGAAACCCACTATATACAATTTTTAGCAAAATCGAGTAAAATTTCAATTTTTGATAGCCATCTTGCGTCCGCCAGTTTGAATAATCAAAATCTGAGTTCAGATTCGTCATCATGCGAATTCAGAAATCGCGCATATACAATTTCAAAATTTAGTAATTTTTCAATATTTGGCCGCCATTTTGAATGTGCAAAATATGAGATCAGATTTGTAATCAGTGAATCCAGTTACCTCCTATATACAATTTTCAGCAAAATCCAGTAATATTTCAATTTTTGGCTGCCATTTTGTATTCACAAAATCTGAGTTTATATTCCTAATAGGCGAATTCGGAAACCCACAATATACAATTTTTAGCAAATTCCGGTAAAATTTCAATTTTTGGCAGGCATTTTGGGTCGTCTATTTTGAATTTTCAAAATCTGTGTTCAGATTCGTAATTAGCGAATCCAGAAATTCCGTATATACAATTTTCAATAAAATTCAGTATTATTTGAATATTTTTCCTCCATTTTGAATTTTTAAAATCTGAGTTCAGATTCGTAATCATTCAATCCAAAAATTCCGTAACATACATTTTTCAGTAAGATCCAGTAATATTTCAATATTTGACCGCCGTCATTGATCCGCGATTTTGAATTCTCACCATCTGAGTTCAGATTCATAATCAGCGAGTTCGAAAACCCACTATGTACAGTTTTTAGCAAAATCGTGTAAAATTTCAATTTTTGGTAGCCATCTTGGGTACGCCAGTTTGAATTTTCAAAATCTGATTTCAGATTCGTAATCAGTAAATCCTGTAAGACATTATATACAATTTTTAGTAAAATCCAGGAATATTTCCATATTCGGTAGCACAATAAAATAAAAAATTCATCGCTCCCATAACAGTACTCCAGTGGTGGTGTGGAAAACTGCTCTAAATGTAGTAAGTAAAAAATGCTGAAAAACTGAAAACCTTACAACGCAAGATATCTATGAGTGATCGATTATGTGTCGAGTGGTTGGTGGAAGGGTAGTTGGAGGGGTAGGTGGAGAGATCGGCAGATGGAGCGTAGATGGGGTGGAAGGTGTAGAGGGGATGGAGGGGACAGATACCCTTTAAAATAACATAGAATTAGAAAGAATTCAACGGTAAAATGTGAAGGGAAAGTGGATGGTAAGTGGTGGTGAGTTGAGGGGATGGAAGTGGTGGAGGGGGATAGGTACCCATTTTGGCTCTCGCCTTTATAATATATATATACTAGGGGGTACCCCCCTACTCGTTCCACTCATCAACCCCCATTTTTAGAAAGTGATTAAATCGTAAATTCTGTTTTATTTTTTTCACCCAAGATGTAAATAGAAACATGCTATGTTTTATTTTAAAGTAGGCCTAATCTACTGTCTGTTTCACTACAAAATTATGCAAACCTTTAAAATTTTATGCGTTTACATCGAACAATGTAAAAAAAGTTAAATGATGTTTAAATTACTTAATGTACCTTTTGAATTAATTTTTCTTCTCATTTTCTTGAATATCACCAGTAAATTCAATATTCAAGTATATATTTTCGCCATATTCGATCCGCCATTTTGAATTTCGAAAGTCTGATAGTAAGATCCTGATCAGTGACGTGAAAACCTCTCTATACAAATTTTAAGCCAAATTTAAGATACCTTCGAAATTTTTACCGCCATTTTCAATTTCGAAATTCTGATATCAGGAATGTGAACAACGACCTGGAGAATCCATGTGTTACTATTTTGAGCAAAATCTAATCTTTTCTTAAACTTTCAACCGCCGTATTGGGTCAGCCATTTTGATTTTCGGAAGTCTTATAGCAAAATCGTGATCAGCGACTTCGAAACAACTGTATTCCAATTTTGAGAAAAACCTAAGGTTTTTTGAATTTTAACCACCATATTGGATCCATCCTTTAGAATTTGGAAGTCGGATAGCCAAATCGTGATCAGCGACCTCGAAAACCCCTAAATACAAACATTAAGTAAAACCTAAGCTTCCTTCGAACTTTTGACAGCCATATTGGATTCGCCATTTTGAATTTCGAAAGTCCAATAGCAAAATTTTTATCAGCATCCTCGAAAATCCCTGTAAACTAATTTTCAGCCAACTCTAAGCACTTTTCCAACTGTCAATCGCAATATTGGATCCACCATTTTTAATTTCGGAAGTCTAATAAAAAAAGCTTGATCTAGACCTAGAAACCACTGTATACCAAGTTTAAACAAAATCTGTGCTTTTTCCGAACTTTTTACTGCAATTTTAAATTTCGAAAGTCGAATAGCAAAGTCGTGATCAGCGACCTCGAAAACGACTGTATACAAACTTTAAGCAAAATCTAAACTTCCTTCGAACTTTTGACAGCCCTTATGAATATCAGAAGTTTGATAGCAAGATCGTGATCAGCAAGCTGGAGAGTCTCTGTATACCAATTTTCAGCACAATCTAAGCTTTTTTCGAATTTATAATTGAAGTTAATTTTCTCAGTTGTAAGCTTGTTTTGAGCGTTACGTCATCGAATGTTCGAATTCATATAACAGATCGAGGAATCTGTATCGAAACCCGCCTTGAAGTCAAGAGGGTTAATTCTCACTTTTTGTATCAGTAAGCGTGGGACTAATCTCTCTCTCTCTCTCTCTCTTAGCGAATAACCGATCAAGAGAGGCCACAATGGTGCGGGCGCTTTACTCGCAAAAAAACGGGGATTGAGAACATTGACCCATAGAATCCACAGCAAAAGCGGAAGCTCCTACTACAAGAAGACTCATTTAACCTTCAGGGAGGTCTGATTGAGGGCTCTCGAGGGGGCCGAGGTATTGGCGATGAGATGCGAGGGGGGGGGGGAGAAGGGGGAGCTCACCATGCTCAAAATAACGTGAAAAATGCGAAGGGGCAATGCGGAGAGTCGCGGAGGGTCGCGGAGGGACGCGGAGGGACAGGACTCTATTTGTTGAGGCACGGAGGGATGCAAAGGGAGGAGGAGGGACAATGCGGAGGGACAATGCGGAGGGATGCAGAGGGCTGCGGAGGGAGGCGGAGGGATGCGGTGGGATACAGAGGGACACGGAGGGACGTGGAGGGACGCAGAGGGACAATACAAAGGGACAATGCTGCCCCCAAATAATGCAAAAAAATAGCGAATTTCACGTTATTTTGTCGAGGTGACTTTGCGGAGGGACACGGAGGGACGCGGAGGGTTGGCGTCTTAATTTAGCTTAGAACTATATATTATAGTAAGATATATATTTATATGTGTGATTTGTAGAGTGCAATCGCTAAATATGAAAAAAGTGACTTGACAGTGTTGCCTTTATTTCCTTGTATTCTGTGACGTGGCAGATTGCACGTCACATAAAAACGAAGCGTGCGCGTGTAAAACGCAAATTTTGTGCGCGCACATGCACACTAGTATTACTGTTAAGAGCCGAGTCTTTCTAGTCCCCCCCCCCCCCCCCCCACCGCCCTTTTCCTATCGCTTCTAAGCTATAGCTGCAGCACTGTAGCAGCCGACGTCGAGGACAAGGCGCACCGTCGCCTTGTGGGACTCTTTCAGCCAGCTGTCGTCGCAGGCCACAGGATTGCAGTCGCCACCGCCTATAGTAGGGGAGCGCCACTGCGCTTTTGCCGTCGCCGCTGTCGAAACAAAAAAAGCGATACAGCGCGCCGGTCGGTCTACGATCGGCACTCGCTCCGCTGCACGCAAGTTAAGCGCCTTGTTTCCTCGCAGGCTTGGTATCTACGCTGTTCCCGTGGACGAGGCTGGCGCTGCGAGACCTTTATGATGACGATCTATGGTGATTGCGTCGTCGCAGCTGCTCTAGCAGCCATCCGGGGGAAAACGAGAGGGAAAAAAGAGAGCTGGAGAGGGAGTCGCGTCGTCGAGTTCACCTGGCCCAAGCAATTGTACGTCCCTGTACCTTTTCTCTCTCGCGACGTTTCTTTCCGCATGTGAGCGCTCGCGATACCAAATTGTGAGAATAACCCCTCCCCCGTCATTGCGTGTAGCTGACGCTACAGTAATTGTCCATTTAAGAAAGTGTATGTAGCTGAAGCTAGAAAAGTAGCTACAGTAGTAGAGTGAAATGCGGCTCATATAGTTGCGCTAGCTCGAAATTAGAGTGTAAATTCGGTACGAGTAGCGCGCGTATCTGGCGCCCTTGTATATGTAAAATCGTGATACGTTAAATAATTTTCTTTAATAAAGCTTATTGTATTGTTACTCTTGATATTCGTCGTTACTATTTCATGTGTTATTATCTCAAGTATATTGTGTCCCACCAGCGGTTTGCCCTGATCCCCAGGAGACCGTTATAATTCTTAAGAGACATTAATGAATTAATGCTTCATGTATTTTAGTGCAGCACTAAATCATAGTTGTGGATATTGTAATTTGATTTTATACTAGTATCGTTCATATGTAAAATATTACGTGCCACTATCTCCAAAATTTCTATGACTATGAATTTAAAATACTTTGCAAAAAATCGCAGACAAACCCTATACATTCACCTTATTTTAAATAAGAATTCGTTTTATTTAATTTGATGCTTGACACTGCTGATTAGCTAAGACCAATGATCTACATTATATCATGAAGCATTTCACATTTTTATTAAAATTAAAATGTTTTTATGTTCTGACATTACAGATATCGTATAACACCAGAACACTTTAGTAGTAGCAAAAATATAAGAACAACGACGGCTACTGGCAAAGAGGACAATGATCAGCAATATATTAGAAAAGTTGGTGTACCTTACTCGTGTCTGTTATCTCATAATGCAACAGATCTACAAATGGGAATGGCAAGTTTCTGCAAAGCTTTCCCTTGGCACCTTGTTGTTGATCGAAATCTTGAAGTCGTGCAGCTTGGAATGGGTTTTATGCGGATCTTTGGTCACCAATTAAGTCAATTTGGACGTGCTATTTCTAATTATTTTCTGTTTACACGACCAAGAGGAGTAACTCTAACTTTTCACGAGATTCTGAAGAGATCTAACACACCTTTTGTACTAACCTTGCAAAGACCACAAGATTCTGACCATTTTCAGGCTGAGGTATGAAAAACTGCTTGTTTTGATAAAAACTTATACATCAGAGAGGTTTTCTTGTCATCATAATATCTAGTAGGAGAGATTAGGGAATAGTGAGACAAATTTTTTGTTCTGTCCATAACTGACTTAGAAATCGATATTTTTGCAACTTTCTGAGACGGATGTAACAATCTTAAAGAGTCTGAATATAAAAACTGATGTTTCCCATAATTCCTCATGTCCTACTATTCCTCAATTACCCATACTATAAACCATAAGTATTGCAAATCAAATGCTTTCTGATATGTAACTAAACTTAAATTGTGCGTATTTATTATTTACTTATAAATCATTTGCATACAAATTTATTCAAACATGTATAATATGAAAAAATTTTACTGTTTGATAAAATAATGCTTTTTTCTTATTTTATATAGATTTTAAACATGACCATGACCATGACCATGGCCTTGACTCAAGGACATATCTGAACGTAAAATTTTCCGCTCTTTCCATTTACGAGGTCAAAAATGGGGGTTCCCATTTGGAAAAATCGATTTGACCTTCAAATGACCTTGATCATTGACCACAAGGTCATAACCAAGGTTACGATCAGTTGGGCCCCTCTGAACCCTACAACTTTTGTATTTAACAATTTGTCTCGTATGCCTAATTATGGGAATGTTTTGATGCGTTGATTGATTTTGATTTTAAACATGACCATGACCACGACCATGACCTTGACTCAAGGACATATCTGAACGTAAAATTTTCCGCTCTTTCCATTTACGAGGTCAAAAGTTGGGGTTCCTATTTGAAAAAATC
The DNA here is from genome assembly GCA_036365515.1 of Torymus aiolomorphi. Classification (NCBI taxonomy): domain Eukaryota; kingdom Metazoa; phylum Arthropoda; class Insecta; order Hymenoptera; family Torymidae; genus Torymus; species Torymus aiolomorphi. Next base: position 50,075,421 of record CM070875.1, on the reverse strand, counting down.
GATTTGACCTTCAAATGACCTTGATCATTGATCTCAAGGTCATAACCAAGGTCACGATCAGTTGGGTCCCTCTGAACCCTACAACTTTTGTATTAAAAGTTTTTTTCCATCTCCTTTAGTTTTCGAGATATTTGTCTGGTGGTTTTAAAATGGGACACCCGGTATATATCCCCCCTATTCGCTCCGCTCGTCAACCCCCCACATTTGTCAAAAAATAAGTAACATTCTTGGTTTCAAGGCGATTTTTAATAGATAATTTCATATGTTATATTATGAATTTAAACATTCAACGTAACGCTTAAGAGAAACTTTCAATTCTTCCTTTTTTATTCAAACGAAAAAAGTTTCCAACGTCCCCTTTGAGGTACTATTAACAGACGCGTCGGATTTTTAATTAAAGTTGAATCCTTCGCCAATAGCCCTATATAACCACTTCTCCTGTTAAAATATATTACATAAAATCGTTTAAAGAATAGCTTAAAGGAATTCTCTCGATTTTGAATAAGAAAGCAGATTTTAACCTTTAGAGGACGGGGATTTGGGTTTACTGTTTTCTCTCACTTTTCTATAGAAATCGAGTTTTTGTGATGTCTCACATCTCAAAACTAACACATGTAAAGGGTCGATCATGGGCATGGCCCGTATAGGGGCCATCCCGTCCTCTAAAGGTTAATAAAATTTGAAAGACTGGTTAGTATAACTCTTAAAATAACTCAGTTAAATTTTTCGAACCAAATGGTACCTAGGAAGCAAGATATTGAGGTTTTCATTTAAGTAATTTAACCTGAAGTCTTATGTGAATTCGCACAAACTTACGTATTTTGCAGGGCATTAAAAGTTGTTTGTAATGAGAAAATTTTCATCCAGAGATAAGCATGCGACGAACGATTATTGCTCTTAAAAAGTATCATTAAATATGTATTAAAAAAATTTAGTGAATTAAAAAACGGTACATTTATCCTCAAAAAATGAGTCAAATCAGCTTCCTTACGAAACTTGTTTTTGATCATTCAGATGAATAGAATTGTTTTGTTTGAATGTATAATTATTAATTAGTTAACTAGTATTTTTAAGACTTTTGGAACAACATTTGCTTTGTAAATTAACACATAGATCAATGGGCCTCATTTTCACTAGTTTGGTATCGAGAGAATTCTATTAATGTTGAAACAAAGCACATATATTTTTCGCTGATCGTTATAACCGATAATGGTAATGTTATAGACTTAAAGGAAATCTTATTCTAAGGAGGAGCTTTAAATTAAAGAGGAGTTACATAGTATAATGTGTTATACTTACGCGCGCATTGGAATTAATTTTAATTACATTGGATTGGATTTATATTTTCAGAAGGAGCTACAAAATTAAGGAGGGACTGTACAGCGGTAGGGGTGAAAGTTTTTTGTAAATTGACGCTTGTTTGGGAATTCAGCAAGTTTGAATTTCCGCGGTTACTCTAGGCTCGATTCACTGCGCCACCACTGCGCGGCAGCACCTCGCGGCATCTCGGCGGAACAGCTGAGACACTATACTGATTCGGTAATAAGCAGCGCAATATTTCTGTCTCGCTCGCTCTCCCATATGCAAATGAGAGAGGTGCGAATTTGATTCGCGCCCCTGTGATAGGAAATAGGAAGGAGACGGAAGTCGACAGGTGGTCGTTCTCTCTGCAATTAGCTCGCCACGAGGTAACATCTCACCGCATCTGCTTCTGCTAAAATTCACTGTCTCTACTCAACATATTCACTGGCTCTACTCATCTAACCTTCACAAACTCTCATCTACACTTCTTATCATCGCTCATACATCAACTCAAGTGCATCAACAATTAATTCAATCGCATCTGCTGCAAGGTAGCAACACTCACTCCACACGAGGTTATGTTACTAACCACGTGTAGGCACCGGTGCTACATGAGCATTTAAATGTTGGTTACATTCATATGCAGCAGATCAATTACATTTGCTTGCTATTTTATCTCACATCAGCCTCATTGTACGTGAACCAACGGGAAAGTGTTTGGTGAAACTCAATTCAATTACGGACAACTCAGTTACACTACAACTTCAGGCAAAACTCAACAGCTTCGTCATCTCCAGTGAGAGATTACTGCAGCATTCAATGTACTAATTAAACATTGGATTTTACACATGCAATTACACTCTGTTACGTGCCAATATTTTTCTTCTTAATTTATTGATTTTAATTTATTCAACTTATTGTTAGCCGAGTAGCTTGCCATTGCGCAAAAAGAAATTAGGAAATAAGAATCGCGCGATGGCTAGAAATCGCTGCGCTAGCGGGGCAACGGCCTTGATCCGGCGCGACGATCGCGACGAAACTCATACGAGCGCGAGGAGAACAGGCGCCGCGCTCGATCAGTGGCAGCACCTCCTGGCCACCTTTCGCGCTCTCTGCCTTACCTGCGCCGAGCCGCTGCGGGAGCGAGAGAGACAGCGAACGACCGTAGTGGGAGCGAATTTTCGCAGATCCAGGTGTACGGGCAGCGAAAATTCGTTGCCACAACAGTCGGAAATAATTAGTCAAAAAGTACAGTCGTTAACTTTTATCGGGAATATATGTTGTTTAAGAGTAATTTTTATAAGTTCGTTAGGCGCTAGAATATTGACATCGTGTATTAGAATATTACCAAATTTACCACTGGTATACGGGACCACTGGAATATAATTGAAGGAAAAATAAAAGAAAAGGAAAAACTGACATATTGGTGAATATTTCATTTCAATTTCCGAAAATCCATAATTCCACACATTATTCCATTCTTCAAGGAATCCATCGAGTTACAACAAAAGGTGAGAATCTTTATTTATAACAATTCATTCATTTGGAAATTATTCGTTCACGTGCAAGAATTTTAAAGATTGTTTTCTTTCGGACATTTGTTCATAATTTTCAATTGTTGTTAGTCGCGTACTTGTTATTCGTAGCTGATATCGGAGCGTTTATTCCGTAAATTCTATAAAACTACTGTGAGACCGGCCATAACTACGGGGTAATGGATCAGGGTTTCTAGTGCCGTGCGACTTCGTTATTGGCGTTTTGCTCGTTAAACTAACAATTTACGATAAATTGTTAATGCGGATTACCGATAATTAATAACAATAGAAACTTAATATTTAGTAATAATCTAATAATATAGTAATTAATAATAACGAAAATATACAATATTAATAACAATAATATGATTAATAATAACCTTAATTGTTTTTTTTTTACAAATAGTTGTTAATGAATTTAACCCTTTTTTTTCCCTAATAATTAATCATTAATCTAACCTAACTACCATAAAACCATCTTACTAAACCCTAGCCTGGATTTCCCTCATGCATTAAGAAGTTGAGACGATCATTATAGCATGATCGTCTAATCTTCCGAAGATTGAGGTGTACGATCCGTCGAGACTTAGGACTAATACGCGCATCAGATCAACAAGAATAAAAGCCAGGATTATGAAGACAAAGGGAAGCGCATGAAGAAGAAGGAACTATCAGCCCTTTCTCTACGATCGAAATATACCGTCATTAGATACCCGTAGTAAGGCGATTAGGATCTCTTAGGTAAAAGGAATGATAGATGTCCTGGGCGACATCCCAAAATAATTTATGGTTCTGCCCTTACCTGCGAGTATTTTAACCTCTCACGTAACAGCAGAATTAATGGTAGCCGAGCGTGGTTGTTCGCCCTAACCTAAAAAAAATTCTAATTCCCCTTCTTTTTGAGGAAAAAGATAAATATTTTTCGTCGACCCTTACGCGACCTTTTTGGCCCTTTTAGGTGAGTTCTACAGTAATATTCGAAAACTTAATTACGTAAATTACATTTACTCTAATAATCTTAGACCGATATAAAATTCCATTGGAAAGTTGATTTATCTATATTTGGAGGTTAAGTGTATGTTTATATATGCAACAAATATTTTTCTTTTCGCGAACTAGAGGCATCTAATGATACAAGGAAGTAAATCGTTATAAGACATTTGTCTTTTTATTCAGAAAAAAAATAAAAAAAAAAAAAAAAATCTCAGCACTATTTTTGGATTACTAAAGCTCTTAAGTAATTTTAATTCGATCCGGGTTGACCTCGATCCTCGGTTACTTTAACTTTTGCTGCCCTTTTTTTACCCCGACATTCTAAAGAATTTCCGACTAATCAAGAGGAGTAACTTCCTTTGAAGGGTTAATTAGGGAAAAGAAGAGGAGAACGATTTTTATCAACAACCCAGCATTAGGTTATTTTTTTTATTATTTGGCATTCTATCGATACCTCTTCTATTTATCATTTGTTAATTCCTCAAATATTGAAAGTTTTCAAACCGCGTTGCTTATTCTTATTACCTTTCGTATCTTTCGCCTGTTCCTGCCCTTGCTTGTCGGACTCAGGTGGAATTTTCTGAAGGGATGGTTAATCTTGCGTATCACTACTATTTCTTTTCACCATGGTATTTTCTATTTTCGACGGATATAATATGGTTGTTGATGAGTTTATAGAAATAATCGAGCATGAGGCCAGAGGAGTATCATCCCTATTTATGCAAAATTTCATAACCGATATTTTAAGCAGTCTCCGTGGAGAGGCAATAAATATCGCTCTCCAATATTCCTATAAACATTACTTAGACGTCGAGGATCTCCTTTAAGATCATTTTGGCCAGCAACCCGGTTGCGAAGAGATATTTCGGGATGATCTTAGGCACTGGTTGCCCTTATATGACGGCTATACGACGGCTATAACCTTTTCTTCCAGGACTTTGCTTATGAAGTGACGAAAATCGCATCTCGCGTACCACATCGATTTTATATAATATTTCTAGAAGTTCTTCTAAAAAAATTAATTAGTAAGGCAAGAGAATCCATAGAATATATTAACGGGTTCAGAAATCATATGGACCTTCTAGAGGAGTTGGGTGGGTTTTTCAATGACAATCACGCCAGAAATTTATCTAGAAATTATCAGCATGATGACCCCAATGAAGATGAAAAGATCTTTGCTGATATTGGACCTCCATGCCAATGCTCGACCGCTGGAATCTCTAATGATAGCAGTGTTCGGAAGACCCTCTCACCGCTAAGTTATTCAGAAGAACAAAATATTACAGAATTGATAGAGATATGTGAACCACTGACATTAACAGCACTCAATCCAGTCACGATCGAGGCCATCGAAGCAAGTTCTGATTTTAACACCCCCGTCATCGTCGAACACGGTGTCACAGAATGCCCAGTTATTGTGACTAGTGCATTAAAATTAGGATTAGAACGCTTCGCCAAACCATTTCAAGTTCAAAACCATCGTAGCATCAATTTGGAATATAGCATTCTCCAGTTAAACACCCACGATACTACGGAACCCCCGATATCCTACGAAGCAACTATCTTAACCAAGCCAGAAATACGCTCGGAGACCAATCTTGCCAACCATTCAATTAATCTTCACAATGTACGGACACACATCATCCCTATACCCTTCAATAATGACAGCCGAGAACAGGTTTTCACCAACACCACCACAGATATATTAACAACTATATCCCTAGAACGACCACTAATCAGTTGTTTAGAAATTCAAGAGCTCATTTCTGACTCCCCCACTGCAGTCGAAAAGATAACATGGACAGTAAGTGAGGCCCCCGTAATGGAAAATTCCGGCACTAGAAATAGACCCGACATCCAAACGCCTGAGGGTCACCATCATTCTTACATAACTCCCCTTCGCGCGTATGCGAATGAACTACTGCCTAGGCACTCAAAGAACTTTATATATTCTCCTAAAAGGACTTCTTCTAACGCGCTAAATGATACTCGACTTCAACACCCGAATTTTAAGTATAGAAAGAAAAGGTACTATAACATCGCAATCGCACACGCCATCAAAGAAATAGGATAGACACTCAGTGCAATGTTCAATATGTTCAATTTCCTAATGATTGAAACCAACAAAAACCACGTTGCATGAGAACTCGCCCTGTCGTCCAGCAACCGGAGGCGAGTATAGATCATCTGAGGCGGTATAACAAAAGAGCTTTCGACTAGCTTCATCAACATAACCAAAAGCACTGAGGAAGCAGTGAGATTGTATTAATTGGTATATATGGTAGCAAGGTTGTCACCGACCCTTTACGAAATAACACCTATTAATTCCAATCCTGGAATCTATTATGAAAAATTACCATCAATCCGGATTCAGAGAGAAAATTTGAAAGTCATTATCCATCTAGATTTGCATGGGTTTCTTAAGGAACATGACCATGACCCTACTCGAATGTACAATGAACAATTGACCAAATGCGTAACCGACCTAGGAATTGACCACTGCAATGCCACCCTAAATAAAGATCTTATGGAGGTGAAATTGACGACCCTCAGTCACGTACATGGGGACATAAAACAAGCAGCCATGTCTATAGACACTCAGCCAATTGACGACCCATCATCAATTAAAAATATCCGAGCACGCAGAATGGCCTCTCTTGGTATCATAGGAAGTGTAAGCAAAAGCTTGTTCGGTTTCATCACAACGGACGACGCGGATGCTATTAACAAGAACGTCGATCAGCTGTTTAGAGACCAAAAGAAACTCGTGAAACTCTCAGTTGAAAAACACACCTCATCTCGGGCAATCTCGAAGAGCTGTATAACATCACCACCTTGCATCGAGAGACTATGAAGAAGATGGGTGAGACTTTGAATAACAAACTTAATGCAGTCTTGGCCGAAGCTAACGAGAACCATCTACCATGGGAACTTTCTACATTTGCTCGGCAAATGGAAACAAAGTTAGACCATCTGATACACTGTAATAGGGAGATCCTAACGATCCTCAATACGCTGATCGAGAGGAAAACCCTAGGCTTTTGCGACATGATGTACTTCACCAAATCGCCATAGATATCCAACAAACAGGGGAGAGCCGAATACTACCGATGCCATTGCACCACCTGCGGCCAGAGGAAATTGCAAAGATAGCAACGCTGGATGCCACCTTCCATTAAGGGAGAGTTTTAATAAGTCTAACCATACCTCTTACGGAAAGATCAACCTACGAGTTATACAGACTTCACCCCGTAAGGATTCCTCAAGAATTGAAAAACCAAAGTTTCGGGGTTGCCCATATTTCTGCATCCGACCCTTATTTGGCCGTGAAAAGGGACTTGCAGGTGTATTTGAAACTCACCGAACAACATCTACAAGAATGTATCCCGACTCATTATGGACGCATTTGCCCACCTAAGGGCTCTTTATTTACCATCTCCGATCGAAAGGAATGTGAAGTAGAACTCTTACTCAATCCGCATCCTGACGTCCTCAAGTCATGTGATATAATGATATCCTCATCCTCCTCGGCCCAATGGCGTTACTTAGAACTATCTGATAGTTGGCTATACTCCATAATCAAGGAAGAAACGGTCCGAATCACATGCCCAGGGGAGATCTATTACACTCCAATTATTAAGGGCACAGGCCTGCTGAGGTTGGCCAGTGGTTGTTCCGCCAGAACCCATGCAGTGGAACTGCCTGATGACCTGGATCAGACCGCCAAGTCTCAGTACATCTACGCACAGGAGGTAGGCCTGAATATTACGGGCATGCATTCGGAGCTATGGCAACACATGAACGAGACCACCCCTTTGGAAATAGGACAATCGTCACCGGACACAGTTTTTACACCAAGGACGAAACATCTTACGAATATCGTCTCCAGTATGCAGGAGATAGGGGAACATAAAAGAGACACTTCGTTCACTAGACACCTAATGTATGGAGGGATAACCTTCCAAGGCGTAACCATTATACTTGGTGCAATCTCGTTTTTCCTCTATAGGACAATAGGGAAACGACCCCAACTCTCATCGCAATATATTGGGAAAAGAGACACCGCAACTGTAGAAACTCCATTAACTTATGTAGCTATCCAACCTGTTCCTACCCGCTCAGTATCTACTCCCATCCTAATGCCACCCGCACTCCCACCCCAGTTGGCGGAACTCGATTAAAATCATATATACCTTCCTTTTCAGATCGAATAAATAAAAAGAAAAAGAAAAAAAAATGGACTCTTCAACAAACCCTCCTCATTTCATCACCGTGACTTATCAAACGGACCTGGGACTCGATGGACTTATAACCTGTTTCAAACAGGCCGGACCTATTACTACAGTGGAAGTCCTATCGGAAAGTTTAACCACACAAACGATCAAGATCACGTTCGAGAATCAAAAGGACGCCATGGTGGCAGAAAAATCTAAGGACCTTTGGTTATTGGAAACCACCTTGGCCTCCGAAAAGGACAGGATACCTACCCCACCACAAAAGGCAAGGAAACGAACCCATTCGCCCGAACCCGAAACCAAGGAGAAGACTCGTATCTTTTGCCAAATACCCTGGCCAAAAGATCAGAACGTGACGCAAGAACAATTGGAAGAAGAGTTTTTTTATCATTTCGCTCACCTTGGAATACTGGAATATACCCATACAATAAAGGACAAACAACATCGGCTTTCTCACGGTTTCGTCAAATACCTGGAGGAGGAATCCGCACAAAGAGCCCTACAGAGAAGCGGCACCCGATACCGAACGATACTTGCGCGACCACAATACTCCAAATCCATCTATAATATAAGGATTAAACACCAAGAATGTGGAATTTATATCGACCGTCGAAACTTCAGATTACACGAAAAGACATGTCATCGACAATGAGCGTTACAACTAAAAGCCTCCCTTCCTGGACTCAAAACCCATTCCCCTCCGACAACCCCGAAGTTCCTCTCCACAAAAGAATAATCCGGAAAAAAAGGACTAAGGACCCCGGACCTCTTATTTTGTTTCAGGTCAATATGATATCGGAGAGCCACCCTGTCTTCGCGGAAAGTCGACTTACTCAACGAGTCATAGAATTGCAGCAAGAATTGGTGAGACTCAGGGCCCTTCGCAAACATCAGTGGGCAACAATAAGCTACCCGGCGGTTCAGGTAGCGAAATATGAGGAAAGACTTACGAAGAATGCTATGGCTCTTGGTGTACTCTTCACAGATCAAACTGTGATGAAGAGCACAATGCATAAAATACTCGCTAAATCGGACAAAGTTCGGCAACATCTAGGTCATCTCACAAACTCAACCCTCAAACGGCTCACTCTCTTCGACAACCGAGTCAACAACCTGGAAGAGCAAGTCCATGAGTTGACTTTGTCCTTTGCTCGCCTAAGTGTGAGCAACAAATCACCGCAAGACACGCAATAAACTTACGGACATCCGGACTTATTGACCACACTTACCCTAACCGACCCCCTCATTATTTAACAAGGCCCTTTCGATCCTTTCCTTTTTTTTTGTTCCAGAAAATGGTCAGCAAAGGAGGAGGCTATCGAGAGTCGTCTTGGGAGTTATGTTATTAGTTATCTAGGAGACAGACCACAAGAGGTAGCCGCACCATAAAGATGCCATACCTGGAATATAGCCAGTCCATAGCGAGGCTTCGAACTGGACTAAGATTAATTCCTCGAACTAGAAACAGCCAATCAATTAATTATAAAATTAATACATTAGGTCTGAAAAATCTATGGTTATCTTAGTCGAATCGGTGACCATAAATACCTACCCACTAAGAGGTTCGAAGCGCTTTTGTAAACCCGGCTATCAAGGACTGCTCTCAACCGTCGGATTCTCCCAAGATCTTTTGTACCTCCTAAACTTTAATAGCGACCTCTCATCTCTTTACTAATTCCTAATAACAAATCGGACAAGGACTTATATTGCGTCAAAATTATTGTGAATTCTGTTTGTAACCATTATTGTAACCTCGTACTCATCGCACTTGCCGGGACGGCAAGTAAAATAAGAGGGGGGTGATGTTACGTGCCAATATTTTTATTCTTAATTTATTGATTTTAATTTATTCAACTTATTGTTAGCCGAGTAGCTTGCCATTGCGCAAAAAGAAATTAGGAAATAAGAATCTCGCGATGTCCAGAAATCGCTGCGCTAGCGGGGCAACGGCCTTGATCCGGCGCGACGACCGCAAGGAAACTCATACGAGCGCGAGGAGAACAGGCGCCGCGCTCGATCAGTGGCAGCACCTCCCGGCCACCTTTCGCGCTCCCTGCCTTACCTGCGCCGATAGCCGCTGCGGGAGCGAAAAAGACAGCGAACGACCGTAGTGGGAGCGAATTTTCGCGGATCCAGGTGTGCGGGCGGCGAAAATTCGTTGCCACGACAGTCGGAAATAATTAGTCAAAAAGTACAGTCGTTAACTTTTATCGGGAATATATGTTGTTTAAGAGTAATTTTTATAAGTTCGTTAGGCGCTAGAATATTGACATCGTGTATTAGAATATTACCAAATTTACCACTGTAATTGAAGGAAAAATAAAAGAAAAGGAAAAAACTGACATATTGGTGAATATTTCATTTCAATTTCCGAAAACCCATAATTCCACACATTATTCCATTCTTCAAGGAATCCATCGAGTTACAACAAAAGGTGAGAATCTTTATTTATTACAATTCATTCATTTGGAAATTATTCGTTCGCGTGCAAGAACTTTAAAGATTGTTTTTTTTCGGGCATTTGTTCATAATTTTCAATTGTTGTTAATCGCGTACTTGTTATTCGTAGCTGATATCGGAGCATTTATTCCGTAAATTCTATAAAACTACTGTGAGACCGGCCATAACTCCGGGTAATGGATCAGGGTTTCTAGTGCCGTACGACTTCGTTATTGGCATTTTGCTCGTTAAACTAATAATTTACGATAAATTGTTAATGCGGATTACCGATAATTAATAACAATAGAAACTTAATAATTAGTAATAATCTAATAATATAGTAATTAATAATAACGAAAATATACAATATTAATAACAATAATATGATTAATAATAACCTTAATTGTTTTTTTTTACAAATAGTTGTTAATGAATTTAACCCTTTTTTTTCCCTAATAATTAATCATTAATCTAACCTATCTACCATAGAACCATCTTACTAAACCCTAGCCCGGATTTCCCTCATGCATTAAGAAGTTGAGAGGATCATTATAGCATGATTGTCTAAACTTCCGAAGATTGAGGTGTACTATCAGCCCTTTCTCTACGATCGAAATATACCGTCATTAGGTTCCCGTAGTAGGGCAATTAGGATCTCTTAGGTAAAAGGAATTATAGATGTCCTGGGCGACATCCCACAATAATTTATGGTTCTGCCCTTACGTGCGAGTATCTTAAGCTCTCACATAACACACTCTGATTATAGTACACAATAGTTAACGCCAATAGAATTTATAATACGCAAACTCAGATGCGAGTTGTCAGTGCAGACTCGCCTCTGTACTTTGATATTCAGTCAAATTCAAGCAGATTTCATTAGTTAATTTCTTTTATACAATACTGTTATGATATAACTTCTACTTTAAATTGTTATTCATTTTCAAACTTTATATATCAATGTCAATACTATGCAAATATTATGCGAACTTTACTCATAAATATACTTTGAATTTAAATGTACAATTGTGTTCGAGTCAAAACTTGTTTAATCACCCACAGCATGTACCTCATATAATTTATTGCATTCTCAAACATTATGGTCCTTCGAGCCGGATTAACATGCTGTGGTGTGAATAGAGCCAGTGAATAAATACTTATTATTGTAAAACTCAACAGAACCTGACAATGCCGACCACCAAGGATGACCTCAAGGACTTGGAGAACAAGCAGACGCTTCCGCTTCTGACAAGGAGGATGACATCCAGCAGGAGAAGGAGGATAATGCGACTCCAAGCACATCAGCTGGAAAGAAAAGTATAGCTAAGCGGACTGGCAGCCGCCAACTCACTGTGCCTGGACTTGCTGTGGTAGACACCCATGTCAGTACTCGATGAAAGTCTCTAGGGTCGACTTCTTTTCTCTGCAAGATCAACTCACAATACCTGCGGCTTGATGCTTTGGAACGCATCACTTCCTATATCATAGTCAGGAAGGAAACTGCCACTCTTCCGGTGATACTGGCTTAAAAGCAGGATGCTGAGGAGCTCTACTCACTCTACAAAAGGGATCATGCAGTCATCGAAGCAAGTTGCCCAGCTTCATTCGCAAACCATGAGTACTTCCAGCCAGAATTTCACAAATCTATACACGAACAATACCACTCAATCATCTTCGATGTTAGCAGTTTAGAAGAAAAGTGGCGTTCCAAGCATCAAGGCACTCAACCACTCGCCGGTGATACTCAATCCAGTCTAAGCAAGTTACCGGAAATTAAGCTGCCCACTTTCAACGGATCATACTCAGAGTGACTTGCTTACAAGGATCTCTTCACGGATCTGGTACTCAATCGGCCTAAACTCAGCAACACAGCCAAATTGCACTATTTGCGCAGCTCACTGGTTAGCTCTCCACTCAAATGGATAGAAAGATTCACTCTGTGCAACGAATCACTCATGTCCTCCTGGGACACTCTCGTGAAGTGATTCGAAAACAAGAGATTTCTTCTAAACGATCATTTGGGTCACCTGGCTGAGTTGACGGCAGCTCAAGCGAAAAACCCGATATCACTCAACCACGTCGTCACCGAAATCTCAAGAATAAGAAAATCTATTCAATTACTAGTAACAAGGGAGGACGTAGGAGACTGCGTGTTCTCTCACCGCAATGTTCAAGTTGCTCGATCGTGCAACAAGAGAAGCTTGGGAGACATCAAGAGGAACCAGCACTGACTTATCAACCTTCGAGGATTTTGAAGGATTTGTCGTGTCTCAAGTCGTGCGTTGGAACTGGCTGCGGACTCATCATCAGCAATCCAAAAGCCATCCACCTCTCAAGCTTCAAAATCATCACGGGCACATATCGTCACTAGTCAAACTCAACCTCGGCAGCAAGACTCAAATAAGGTGACATACTCAACACGGATCTCTCAACATCCTTGCAAGTACTGTGGGGATTCTCATTTCATAGTGGCATGTCCAAGGTTTAAGCAACTCAATGAGCAGCAGAGAAGGAAGTTTGTAATGGAGAAGCCACTCTGTTATAACTGTCTCGACCTTCACTCAGCTAAAAATTGCAAGTCTCAATACAAATGCAGAACTTGTAATGGGAATCATCATACCATAATTCATGTGCCACGAGACCCTGAAAGCAAGACTCAAAACAACTCAGCAACCGGACCAACTCAAACTTAGGACAACGGCGCAATCATCTTACATCACAGTCAAACTCAACATGATTACTCAACTCCTCAACTCACATTACTTGCAACTGCATTGGCATGGTATGACTCACCGGTGACATCTCGTCAATTAAGAATACTCATTGATTCAGGTTCGGAAATCTCATTCGTCTCCAAGAACCCGGTTCATTTACTCAGGATTCAACGGCAACACTCAACAATCCCAATTCTTGGATTTGGAGGCCCGCACTCAACTCACACTCTCGGAAAAACTCAACTTAAGGGGACAAGCCATGGTTGAACCTGAAAAAAAAGCTATTGTATTAATTCTTTAATAACAAAGACAATATATAATTTTAAGAGTTCAAACTTTTTTTTATTATTAAGATCCAGATGTTTAAGATTTTGGTCTTGCAGTCCATTAGATTAAGAAACCCTTCTGAATTAGAAACTGGCATGTCATTGCCGCAGGAAATTTTTTGAACAAAGCAAGGCAGGGGTCTGGTTACTTAGGAGTACCTTTGTAGTTATACCAGTTATAGAAAATGTGAGCTACTTTTTTTTTTTTAATTTTTAAAATTGTTTTTTAATGAAAAATCTAATTTTCTTATGTTTTTTTTATTAAAATTTCAATATTTTTTGTAATTTTATTTTATAATTTTTTTTCTAAAGCCTTTTTCAAAAAAGTACCTCACATTTTCTATAACCAACACAATTTTAAAGATACTCCTAAATTTCCAAACCTCTAGCTTGCTTTATTTAAAAGAAATCCTGCGGCAAAGTCCCTGTAAATACAAAAAACAAGTTATTCAGAAATTCAATTCAAAGTTTTGGTTTTCTATAGCTTTATATAAGTTTCAAAACTACTTACCAAAAATTTTTTTTTCATTCTGTATGATATACTTTAGTGGAAAAATGAAACAGATGCCAATTAGATGAAAGTAGTCCTGGCTAAATCATTTTAACTGTTGAATAAACCTATAAAAAAGAATTTCATTAATTCAACAATATTTTTAAATTTTTTAGATTAATACATAAATGTTGTACTTATTTTTTTTTCGTACTAGGCTGAAAACATTGTTAGTCATAAATGTTATTGACAGTAAAAATAACCTCAAAATAAATTAATCCTTTTATAAGAGCCAATAACACACCTGTAAAAAGAAAAAAATTAATAAATATTATATTAGCTATTATCGCATAAAAATAACTTTTTACCTACTCTAGTAAGAACCTGGTGCATATGACTCTTCAGGTAAATTCAATTGCAGTCTCCTTCGTTTTCTCCTATTTTCTAAAGTGTTTTCTTCGGCATTCCTCTCAGCATGAAATAATCTGATGTCATTGCTTTTCTGTGCCCACTCAATTGCAGCTACTCCAGGTTTCACATCAAAGGCTTCCATAATATTCAGAAAACCAACTCTTCCATCGTTGAAGCAAGTGACAGCGATACAAGCACCTGCTGTGAGCACATGTACACCACTGAAGGAGGTCTTGGTTACAATCTTCCAAACTGAATTATTAAAACTCTCATTACTATTTTGGGTGTAACCGCCTAAACATCTGTGAAGCAGCTCCTGTTCAAAGACATCTTTGTAAATTGGTTTCAACTGCTCCATAATCACTGCAGGAATACTGTCTTTATGATGAAAATCTTTTAGTTTTTTTTGAGCCTTCGCTTTTTGCCACTTGCACCAACTGCTCTGTCCTGGTGGGCATAAATGATGTTGAGGATTCTGGTCTGTGGAAATCTTGTGGTAGTACGTAGCCCATATAGCATTCAGCATTTTTTCTACAGAGTCCGTGTTGTTTCTGATGGCATTACCATAATATGTGGTGAGCTGATCAATTACTTTTGCTGTTAATCGTCCTTGACCTCCAATGGTTTTTCCATCGTCTAATAACTTTTTTCCAAAATTTTTCTTTAAATTCCTGAGTCGGGTTCCCATTCGTTTCTGGTCGTGTCCCACACGCTCCTTCTTCTTAACTTTAACTTCATCTCCATACGGTTTGGCCTGGCACAAAGCACTGTACACTTTCGAATCTCCATCTCCAATGTAATGATGGTATTTTACATTATACTTTTCTTGAGATCTTCTAAACATTTCCACAACTCCATCGACTTCCATCTTTCCAGCACTTCCTTCATGGTTTGCTGCACATTTATCTTGATGATCACTGAACCAGTCTTCATATTCTTCTGTGCCTTTTCTATTTTCCCACTTTAAACATGCTTTACAAAAACTGTTCTTGATAAATATGTCAAGAACTTGTTGAGAACGCAAGCCAATCAAACTTGAAATTCCTTGAAGACTGCGTCTGTTGGTTTCATAAGCATTGCTTTGAGCTCCAACTTCCTTGCTCGTGCTTATAATTCTTCTCTCTGAACTATTTTTGCACATAATGTTAAATTTGGAGCCAAGTCCTCGAATATCTTCTTCTATAATTTTAATTTGTCCTTTACATGTTGCACATACAAGAAATTTCTCCAGCTGTAAGAACAGAATGTTTATATCTATTATTCTGTTTCTTGTTTGTGACGCTTCTACAGATATATCTTTTATTTTCCCTGAAGTTGTACTTCTTTTCCTTTTGTTCGTGATTTTTTGTTGAACATTCTCTGAATTTTTGTTAAATCCTTTATGTTTTTTTTTTTCTTCCAAATTTTCTCTTCTTTCCTGGAGCTCCTGATGTTCTATTTCTCTTGTCAGAATCCATAGTGGCTAATATCTAATCCTCTATAATGTTAGTTATTAAAAAACACAAATAAAAGTCACTCACTGAACTCACTAAATTAAAAATATTAACAAAACTTTGCACAGTGCAGTTAACCTAAAATCGCTGTCTTCTACACTCTCAGTTAAAAGAGTTCTACACAGCACTTTATTTACAAAAAAATTTTTTGTCAATACTGAATAAATTGCATTGAAAAATGCAGATTCAATTATATTCAAAACACTTTTAGTTTAAATCCCAACGACTATGGCGCTGACAGAACGTAAACAGATGAGATTTTAAACCATCTATATGTATTGTACGTATTATACTTTTGTATAAGTAGAGTAAAAGTAAAATACACGAGGTTTATACCTCGAGTTAAGTTTGCCTACTATGTCAATGTACATTTACGTTCTAAATTCAGTATTGTATGCTGTGAAGCATAAAATAATATAAGATTAACAATAGTATATCTAAAATGGATAATTTAAGAAAAATCACTAAATATGCAAAAAAGTCACTTCACGGTTTTAGCTGTATTTTCTAAACGAAATCGAATTTGGAAATGCGGTTGGAAGCATAGTATTCAGCGGAAAATTTGCTATCAAAATAGTACATAAAAAAAAATCAATTTTTCGACCCCCTAACCATGGCTTGTACCCTTAAGTCACGCACCATCTACAAAAATCTCATAGTTCGGATCGCAGCTCACCTTATACGCCAAGTCTCAACACTATTACCATCAGAAGCATGTGAGCAACGTCAGTGGCACCATACAGAGAAACTCAACTTGGCTGATCCGACCTTTTGAAAACCTCAACCAGTAGATGTACTCATAGAAGAGGACTATTAATAAAACCTAACCTCATATGGGGGAGTGTGACTGAACATGTCGCGCAATTATCAATTTTCGGCTGGCTACTAATAGGCCCATTCAACTCAGCGGTCAAACACAAAGTAGTACATTACACAACGGCTTCACTCAACACTGAAGACTTGCAGGAACTATTCACTCGCTTTTGGGTTCAAGAAGAGCTACCCTCAAATTCTGCAGTCAAACGCAATAAGGAAGAAGCATTGTGTGAGCAACACTTTGTTGAACCTCATACGAGAGATACTCATAGCCGATGTCAAGTCAGATTACCTCTCACAACCTCGGCAGAAGTACTAGAAAATTCGTTCGGAAAAGCTCAAGCGTGCCTCAAAAGAATACTCACAAAATGCAATCAAGAAAGCATCTACAAAGAAAGGTATTATGCATTTATGGAAGAATACTGTAAATTGGGCCATATGGTGCAGATCTCTCAACAGGAAATATCTGCCAAACCATCTTACTATCTTCCTCACCATGGAGTATTACGAGAAGATAGTCTAACGATAAAACTCAGAGTAGTATTCAACGGTTCAGCACTCACAACAAATG
Organism: Torymus aiolomorphi; assembly: GCA_036365515.1. Lineage (NCBI taxonomy): Eukaryota > Metazoa > Arthropoda > Insecta > Hymenoptera > Torymidae > Torymus > Torymus aiolomorphi. Next base: position 50,058,099 of record CM070875.1, on the reverse strand, counting down.
GAAACTCACTCAACGATATAATGCATACTGGACCCAACCTGTCACTTAACATTGTGGATGTTCTCATATGGATTCGAACTCAGCCATTTGTATTCTCAACTGACATTACTAAAATGTATCGTCAGATTAATGTTCATCCTCAAGATTGGAATCTACAACGCATTTTGTGGGTAGATGAAAAGGGTCAACTCACTCACTTCCATTTGACTACAGTCACCTATGGAACACGAGCAGGTCCGTACTTAGCAATTCGGACACTTCTTCAGCTGGTAAAGGATGAAGGAGACAATTATCCACTTGCGGTAGACTCACTACTTTTTGGAAGGTATGTGGATGACATCTTTGGTGGAGCTGCATCAAGGGAAATTCTCATTTAAAAGGCCAAGCAGTTAACCTCACTCTGCACGGCGGGCGGTTTTCCATTAGCCAAGTGGAACTCCAACTCATCAGAATTTCTAAGAGATTTTCTCAAAGAGCCACCAGCTGAAGAAGCTGTGCCTTAAGATGATTATGCCACAAACATACTTGGGATGAAGTGGCACCCAAAATCAGATAAACTCACATTTCGGATGACTCTACCACCCCACCAGGAGATGATCACTAAACGGATTATACTGTCGGAAGTATCTCAACTGTACGATCCCATTGAAATAATCTCGCCGGTCATAATCACCTCAAAAATCCTCCTACAAGAAACTGTGGCTTCACAAGCTTTCTTGGGACGAATCACTGCCAAACTCAATTGTGAAGAAATGACTGCACATCCGAGAAGATCTCACACATCTGAAGACAATCGCCATTCCTCGGTGGTTAGGCATTCAGGTTAACTCAGTTGTGAAACTTCACGGCTTTTCGGATGCCAGTTCTTTACGTCAAAACCACAACACTCAAATCTCACTCAACAACATCATTTCTCATCTCCAAAACAAAGGTGGCACCACTCAAACAACTGTCATCCCACGATTGGAATTGGGAGCGACAGTTTTACTCAGAAAGTTGGCAAAACACGTATTGGAAAACTCACGATTGCTAATTTCACAAATTCACTTGTGGACTGATCCTAAGGTAGCACTTACTTGGATACGCTCACACCCCTCACGATGGAAGGATTTCGTTGGAAACAGAGTAGCACTCATACAAGAACTCATTCCAACAGCACAATGGAGACATGTGCCTGGAGCAGAAAATCCAGCAGACTGTGTCTCGCATGGATTACTCACCTCACAACTCAGAGAGCACCATTTATGGTGGCATGGACCAAGTTGGCTCTGCAAAGAAGAATCAGCTTGGCCATCTCAAGCAAACTCTATTCAAGAGAACAACCTTCCAGAAATAAGGGCAAGGTCATACTCACGGCAGCCAAGTCAAAATCAAGCACAGTATGGAACATCATCGACCATTACTCATCACTCACCATGAATCGAACTCACTACTGATCTAATCAGCAAGACAAAACTCTTCTGGGTCAAGAAAATTCAGCAAGTTCATTTCCACTCAGAACTTATTATGTTGAAAAATTCTCAAGTCCCAAGAAACCATGTCTTCAACCGATTGACTGCCTACATAGACTGAACAGGAATTTTTCGAGTAGGAGGGCGGCTTCAAAAAACTCAACTAGATCATCAGTCAAAACACCCAGCAATTATACCACGGAGTAGTCAACTCACCTCACTGATCATTCGGAACTCTCATCGCTCATCTCTCAACTCTACACGGTAGCGCTCAACTCACTCTGGCACACACTCGGCAGGGATTTTCGATTATCGGAGGCAGAGCACCGATCAAGTCACATATTGTAAAATGTGTGACTTATGCAAGGTATCGGGCTGAACGGGCTCAGCAACTCATGGGGCAATTACCCATGCCCAGGGTTACCCCATCATCACTTTTCACTCACACTGGGATCGATTACGCTGGGCCAATGACGATATCCTCATGGAAAGGTCGTGGATCCAAAACATACAAAAGCTAGATTTGTATTTTTGTGTGCTTCTCAACGTCAGCTGTTCATTTAGAACTGATCAGTGATTACTCAACGGACGGATTCTTAGCGGCTTACAGACAGTTCACCTCAAGGAGAGGAATACCTTCTAACCTCTACTCAGACTGTGGAACAAACTTCATCGGAGCAGACAAGGAACTGAAGATTCTCTTCAACCAAACTCAACGTGAAAACTCAAGTCTGTATAACTCAGTAACCAACGAGAGAATCCAGTGGATATTCAACCCACCTGCTGCACCTCACATGGGAGGCAAGTGGGAAGCAGTAGTGAAATCAGTTAAATTTTACCTGCGATGGACCATTGGGAGCACTCTCCTCACATTTGCAGCTTCAGCCACCTTGCTCACTCAGATAGAAGCTCTACTCAACTCAAGGCCGCTAGAACCTCTCAGTGAAGACCCAGAAGACATCAACGCACTCACATCCGGACATTTTATTATCAGCAAGGTACCGAACTCAGTGCCTGAGCCAAGCTTATTCAACCTAAATGACGCACGGCTGTCCAAATGGCAACTCATTCAACGGATCACTCAGCAATTTTGGCAGCAATGGTCAACTCAATATCTGCAACGGCTTCAATTCATTTCAAAATGGCATCATTCCTCTCACGAGATAAAAGTGGGTTCCATGGTACTACTCACTGATGAACGCTTACCACCGAGCAAATAGCCACTCGCACGAGTCACTCAACTTCATCCTGGAACCGACAATCTCACCATAGTTGTTACAATCAAAACGACCACTACTCAACTTACTCGGCCAATCTTAAAACTCGCCATCTTGCTAGTACCAACCGGAATTTAACTCAACCTGGAGGTTGAGATGGCGGGCGGAATGTTTGGGAATTCAACAAGTTTGAATTCCCGCGGTTACTCTCAAATAGGCTCGACTCACTGCGCCGCCACTGCGCGGCAGCACCTCGCGGCGTCTCGGCGGAACAGCTTATATTATATAAATTTTATAAATTGATCTTACAATTACCTGATTTAATTTAGTACTTCTTGTTTCAAAACTTTCTGAAAATTGTTTCCATTTTCCATTTTATATCCATTCCATTTCATCACATATAATTTCGATGTATTCAAAATTTTAAATTTTCCAAACTTCTAATTTCGCTTGTGCCTGTCTCTGTCTCTACGTCTCCGTCTCTACGGCTCTGTCTCTACTTCCCTGTCGCTACGTCTCTGTCTCTACGTCTCTGTATCTACATCCCTGTCTCCACGTCTCTGTCTCCATGTCTCTGTCACTCCGACTCTGTCTCTACGGCCCAAATTCATAGACGCTGAGACGGTCTCAACTACGATATATATAGATATACTAAAGCATGGCTTCAAACCTTACTTGAGTCCGACTCGCGTCTCACTTACGACTATGAATTCGGACCTATGTCTTCGTCTCTATGTCTCTATCTTTACGCGCCTGTCTCTACGTCTCTGTCTCTACGGCTCTGTCTCTACGTCTGTCTCTACGTTTCTGTTACGACGTCTCTGTCTCCACGTCTCTGTCTCTTCGACTCTGTCTCTATGTGTCTGTCCCTCCGCCTTTGTCTCTACGCCCTCGTCTCCAGGTTCCTGTTTCTATGTTTCGCACTCTAATCTCTCTCTCTCTCGCTCTCTCTCTCTCTCTTGAACTTTATAACATTGCCATTGTCGGTTACAGTGATCAGTGGAAGATATACGTGCTTTATTTTTCCACTAATCTATTCCTCAAAAATATATTTGCAACATATAAGATAAGTGTTTATGTAGAACTATTGGCGAAAGATACTCACTTTAAATAAATATACAACGCTTCTGTTAAGGTACATTTAAGGGGACGTAGATAACTATTTCTCGTTTCAATAAAAAATGGGTTCTCGTTTCACCAACAAATTGGTGCAATGGGAATATTGTATTTTTTAAATATGCACAAAACTCAAGTAGAAAGCGGGCATTGTAACAATTACCAACACAGTGCACAGTGATTAGTGAAGTTATTTTATCTGAGATACGTTTTAGAAATGAGCGGGGTCTGAGGGGGTCTGAGTGGGGTCACGAGGGGAGTCTGAGGATGGTGCGAGGGGAGGGGGGGCTCTACCATGCTCCAAATAACGTAAAAAAAAATCACAATTTTACGTTATTTTAAGGGAGGGTTTGAGGGGGGTCTGAGGGGAGCGAGGGAGGTCTGTGTGATGCGAATAACGCTTAGAACTATATTATATATATATATATATATATATATATATATCTTACTATATTATATAGGTGTAAGGCTGAAAATGGGTACTTACCCCCTTCACCTCCCCTCCACCCCCCTCCACCGCCCCTCCACTTTTTACCGTGAAATTTTACCCTGAAATTCGTTCAAATTTTACGTTATTTTGAAGGGTGACAGCTCCTCCACCCTCCTCCAACCCCTCCATCCTCTCCGCCCCTTCACCGCCGCTCCACCTACCCCTCCACCGCCCCTCCACCTATTTCTTGACATTTAATCCATCACAAATATTTTGCGTATTTAATTTTTTAGTGTTTTTTATCTACTGCATTTAACCACCACTGAGGTACTGTTATGGGTGCGTTAAATTTTTTATTTTATTGTACTTAGGTGTTATATATAACATATAATAATAATTATATATGATAATGAGACATGTTATAATTATATAAAATTATTGTTAATCATTTGTTATAATATAATAAGCCTAAACATAACCATGAAATTTATCGCCAATAGCCCTAAAAACCATGAGAGTCGTCCCTCCATCCTCCTTGACTCCAACCTATCCCATCCTTCCTCCACCTTAAAAGATGTGAGTCAATTTTCATTAATTCATTTTATCAATTTTAATTAGTTATAATCAATTTGTAACAATAATTTTTAATAAATGTAATGAAAATTGATTCTCATTTTTATTACATATAATAAAAAGAATATTTCATATAAATATACTTATATTGAAAATTTTTTTATTAAATGTAATAAAGTAATCAGATTATTTATATGATATTATACTATTAAGAAATTATAACATGTCTTATACTTTCTTAAAAGAATAATATTATAAATAAAATGATTATTAATATAAATTTAGTTGAGTTTGATTTATATAAATTTACATAACAATATATAAAGAAAAAAATAATTCTCAAAAAATATATATTTAAAAGTGTAGATTAAATGTCAAAAATTTCTTTCCAAACAATGTTATCAAAAATTAGGAATTTTCTAAAAGATTTTCAATAAATATATTATTAGGATTTTTACATTGGGATAAAGCAACATATAATTGGCCATGTGAAAATAAAGGTCGTCTAATGTAAATTCCTAAAGAATTAAAACTTTGACCTTGACATTTATTTATTGTTATAGCAAAAGCTAATACAACTGGAAATTGTTTTCTGAAAAATGTAAATGGAAAGGAAGAAAGAATCTCCAGTATTTAATGTTATACGCGGTATAAAAACTTCTTCACCGATCCTTTCACCCGTAATTATTTCGGCTTTAATATTCTGATTAAATAAACCCGTAATTTTCGAGCGTGTACCATTACACATTCCTTCTGATATACTTATATTTCTGATTAACATAACAATTGCATTTATTTTTAATCTTAATTCGTGTGGTGGTAGACCTTCTTTAATATTGTTATGGCCCTGATGCCTGTACAGAGGGGGGCAATGCGCGCACCCGCGTCGCACGCATCGCTAATTGCGCATGACGTAGGTGTAACGTAGGCGTGAGAAGTGGGGCGGCTTCTTCGTCCTGCTCCTCGCCGAAGTTCTGCTCGCCCGCTCGCTCACTGTCTTGCTCTCCAGCCTTCACACAGTGCAGACCATCGGGAGCAGCGTTCCTTAAACGCTTCTTTAATAAAAGCCACGTGCCGGGAAACAAAAATTGTAACGCAAGTAGAGACGAGATAGGCACACGAACAAGTTAATTTTGTATTAGAGATTATTTTGCGTATTAAAGGACGAGTTAGTTAGAAATAAAGGCTTGCTGCGTTCATAAATTTAAACGCGTGTGTGCAGTTTTCTTCACTGACGCTTTGCCTCCACCACTCCTTGCACTTATCCGAACCCCCTGCCCCGTACATTCTCCGGACCGGGCGTCCGACCGATACACCTGTTCGCATCGGCAGTTCAGGTATCGCGGTAACAAATATTATTAAGCAATTTGTATTGGCTAATTTAAGTGAATATTTTCATCTGTTTGATCAACTCCCTTGTGAGTTGCATAATCTAAACTATAATATGTATGTGTTTGTCCATGTAATAAGATTAAAACTTTGTTATTTATAAGTTTAGTATCGTCATTATGTGGAGCTAATATTATACGATCTATAGAATTTTCGAAAATGATATCATCATAAATTTTATTACATAAATTTTCAATCTTCCATTTATTTGGAATTATAAATGGATTAATTTTACCTTCACCTAACTCTGATAAAAATGAAGCAAATGGTTTATTTTTTGAGCGAATATTTTCAGTTAATTTTAAAACTTTCAAGAGAGGCCATAAATGAGAAAATTTAATAGTGTCTTGTACTATACTGTCTCTGTAACCATGTTTTAGGACTGGTAAAATTTGTCTAAAGTCACCTCCTAATACTATCAATTTATCACCAAATGGAATATCACTGTAACATATATCTTTAAATGTTTGATCAACAATTTCTAAAGCTTTTTTTGGGATCATTGATGCTTCATCCCAAACTATAATATCTACTTCCCGTAATTTTTTTTTATCTGATTCTAATTTTAGAAAAGCACTTTCAATACTGTTTAAATCTAAAGGAAGTCTAAAAGTACGATGACTTGTCATGCCTTTAGGTAATAAAATAGATGTGATTCCTGTCCAAGCCATAGATAAAATTTTTTTGTTCAAAGATAAAAAACCGCTGCCAATTCATTGGCACGTAGCTTCCTTAACTAATTTACTTAATTTACTGATTCCTTTAATTAATTTTTAATTCCAATATTTAAAATTTAGTACTTCAGAAAGACAGAAATAACAAAACTCCAACATAATTTACTCAAATTTTTATAGATTATACATTTCCACAAAATTTCACATACATAAAATATATATCACAATTGCCTATAAATTTGCAACTGATATTTAGAGTTCTATGTATTTGAATGTAATTTATAGCATTCGAAACATAATTAAATTACCTATATTTTCTAAAAAAAATTAATTTTCTAGCTATCACGGTTCTTTTGTTATTAACAGAAATGTAGAAATTTAAAAATTAAAGAAAAATGAGTTTTGGATGTTCAACTATTACGATAGTAAAATTGTCTTATTCACTTCAAAATTCATTGTACAGGTATATTATTGATAGTTCTCGGTAGAGTTTTTTTGGCAAAATGATTGGTTCATAATTTTCAGAGATATTATAAACTAAAATTATCTTTTTATAAATTAAATTAAATTTAATTATAAACTAAATTAAAAAAAAATTATAAATTAATCCTCAAGAAATAGATTTTAAAAATGTCTAGAAAAATTTTAACCTCAAATATCTCTGAAATTTATGAACCAATCACTTTGCCAAAAGAACTCATCCGAGAACTATCAATAATATACCTCTACAATGAATTTTGAAGCGAATAAGACAATTTTACTCTTGTAATAGTTGAACATATAAAACTCATTTTTTTTTCATTTTTCAATTTTTAAGTTTTTGTTAATAACAAAAGAACTGTGGTAGCTAGAGAATTAATTTTTTTTAGAAAATATAGGTAATCTAATTCTCTTTCGAATACCACCCACCCCATTTAGATACATAGAGCCGTTCTCGAGAAATTACGATTTAAAAAAAATTGAAAAAAATTTTAACCTCAAATATCTTCGAAATTTATGGATCAATCCTTTTACCCAAAGAACTCACTCGATTGGTATACAAAATCTACCCATACAAAGAATTTCAAAGTGATTAAGCCAATTTTACTATAGCTATTGAACGACAAAAAAAATTACTTTTTTTTATAAATTATTTTTTTTCTCAAAAAATAATGAATAAAAGAACCTAAAAATTTAGTAAGTTATAGTACTTAATATCCTTTATAACCAAAAAAATATTCATGTTAATATCTTTCTTTAATTTCGAAATATAACATATTTTCAAAAAATTACGTTTTCATCAATAACTTATGACGAAATATAGCTACCGACTTTTTTTTTTTAAATTGTAGATAATTTTATCCTACATACAGAGAATTCATGATATATAAACAATATTTGTTCTAAATATTAAAAAAATCGAAAAAAAAAATTTTGAAAATAAAAAAATGGCTATAAAAAAAAAAAATAAATTTTACAAAAATAGAATATTGACCCCAATTGTCGAAGCAAAATCTAAAAAAATGATCACTCTCCCGTTAAAATCGGTCGAGTAGATCATGAGATATCAGTGTATACGGACATACATACACACACACACACACACACACACACACACACACACACACACACACACACACACACACACATCCATACGGACATTTTCTAAAAATAGTGTATTTCGATTCCAAATTTGCTAAATAACATTTCTAATACATTATCTCATAAACTTGTTTTTTTACTATCACAAAGCTTCCTCTATGAGGAAGCAAAATAATATATTAATGTCTTGTATATAAAAGTTTTTCCTGAACCTTCAGGCCCATCAATAAAATAAATTTTAGTTTTATTAGTTATGATTTCATTAAAAATTAATCTTTGATTAGTAGTTAATTGATTAAACAAAATTTCAAAAAGATTTTTACTGTATGCTACATTTTCAGGACTTTCTTCGATATTATTTATTGATGGTTCTGGTAAACTATAATCTTTACAACTTTTATCTTCAGTTTGTAATATACTTTGAACGTGTAACAAAGCATTATTTTCTTTCTTTTACGAGGGTCATTTGACAAGTACCTAGCCTCACCGCCAGATGGTGCCACTATCGCACCAGAAATACACTACAGTGCAGTATCTTCCTGTAAACGGTTACAGACGAAATTTCAGCCGGATCGGAGTTGTAGTTTATTTTTGAGAGCGTGTGAAAGCAAATGTGTCCGTTGATTTTTGAAAAAATGGAGAAAGAACAATATCGGTCGGTGATTCGATTCTTGTTTTTGGAAGGGAAATCGCGCAGTGAAATTAAAGAACGCTTGGATGCAGTGTATGGGGATGCTTCTCCTTCGATGGCGAGCGTTAAATTTTGGTATAACGAGTTTCAACGTGGTCGTACGTCGGTTTTTGATGATCCACGCCCAGGTGCTCCGAAAACAGCCACTACGGAGGAGAACGTGACAAAAATACACGATATTGTTTTGTCAGACCGTCGATTAAAGGTGCACGAGATAGCTGCGATAGTAGGCATCTCAGAAGAACGCGTGTGGCATATCCTACATGAGATTTTAGGCATGAGGAAGCTGTCAGCAAGGTGGGTGCCGCGTTTGCTGACTGCAGACAACAAGCGCATCCGTGTGACCAGTTCAGAGCAGTGTTTGGAGCTGTTTAATCGCAATCCAAAAGAGTTTTTGCGTCGTTACGTGACCGTCGACGAAACATGGATTCACTACTACACTCCAGAGACCAAGGAGCAGTCAAAACAGTGGACCTTACCCGGTGAACCTGCTCCGAAGAAGGCGAAGACGGTCCCGTCGGCCGGAAAGGTGATGGCTACTGTTTTCTGGGATTCTCAAGGTGTGATTTTTATTGACTATCTGGTGAAGGGCAAAACGGTCACAGGATAGTACTACGCCGAACTATTGAGCCGATTTGACGCCGTGTTAGAAGAAAAACGGCCCCATTTGTCTAAAAAGAAAGTGCTTTTCCACCACGATAATGCACCGGCTCACACTTCTGCACTCGCCACGGCTAAATTGGTCGAATTACGCTACGAACTGCTGCCCCATCCACCGTATTCTCCAGATTTGGCTCCGTGCGACTTTTTTTTGTTGCCGAATCTGAAAAATTCGCTCGCCGGGAAGAAATTCCACTCCAATAACGAAATAATCGCCGCCACGGAGGCCTATTTTGCAAATCAAGAGAAAACATTTTTTTCAACGGGGTTAAAAAAATTGGAACACCGCTGGACCAAGTGTATTCAACTAAAAGGAGACTACATTGAAAAATAAATTTTATTTTTTGTAATGTTTGGTGTTTTCATTTGTAGGCTAGGTACTTATCAAATGACCCTCGTATTTAACCCTTTGAAGCATGGTGGTAACCCACGTTACCACCTCGATTTCTTTAGATTTTTGTTATTTACTTTGTTGTTAACGTATTCAGATCCTGTTTTTTGCAATTTTCAGTTACTTTAGTGATGAAAGAACATAAAAATATAGTTTAATTGACAAAATTGTTTATAATAAATGATTTATAAATAAACATAAAAATATCATCTTTTTTCGGCAAAATTCATTTTTGAAGAATCTGTTGAAGATAGTAACTTGAAATTTGGTGTGAATAGGTTTTTAGGGTAGCTGATTACGAATCCGATGTCAGATTTGCAAAATTCAAGATGGCGGATCCAAGATGGCGGACACCAAAATTTAAATCTTTGAGAATGTCGATGAAAATTGTTACTCAGGGGGTTTTCGGGGTCGCTGATTACGAATCTGTTGTCAGATTTGCAAAATTCAAAATGGCGGACATCAAAATTTAAATCTTTGATAATGTCGATGAAAATTGTTACTCAGGAGTTTTAGGGGTCGCTGATTACGAATCTTATGTCAGATTTGCAAAATTTAAATTTCGCAAATCTGACATTAGATTCGTAATCAGCGATCCCGAAAACCCTTGAGTAAAATTTTTCATTGATATTCTAAATGATTTAAATTTCGGTGTCCGCCATCTTGGATCCACCATCTTGAATTTTGCAAATCTGACATCAGATTCGTAATCAGCGACCCCGAAAACCCCTGAGTAATAATTTTCATCGATATTCTCGAAAAATTAAATTTTGGTGTCCGCCATCTTGGATCCGCTATCTTGAATTTGCAAATCTGACATCAGATTCGTAATCAGCGACCCCGAAAACCCCTGAGTAAACATTTTTAGCCTCAAATACACTATTTTTAATTTTTTCGTCCGCCATCTTTTGTCCGCCATCTTGGATTTGAAAAAATCAAAATTCTGATGGCATATGCATACTCAGCGACCCCAAAAACCCCCGAGTAAGAAATTTCAGGTCAAAATAGTGAATAGAAAAATGCGTGCTTCAAAGGGTTAAAATCTTCAATAAAAAATTCTTTGAATTTATTCCAAATTAAATTACCTTGAATATTTTCAGCTAAAATAAACCATGCAAAAAATTTACGTAATTGAAAAGGAAGCATGATATTACTTGCTTCATCAAAAATAATATAAATTTGAGAATCATCTTCTATTAAACCCATAGCAAGTGCTGCTTCTTTATATGTTTCATAAGAGATATTATTAAATGTCCGTAAATCGTTGAAAGAAATAGCACCTTTAATGCGATTGAACAATAATTTGAGAAATAACCTATCATTATCTTTAGGTGACACAACATTTAATCGCCCAATTGCATCAAATTTTTTATTACGTTCTCTTCGTTTCCATACTTTAGATTTTGTAAATATATAATATCGAGGAATTTCAACAGATTTTATATTTTTTGCAAACTGATCGATTTTATTTAATTTAAACCATGCTGCTAAGTAGTATCTCTTTTACGCAGCTTCAAATTCTTTATTTTCTTCAAAAACAATTTTTTGTTGATTCTTTGTATGTACGGCTAAATGAATGACAGTATGGCTTCTACCACATAAAGGAAATGTTTCTAAACGCCAAGCAGCTTCCATTGGGCTCAAATATCTACCGTAAATATATTGTGAAATTTCATCAAAAACTATAGAAGTCTCTTCATCTACTTTACTTAATTTTTGATTTTTACACAATGCTCTGTCACCTCCTTTATGTATACCGGGTGTCCCATTTTAAAACCACCAGGCAAATATCTCGAAAACTAAGGGAGATGGAAAAAAACTTTTAATACAAAAGTTGTAGGGTTCAGAGGGGTCCAACTGATCGTGACCTTGGTTATGACCTTGAGGTCAATGATCAAGTTCATTTGAAGGTTAAATCGATTTTTTCAAATGGGAATCCCCACTTTTGACCTCGTAAATGGAAAGAGCGGAAAATTTTACGTTCAGATATGTCCTTGAGTCAAGGTCATGGTCATGGTCATGGTCATGTTTAAAATCAAAATCAATAAACGCATCAAAACATTCCCATAATTAGGTATACGAGACAAATTGTTAAATACAAAAGTTGTAGGGTTCAGAGGGGCCCAACTGATCATAACCTTGGTTATGACCTTGAGGTCAATGATCAAGGTCATTTGAAGGTCAAATCGATTTTTTCAAATGGGAACCCCCACTTTTGACCTCGTAAATGGAAAGAGCGGAAAATTTTACCTTTAGATATGTCCTTGAGTCAAGGCCATGGTCATGGTCATGGTCATGTTTAAAATCAAAATCAATCAACGCATCCAAACATTCCCATAATTACGCATACGAGTGTTAAATACAGAAGTTCTAGTGTTTGGAGGGGCCCAACTGATCGTGACCTTGACCATGAACTTGAGGTCAAGGATGATGTCATTTGAAGGTTAAATCAATTTTGTTTAACGGCAACCCTCACTTTTGACCTCGTAAATAGAAAAACCGAAAAATTCTGATATGACCTTGGATCAAGGTCATGGTCAAAGTTATGTTCAGTTCCCGTGCAGTTAAGAGCAAAGTCGGAGATGACCCAGTCACCTAAGGCAAGGTCGGAGATTACCCGGCCAGTTAAGGCAAGGTCGGAGATGACCCGGCCAGTTAAGGCAAGGTCGGAGATGACCCGGCCAGTTAAGGCAAGGTCGGAGATGACCCGGTCAGTTAAGGCAAGGTCGGAGATGACCCGGCCAGTTAAGGCAAGGTCGGGGATGATCAGGCCAGCTAAAAATTCATTGGAAAATTCCACGTTCATGTGTATTTAGTCATAGGATCCAAGTGTTTCGGTCACCATTTACTGAAGAAGATGCTCAAAAGTTGCACCATTTACTTGTTGACAACATTCTATTCTCCTTTTAAAGTTTCTAACAGTATTTAATAATACTTGACGTGGAATACTTAAGCAGATTTGTGTAATCCTTTGAATCATATCATCTCTTATAGTTGGCCTGTTGCGGTAGACTGTATTTTTTAGGAAGCCCCATAAATAAAAATCTGGAGATGTCAGATCCATCGACCGTTAAACCTTTCATTAAGAAAATCTCTGACAATTCTGGCATAATGTGGAGGAGCACCATCTTGTTGTAGCCACATTCTGGCCCTTGTATGGAGATCAACGTTTTCTAGAAAGAGTGGCAGCTCGTCTCTCAGCAACTGTAAATAAGTATGTTGAGTTACGTGACCTTCAAAAAAATAAGGTCCAATCAGACATCCGTTAATAATACCACACCATACCGTTACATTCCAGCGATGCTGATGATCAACTTCTCGCATCCAATGAGGATTAACAGGAGACCAGTAGTGGCAATTATGGCGATTCAACATACCAGTACTCTGAAATGTAGCCTCGTCGATAAAAAGAACATTGTTAAAGAAATTTTCATCATCAGTAATTTGTTGTTTTGCCCATTGGCAAAATGTTATTCTCCGTCGATAAATTCCACAGTTAAACCTTGATTTAGAGTAATGTGGTAAGGATGGTAACGCGCATATCGTAAATATCTACTGGCCGTAGATCTTGGAATACCCATTGTTAACTCGATTTCGCGTAAACTGACATGAACATTTAAACGTACCATGGCTAGAACAGCAAGAAAGCGAGGATTATTTTCATAATCGTGTTCATTCAGTGTCCTCCTTCTTCGAACGAAGTTTCCTTGTCGACCGCGCAGTTCAATGTCACGTATTACCGTATGATCAGGATGTTGTCGTTGAGGGAACCGAGCACGATACAATCTGCTTGCCTCTCGAAAGTTTCGTCGACATTCTCATAAAATAAGAAGAATGTCAACTATTTCATTAGCAGAATAGTCAGGCATTCTTTTTTAGTTGTAAATGCAATTATTTATCAAAACACACCACAAAAGAAATAATATGTTATTATACTATACAATATTTTAAAACGAAAAAGTTTAATTTTCTGTGCCAATATAAGTGTGCTCAATTTGAAAACAATTTGATGTAAACAGTAATAATTATTGACTATTACCGATCAATGCTGAATACTACCGGTCACTATTGGATACAGATGGTCAACACTTATTAACTTTTGTTATTATTTGATATAAGTGGTTAACCCTGGTAAATATTGATAATAGTAAAAATAGTAAAATTTTCCGCTCTTTCCATTTACGAGGTCAAATATAGGGGTTCCCATTTGAAAAAATCGATTTGACCTTCAAATGACCTTGATCGTTGACCTCAAGGTCATAACCAAGGTCACGATCAGTTGGGCCGCTCCAAACCCTACAACTTCTGTATTTAACACTCGTATGCGTAATAATGGGAATGTTTGGATGCGTTGATTGATTTTGATTTTAAACATGACCATGACCATGACCATGGCCTTGGCTCAACGACATATCTGAACGTAAAATTTTCCGCTCTTTCCATTTACGAGGTCAAAAATGGGGGTTCCCATTTGAAAAAATCGATTTGACCTTCAAATGACCTTGATCATTGACCTCAAGGTCATAACCAAGGTCACGATCAGTTGGGCCCCTCTGAACCCTACAACTTTTGTATTTAACAATTTGTCTCGTATGCCTAATTATGGGAATGTTTTGATGGGTTGATTGATTTTGATTTTAAACATGACCATGACCATGACCTTGGCTCAAGGACATATCTGAACGTAAAATTGTCCGCTCTTTCCATTTACGAGGTCAAAAGTGGGGGTTCCCATTTGAAAAAATCGATTTGACCTTCAAATGACCTTGATAATTGACCTCAAGGTCATAACCAAGGTCACGATCAGTTGGGCCCCTCTGAACCCTACAACTTTTGTATTAAAAGTTTTTTTCCATCTCCCTTAGTTTTCGAGATATTTGCCTGGTGGTTTTAAAATGGGACACCCGGTATAATAATTCGCCGATTAAATTTCTGTATTTTATTCTTTCATCTATTTCATTTGCTTGTTCTAATTTTAGATTACTCTCCATTGGAGTATCGTATAATTTTGCATTTTCAAGGTTGTATTTTATAGCCAAAGATTCGATATATTTCATTTGACTTAAAGTCATTTTACTTCTGTCTTCACTATATTCAATATCGATGCCAATATATTGGTTAATTTTGCCCAAATCTTTCATTATAAATCTTTCCATTAAACTTGGTCTTACTTTGTTTATTTTATTTTTGTCTTTGCAACAAATCAAGAGATCATCTACAAAAACTATTATATATATTGAATTTTTGCTTGTATTATTTACATATAGACAGTAATCATAGTTACTCCTTACAAAATTTAATTCTCGACATATTCGCTGAAACAATCATACCATGCTCTAGGACTTTCTCTGAGACCATACAGAGCCTTTTGCAATTTGCAAACTTTATTGTCTCCAGTTTCATAACCTTTTGGTTCATTAATGTACACTTCTGATTTTACATTGCCATTTAAAAATGCCGTTTCAACATCCATTTGTTCTATAAACAAATTATTTTTACAACTGTAAGACAATAAAATTTTCAACGTTTGCATTTTACCTACAGGTGAATAAACATTTTCAACATATTCCTTTTGTTGGAATCCTCTTACAACTAATCTCGCTTTATAAGTATCGTTATTTTTCTTTTTATAAACCCATTTAACATCAATGACCTTTTTATCTTTTGGCCTTTCGACAATTTGCCATGTGTGATTTTTCTTTAAACTGTTTATTTCGGAATCCATTGCTATTTGCCATTGTTTATATTCGCTGGAGTTTATCGCCTCCTCGAATGTATTTGGTACATTTGCATCAATATAATTTACATAAATAAAATGAGTAACTGGATTTCCGTATCTATTTACTGGACTTTTCTTTCTTTGAGATTTTCGCGGTATTGTTAGTCTATCTCTATTTTCGTTGTCTTTGTTATCAGAATCGTTATCGTTTACATTATTCGCATCGATTAATTCAATTTGCTCTCCTCTACTTTCCCCGAAGGTCGTAATAGAGTGAGAAGGATATTCAGAACCGCTGTTGTTCGTTTCATTTAATTCTACGTTAATTTCAGAATCACTATTTTCGGTTTCTAAACAGATTAACTTTATACTATCTTCTATTACATCAACGTACCTTGCAGTAATTACTTTATTATTAACTAAGACTTTATAACCGTTTTCAACGTATCCTACTAATACACCTAGTTGTGCCTTATTATCCCACTTACTTTTCCTTAGAGCTTCCGGAACTCTTACGAAGACTCTACTTCCGTAAATTTTTAAATTTTTAACATTCAGCTTTATCCCAAAAAATATTTCATAAGGAGTTTTATTCTCTGTTTCCGTGTTTGCAATTGTTCGATTTTTTAATTAAGCTACCGTTTTCATTATTTCCGGCCAATATCTTCTATGAATTTTTGCTTCCCTCATTAAGCATCTACCTATATCCATTGCTGATCTATTATATCTCTCCGCTACTCCATTCAATTCCTGAACGTAGGGTGGACATGTCAATAATTCTATTCCTTTTGATTTTACAAAATTGAAAATTTCGTGATTTAGATATTACCGTTATCACATTGCATCTTTTTAATTCTCTTATTAAATTTATTTTCTACTAAATTTACGAATTCATTAAAACAACTTGCAGTTTCTGACTTATTCGTAATGCAAAAGATTCTAGTACATTTACTATAATCATCAATAAATGTAAGAAAATATTTTTCTCCACCATAGCCAGTAGTACTATGTGGACCATTTAAGGGGGCTAGACACCTTTCTTCTCTGAAATAAGAAGTCACATTTTAATACATAAATGTAAACTAATTATTTCATACTTTTTATATATAAAAGTGGGTATATTTACCTTACCTTAAAACTTTCTCCGATGGGCGTTTTATATGGTCCAGAACCATAGTCATCGATGAAACAAGTTTTTTCACTATCCATAAGCTTTGAAATTTTCCTGTGGATGGATTGACTCCAGATTTGAACTAAATTACTCCTGAATAGTATAATTCTCATATGAGTGTAGGGATTTAGGATTAAATGTCGGAAAAAATTTTTACATCAGAAAAATTATGAAAAAATATAAAAAATTAAAAAAAATTAAAAAAAAAACTCTTGAAAAACAGCACAATTTTTTTTTCTCATTAGATCAAAAATCCCTACACTCATATGAGAATTATACTATTCAGGAGTAATTTAGTTCAAATCTGAAGTCAATCCATCCACAGGAAAATTTCAAAGCTTACGGATAGTGAAAAAACTTGTTTCATGGATGACTATGGTTCTGGACCATATAAAAGGCCCATCGGAGAAAGTTTTAAGGTAAGGTAAATATACCCACTTTTATATGTAAAAAGTATGAAATAATTAGTTTACGCATTTATGTATTAAAATGTGACTTCTTATTTCAGAGAAAAAAGGTGTCTAGCCCCCTTAAATCAGTGTGTATTAACTCTAGGATTTCTTCGTTTTTGTTCGATTATTTTCAAACGGTATATTTGCCATTTTACTTTGTATGCAATTTGCACATTTCATATCTATTTTTTCCAATTTATCTGGTAAACCTTCAACTAATTTATTATTTACTATTTTATTCAAATAATTAAAATTTACATGGCCAAGTGCTCTATGCCATTTTTCTTTATCTGATAATCTTACTGAATTTACATATTTATCTTTATTTTTATTCGTTAGTGCATAACTTTTCAAAGAATACAAATTATCAATTTTATTTGCAATAGTTACTAATTCTCCCGATTTATTGTAAATTTTAGCATTACTGTCTCGTCCCGTTATTGTAGCATTTTTAGTTATTCTGGAAAAGCTTAACAAATTTTGCTTAATTCCTTCTACATAATATACATTACTCAAATCAATTTGTTTTTCATTATAATAATTTCTAACTTTAATTTTTATATTACCGATTTTCGTCGCTTTTAACATTTTACCGTCTGGTAATTTTACATTTACCGGATCATTAAAACTATACTTCTCAAAATATTTATCGCTTTTAATAATATGGTCTGTGGAACCACTGTCCAATAACCAATTTATTTCGTTAGCTTCGCATTCTGTATTTACGCTATAACCTGTTATGTCCTTTACTTCCAGGCTGCATACTTGTGTTGACCACGTCTCGGATGATGAACCCTGCTGCTCGTCCGTTGACTTGTTTTGATTTGAACTGCGTCCGCGTCCTCTGCCTCGATTGTAGCCTCGTTGGTTTCCACGTCCTCTCGATGTCCTCTCGATGATTGGGCACCTCTGCCTCTGCCGCTTTGTTGGCCTTTCCAACAATCCTTTTGATAATGTCCGACTTTGTCGCAAGTAAAGCACTGTCCGTTTGTCTTTGTTGAGAACGTGCTTGCACTACTTCTCTTTTCTGAATTATTTTTAACTAAATTCTTTTCTTTGATTTTTGATTTTACGTAATCTACTGTCCCTTCTCTTTCTGGAATGACGTCGATAAAGTCACCAATATAACTGTAATTTGCTGGTAATGCTTTGATTAAGTATCGCATTTTCTCAGTTTTATCTATTTTTCCTCCGGCTGCTTTAAATTCGTTCACCGCTTTCTCAAATTCTACGAAGAATTCTTCAACATTTTCATAATTCTTTAATTTAATATCTTCAATTTTTCCTCGGCATATTATTTGTAATGACGTGGATTTCGTCACATATAATTTATTCAAATTCGCAATCATTTCATAGGCTGATTTGCACTCACAAACATATTCTAATTGCTTATCTGAAATAGTGCTAATTAATATATTTCTTGCCTTTAAATCCTTTTTCTTCCATTCATCTGCTTTATCTGTCTCAGCCCGTTTTCTTTCGGCTTGCTCTTTGCACTCTTTATATTCTAATAGAGTCATTAAGCGAAATTTCCAACTTGTATAATTTGCACCATCAAAAATGGGAATTACTATATCTTCGATTTTTGCTTGCTTAGCCATCTCGACTTCTTTTAATTTGATATCTTCGTACACTTTTATTACTTTATTTAGCGTAATTACTTTCTGCACTATTTTCACAAAACGTTTTTCAGCAATCTTTTCCTCAATTATTTCTTCGCTTTCATCTTCAAAGTTATCTCGTATTCCTTCTTCTTTGGTTTTTACTTTTCCTTTAGTGTCCATTTACCACATGTATAACCTCAAATTCTGTCACGTGCTCTATTCTTGCACCGTGCTTCACACAAGAAATCTAATCTGCTCGCATCGGCTTGAATTATTCATAAATTTTTCTTCACACACTCTAGCACAAATAGGAAGCACAGGAAAAGCAGGTGAAAAATCTGCACTAGAACACTCTGCAACTTACACAAAAACGAAGAGCAGCTGGAATGACCTCACACACGCTGATACAGGCTTCGAAAAAACCCAGATTGGACGACGGCGGACAGACTCAGAAGGCGGAGTCACTGCGGCGCAAAATAAGACTTATGTTGAATATCGTGGCTATCTCGTAGTGGCTCGTCGTCCAGCTGGGTCGCTCGCTCGCCGGGAAGTGCATTTTTTCGGAGCTCGTGGGTGGTCGCGCAACGTACTAGTGTGTGGACGGTGTGCGCGACGCGCGTGCCGGGCGCCAGCGTGTTCGATAGAGTAGACTGCAAGGTTCAATAAGCAATGCATATATGGGAGCGTCCGCCAGAAACGAGCCAGCGGGCGCGCGCGGCGCCATTTTCGCGCAAAATGCACTCTGTTTAACTCGCTCATATTCATTCGCTGAGTGTCTCGGAAAAAGCAAAGTACATATCGACGGCTGAGAGGAAGAAGAACGTATCTCGGCGCGCGGATGAAGAACGACGTATCTCGGCGCATGGATGAAGAACGACGTATCTCGGCGCGCGGATGAAGAACGACGTATCTCGGCGCGAGGATGAAGAACGACGTATCTCGGCGCTCGGTTGAAGAACGACATATCTCGCCGCTATACTGGCCGTGCATTGGCCGTAAGAGATCATCCGCGCGCCGAGACACGTCGTTCTTCATCCGAGCGCCGAGATACGTCGTTCTTCATTTTCGCGGCGAGATATGTCGTTCTTCATCCGCGCGCTGAGATACGTCGTTCGTCACCCGAGCGCCGAGATACGTTGCTCTTCATCTGCGCGTCGAGATACGTTCTTCTTCCTCTCAGCCGTCGATATATCGATAGATCTTTTCCTCCTCTTTCTAATGATACTATTGTTTTTTCTCCAACATGCTTTCTTCTGATTGAAAATTCAAGTTGAATGTTCAGAGCCATTTTTCTCAAAGTATGTCATTTTTGTTTCAAAGTGCATTACACCATTCGAAAGTACAAGTCTTAAGCTACAAAAGCCTAAAGTTTCAAGTTGGAGAAATGAAGGGTTCAAAAGTAATAAAATTGAAAAGACAGCGGCGGGCGGTCGGGCGCGCTCCCCGCGCTGCGATGCAACGCGCTGTTAATGTGCTACACGCGGATGTGTGTAATTTTCATTCGTTTTTTCATCACTAGAGGGATTTAACAGATCTGCTCTCCATACCGAAAGAAGCGACTTCAAAGTCTTATAAGCCCACTGAAAAATGTATTCTTCCTCATTATATTTCTAGAAATAATTATTAAAATTATTATTACAATTATTTTTTGATACTCCTATTTACCATGAATTTTCATCGTTGTTTTAATCCTTACAATGAAACGAAACATTCACATAATCTGAGATTTGTTTCAGTAGAAATGAAGACACGTTTTTCGTTTTTGAAAGATAGAGATAAAATATGTGATTCTTGCAGGATACAATTTATTGCCGTGAGTAAAGACGAAAATGAAGTTTCGATAAATGATTGTGAAGAAATAATTTTTAATTTGAAAAAATTGTTTAATGATGAAAATGTAACAAAAAAAAGAAAAATTCATTCTCATGCAATTACTTCCAAACAATTGGAGCTCTCGTAAAATTGCTGAATTTTCAAATTCTTCTCGTCGGCTGGCTACTAAATCTAAATTACTAGATAATGATGAGTCTCTTTTGGTTGACAAAAGAGGAAATAAACTAGGGGGGCCGAGTTCCCCCTGCGTGGCTTCGCCACGCCAAACCCCCCCCCCCACACACACACCTGCTCCTCGCTTCGCTCGTTGCCCTCCCCCTCCCTATGTAAAAACTTCGTTTTTACATTATAGGCACGACCGCACTTCTCCAGAGATCCTTTACATTTCGAATCCTTTCGAAAAATGTAATATTTTATTAGTTTCATGATAAATAGAAAAAAATAGGTAGGTATGTATGTTGAAATAATTTATCAATTTTTTTTATAACTTGGTAAGTAAAAAGTACATAAATTGTAATCTGCAGTCGGGCTGCAGTAAATACGGAAGTGGGCTAGGCTGAACGAAATGAGAACTCCAACAGTCTTTAGTTTTAACGAAAGATGAACGTCTACTTACTCACGCGACACTTTGTATGAAATATTAACTACAGGGAAAATAAAAGCGATGTTTGCGGGTTCCTAATTAAAAAAAAAGTACAAAAGTTGACTCTCGTACCCTGACGAATTTATACCACGCGCACTACAATCTCAATTTCGAAAAATTACTCGCGGCGGCTGGCGCGCACACATCATACACATAAGTACACACTCGCTCTAATACGAAGAAAGGGAGAGGATCGAGGAAACGAAGGAATAGGCTCAGCAGTCAGCATACTAAGGCACTCGAAAATCTAGCTATTATCTGGCTATATTCTTTCGACCTCCGCGCCTTAACCGTTAGCGCCGCATGCTTGAGCGGCCACGCAAAGTACTAAGGGGAACGTCCCAATACCCGAACAGTGCCCAATACCCGAACAATATTACTTATTCATCTCTTTCTTGGTTAATAAACGTTAAAACATCTCAAAAAGTTTTCTTAGTTTTCTTTAAAGTTTTAGTTTAGTTAGTATTCTTTTAAAGTTATTAAGGATACGGTAAACAGTTTATAAAAAAATATTTCAATTAGATAGTATTCGGGTATTGGGTCATGACATTAAATAACATGTCCCGGTACCCGAAAAGTACATGATGTATGTCGTAACATCAATATTGCAAAGCTTACATGTATTTTAGATTATGTTATGTTTTCCATATGATTTACATTTTACATATATAGTGTTCATACATCTATTCCAGTAATTATAACAACAAAAGAACATTGTAATAATCAAAAATAATTTAATAAGTCGTTTATTTACAAACGATTGTTCGGGTATTAGGACATAAAAATGGAACAATGGGGACATACGTATTTTCTGCGTTCGTGTAAGGGAACAAAGGCATCATTGTGCTTTTATCTTTATAAACAATTACCTTTATAAAGCAATCTCATTTTGATACCATTTGACTAAGAACGTCATAATTGATCATATAAAAGAAAATATTATTTTTTAAACCTTCTAGAGTAATTATTTTCGTTGAATGTTGAAGATCAATTTCTTATATGTTCGGGTATTGGGACGTTTCCCTTATTGTCGCAGCACAGGCGCACGCCGCCGGCCACACGGCTCTTTTGCGCTGCTGTGTGTGTATCAGCGTATGTTATACAATTGCGACGCCCGGCGTTCCCAGCGATGACAGCAGACTGCTGTAGTACGGCTTCCTGATGGATGTCCCTCTCGCCGTGACCGTCTGCTGGTGGTGCCTCGTCAGCAAAGCAGCGGGGTGGACGATGAAAGCAGTTTTGGTAAGCACTTTTATGTTCCTAACCTCTTTGATAGCTCAGGCTGAGGATACTTCTTTTTGTTGCAGGTAGCTAGTGCAGCAAGAAGAGTGAACAATGACCACTGCGGCAGACTCTTCTTTTGTATGGTAATGTTTTTTGTGTCATCTATTTATTACTTATATGTTGTTTTTGGATGCTCAACTCTCCTCGCTTGGCTGCCAGAGTAGTGGGTGATCTGATGTTTGTGCCTTGGTCGATCCCCAGGCCGATTCTGTCTCTGACAGTGAAACATGAGCAAAGGTCTCCGACAGTCTTCCCTCCCAGTGTAGTTACTGATCTATTTTGTATTTGATTTTTATATTTCTCAATTAATTTTTGTATTTTAAAAATAATTAAAGTCCAGGCGTAACCTATTTACTTCAATGAATGTACCTCTGCTCGAATATCAGAGAAATTATGTATTTAAACAGGTTCAGTACGGATAATGTATAAGAAAAAGTACATTAAGTTTAGAAAGAGTAAAAAAAGAATTAAAGAAATTTTCAGATTATTATATTATTATTTCTGATATGAAAAGCGTTATGGGTAAAAGTTTTCTGTTTTACAACAATTTAAAGAATATGGCAGGTTTCCCAAGTCATATTTGATTCATGCCGTACTGAACCTGTTAAAAATAAATTTGAAAAATCAGTGAACATCAGTAATTGTGTATAACGTGTGAGTAAAAGCATCTCTTTCTTACAATACATACATTACACAAGTTTTCTTTGGTAAATATAATATTACTTTAATATGTATTTATATTATGTAATTTTGATTCTTTTAGTTCAACATCAATTTATATTTTATATTTTATTATTATATTTTTATAATTATATAATATTTGGAATGCTCTACTGATTTTTCTGATCTTATTTATAACTATTGTGTTAAATATTTGTGTCATATCGAATTCTGTTAAATAATAAGTGAAAATCGACTATATGAGGTGTATTTACGCTTTAAAAATCGTTTTTATAGGTTTAGATCGCCAGGGATTGATTATATGTGGAAATGTTGAAAGAAAAACGTTTTCTTATTGTTATCTATAACTTTTATACCTAATATTTCTGTGTCAAGTCAAATACTGTTGAATAATAAGCGAAAATCAGCTATTTTAGGTGTATTTAGGCATTAAAAAATCGTTTTTATAAGTTTAGTTCGTCCGGATCTGATTGTACATGAAAATGTTAAATGGGACAAACATTATCTATAACTTTTGTTTGTATAAAATCAAATCCTGCTAAGTTATAAACGGAAATCGGCGATTTTAGGTATATTTAGGCGATAAAAATCGTTTTTTTGGATTTAACTCATCAGGAATTAGTCGTAGAAAAAAATGTTCAATAGGAAAAAGTTTTGTTTTAATATTATCTATAACTTTTACATTTAACATTTTTGTGTAAATACAAATTCTGCTTAGTTCTAAACGAAAATCGGTCATTTTATGTACATTTAGGCGTTAAAAATCGTTTTTTTTCTTATTTAACTCGTCAGAAATTGATCGTACAAAAAAATGTCCAATAGGAAAAAGTTTTGTTTCAATATTATCTATAACTTTTATATTTAACATTTTTGTGTAAACTCAAATCCTGTAAAGTAATAGCAAAAAAACGACTATTTTTGATGATTGTAGCGGTTTTTTCGATATTACATTGTTAAATATTGTTCATAGAAAAAAATGTTCAATGTAAAAAGACGTGTTTTAATTAGTTTTAACAGATTCATTTGTTGTTTTCGACTTAAATTTAATTTTGTTCACCGTATGGTCAAAAATCGACTTTTTAAAATTTTTATTTTCTCTGACGTTTTTTTATTTGTCGATCGATTCGGCTCTGTAGAGAACTGTCAGTTACTTATAATTAGACGAGTATATTCCCAAAAGCCCGTTTGGATCCGTCGAAATTTCGCTCAGATAATCGGGTTATTTGATCACATACATACGTACAGACATACATATATCTCTGAAAACGCTTAAAATTTACTCCTTTTGGGTGGAAAATAGTTTTTATGTTGTAAATGTTCAGAATTTGAAGTGTTACAATTTTCGCTCTGACGAAAATATAAGGCTCTCCCGAGAAGAGGTCGTGCCTAAAAACGTTCCAAAGCAATTATCCCAAAATTTTGTTGAATACTATTAAAAAGAGCATACTATAATTTTAACAATGTTTTATTTAGTTTGCATAATATTTGTTTTTTTGTAGAAAAGGGGGAATAGATATTGCGTTTCTGTAATTATTTTTCGAATGTGTTTATCCCATTGAATATTGTAATTAAATGTAATTTTGTATTTAATTATGATATTGTTGTAAGTATATTATCTTTGGAATGTTAACTCGATTTCTCCGATATTGTAACTATTGTACTTAATATTTCTATGTCAAATCAAATTCTGTTAAAAAATAAGCGAAAATCGACAGTGTAAGGTGCATTGATGCATTCATAAAAATCGCGTTTATAAGTTTAGATCACCAGGAATTGATTGTACATGAAAATGTTAAATGGAAATTATTATAATTTACAATTTTAACATTTAACATATTTTTACATTTAACATATTTGCGTAAAGTGAAATCCTTTCAAGTTATAGTCGAAAATCGTCCATGTTATGTATATGAGGCGTTTCACGTCAGCTCTCCAGGCGCGGCGCGCGAGCGCGAAATCATGCTGTTTTCAGCTTGTGTTTGAAGGGCTAAGATGTATCTAAAAAAAATAATCCCCAAGTGATTTCGATGTATTTTTTCCTCAGCTTTCCGATGGTGCTATTAGTTTCTCAAAATTTTTCAATTTTAACCTCGAAAAAACATAAAACGTGTTATATCTCAAAAAACTATATTTTTAATATTTTTTTTGACCTGCTAGATCGAAAGAGGAGGAAATTTTACATGGATATAGCCTTTTTCTACATAGGGGTTTTTTGATTTTTTTCGAGATATTATTCAAGAAATACAAGGCGCTCGGCCAGCCGCCGCACTAATAGCACCATCGGAAAGCTGAGGAAAAAATACATCGAAATCACTTGGGGATTATTTTTTTTAGATACATCTTAGCCCTTCAAACACAAGCTGAAAACAGTATGATTTCGCGCTCGCGCGCCGCGCCTGGAGAGCTGACGTGAAACGCCTCATATTTAAGCATTAAAAATCGTTTTTATGAGTTTAACTCATCATGAACCAATTTTACATGATAATGTTAAATGGGGAAAACGTTTTTTTTCAATATTATCTACAACTTTTGTATTTAATATTTATGTGTAAAATCAAATCCTGCTGAGTTATAGTCGAAAATCGTCCATTTTTTACCTTTTTGACGTTTTTTCGCATTTGTGTTGGTAAATATTGCTCGGAGCAAAAAATTCCCAACAGAAAAAAGGTGTCTTTTAATTAGTTTTAGCAGATAGGTCTGTAGATATTAGCTTAAAAATAATTTTTCTAGACATTAAGGTTAAAAATCGATTTTTTGAAATATTTCTTTATGCTCCCATTTATAAAATTTTCCATCGATCATCTTCGCTAGGGAACTGTCAGTTACGTATAATTAGGCGAGTATTTTCCCCAAAGCCCGTTTGGATCCATCGAAATTTCGGTGAGATAATCGGGTTACTTGATTACATACATACGTACCGACATACATACATCTCCAAAAACGCTTAAAATGAACTCATTGTGAGTGGAAAATAGTTTTTATATCGTAAACTTTCAGTTTTTGAAGTGCTACAATTTTCGCATTGACGAAAATATAAGGCTCTCCCGAGAAGCGGTCGTACCTAAAAATTATCAAGCGATACTGTAGATCAAGTAAGACTGTTTTATGAAAGTGATGATAACAGTAGAATTATGCCAGGCTACAAAGATAGTAAGTGCATAAAAAATGAAGATGAATAGAAAAACTACATGCAGAAAAGACTTGTTTTGTATAATCTGAGAGAACTATACATAAAATATAAAGAAATGTATCCCAATTCGAAAATTGGTTTCACTAAATTTGCGGAATATCGTCCTCAACATTGCGTTTTAGCCGGTGCTAGTGGCACTCATTCGGTTTGTGTATGCGCCTACCACCAAAATGTCAAACTTTTGTTAGCTGGCTTAAGAAACTCAATAGGCGTTTTTGATAAAATGAATACTTACAAGGATTGCATAGCTCAAATACTATGTCAAATTCAGCAACACAGTGTTATTTAAATGAGTGCTCTAATTGTCCTGGTGTTGAATCACTAAAAAAAGATTTAGAATTATTTCTTGAGAACTCTGATGTTAATGAAATTAAATTTCAGATATGGCAAACAACTGATAGATTGACATAACAAACTCAAACTGTTTCTAATTCATCATTTATAGACATATTTTTTCCTCTTTTGCATAAAATCAAGACTCATTCTTTCATCTCCAAACAACAGGCATCTTATTTTAAAATCTTGAAAGAATCCTTATGTAAAGGAGAATTTTTAATTTCCCTAGATTTTTCAGAAAACTATGCTTTTATTGCACAAGACGCAGCACAAGCTTTCCACTATAACAATAATCAATGCAGTTTGGTGACAATAGTCTTTTACTATAGAGAATCAGATTCCAAAATTGAGCACAAAAGCATGGTAGTTTTTTCAGACAATTTAATTCATGATGCCATAGCTGTATACTTAATCCAAGAAATTATAATTAATTACCTTAAAAAATCTTTTGATTTTATTAAAAAAGTCATTTATTTTACTGATGGAGCAGCGCAATATTTTAAAAATAAACATAACTTCCAGAATCTTGTCCATCACTATGAAGATTTTTCTGTTGAAGCTGAGTGGCACTTTCATGCAGTTGCTCACGGGAAAAATGCGTGTGATGAAATTGGTGCTTCCGTGAAAAGCAATGCTGGGCGAGCAAGTTTGCGGAAAGTATCCGACAATTATATATTGCCGCCACAAAATCTTTACGAGTGGGCAACTAAATATTTTGAAAATATTGTTTGCTTTTTTTTCATCAAAAGATAAATATTTAGAAACTAGACCAAAATTAAAACAACGATTAGAATCAGCAAAAACTGTGCCTGGAACTCTGGCATACCATTGCGTCAAATTGATATCAAACACTAAACGATTAGAACTAAAATGATTCTCAGCATCAAAAACATTCGAATTATACCTACCAATCAAAAAAGGAAAAGATTATAAATATCAGAAGGAAAAAAAAAACAAGTATTGAGAAAAGACCTATCAAAATGAATTCGACTAAAAATAAATAAATTAAGAAATAAACAAAGAATTAACAGGATTTAGAATTTTAATATGTGGACTTTCATACAAATTAACGTTTACATTAATGGTGCAGCGCAGCGCGGAGAGCGCGCACGATCTCATGGCGCTGTCTTTTTAATTGCATTACTTTTGAACCCTTCATTTCTCCAACTTCAAACTTTAGGCTTTTGTAACTTAAGACCTGTACTTTCGAATGGTGTAATGCATTTTGAAAAAAAAAATGGTATACTTTGGGAAAAATAGCTCTGAACATTCAACTTGAATTTTCAATCAGAAGAAAGCATTTTGGAGAAAAAACAATAGCACCATTAGAAAGAGGAGAAAAAAATCTATCGACATATGAACTTTGTTTTCTTGCAAGAGGCTCAGCGAATGAATATGAGCGAGTTGAACGTAGTGCATTTAGCGCGAAAACGGCGCCGCGCGCGCCCGTTGGCTCGTTTCTGGCGGACGCTCTCATATGTGTCGCTCGACTCCCGGTGTTGCGCCGGTGCACAGTGTTCGAAAATCGAAAATTTATGGACAAGTTACCTTGCAGCCCACAATGTTCCATCGATTTTGATGACTTTTTTTTTTTTAAATTAAAGCTTTTGCAATTGCCAATCGATTCCTTGAGGTCGATTTTCCAATTTCAGTCCAGAGTTCATGCCCAGGATTCATAAACTTATGAAATACATATCCAGACTCTTCTAAACCTTACAAATTCTATTCAATTAACCAAATAAATCCTTCAGAGAGAGAGAGAGAGAGAGAGAGAGAGAGAGAGAGAGAGAGAGACACTGCCCCTGATTTCAATTTTGAGATCTAGTTTAACAACCATCAATTAAATATTTAAAATTTAATTATTAATTTAACGAGTTTTAATTCAAGACATAAAATTTTAATTGTGAATTAAGAGTGTAATTCATTCAAATTTGATTAACTAGAATGATTCTCTCTCTCTCTCTCTCTCTCTCTCTCTCTCTCTCTCTCTCTCTCTCTCTCTCTCTCTCTCTCTCTCTCTCTCTCTCTCTCTGAAGGATTTATTTGGTTAATTGAATTGAATTTGTAAGGTTTAGGAGAGTCTGGATATGTGTTTCATAAGTTTATGAATCCTGGGCATGAACTCTGGACTGAAATTGGAAAATCGACCTCGAGGGATCGATTGGCAGTTGCAAAAGCTTTAATTTAAAGAATAAGTCATCAAAATCGATGGAAAATTGTGGGCTGCAAGGTAACTTGGCCATAAATTTTCGATTTCCGAACATTGTGCGGTGGTGCGGCGTTTCCGTCGATGACAGTGGCGGTTGGAGTGCGACGTTTCCGTAGACGTCTTTTTCCTCGTGGTACCTGGGGGACAGCATAGCAGCTGGGTCGGCGACGGGAGGAGCTTGGGTAAGCCCATTTACGTTTCTAACCTCTCTGATTAGGTGGACTGAAGATACTTCTTGTTGTTGCAGGTAGCTGATGCGGTGAGGGGAGTAAATAACAACCACAGCGCCGACTCTCCTTCCATATGCTGATGTTTTCTTGTGTCAGCTACTTATTATTGATATGTGGTTTTTAGGGACTCAACCCTCCTCGCTTGGCCACTAAATGTTCAACTGATCTGTTGCTTGTGCTGTAAGGGTCTCTGCCAGTCCTTCCCTCATAGAAGTTGTAGATGAGGACTTAGCAGAGGGCTGCTAGCAAGTAGATTCCGATTACCTCCAAATCATTGTACTTCAATATTCTGTATAATAGATAATGTTTTTTGATGAAATTTCACAAATATGTTGCCTGTACCACACACAAAATTGTCTATAAATTTTATATTTCCATTTATAAAAGAGAAAACGTGATTAATATCGAAGTGCAGTCAAAAGTATTGTTAAACGTATTTCTCGGCATCTAATTCGCCATCGTATCTATCTAATTTCATGTATTAGTGAAGCACGCTATAAATTAACCTCAATAAAAAACAAAAGCAAGTGAACAACACGCACGCGTAGCACGCGTCATTTCCATTTTCTAGTATACATGTACCCAAAAAATTGCGATATGAAAAGAGTGCTAAATCAGTTTTAACGTCGAATATCTCTCAAATTCGTAAACGAATTCTTTTACCCTAAGAACACATATAATAAATAATATAAACTCTACATCTCCTCCAAATTTTAAAGAAATTAAAACAATTTTTCTCTAGTTATCTGTAGAACAAATAAAATGGTGCGTTTCGTAGCACGGACGAACTACCTAGGAGTTCTTCTTTCCTAAAATTCTCTCCGTGTAGAAACTTTTTTTTTTTTTTGAAAATATACGTATTTTAATTCTCTTTCGAGCGCTACCTATCCCATTCAGATACACAGAGTCGTTCTCGAGAAATAATGATTTAAAAAAGAGTGAAAAAAATTTTAACCTCAATTATCTCTGAAATTTATGGATCAATCCCTTTGCCCAAAGAACTCTCTCGATTCGTATACAAAATCTACCTCTACAAAGAATTTCAAAGCGATTAAGCCAATTTTACTCTAGTTATGCAACGACAAAGAAAGACTTTTTTCTATAAATTATTTTTTTTCTCCAAAAATAATAAATAAAACAAAATAAAAATTGAGCAAGTTATAGTACTCAATATTCTTTATAACCAAAAAAATATTCATGTCAATATCTTTTTTTAATTTCGAAATATAACCGATTTACAAAAAATTACGTATTCATCAATAACTTATGACGAAATATAGCTATCGACTTTTTTTTCTTTAAATTGTAGAGAATTTTATTCTGCATATAGGAAATTCATAATATATAAACAATATTCGTTCTATATATTAAAAAAATCAAAAATAAAAATTTTCAAAATTGAGAAATCGCTATAAAAAACAAAAAAATCGATTTTTTCGAAAATAGAATATTGACCCCAACTGTGTAAGCAAAGTAAAAAAAATGATCCCTCTCTCGTTAAAATCGGTCAAGTAGATCATGAGATATCAGCGTATACGGACATACATACACACACGCACACACACACACACACACACACACATGCATACGGACATTTTCTAAAAATAGTGTATTTCGATTCCAAATTTGCTAAACAACATTCCTAACACATTTTCTCAAAAACTTTCCTTTTACTATCACAAAGCTTCCTCTAGGAGGAAGCAAAATTTCATATTTTCCTTCGTCCTAGAGGAAGCTTTGTAATAGTAAAATTTTATGTTTCGTTAAATCGCTCTAGAAACACGGATAGTGGTGATAGAAGTTTGAATCGCATGATTTTAGAAAATATATGTATGGATGTGTGTGTGTGTGTGTGTGTGTGTGTGGCTATGTGGGTACGTGGGTGTGGGTGTGCATGTGGGTGTGGGTGTGTGTATGTGGGTGTGGGTGTATGTGGGTGTGTGTATACCGTTTTACCTCAGGATCTATTCGATCGATTTTAACGGAACAGGTCTCATTTTTTTTTGTTTTTCTTATGTGAATAGGGGAAGGAAATCCTCTTTTTGATTCGCCGATGCGTTTTTGTTTCATTTTGAATTTTCGATTTTCGCAAAATTCATTTTTGCGTTTTTTTAATGATAACATTGAGACACATGAATCGGACAGACAGCATTCAAAAGAGCATAAAAAACCTATATTTTCCAAAAAATAATTACATTAGCTATAGCGGTTCTTTTTTTATTAATAAAAACGTGTTTTTTTTTAAAGCTTATAATTCCAAAAATAAACGGTAAATTTAAAAAAAAAAAAGCATGATAATGCAGAATATGAAGAGTGTTACGTGTGCATAGTATGCACAACGTGACGAGGCGGATCGGATTGCATAAAGCAGTAAAATGAGGACGACTCGAGGAAAGACGTACACCGGCATCGGTAGCTCAGTGGTCGGAGCACTCGTTGCGAAAACGAAAGGTCCGCGGTTCAATTTCCCGCCGAGTCAGGCCATGCTGTTCTTTTATCGAGTTGTCCTCCATTTATTTATTGTATGCGATTATTAAATCGTAGCATTTCTGGTGCTAGGTGTTAGAGGGCGGGGTAGCTAAACTGCACCGTACGAACCCAACGCTTTAAGGTAATGTAGATTTCTAACACTCTAAGATAAAGTAGATTTCTACAATCGACGAGGACGTCGATTTTCGGGGCCGCTGACGTGTTACGTGTGCATAGTATGCACAACGTGACGAGGCGGATCGGATTGCATAAAGCAGCAACATGAGGACGACTCGAGGAAAGACGTGCACCGGCATCGGTAGCTCAGTGGTCAGAGTACTCGTCGAAAAAACGAAAGATCCGGGGTTCAATTCCCCGCTGAGTCACGCCATGCTTCTTTTTTTATAGAGTTGTCCTCCATTTATTTATTGTATGCAATTATTAAATCGTAACATTAGCTATAATCTGTAAAAATTTGAATCCATTCTGTCGACTAGTTTTTGAGAAAAAAAATTAAAAATGAAAAAAATGCGTTTTGTATGAAACATGTTTACTTTTGTAAAATTGACTTAGTCGATTTGAAATTTCTTGTAGAGGTAGATTTGTAATAGATCTCGGCTAAGTTCTTTGGGCTAAATGATTGGTCAATAAATTTTAGAGATATTTGAGGTTAAAATTTTCTTAACCATTTTTTCAAATCATAATTTCGAATAACCGCGATTTGAAGTGAATATAGTAAGAATTACCCTCTCTCAATTTTGAGATAAAAATTTTAAAGTTGAAACGTGTAACGCGTACACCAGCCACGATTCGAATCTGCCGCGCGAAGGCAGTGAGAGCGCGCGCGCAACTCCGGCGCAGCCGAAACGAGGCCCACGCGCCAGCTCCTAGAAGTTGGCACCCCATACAAGAAATCATCAAATATTATTATATGATTTGATTGCGCGTAAAAAATGATTAATAAAAATGCAAAGTAGACGTTTGCGCGTGTTTTCGTTTTTTAGATAATAAAAATAACGTTCGAGTGCCAGAAAAATTATAAGTTTGAATTTTATGATAGAAAACTTGATAATGCGACAATTGTTTCAATGGTAATTGATAGTTTTCAACACGCGAAAACAGCATCCGTAATTAGTTTTATCATAGACCAATTATTGCAATAAAAAAAGTTTCAAATTCTCAGTCACGCGCTGACTCGTATTCACGTATTTGATCATGCGCATGCGCGTGAATGAGTTAGACACTGCGGTTCTTGACTAAAGAAATAATATTCCTCTTGTTACCGATTCTTTAATACTGTCCACACAGAGAGGGATATTATTTCTTTAGTCATGATGTCTAGACTCTGATGAAAGAGACTATATACATCGATACCTCGTACGAAAAGTAGCACCATTCAAAAGCCTTGACGAAGGCTAGCACCGCTCAAAATGGCTGACGAAAAGTAGCACCGTTCGTAAACACTAACGAAAAACAGCACCGCTCGCCGAGCGCTGGCGAAGAGTAGCACCGCTCGCACAGCGCTGACGAAGAGTAGCACCGTTCGATGAGTGCTAGCGAAGACTAGCACCGTTCACCGAGCGTTAGCGAAAAGTAGCACCGCTCGCACAGCGCTGACGAAGAATAGCACCGTTCGCTGAGCGCTAGCGAAGACTAGCACCGCTCGCACATCGCTGACGAAGAGTAGCACCGTTTGATGAGCGCTAGCGAAGACTAGCACCGTTCACCGAGCGTTAGCGAAAAGTAGCACCGCTCGCACAGCGCTGACGAAGAATAGCACCGTTCGCTGAGCGCTAGCGAAGACTAGCACCGCTCGCACATCGCTGACGAAGAATAGCACCGTTCGCTGAGCGCTAGCGAAGACTAGCACCGTTCACCGAGCGCTGACGAAAAGTAGCACCGCTCGCACAGCGCTGACGAAGAGTAGGACTGTTCGCCGAGTGCTAAAGAAAAGCAACATGCCCCGTGGAACATAAGATTATTCTAAAGGGGTTTCATTTTATTTTGAAGTGTTAAATAAACGCACAGTATATTATTGTCATAATTAGTCTTTTTTAAATATATTTCTTTGAGATTTCACATTCTTTATAAGTAAAATACGCATGTTCTCAGCTTTATTTTATTACCATTACAAAGGTTCAACGTTGGAGATTTCTTAATTTCTTTACGTGCATTGGGTTCTCGATAAGTTGCCCCGGCTAGGGTTATAAGAGTGGAAAATTCGCGGAAACGGCATCTAATAGATCTCCCTCACGCTACGTTGAATCACGTCCCTTCTAACTACTGCTGAACAAAGCAAAGTAGTACAGCGTTGTTTGTATGTGAGAGGAAGTGTGTGAGGGAGGGTCAATCGGCAGGGCAATTTATTCGTGGGCTACTTATGGAGATTCCATTGTACTTATAATTGTTGCTAGCTAATTGATATTAACGTTACGAACAGAATTAATGTTTTTTAAATGTCTTTCCAAGATATCTCTAAAAGAAAATGGATGTGCTTAAAAATAAAAAAAAATTCTAAAGTTTTCAAAATTTGCTCATATTAAGTAGTATATTATTTATAAGTATCAGTTTATAAAGTATGCATAAATCAAATTAAAAATATTTGAAATTTTTTTATTATTCAATTATTTATCTACAAACTCCTGATTTAACATTGATAAATATTAATTTATGTGATGAGAATATCACAGAGATGCTTGAAAAGTGACAGTACAAGCGAATAAACTTTTGCAATGCAAGGCAGCTGAAATGCTTCATTGTCTTAATCCGGCTAAGTAGTAAACTTTTTTTTTTTTAATCTTAAATTTTATCTGTGTACGACTCCGTTTTTACAATCTTTCTATAAACATCTACTATCGAAAATTATACAAACACCCTGATACGTTTGAAACGCCGAAAATCTCGTATTAAATTTACTCTCTAAATCTCATTCAGTGAACGTTCACTGCCTAACAGTGCATATTCACTGAAAAACAGTGAGGATTAGGTCACTGAAAGATTAGTGACCTAATCCTCACTGTTTTTTAGTGAATATGCACTGTTAGGCAGTGAACGTTCACTGAGTGAGATTTAAAAAAATATTTATATATTTTTAAAATTATGATTTTAAAAACAGTGAGGATTAGGTCACTGAAAGATTAGTGACCTAATCCTCACTGTTTTTCAGTGAATATGCACTGTTAGGCAGTGAACGTTCACTGAATGAGATTTAAAGAGTAAAAAAGACGGACACAAGACACTGTAATTTTCTTTAAAATAAGATTGCTAATTAGTCGATTCTATGAAACAATAATTCACTACTTGCTAATAAACTTACTAAATAATATTTATTTTAAACAAATGAATGACAGATCCGTGTAATTCTTAACAATTCAATTTTACCACAATCTCTATTTTCGTGAAATAAATTGAAAATAAAATAAAATTTTTTGTTTTCTTTTGATGTCGGGGTATTCTCTATTGAAATTATATCGAACCACTTATTAATAACATAAAAATATACGTGTGCTACTTAAAATATACCTTACATAGGAACTGCACCTTTAATTAATTTATATATTATAATTTTTTAGTTTAACATTTTTTCGAAGTCGGAGATAAATTGAGGAGGAACAAGATTTGCATCTATCATTGACTTTAAGTCCTTATCTTTTTTTTTCCGCAAGAGGAATTCTCGAATTATAGGCTCGCTTGAGTTCAAATTCGCAGACTTGATCAATCGAAGAATTTCTTTTTAAAACGTTTATTTTCTTTGATTCTTTATTAAAATCATACTTCACCTCAACACTTTTACTCCCCGGAGTTACTACTAATTCGCATAATTGAGAAATTTGTACTGGCTTCCAGTTAAAGTACTGCTTCGATAGTTCATCAAAATCAAAAATGTCTTCTTGACTTATTTGTTTCACCTCATACTGGTTTTCTTCTTTGCAGTCAACTAAAAGTCGTGCCCACTCGTTTTGCGTAAAGATTTCCTTTTTCTTAGTATATTTCTCGATTCGAGCATGCATGGAGTCGCCCTCTGATTGGGTGTGACCAACTTCTAAAAACCTTTTTAAAATAATTAAATCATTAAATAAAATTTCAATATACAAATAAAAAAAAAAATTATTTTAATGATTCAAACCGTTGCCGAGTAATTGGCACTAAGTTTCATCAAGCTAAATTTTTATTTCTAAATTATTTTATATTATTTTAATACTAAGAAATCGAAGTTAAGGAAAGAAAATCATAAATAAAAAAAAATTGACTTTGTTAAAACTGTCAGTGTCGCGATTGAAGGAATTGATGCAATATACTACATTTCGGTACTAGTGCGATAAACTGAATAAGTGAGCTTGCAGTATTATTGTTAAATTACATTTCGATACACCGTGCGCAAAGATACAATTTAGCGCACGCTTCTTTAAAATCAGCTTCGTAAAATCGTACCTTGCACACATTGTATCGAAAAATACGGTTCGATACACGAGCGAGAAGGTGATTTTAGCTTGGTGTAACCTTTTTGCACTCGTTTCGCTGTATAAATCAATTTCTTGCACTCGTATCGAAATGTACTATTTCGATTTTTAAAAGAAAAACCGCAGATCTCCTTAATCAGAGGTAAGTTATAAAATTACGATTTAGTTTCTCTAAGCAGATTTTGGTGAATTTAGAGCTTATGATTGACTTAGTTATTTGATTTATTTAAACTATAACGATAGTTTATTTACTTCAAACTTAGCAGCTTTATCGAAAAAGAATTTTTATCGAAAAATGAAACCATAGACACGTTGAAGGCAGCATTAAATAAATTTCTAACTTGACATTTACATAATCATTTGCAAAATGTACTAATTTTTCTTTAAAGAAAAATGTTTAAAGTAAAATTATAGATTTGATGTCTAAACTAGTAAGGTATACTGCAATAAAGGATTTTTATAGCACTCCGTGCCTAAAACACAATTTTACGAGTCCTATAAAATAAAATACGATACAAGTTTTTTAAAGAGATTCTCGTCTCGTGTGACGTTTATGCCCGAGTAAAGTGAGTTTAACGCACTTGTATCGTAATATACTATTATTTATAATTTAAAGGATAAACTCGCTTTAGGCAGAGTTACCTTGGTTTAAAAAGTCACATGTAAAGGAAATTAATTTCCTATGCAAGTGTCGTACTGTATTTTTATTGCACAGCGTTCGAAAATCTCGCATTTACGCACACGTGTTTTCAATGCCTATACACACTTAAATCTTTAGCCTAAATCGCGAGAAAAAACGCTCATTTTTTTTGCTCAAACCACTCGGATTTTAATAGATTCGTGGGTCGATTCCTGCAAAAATCAACTGATGTCGCTAACAATTGTCGATTGTCAATTTCAGCGTGTCTAGGCGATTACCATATACTTATCATGAAGTAAACAAAACCATGCGAAAGATATTATTGCATTAATATCTTCATGTTACCTTGATCAAAATAAATAATGAAAAAATGAAAAAGTTAAATGAAAATATTCTACTCAATGTACCCTTACCTATGTACAATTGTAATACCAAATTTATTAGCTGCTTTTACATGCATCGAAAACACATTTTGGTTCCGATTCTGTCCGCCACAGTTGCCCGTATAAAAAATTATCTCCTTAACGTTAGAATCAGATTTCGATTTTATAAACTTCCACACATACGATGCAATTTCGGTGGATCCTCGGTGTCCAATAGTTTCGTTCCACAAGTGGCATATTGCGATGTTAGTACCCAGTTGAAAGATGGTAAAGTTCCAAACCGATAGTTTCGATTTATAGTACATCACGGAAACTTGGGATCGTGGCGTGGTCAATATCTTTTGGAGGTCAAAATTGGTGCAGCAAACGGTTGGGTCAGAAAGGGCTCTCTCCTTATCTTCTTTCATTAGGCGTCTTACTTCCTTCTTTTTTTCTAAATGCATAGCATGAGCCACTCTTTTCTCTTCTGTTTCTGGTGGTGAATTTTTGTAGCCTTCACATTGTGTACAGCTAATAAAAAATTTGTTTCCTATTATCAAGACTTGTTTTCTAAGTGTTATTTATTTAAATAAAATATACGTAGTCTCGTTCAAAACTTTTTTTTCAAAATCAAATCGATACTTACAAAAAGCTTTTCCTTAAATTTTTTGAGGGGGTGGACTACTTTTTCAGTTTAGAGAAATCGATTTTTTTTCATACATTTTCTACGAATTTTTAAAAGTACGACGTTTCAAAAGTATTCTCTTAAAATTACATAAAGATCCGAGCATTATTTGCGAACATATGCGAATTTGAGTGAAGCAGTTTCAATAGAGCATAAGTACGTATACAAAACTTTAAACGCATTTTCCTGGAAACAACGTTTCCAAAGTTGATGAGCAAGATACCTTAAGAACGGCTTGACCGATTGCAAAACACGTCTTTCTTTGGACTTCTCGGAAATTGCTTATAAGCTTGCTTCTTTCTCACAATTTTATCATGAAGAAATTATTATAACTTCTTGAAAAATTCAATTCATTAATATTTAATATTAATTGAATGCCGAAACCTTAGTGACAAAACAAAGAAACCTGTATTCTTAAAAAAATAACAAAAAATTCCTTTTTTACCCAAAAACTAGTCCACCCCCTTAATTATGCTACCATCAGTAAATAATAGTTATTTTCGATACAAGTGCGTAAAAGTTGATTCTCGGACGAGGGGGACTTTAGCCCCCGAGCAAAGCGAGGGTGATAAACACACGAGTCCGAAAATCAATTTTAGCACGAGTGTCGAACCCTATTTTATGCAATGACGGCGTAAAGTAGCACTTTACGCACGGAATTGCATACAATTATATTTTATACAATAAAAATTTGATTATTAATCCATTTTTTTAAAAACTCGATAATTTACGGGTATTAATAAATAACTGATAAGTTGTAATACGTAAAACGTTATTCGAAAATAATTATATTATCAAATATTAATTTCAATGTATAACAAAGTTTCTGTTTTAATTGTTAGGTTGATTTTGAGTAAAACAGATTTGTAACTTTGTTTTTGTAAAATGCATTCATTTTGAGAAAACTTGCAAAGATTTATCATATAATACGTGAATATACGTAACTTGTGAGCTTGAAAATTTGTTATGCAAAAAATGTTAAATTTTGTAAAAAATAACAACATTTTCATTATTCAAAATCTAACTAAAAATTAAAAAAAAATGAAATAATTAAGATACAAATTAGGAAATTTGCAGAGAGTAAATTTGGAACGAAGTTGTTTCCCATATTGCCGAGGTACGTATTGATAATTATATAATAATTCTACTACATTTTGCTTTTTTTATTAGTTAAGTTTTGAATATAACAATAAATTGTATCCCGAATAAAAAAATAAAAAAAAAGCTTAAGATCTTCTTAGCGCATTATTAGTTGAAATAATAAATCGAGTTATTAATTATAGTTATAGTAATAATTAAATTACCGATCACTTTCGGGGACGAAGAATCCAAGGTTGAATTCAGTGTTGAAAATAAATTCGTACATACTTTGACTCACAAATTCTTCTGCCTCTCCAATATATTTCAGATACATCCGGTACATTTTTGCAATGGACAACCCTTCTTCTAAGTATTTCTTTTTTGTCCTCTCTCGGCAATAGTGGCTATCCATAATTGGAAAGCTGTTAATATGATCTCTAACTGTTTTTTTTATTTCTTCCGGATATCGAAAGGGACGGTTCAAATGCTTTCCTCTTTGATCATCTGCAATGACTCCAGTCTCATTTGCATTTTTTAGTTTATCTCTTGCAGTGCGTATCCACTGGTATGAAATGGCTACATCAAAGTATTAATAAAATGAAATGTTATTCTTAATGCTAAATAGTCATTTATCCACATATTAATTCGGTATTTCTGGTTTTATACGTAAATTATTTGTGCTGATTTATTTCATACGATTTGTTAATTTAATTATTTTTTGTACAATTCTAGTTTAGAAAATGTATAAATAATATTTTTCTAGGAATATTATGCACTGAAAAAAAAATACTTTTTTAAAAAAATACTTAGTTATGCTGAGGAGCAGCTATCAGCACTGCTGCTTTATAATCTACTGTTTTTCTTGCAAAAATCAACGGTAATTTAAAAACTTATAACCGCAAGCTCTCTTTCCCATATAACCCTGCCTAGAACAAGTTGATCGTTTCATTTTAACATAAAAATACTTTAATCTATGTACATGAAAATATAAATATTACAAACGTAGCTTTAGAATAAAACTTATCGTTTTACTTTAAATAAAACATTTATGTACACCTTAAGCTCGAAATCCACGTCACTTTACCTAAAACGAGTTCTTTTAATTTTAGATAAAAATACTTTAGTATTATACCTACTTTGATTTAATGTAAAATTTATGACTTCAGTTTGAAAATAGTACATTTCGGCAGTAGTGCGATAAAGTGATTTTGTCTACGTATAGCCATTTGCGCCTGAGTGAAACGAGAGTGAATAAGTCACACTAGGATGAAATCACTTTCTCATACAAGTGTCAAACCGTATTTTTGCGCAAGACATGCGAGTAGCTCACATTTCCGCACGCGTTTCTATCACAGTGTACGAGAAATCGTGCTTCTCGTAAACAGTGCAAAAAAAAAATTATCTAATTACCAAGTCCTAAATTTATCTTATTCTGCCTTAAGCATGTCTATCGTTTCTCTTTTAAGTAAACATACATTTACGATATAACTACTTATCTTTGAAGAAAAACTTATTGTTTCAGTTTCAGGGGTGCATGTACTCGTAAATTGCTTAAAAAATCGAATATTTTTTTATTGCGTAAATCAATAGCCTAATACCTTAAAAACATACGTAAGAAATTGAAGACTAAATTTATTAAACGATTTTAATGTTCCAATTATTTTCGAGCCGATTTTTAAAATATAATATGCGCTCAGTAGGTTGTCGATGTAACTAAACAAATTTACAAAAATAATTATGTATTTTAAATTAAATACGATCAACTTGCTCTAAGTAGGGTTAAATAGGTGGGGAAGCTTTCTGTTATATATTTTTAAAAGTATTATTTTATTTGAAAAGAAAAACAGTAGGTTATAAGGCAAAGCTGAGTTGTTTTTTTTTTTAAATTACTTTTTTCATTACATTGAAATGATTGTAGGCAGAATTGGGAGAATTTGGAGCTTAAGATTGGCATAATTATTTGCTGTTTTGAACTAAAATGATACAATTCTGTTTAACACTATGTACCGATATCACAAAAGTGTTTTATTACATTTTAACATCAAAACGAAAAATTTGACGGTGATTCTTCGGTTATCGTGCGATATTTTAGATAAAGTGCGAAATTATGTGCAATAGGCGATATTTTGCGATCACGTACTTTCCCATGTGCTTCGCTTGTTGGAAAAATCTCGTTGTCGCTTAATGATTGCTTTTACGCGCAAGACAAAATAAGTTAGATTAAGAGTTTGACCTTTGCATATTTACTTTTTAAAAATAAAATTATACATTTGACATTAAAGTTGAGTAAGTATACTGTTAACGTGACTTTATTGAAAATTGCAAGGATAAACTCGCTTTAGGCAGAGTTAAGTGGATTTCAGACTTAAGTTTTGCATAATTATTTTTTATATTACAACTAATTCATTAACTTAACTTTAAAGTTCCGTTCGCATATTCAAACATATATTTGTATTTTAAACTAAAACAATCAAAAAATGTTTTCTTATTGTTAAATTATTTTTAGATTTTGAAAAGAAAAACATCAGCTTATCTATTTAAAAAAGAACCATGGCGATGAATATCGACGTGGAGCGTTAGATGTTTATAACATCTACTATTGGTGAATAGTTGGTACTAACTTTAAGTTATAAAAAGTAAAAGAACAGCAAGGACAACTGCATGCGCGCTTATAATCAACCTTCTAGTAAATTATAAATTATAATGATTATTAATATAATATGACCGTTTTAAATTATAATTTTTACTATCTTTTTCATGCCAAAAATAGTGAAAAAAGAGCTTATTATTATTATTTATTTGTAATGTCGGTCATTTTCTTATTTATTGAAAAATATTGATAGATATAATTTACAAGAAAGCCACTATCGTACTGAATCTAAAACTTTTACGTGTTTTTTTTTTTTTTGAGAAGCCGTTATCGACATATCAATTTTACCATCGACCTATGTACTTTTTGAGGAGTTACATTCAGTCTCGGTTTTTGCACACAAAAACTAAATAATAATAAGTAACATTTTTCTTTTCTTTTAACAGCATATTTCTTAACTCGACGATATTAATTTATATCAATATCTTTATTAATAACTTTAGAAAAAATTCTTGAAAACAGCTGTTTTTAAAGCGAAGAAATTGGAAAGATTGTTTCATTTTGTTGTTTTTCTTTCAGAGCTTCATATTCTTAAAAAAATGAAAATTTTAACAATCGCTTTTAAAAATTTTTAAAATATCATTAATATAAAAAATTATTTTATAGAATTATGTTAGTAATACCTAAAGTATCCAGGAATATTTTCCTGCACACAGACGTAAATCCATTTGCTGATGGTAACCTGAAGTCATAATGATCAATATTGTTTTCTCCTTTTGTGATGCCAGCTTCCGTATCGCTTGAATTTGATGATTGTTTGATTACAACCCACTTGTTCAAACAATCTCAATGCTTTTTTTTATCGCCCAAAGCCCAAAAACTGTCGAAAGCTTTCTGTCGATCGTCTTCAGTTATTCTTTTAGAACAACTCTTTCGACATATTTCGGGACAAGGAGGTTTCATTACTGTGGCTTCTATTGGTGCCATTCGTCCGAAACCCTCTTTGCCCTCCATTCGTGCTCTTTTACCTTTTCGAT
The DNA here is from genome assembly GCA_036365515.1 of Torymus aiolomorphi. Classification (NCBI taxonomy): domain Eukaryota; kingdom Metazoa; phylum Arthropoda; class Insecta; order Hymenoptera; family Torymidae; genus Torymus; species Torymus aiolomorphi. The sequence continues at coordinate 50,015,251 of CM070875.1, read as the reverse complement.
CAATCGAATCATTCACATTTCTTACTCTTTTCTTTGAAACATTTGTTGTTGATTGCTTTCTTTTATAACCTACTCTTGTAATGAATTTTTGTCCATTAGAAACATTAGTTCCACTAGAAGCACTGGAAGAAGAGGCATTGAAATTATCTGAAAATGGAAAATGTAATTGTACAAAGTAAATAAATTCTGTTATTTTTACAACCATTATTGCATGTATTAGTGACTATTCTATTCTGATTTTTTTGAATTTTTCACAAACAATAAGTCGAAATTTTGTTTATGACATAAGTTAATAAAAAAATGTTTTTCTGTAACAATTTTTCCAATTTTTGAACATCTATCGACTATTAGCTAGAGATATTTTTTTTATTATGTTAAAATTATATTTCAGTTATAATACTGTCAATCAGCTTCATAACAATTATGTAATTTAATATTTAAAACTCTTATTTATACCATAATATTTACCATCAGCATTGTCGGTTTCTTCAGTGTTAACATTTTCTGTTATTGATGTTGAATTTTCTTGCGAAATATCCACTGAATTTGTCGTATTGATCGTGACAGACTCTTTGTTAAATGAATTACTATTAGATCCTGGTCCGTTGAAAGAAATATCTAGTGACAAATTTAAATTAAATAGTACATTTCGACGGTAGTGCTGCAGCAAAGTGATTTTTCATCACCTCGCCAGAAATATACGTACGAATATCGCACGGAATTCGTACAGAAACTGTACGGATTTCTGTACAGAATCCGTGCGTTTCTCGTGCAATATCCGTACGATTTCCGCACGCTTTCTGTACCAATTCTGCACAAATTCCGTGTAAAATCCGTACACAGGACCATAGTTGATTAACTAGAATTTTTTATTATTTATAACAATTTATATTTTACAATATCTTGAAAAGGGTTAAAGATAGAGAAAAACTGATGAAATTTTACATCTCAAACGTATATTATGTTTAGTTAATAGAAAACGCGGTATAGTTTCAGAATTCACCATTAAACTTCAAATTGTTAACAAGTAATTGTTAATAATTAAAAATAATAATTACAAAATTAAGATGCTCATATTCGCATGAATTACGTACAATATTCATGCGAAATTCGTACAAAAACCGTGCGGAAAATGTAAGGAAAACCTACGGATTTTGTCAGACTAAACCCGTACGGAAATCGTACAGATATTGCATGAAAACGCACGGATACTGTACGGAAATCCGTACAGATCTGGGCGAATTCCGTGCGATATTCGTACGTATATTTCTGGCGGGGCACAGTATGAATTACACTCTTCACGCGTAGCTGATTACTTTCGGAACAGCTTAAAATTAATAATTGGTAAGAACAACTGTTTTTATTGGTATTGAGTGTTATCTCCCGTTATCGTAATAATATATAAGGTTACGTGCAAGAACATCCAATTTTTTAAAATTGTTAAATCTGCAATTACCTAATAGCGAGCTGCTGTTTGGTGGGACCATATTATTATCAGTGTCAGAAACTTTTGATATTAGTGTGCGTTGTAATGGATAGAACAAGCCTGTAAGTGTAAAATAAATAGCGGAAAATTAAAAAGCTTATACGTATGTTTTATTAATGAATATTACCACTCGTGACCGGTTTTTGGGACGAAAAACCAAAGTGTATACCTCAATTACCGTAAACTATAGAAAAGATATAATGATTCAATAATGATAGCTTTTATAATTGGAGAAAGAATCGTTGATTTTCAAACTTATCAGGGTATATTGTGTACTGTATTATTGTACAAGTGGGAAAGGTGATGTATCTTATTTAAAGGCTATTTCAATACTATAAAACTAAATTTTTTTCATAAAACCATGACTTTAGCACTATTTCGATGCTTGTAAACAGCTGTATAAAAGTTAACGTATGCACGAGTGTTTTATCTAAAGTGCTAAAACCCAAACCCGTTCCCCCTCGACAGTTTACCGAGTAAATAATTTTTGATGCAAGTATCCCCCATCTAAAAAAGTAAAATTTGGATAACTGACTTCAAAATTGTACAAGTTATTTTTCAAAAAGCAATATCGCTAAAAATGTGTTAATTTTTTTATTAAAAAAATTACGCAAAATTAAGCATTTTTTGCAATACGTTTCTATTTGTAATTTTTTTAAATTTCATGATGCTAATTGCAAGGTGAAACAATTTTATGCCAAATTATAACAAAATTTTATCTTACGACTTAAGGCGGCTCCGGTAATCTTTGAAATCCATACACTTTTTACTATATATATATATATATATATATATTATAAATATATATGTATAAAAAGAAAATTCTCCTCTTTCAAATAGAATTTTACTTAAGGGTTGCGAGATTAAAATAATGTACAGGAAAAACATTCTTTATGGTACGTATTTAACATGAGCTCTTAGGAGAGAACATCAATAATCTTGTCAATTAATTCAGAATAATACACTGAGAGACCGGCGTGAGTAAAATTTAAAAGTTGGTAAAAATGACAACCTACGTGGGTAATGGGAGCAGACTGCCAGAAGGGAACTGATTATTATTTTAGTTAATAATTTTTATTAGTTTCTTAGTAATTATTACAAGCTAATCGCCGTAAAAAGTACCAGCCATAAGCGCTGTAAAAAATACCAACCAGAGTAGTAATTTTTACTAGCTTGTAATTTTTAACAGTCTAGCTTGTCATTTTTACCAGCTATAAAATAAAATTTTCTGAAATCCTCTATAAGCAGAAAAAGTACAATACTGGGTTGAGAATTTTTACCAACCTAGTTTGTAAAAATTACAATGTGGGCAGTCTGTGATCGCGTTACCCACGTAGGTTGGTAATTTTTACCAACCAACTTTTAAATTTTGGTCACGCCGGTCTCACAGTGTAACTTTCTTCATAATTTTTTAAGAACTTTTAACAGAACATTAACCAATTACAGTTGATTTATAGTCGAATTAGATTTGCAAAACAAATGTATGTCATTACATAAATATTATGTCAAGCGATATTTTAAAAAAGTTTAAGTAATATACTTATTAAATAGTGTTTTCTACGGACTTCGAGGTTACAAACTCAAATCGAAGGCACTTAGTAAATTAGATTTTAACTTTTTTTTCATTAACTATTAGTTGTATGGTTGACATAAGAATAAATAATTTTTTTAAACAACTTTATTTTTAAGCGCCCTATGGGGCTCCGGCTAGATACGGGAAACTTCTCGGAGCCACCTTAGTAATATAACTAAATTAATTTAATAATTTATAACTCAGGGATATTATGTCTTGAAATAAATTTTATTACAGTATAGAATTGTTTTACCTTCCGACTAGCAGTAACAAATTTCTAAAAAAAAGATAAATAAAACAGTTATTGGACAAATCAACGTCTTTTGCTTTGTCCTACACACGCTGAGAAAGCGCGAAAGAGAAACGTTAGCGATTTCGCGATTTCGCGATTTTGCGATTTCGCGATTGCACTGGTTTTTCTCGTTCGTGAATTACAGCATCTCTGAGGCCTAATAGGGGATATTTCTGCATGAAAAAAAAAATCTACTATGGTTTCACAAATTTTTTTTTAAAGAAAATGTGTTCAATGCGTTACAAAACTACTTTTCTATTTTACAATCGAAAGCAAATGAATTAAATTCACATAAAACAAATACTTTTGAAAAATTGATGTTTCCTTTTTTTTGCTTAGTTAAATAGTAAGTAAATGATAACAAATAAACAAAAAAAAATACTAAAATGGTCCTACAGAGAAAAACTATCTGATAAAATAAAAATTTATTTTCATTATATTTATAAAACCATTTATAACGTGACAAAATATTATAACTAACAAACTTGTCAGTATAATAGCGTTTTCTCAAACATTAAAAATCACTTTTTCTTTAATTCGTTACTCCCCTGTGTTTCACTTCTATTTTAATACGCTATTGCCGAGGCTGTTACTACTAAATGAGCGATCGATATTTTCCGCGAATTCCTGAGGAATGCGACAGCAGTTATTTGCGCGTCTGCTACCTTGAATTATAATAAATATTGTATACTTATATATTTAAGATGTAAACGTTCGTACATCATGATCGCCTCTGCTTTCTACGAAATTAACCTAAACATCGATCTAAAAATTATCAACAGTCATGTAAGTAAATGTTACAAATTCGTTTATGTTATTGTAAAAGAGTAAAAGCAAAAAGTTTCATCGGGAAGCTAATTATATGATATTTCTGTAGAAATACAGCTTATTCCTTCATTTTCAGCTCATTTTCAGCTCATTTCTAGTAAGCTCACTTCTAGCCTGTTTTTATTTGAATCATTTTTCATTAACTTTTTGGATATGGTTATAAAAATTCATTGTACATGTACTTACTCTGTTCTTCATTTTCATCCATCACTGCACTCCCTTTAATTTTTAGAAAATAGAAAAAACACACGTAAAACAAAACCGATCTTCTTCAGCCGTTGATCGCGAGTATGCACTCCTCTCTAGCTTCGTCGCACTCCACTATGCAAGAAAGCTGTCGTTCGACTGACGGTCGCGAGGGCGCGCGACAATTGTCTCTCTACCTTCGTTACACTCAGGCTGCGTCAATTGCTGAAAAATCTAGCGATAATCGCGTGAGTGCTGCCCTCCCAAAATCGCGGCGCTGCTCTTACGTGAAAACCGCACTGTTTGCGTTACTTTCGAAAGCTATTAAATCCATGGTTCAGAAATTGTTATGACCGTTTTTTAAGAAATGGTAAGCTATTTTATATTATACTCTAATATAAAAAAAAATAATTCGAAAAATAATTTTACGTAAAAATTCTACGTAATAAACTTTTATTTCTAGTTCTATTTCTTTTTTGTAAAATGAAGTCTTTTTTAATTATATTTTTAAAACATTTAGTTACTTCAAAATTTCCTATCAATCTTTGAAAATTTATTGTAAAAAATTTCTCGAATATGAGTTTTGTAGCTGTTGGTAAAAGATAAAAGTTAGATCAGACAGATTGTTCGATTAATTATACCCAGTAAAATGAGCTTGCATTTAAGTCGATCAAAAAAACCGCTGCCAATACTTTGGCACGTAGCTTCCTCGTGACTAATTATTGTTCCTAAAAGTAAATATATTGTTCGAATGTATACAAATTATACAATAAATTTTTTGTTTTTATAAAAAGAACTTTTTATAAAAGGATTTTTCACTTATGAGAAAGCAACCATTAAGCAAAAAATACTACGGTAATTATGCAATTACAGCACCTTGTATAACTATAAATCGTTATGATACGTAAACGAATAAATTTATCTTCAAAATTCTCTTATTTAATCGGGAGAAAAATACAGGCGCGCAAAGATGTAACCGCCCGCTCGTTTTCTCCAGATTAAATGAAAATCTTATGTTCCGCAGGGCATGTTGCTTTTCGGCAGCATTCGGCGAGCAGTGCTACTCTTCGCCAGGGCTCGGCGAGTAGCGCTACTTTTCGCCAGTGCTCCACGAACGGTACTAGTCTTCGCTAGCGCTCAACGAACGGTGTTATTCTTCGCCAGCGCTGTGCGAGCGGTGCTACTTTTCGTCAGCACTCGGCGAACGATGCTAGTCTTCGCTAGCGGTCAGCGAATGGTGCTACTCTTCGCCAGCGTTTGGTGAGCGGTGCTACTCTTCGCCAGCGCTCGGCGAGTAGGCCTACTTTTCGCCAGCGCTCCGCGAACGGTGCTAGTCTTCGCTAGCGCTCAACGAACGGTGTTATTCTTCGCCAGCGCTGTGCGAGCGGTGCTACTTTTCGTCAGCACTCGGCGAACGGTGCTAGTCTTCGCTAGCGCTCAGCGAATGGTGCTACTCTTCGCCAGCGTTTGATGAGCGATGCTATTCTTCGCCAGCGCTTGCCGAGTAGTGCTACTTTTCGCAAGGGAATTTGAAGGGTGCTACTCTTCGCTGGATGTACTGAACAGTGCTAGTTTTCGTCACGCGTTGAACGGTGCTACTCTTCGTACGGGGTATCGATATCTCTTTAAAAGTACCGATTTGATAATTATATAAATATCAGATCTATTGCAAAACTAATTACGGGTGCTGTTTGCGTGTGTTGAAAACTATCGACTACCATTAAAACAATTGTCTCATTATCAATTTTTCTATGATAAAATTAAAACTTTCAATTTTTCAAGCACCCAAACGTTTTTTTTTTATTAACTAAAAAATGAAAACAAGCGCAAAAATCTACTTTACATTTTTATTAATCATTTTTTACGCGCAATCGAATCATATAATAATATTTGATGGTTTTTTATATGGGGTGCCAACTTCTTACTGCTCTGCGAGCCAGCGCCCTTGCGCTCCTAGCGTATCAAATCCGTCTCGGAATGCGTAATATGCCCGTCATCCGTTGCGAAGCTGCTTATTACTTTCTGCGAGTCACGGCAGCCATCTTCGTATAAACTACCGTGCCGTGCACATCGAGAGTTGCTCTCTAATTTATTGTCGCGTCCGCGCCGTTCCGATATATAAACCGTGTGTGGTAGAAGTGGAGGCGCCGACCCGTGTGCGTGCAACTAAGAGCGAGATAGAGAGAGTGATCACAAGCTGTGTGTGCCACAAGAGCGAGGAGCCGGTAGCGAGTCCACCGGCCGAGCCTATTCAGCAAGTGCGAGAAAGATAGAGTGCAACTACTGTGCGAGCGACAGAGAGCGAGAGAGAGTCGAGTGCACCGGCTACTCCTTCCAAACTTAAGTTTTCTGCCCTCTTCTTGCGTGTTTATTGTAAAGGCCTGCACGAAAATCGCTCCGTGCAATCTTTTTGTGACGTGTACGTGCGGATGCGTGTCAGCCTGCCGTACTTAAGGACGTTCTCCGAGTCGAAGCAGCAATCTTAGTTTTTATATTTTTAAATAATGTTTTATTAATTTGATAATCCAAGAGTAAGTACATGTAACAAATATATACTTGAAAGAACATGAGACAATTTTTTTCAGCCAAATTCAAGCAATAGTCACTATGCTATTGTCACAATTAAAGACAAAAACTTCAATAAGTTCTTTAAATTTTTTTATTTTTTATCCGATCTTAACGAAATAAAGCTTATTTTGTTCGTTAAGAAATTTCAGGGGGAGTATCGATGGGAAAATTTATGATACGAGTTACCAGTACGGCGCAATATCAATTTGTTTAAGAAAGTTTTGATGAAAACTTGACTTGCTTTTCTTAAATAAATTGATATTGCGCCGTACTGGTAACTCGTATCATAAATTTTCCCATCGATACTCCCCCTGAAATTTCTTAACGAACAAAATAAGCTTTATTTCGTTAAGATCGGATAAAAAATAAAAAAATTTAAAGAATTTATTGAAGTTTTTGTCTTTAATTGTAACAATAGCATAGTGACTATTGCCTGAATTTGTCTGAAAAAAATTGTCTCATGTTCTTTCAAGTATATATTTGTTACATGTACTTACTCTTGGATTATCAAATTAATAAAACATTATTTAAAAATATAAAAACTAAGATTGCTGTTTCGACCCGGAGAACGTCCTTAACACCGCGTGCGAGGACAGCAGCTTCGCCGCGCTTCGTAACGTTCGCGCGTTTGAATCGTAACCGTCGCGCGCGAATTAACTTAGTGTAATTAACAGCACTTGCGTGGTGCATGTAATGCTTTAGTCTAATATACTGTGACATCTAGTTACTCGTCACGTTGTTCTTTATAAAATCCGTCCTTCTCCCGGATACAGCCGCCTCCACGGGAAAAATACTCTGTCTGTCGTTTTCATATTTGAGCACAGCGTCCGCGGGCTTTACTCTTCGAGCCCGCGCTTTTCACTCAGCGATCCAGTTGGTTGGAAAGCGAAGTCATTTTAGTCTGACACCCGCGGCACCGTGTTCTAGGGCATCGTTGGGCTGTTGCTTTTTGGGATTTTTTCCGAGAAGCCATTCCGTGATAACTGGCGCCCAACGTTTTAGGAGTGGAGAAGGACCCGCGGCGCGTATGTGATTCGCGGCGAAGCTTGACGCGAAGAAGCTCAGCAGCATAGCTGAGCGTAAGCTGCATAGAAAGGCTCCTCGTACCGCAACTCGCAGGCGCGTGTGTGCGTGTGCGTGACACAACCATGCTGTTGCGAGTGTGCGGTCGAGAGGTTAGACGAGCGATAGCCAAAAATTCTCGACCTAGAGTGCCGACAAGGAGAGATCTCGATAGCGGAAATTTTTGCTCGTTAATTAATTATTTTTAACAATTAATTTTTTTATAAAAATTAAAATTTTTTTTAACGACAATTATTTTTTAGCGATAATTAATTTTTTTTAATTAATTTTGTTTCTCGCTCCGATAATTTTTTTTTCTCTCGCCTTTGTCGTACAAATTATATTTTTTTGGACGGAAAAACAATTTTTTTTTCTTCTCGTGTAGTTCGTGGGAAATCGAGAGAAAGTCGGCAAGCACTCTCGGAGCAAAAAGTTGACTGTGCGCCCGGGTAAAAACTCGAGCGCAAAAATCCCTTCGAACATTAAAACAGTTTTTTTATTTTTTTTTAAATGAAAATAATATTGATTTTTGTGTTTTGCTTCCTCAAAGAGAAAGATTGGTAACGGTGAAATTTTTTGACCACGAGAATTCGATGATTTTCGATATTACTGAGCTCCCTGAGGTGAGATATGCATTTTCTAAAAAATGTCTGTGTATGTATGAGTGTGTGTGTGTGTGTGTGTGTGTGTGTGTGTGTGTGTGTGTGGGTGGGTGCGTGCGTGCGTGCGTGTGTGTGTGTGTTACAAATTTGTCCGCAGCCTAACTCGAAACTGGTCAGAGATATCAAGTTTATCTTTGGCAGATATTTAAAGCTTATTTTGAAGTTCTGCAAGTTCAATTATATAGTTGATCGGATAATATTAAGTGGGTTAAAAAAAATAAAGCAAAATATCGAAAAATCGAAATTTTTTTTTTATCGTCGCTGAGTTTGGATATGGGTGGGAAGTAGGTCTATTTTCTGAAAGGCGTTGAAATTACCTCTCAATCTATATTTTTGTCGGCCTGATCGGAGAATATTAAGTCGCTCAAAAAAAATAAAGAAAAATATCGAAAAATCGAAAATAATTTTCTTTTGGCTCTATGGGTTTGGATATCGATCGGAAGTAGGTCCATTTTCTGAAAGGTCTTGAAATTTCCTATCACTGCATATTTTTGTCGGCCCAATCGGATAATATTAAGTCGGTTAAAAAAAATAAAGAAAAATATGGAGAAATCAAAATAATTTTTTTTCTTCGCCGGGTTTGGATATCGGTCTAAAGTAGGCCCATTTTTTGAAAGCTCTTAAAATTTCCTATCTACCCATATTGTTTTGGCCTGATCAGATATTATTAAGTCGATTAAAAGAAATAAAGAAAATTATGGAAAAATCGAAAATCTTTTTTTACGCCGTTGGGGGTTTGGATATCGGTGGGAATTAGGCCCATTTTCTGAAATGTCTTGAAATTACCCATCAATACATATTTAGTCGGCCCAATCGGATATTATTATGTCGGTTTAAAAAAATAAAGAAAAATATGGAAAAATCGAAAATAATTTTTTTTTGCTCTGGGTGTCGATATCGGTCGGAAATATGCTTATTTTCGGAAAGGTCTTGAAATTTCCTATCTACCCTAATATTTTTCGGTCTGATCGGATATTATTAAATCTATTAGAAAAAAATAAAGAAAAATATGGAAAAAACGAAAATAATTTTTTTTGCTCTGGGTGTCGATATCGGTCGGAAGTAGGCCCATTTTCTGAAAGGTCTTGAAATTTCCTATCTACCCATATATTTTTCGGTCCGATCGGATATTATTAAGTCGATTTAAAAAGTAAAGGAAAATATCGAAAAATCGAAAATAATTTTGCTTTCTCAAAGAGAAAGCTTGGTATCGGTGAAATTTTTCGACCTCGAGATTTCGATGATTTTCGATATTTCTGAGCTACCTGAGTCGAGATATGTATTTTCTAGAAAATTTCTGTGTGTATGTGTGCGTGTGTGCGTGCGAGAATGCGTGCGTGCGTGCGTGCGTGTGCGTGCGCGTGTGTGTGTGTGTGTGTGTGTGTGTGTGTTTGTGTGTTTGTGTGTGTGTGTGTGTATGTCATAAATTTATCCGCAGCATAACTCAAAACTGGCCAGAGATATGAAGTTTATCCTTGGCAGGTATTTAAAGCTTATTTTGAGGTTGTGCAAGTTCAATTATATAGTTGATCGGATAATATTATGTGGGTTAAAAAAATAAAGCAAGATATCGAAAAATCGAAATTTTTTTTTTCTTCGCCGAATTTGGATATGGGTGGAAAGTAGGTCTATTTTCTGAAAAGCGTTGAAATTACCTATCAATCTATATTTTTGTCGGCCTGATCGGAGAATATTAAGTCGCTCAAAAAAAATAAAGAAAAATATCGAAAAATCGAAAATAATTTTCTTTTGGCTCTGGGGTTTGGATATCGATCGGAAGTAGGTCCATTTTCTGAAAGGTCTTGAAATTTCCTATCAATGCATATTTTTGTCGGCCCAATCGGATAATATTAAGTCGGTTAAAAAAAATAAAGAAAAATATGGAGAAATCAAAATAATTTTTTTTCTTCCCCGGGTTTGGATATCGGTCTAAAGTAGGCCCATTATTTGAAAGCTTTTAAAATTTCCTATATACCTAAATTGTTTTGGCCTGATCAGATATTATTAAGTCGATTAAAAGAAATAAAGAAAAATATGGAAAAATCGAAAATATTTTTTTACGCCGTTGGGGGTTTGGATATCGGTGGGAATTAGGCATATTTTCTGAAATGTCTTGAAATTACCCATCAATCCATATTTAGTCGGCCCAATCGGATATTATTATGTCGGTTTAAAAAAATAAAGAAAAATATGGAAAAATCGAAAATAATTTTTTTTTGCTCTGGGTGTTGATATCGGTCGGAAGTATGCTTATTTTCGGAAAGGTCTTGAAATTTCCTATCTATCCATATATTTTTCGGTCTGATCGGATATTATTAAATCTATTAGAAAAAAATAAAGAAAAATATGGAAAAAACGAAAATAATTTTTTTTTGCTCTGGGTGTCGATATCGGTCGGAAGTAGGCCCATTTTCTGGAAGGTCTTGAAATTTCCTATCAATCCATATTTTTGTCGGCCCAATCGGATAATATTAAGTCGGTTAAAGAAAATAAAGAAACATATGGAAAAATCAAAATAATTTTTTTTCTTCGCCGGGTTTGGGTACCGGTCTAAAGTAGGTCCATATTTCGAAAGCTCTTAAAATTTCCTATCTACCCATATTTTTTTGGCCTGATCAGATATTATTAAGTCGATTAAAAAAAATAAAGAAAAATATGGAAAAATCGAAAATATTTTTTTACGGCGTTGGGTTTGGATATCCGTCGAAAGTAGTCATATTTTCTTAAAAGTCCTGAAATTGCCTGTCAATCCATATTTTTGTCCGTCTAAATGGATAATATTAAGATAAAAAATGAAGAAAAATATGGAAAAATCGTAAATAATTTTTTTCGTCCCTTATACAGAAATTGTACTTTTACATCCTAGAGCTACCACTAAAAAATTAAAGAAAGAAAAACGCCTGAATTAGAGGATATTTGAAACCTTAGCCGAGTTGTATGGTTTTTAAAACCACTCTATGAGTTGGTGGATTTTCGAAGTCTTTGCTGAGTCAGCAGGGTTTTGAAGCAAACACCAAGGTAGCAGGTTTTCGAAGAAAACGCCGAAGAAATTTTGAAGAAATGCAATTAATTTTTAGATTCAATAAATAGCATGTGATAATATCTTAAACTTTTTAATTTGCAATTTAATAATTACTACATAAATATTTTAAATATAATTTTAGTAGGTGAGCTATGGGTATTCGGGCTCACTTATCCTCTGAGCTGGCGCTCGATCGGTAAGGTACAGCGCTATCTTGCCTGTGGATGGTAATTGCAGGGTGGTTAATAACCCAACATTACCAGCATTCGATAACCCAAATCTACCTTACCAACAGAGTAGAATACTATATAGGCTGTTAACCTAATTTAAAAAATTTGAATTTCGCGCCGAGAGTGTAGTTCCGCGTTAATCCAAATCTACCTTACCAACAGAGCAGAATACTATGTAGGCGGTTATCCCAATTTTAAAAAATTTGAATTTCGCGCCAAAAGCCCCGTTCGAGAGTATAGTTCCGCGCGCTGATCTAGGTGGCGAACAGCAGCCGTCGCGCTGCCCACCACTAAGTCGGCGCGGTGCCGGCTATAAGACAGACTGGGTTCCAACACTTGACAACCACCTACACTCACATATATCGTGTGAGGGCGGGTGGTATTTTGTTAAATAATTATTATTAATTAATTAATTAATTATTATTATTTTTAATTTTTTTCATTGTTTCATTTTTTTAATTTTATTCATTTTTTTCATTTATTTCATTTTTTCATTTTTTTCATTTTCTAATAAAGTCATACCATAACTCCTAAAATTTTGTCCGTTTCACCTTTCAATATTCCATCTATCCGACAGAGGCTGGCGGGAATTCAAAATTCATGGAGTGATGGAAATTTTTTTATTTTTTTAAATAGTGGGGGAGCCCCAACCATCGCTCTCACCTTTGAGATACAACCACATACAATTACCTCTATATTATGACAATAATTAATTATACATTCCACTTAACATTATGTGTAGAGGTTTATATTGACTTAAATCCACTTCATCCACGACGTTGTCGTCGGCGCTCACATAGCGCTGTCAGTCGATGACTCTGGTCAGCTGCTGCTGCTGCTGCTGTCAAGTATCCACTTTTTCAATGCGAACACGTTCTGGACGGCGCAGTTGCAGTGTTCATCTTCCAAGGTATGATGCATACACTGTATATGGCTCCTCTTTGTTTAGCATCCGCAGCGAAGGACAGCCCATATCCTCAACCTTGCATATAGTCCTACAAAATTACGTTTGATAAAGTAAACAAAGATTATGCATGAGATAAGTATACTTACATACTTAACAATATATCCTGCAACCACCTCTTCTTCTCCAGCCCCTTGACGTACACCTTCTTCGCGTTTATCAAACCATACTGTACACTCTCCACCAGCTTCGTGTACGGGATTTCTCCAGAGCTCCAGGGTATACCGTGATAGTTCAACTCCATTCAGCGATTCGTGCTCTTACACTCACTCGGTAGATCGTCCCAGCGGTGCGGAGATTTGAAGCTATACACCGACGGTATAGAATCATCCTCGATGACGGCGATTGTCACCTCCTTGAAGACGAACTCGTTGTCAGTGGCTTTGAATCCCTGGACGTCCACCACGTACTCCATGGCAAGAGCGAACTCCTGGACGCAATGCGCCGCTTATATACCCTCACGGGCCTTCCCCCACCACCATGCGCGAGCACTCTGTATAGAGCGCTCTATGGCGAGAGCTCCGCCCCCAGCAGCACCTCACCACCATGGAGCTGGCTGATTGGTTGACGCAATTTCAAACCACCATAGAATTCTTGGAAAAATGGCATAGAGCTCTCTGATTGGTTGAGCGAATGCGCTACGATCCCTATAAAAGGCGAGACGCTGGCCGAGGAGCTCATTTCAGTTAAGTGTGCGCAAGCAGCAAGAACTAGTACAAGACGTCCAGGTGCATTGAAAGTATTTTATCGCTGTGTTATTAGTCCAGGATACGAGCTCTCCTGTGAGTTTTCTCCAGAATACCTCCTAGACATCTACTACGAGAGTAGAATTCCGGCCGAGGAAAACCATTGCTGCGACTTCTAGGATCCAAGTTCTTCTCTGAGTTTTCTTCAGGATACCCCTCAAGTAGCTTTCCTAGACATCTACTACTACTACGACAAAGTGTCAAGTGAATATTCTACAACATATTTTTTGTTATTATCGCTCGATAACTAATACATTTTGTTTTCCTTAGAATGGCATTGGATAGTCGTGAATCCATCTTGCTCATGCAGCAAGCATTGGTGCTGATGAGAGGTGGTAATGTGAGCCGCGACATGGCTGAAAGATGGGCCAACGTCATAATCGTTGACCATATTGAGACGTACGAGAGACTTCCCCATACCCCAGGCATGAACGTGCACGAGAAGCGAAGATGCGAGTCGACCATCGTTGCACTGTACAGCATACGACAGATCATGCTCTGTTTCTCTGCGATACGTGGTGCAGGTTTGGCAAGAGTCAGCTGGGATGACGTCAACTCGGCCTTTGATAGCCGCATAAAGATCGGAGTTATCAACAACCACCAACATCTGGACGCAACAACATTCCTCGTGGACGCTCGAGCCATCTCTATTGCGAAAATAGAGACAGCTGTCGAGGAACACAACGCACTCCAGGTCAACGCAGTGCACGCTGCAGAATGCACCAAGGCCATGGGCAATGAGAAGACTGTAGAAATTTTCTACTTCAACACAAAGAACGCTCCAATCTACACCACCACCGAACTGAGCGAGTGGTTCGCAGCCAACATCGAGCAGCTCGTCCTCCACGAAATGGAGGAATTCCAGGAACGAGACTTCGGCTGGACACTGCGCTTCATCTTGAACTTGGCTGTGAATGTCAACAAGTTCAATTCCATGAGGGGAAACTCCTACATCCCACTGCCTGATGTAGTGAAAAGAAAGGAGGCCTGCATCAACGTGCAAAACGTGGACGATAAGTGCTTCCAGTAAGCTGTACTCTCGGCGCTACATATAGCTAGCAAAAATGCTGTCAGAGTAAGCAAGTACAAGGCATTTGAAGGTGAGTTAAACTTCAAGGGCATTGAGTTCCCAGTGTCACCGAGGTAGATCGTAAAATTTGAGTATCAAAATGACGTGTCCATCAACCTGTACAATTGAAGAAGAGAGATGAAAAATTTGAAGTATCACCATGCCATGTGACTAATAACAAGAAGGAGAAACACGTCAACCTTCTCCTCACACAAGACCACTACGTGGATGAGGATGATGAAGAAGAGGACGAGGTAGTGCCCAAACTCCACTACATCTGGATAAGGGATCTGTCTAGTCCGAAGGCAGGTATCATCCCAGAAAGCAAAGACATTCATATGTGATCGCTGCCTTCACTATTTTTGGAGCGATGAAAAATTGAAGACTGACGAGGTAGACTACGCTCAGGTCAATAAGTGTAAGGTGAAGCTGCCCATGGAGAAGGTGAAGATTTTGAAATTCAAGAATTTCAAAAACCATGAACGCGTGCCCTTCATTGTATACGCCGACTTTGAGTGTATACTCAAGCCTGTGTAGGCTTCTATCTCAAGTGCAGCTTCGACGAGACTCGCTGCGGCTATACCAGCTACAGGAAAGACGAAGAAGATGGATAGAATCCAGCAGAGTGGTTCGCCGACAAGCTACGAGAACTCGCAGAAGAGCTAAACGATTCTCTTAAGAATCCTCAACCCATGGAGGACCTCATGCAGCAACAGAAGAATGACTTCAAGAAGGCTATGCACGGCTACATGAGCAGAAAGCCATTAATGAGCCAGGACAAGAAGGTCAGGGATCACTGCCATCTCACGGGAGAGTACGTATTTACAATTTCTTTCTCCCACCACCTTACAATTTGTTTCTTTTCTAATATATTTTGTTTTTTTTCAGATACAGAGGCCCAGCACACAACAGCTGCAACCTGCAATATCAGGACTCAAGAATCGTGACAGTGGTTTTCAACAACTTGAGCGGATACGCCTCCCACTTCTTCATTATGGAGATTGCAACGAGGTTCGATGGCCGAGTGAACCTCATCCCTCAGACGAAGGAAAAATACATCTCCTTCACGAAGTATGTCGAGGGCACTGAGGTCCAACTGCGATTCATTGACTCGCTCCGCTTCACGGCCTCCTCCCTTGAGGAGTTGGCATCATATTTGGATCGTGTGGAAATTGCTGAACGAGAGTATCTGAAAAACTATACTGCGGAGCAGATGGAACCACTGAGGAGAAAGTGAGTATTCTCCTATGACTACGTCTCCTCCCTCGACACCCTGGGGAAGGGAGAACTACCAGCCAAGGAGGATTTTCACAGCAGCCTTTACAACAGCGACATCAGCGACGAGGACTACCAGCACGCTTAGAAGGTATGGCAGTCCTTCGACATCAAGAGTCTCGGTGAGTACTCCGATCTTTCCCTCAAGACGGACGTACTTACTATTAAGAACTTTCAAGACAACTACCTGGAGGCATATGGTCTTGATCCAGTCCACTACTACACCACCCCCGGATTCACTTGGGACGCCATGCTCAAGTACACCAAGGTCGAGCTGGGGCTGCTCACGGACATCGACATGCTTCTGTTCGTGGAGCGAGGCATTCAGGGTGGTGTAAGTCAGTGCTCCAACTGCTACGGAAAGGCCAACAACCGCTACATGGGTGACTTCTACATCCCAGAGGAGGAGTCAAAATATCTCCTCTACTATGATGTAAATAACCTCTATGGATGGGCCATGACGCAGCCCCTGCCCTACGGGGGCTTCCAATGGGTTGAGGACGTGGAGCAGCCCAACTTCTGGGATGTGCCCGACAACCACCACGAGGGCTATATTCTCAAAGTGGACCTGAAGTATCCTGAACACCTCCACGACGCACACGGAGACCTGCCCCTCTGCCCAGAGCACATGGCACCACCTGGTAAGAAACAGGGAAAGCTGCTCACGACCCTGTACGAGAAGGAGAGCTATATCATACACTATAGAGCTCTCAAACAGGCCTTGAAGCACGGCTTGCACTTGACGAGAGTCCACCGAGCGCTGCGCTTCGATCAGAAGCCATGGTTGAAGCCGCACAGTGGGCCCAAATGAACATATCTGGACAAAATAAAATATCAGTAGTTATAGCAGCACAATGGCGAGACCCAAACAATGACTCATCGGCGCCAGCCGAGGTAAATGTTTGTCGAGCCTCGTCATAATGCTGCGTTAGCAAAGTTTGTGTATAAGTCTCTCTATGGTGAATACGTTTGCGCCCGCGCGCACACACACACACACACACGCACACGCACACAACACACGCACACACACACGCACGCGCGCGCCATTCCAGAGAGAGAGAGAGGTGGTTTCTATACTATAACATTTTTTATTTTTTACACACACACACGCACACACGGAGAGAGAGAGAGAGAGAGATTGATTGATTGAATCGTTTATTGACATCTTAGGGTATAACCCCATCTGGCGCTCAGTGAGAACAAAAAATACAGGTAATTCTTACAACTAAAATTAATTAAAATTAATGGATACATAGCTTACAGTGGGTAATTCGCATGGCGGGAAAAGCGGCGCAGTGAAAAAGGCATGACTGGCGACTAACAAATATGATTAACATTCGGTTTGAGTAGCAGATTCGAGTAGCAGATAGTTTAATAAGGTGATATGATATAAGACATATAAAAACACTAAATGAAAATAACAAAAATATAAAATAACGAAGTATAAAATAAAATAACAAAATATAGAGACGTAAAGTAACAAAGTCTGTTATAAGATGTGAAAAACATTAAGAATGTACCTACAGTCGCGCACGCAGAGTGGCCCAAACCTCGTCAGGGCGGTACAGTAAGCTCAGGGGCAAGCGTTCATTAACGATCCGGAGCGCCCAGTCCGTCACGACAGTGTGAAAAAGTGTGTCACGCAGGGCACGCTTAAAAGCCGCGAGGTTCGCTGGAGCGAACTGCAGGTCCGGGAGAGTATTGAGCAGGGCCATAGCTACGAGAGAAAACAAGTTTTTGTAAGCCTCGGTGTGACAGTTGGGGAGGGAACGAATGCCTTGACGAGGGTGCGTGGTGAGCGGCATACATCTATATCGAGGTTCAGGGGACGGTGGCATTTCTCTAG
Organism: Torymus aiolomorphi; assembly: GCA_036365515.1. Classification (NCBI taxonomy): domain Eukaryota; kingdom Metazoa; phylum Arthropoda; class Insecta; order Hymenoptera; family Torymidae; genus Torymus; species Torymus aiolomorphi. Next base: position 49,997,442 of record CM070875.1, on the reverse strand, counting down.
AAGGTAAGGCGAGTGTGCGCTGGTGACGACCTTAAACGCCTGAAGACCTATAAAGTATAGGCGTCGCCTGTACGCTGAGAGCCAGCCAAGGCCCAGTCTGTAGGGGGTGACGTGAGCACGGTACGGGATATTCCCTATCACGAATCGGACGCAGGCATTAAGTGCGGTCTCCAGCTTCTTTACGCGCGTCTTGTCGAGATGGTGATAGACCAGGCACACGTAGTCAAAGCGGGGGCAGATGAGGCTCTCCACAAGAAGCTTCCTGGTGGATAGTGTTAGGGCATGGCGGTGAAATCTCAGCGTGGACAGTATGCCGAATACGTTGCGCACCACCGTCCTTGCGTGCACCTGCCAGTCGAGAATGTGACTGAAGGTAACACTGAAGGAGAGAGTAAGAGAGACTGAAGCTAACACTGAAGGAGAGAGTGAGAGAGAGTGAGAGAGGCATAGAGAGAAAGAGAGAAATTTTATAACTTTTGTGAATAGCCTCTCTGTATCATGGCAAATTTACATGTGGCAGAGAGATTTGTAATTTAATATTTATTTAAACTTACCTAGTATATGAAACGCATGCGCCGAAGACGTTCCTCTCCACGTATCGTGTTTTTGTAGATCATCGTCCAAATCCTGTCGGCGTAATATATTATAACAAACTGCGGCTCTTTCATATTAGCACCCACTTTTATGTAACTGGAGTCTGCTGTTCTCCATATAAAATCCCGCCTTGCCACACTATACATGTCCAGTGCTGTTTCAAGGGGCATCACAGCGCAACTATATAATCGGAAATGTGTGGGCCACATTCAAAATCTCACAACACCAAAATTAAAAACCATATTTGCCGCGAAAGAGATCGGAAAGTGACGCACTCTTCTAATTCTCATAAGTCTTTCGAAGACCGGGTCATTAGGTTGCGAAGCATTTTCTAATGGAATGTTTGCTTCCTCACCCCCTGCAGCACCCTCTGCAGCTTCCTCGGCTACATTCAACTCCAGAGCTCCACTATCTGGTAACATTTTTAAATTAACTACACACACACATCATCTCGTTATTTATAGTCTTAATATTTCCTTCAACGCAATGATCGGCGGCGCATTGTCTCAATTTTATCGTCTAAAAACCGTAATTTACTCAAATGTTCGCGAGCCCTTGTTAACGTTTTTACGTATTTTTTCTGCGTTTCACGTCTTTTTTTAGCGCACCACGTAAATTATTTAACTTCAATTTCTCTTCTAAATCGCTAATCACTTTATTTAAAATTACCGCACCATCGTCGAATCTTTCGTTTTTTTGAAATCCACGAAATTTACCAATTTACTCACACGCGCGATTAATGAGTGAGGTATTACACACACACTTCACCTCGCTATTTATAGTCTTAATATTTCCTTAAACGCAATGATCAGCGGCGCAATGTCTCAATTTTATCGTCTAAAAACCGTAATTTATTCAAATGTTCGCGAGCCCTTTTTAACGTTTTTACGTATTTTTTCTGCGTTTCACGTCTTTTTTTAGCGCACCACGTAAATTCTTGAAATTCAATTTCTCTTCTAAATCGAATCTTTCGTTTTTTCGAAATCCACGAAATTTACCGATATACTCACACGCGCGATTAATCAGTCTTTTTACAGGAAAAGTACACGAAGGTTACTTGGAGGTGTACGACCCAATGACCGATGCATTATACTTTTCGCAGCTTCGTGCGGAATCTGCTTGTTTAGGCTGTAGCTTAATAGAGCCGACCAGTATGACGTTTTGTAGATAGCATTTCGCCCAATATAAATTATTCCAATTAGACTCATTTTTTGAACATAGACATATTTAAACACGACAAATACGTTAAGGGGGTGTCAAACTCCATTCTGCGATTTGACCGACCCATAGGTCGGTAAGGTAGGAAGTACATACTATTGATGAAATATGACACAAGCGCCATCTCTGGAAAATCGTAATAGATTTTAACATAGATGGCGCTACATATTTCAAAAATATTAAAGATACGCGTTTTTTTATTACAAACAATTGTAGGTATTTCGCGTATACGTATTTCTTTTTATAATTAATTATCCGTATTTTGCGTATACGCATTTTTATTGTTAATAATAGTGCGTATTTCACATATATACGCATATTTATTACAAATAATTTTGCGCATTTCGCCTATACGCATTTTATAATAAATAATTTGGTGTATTTCGCCGATACACATATTTTATTCTAAATAATTATGCGTATTTCGCTTATACGCACTTTTCAGTGTTATCAATTGTGCGCATTTCGCCTATACGCATTTTATAATAAATAATTTGGTGTATTTCGCCTATACACATGTTTTATTATAAATAATTATGCGTATTTCGCTTATACGCACTTTTCAGTGTTATTAATTGTGCGCATTTCGCCTATACGCATTTTATAATAAATAATTTGGTGTATTTCGCCTATACACATGTTTTATTATAAATAATTATGCGTATTTCGCTTATACGCACTTTTCAGTGTTAGTAATCGTGTGCATTTTGCCTACACGCATTTTATAATAAATCATTTTGTGTATTTCGACTATACACATGTTCTATTATAAACAAATGTGCGCATTTCGCCTATACACATTTCTTATAATAATGAGATGCAGATTCATCACTTTATTATATAGTCTCAGTTATTATTGACATTTCAAAATTCAGGACGTCGCCTCGCATGATTGCAAATGCTTTCTTAAAAATTGTAGTGCGCTTCGTACGTTTTTGTGTCCCGGTGAAGGGACAGATCGGATGCGAGGTCTAGGTGTTTAGATGGCCGATGATGGAGTCCGGGTTATGCGCTCCATAGGTTTTTGTACCCAGATGTTGAGACAGCTCGATTACGAGGTCTAGCTGTTCCAGGTGGCCGGTGATAGAGTGTAAGTGATGCGTTCCGAAGATTTTTGTGTCCAGATGTCGGAACAGATCGTATACGAGGTCTTAGCGTTCCAGGTGGACGATGATGGAGTTTACGTGATGCGCTCCGTAGGTTTTTGTGTCTAGAGACCAAGACAAATCGAATGCGAGGTCTAGGTGTTTCAGATGGCCGATGATGGAGTCCGGGTAGTGCGCTTCGTAGGTTTTTGAGTCCAGGTGTCGGGACAGCTCGAATGCGAGGTCTAGCTGTTCCAGGCGACTGATGATACGCATCGTAGACTTTTGTGTCCAGGTGTTTTGACAGATCGGATGCGAGGTCTAGGTGTTCCAGACGGCCGATGATGGAGTTCGGGTAGTGCGCTCCGTAGGTTTTTGTGTCCAGGTGAAGGGACAGGTCGGATGCGAGGTCTAGGTGTTGCAGATGGCCGGTGATGTAATCCGGGTGATGCGCTCTGAAGGTTTTTGTGTCCAGGTGTCGGGACAGATCGGATGCGAGGTTTAGGCGTTCCAGGTAGCCGATGATGGAGTTTACGTGAAGCGCTCCGTAGGTTTTTGTGTCCAGAGGCCAGGACAAATCGAATGCGAGGTCTAGGTGTTCCAGATGGTCGATGAGTCCGGGTAGTGCGCTCCGTAGGTTTTTGTGTCCAGGTGAAGGGACAGGTCGGATGCGAGGTCTAGGTGTTTAGATGGCCGATGATGGAGTCCAATTTAATATTATGATTTTCAAAATATTACCTGCATCTGAAATTTTGTGGCACAGTACTGCACTTTTTTGTACATATTCTGGATATAGTTTACAAAATTTCTACCAAGAGATAGTTTAGATTTGGTTTTTATTTTTTTGGTTGAGGGTTTAATTGTTTATTGAAATTTAAACAAATTTCAATCTATTTAGTTTTTTATGAACAAAAAATGTTCCTCAAATTTTAGGTCGATATTTGCAAAAAAAAAAGCTATGCAATATTGAAAATTCAATTTTTTTGCAATTTTTGGTTAAAATCCAAGATTATTCATTTTTTAACTGAAAATCTTGAAACTTTTTGTATAGTACATTTATTGGCAAAAGGTTTGAATTTTTTCTGTAGAATGTGCCAGTATTTATTTTATGACCCTTTTTGAAAGTCTCTGATTGGCTGCTTCTTAGTATACCTTCATCAAAGGATATTGAGGCCGCGGCCAAATATTCTTTATTCGACAATTTTTTTTTGTATTCTTCTTCGAAAACCCTTCAAAATGCTTTTTTTGATCAATACTGGCCGAGCAAAGGGAAAAAAGTGACAATTTTTTGAAATATCAAGAAAAATCCATAATTTCAATTTTTGATAACATGATTAATGAAACTGAATATTATTCATACATATTATGGCATGGACCGTACCACTGAATTTTGTTAGAGCATCAAATAGAACATTAGAAATATCTACCCGGTCAAAAATATCCAGTTGGGAAATCCAACTGGATTTTCCAAGAGGGAAATCCAGCTGGGGAAGAGTGGATTCCAGCTGGATTTTGGTGGATTTCCCGTCGGATTCCCAGTTGATGATACCAAATATTCCCACCCATTTGTAACTGGATATTTAAGTGGATTCCCACCTAGATATAACAGGATTCCTATGCATTATTAACTGGATTTCCATTGAATAGAAAAGCGAAAGTTAGATGGATTCCCATCTATATTAAACTGGATTTTTACATGGATTTCCGCCGTCACGCTGGGATTCCCATTTATTATTAAGTAGAATTTTGAGTGGATTCCCATTTAATAGAAATGCGAAAATTAGGTGGACTCCCACCAACATTTAACTGGATTTTTACATGGATTTCCGCCTTCGCCCAGGAATTCCCATTTATTATAAGTGGATTTCCATTTAATCCAGTTAAAAATGGGTGGGAATATTTGATATCATCAACTGGGAATCCGACTGGAAATCCACCAAAATCCAGCTGGAATCCACTCTTCCCCAGCTGGATTTCCCTCTTGGAAAATCCAGTTGGATTTCCCAACTGGATATTTTTGATCGGGTATTTTCAATAATATTAGGCTTACACAATAAGCAATACCTAATTATGAATTAATAATAAATTAAGCTATAGAGGTTAATTATTATAAAGCTGTCAAAATGAAATCAGGCAACAGACTGATAATTTCATTCATAATTAGGTATTATTATTGTGTAAGCCTAATATTATTGAAAATAGATATTTCTAATGTTCTATTTGATGCTCTAACAAAATTCAGTGGTACGGTCCATGCCATAAGATGTATGAATAATATTCAGTTTCATTAATCATGTTATCAAAAATTGAAATTATGGATTTTTCTTGATATTTCAAAAAATTGTAACTTTTTTCCCTATGCTCGGCCAGTATTGATAAAAAAGCATTTTGAAGGGTTTTCGAAGAAGAATACAAAAAAAATTTGTCGAATAAAGAATATTTGGCCGCAGCCTCAATATCCTTTGATGAAGGTATACTAAGAAGCAGCCAATCAGAGACTTTCAAAAAGGGTCATAAAATAAATACTGGCACATTCTACAGAAAAAATTCAAACCTTTTGCCAATCAATGTACTATACAAAAAGTTTCAAGATTTTCAGTTAAAAAATGAATAAACTTGGATTTTAACCAAAAATTGCAAAAAAATTGAATTTTCAATATTGCATAGCTTTTTTATTTTTGCAAATATCGACCTAAAATTTGAGGAACATTTTTTGTTCATAAAAACTAAAAGAAAACGAGTTTTGAGGGATTTTAAAATTTTGAGCTGCTGACTTCACGTGAAATATCCCATATACCTGAAACAACAGGAGGGTGTAACAAAATTTGAGACCAAGGGTTGAACTTCAAATGAACCTGAGTATGGTATATAAGTTGATCCGCATTTTAAAATATACACCTTCCATCATATAAACGCATAACTGCAAATTGAACATTTTAACAAAATTTGTATTATTAGAAGTATTGTCATTAATAATTACTTTGCATTATACTTGTCATGCTACTGAATGATTGGCAAAAGTAGAGCTACTATAATTTCATTGAGCTAGGCTCATAAGTTTCTTTAGCTTCTTTTCAAATTTTATGAGTTTTGTTGAAAAAAAACGGAAAAGAATTAATTTTATGTCAAGACATCTAGTTTCTTATAAATAGATAACTAAATAATCTCATGTAATTGTAATTCTTTTCTGTTATAATTAAATATGTTCGTCCATACACCTTTCCTTATAACTAATAATTGTGCGTATTTCGTCTATACGCATTTTTGCATTATAAACAACTGTGCGTATTTCGCTTATACATATTTTTTATTATAAATAATTGTGCGTATTTCGCCTATACGCATTTTTGTATGATAAATAATTGTGCGCATTTCGCATATACGCATTATTTATTATGAATAATTGTGCGTATTTCGCCTATACGCATTTTAATATTTACTATTTTTTTTATTACAAACACATGTCAATTTGAACGTAATTACGTTCGAATAAGTATTTATTTATAATCACGATTTTTACTTATAGTATAAAATTACGTGATTAGTAATACTTTAAGTTTTGACATGTCCAACACCTATTAGCCAAAAACTACGGAGCGCACCACCTAAATATCGTCACCGGCTTCCCCGAAGACCTGGACCACGTATTAGATACGCCCTGATATCCAAACGCAAAAGACTACAAAGCGCACCACCTAGACCTCGTCATCGGCTACCCTGAACACCTGCACTGCGTATTAGATGCGCCCTGATATTTTAATGCAAAAAACCTAGACTCCATCATCGGCTACCACAAAGACCTAAACCATGCATTTGATACGTTCCAACATCTAGAGACAAAAAACTACGGAGCGCACGACCTAGACATCATCATCGGCTACCCCGAACACTTTGACTACGTATTAGATGCGTCCTGGGATCTAAACGCAAAAAACTTCGGAGCGCATCACCTCGACTCCATCATTGACCACCTCAAAGACCTAGACGACGCATTCGATGCTTTCAATTATCGATAAGTAACACTTCCTTATAATAGTTGTCATTTCCGTATTAGCAGGTAGCAACCGTTACCGCTATAGTATTTCTCCCTTACAATTGAAGGTGGAAGCAATGTATACTAAAATCGTGTGACGCTGTTACGTCGGTATATGCCGCTGATCCAACGATCGTATAATTGTGTAATTGTTGTAGTATGAAAAGCAACATACCGTAAAAGTATGGGTCCCTTACATTGCTAAAACCACCTTACTTATATAGTAAAGGAACTCCTATACTCCACGAGTAAGCCGTTTTAACTGTAGCAGTAAGAGTTTTCTTTCCGTGTGCACCCGCAGAAAACTGTTACTTTTTGGGGAGATATAATTCGTACCTAAAAATCAGGTGTGCCCTAAATACTGACATTAGTCTAGGCACCAGGGGAGTTTCCGTGGCCGATGGATGTCCACGCCTCCACCAAAGCTTTTCTTACGTATTTTTGTCTGCTGATTCTGAATTTCGAAGGTGGACAGTCGCCAGAATGTTAGTTTTTTGTTATTAACAATTTAATTGTTTAAACTGCGGCCAAATCAATATGATTAATTATAACTGAATCCTAACTGTCTAAAACTGTAGTAAATTGATCTAGAATTATGCACGTTTGCGCTCGAATTCGCGACTTATTGCACTAAATTTGCAATAATTCGGGTTCTAATCAAAATTTTTCAATTCTGAAAAAACGAGCATATTCTAGATCAATTTACTACAGTTTTAGGCAGTTAGGATTCAGTTATAATTAATCATATTGATTTGGCAGCAATTTAAACAATTAAATTGTTAATAACAAAAAACTAACAATCTGGCGACGTTCCACCTTCGAAATTCAGAATCAGCAGTCAAAAATACGTAAGAAAAGCTTTGGTGGAAGTGGGGACATCCATTGGCCACGGAAACCCCCCTGGCGCCTAGACTACATCCCGAGTCTGTCGCGGGAGCGCAGACATTCAAGTATACCTTCGTTGTCCCTTCTCCGTCGTGTCCGCCTAGGTGATGTCCTCGGGAAGTGGTAGTTGCGTTGGCTGCCCTCGAGGAGAGTAGAATGATATGAAGACCTGTTGTCTTCTGCAGGAGCTCTTCGCCTAGAGCAAAACAAAATATATTAATAATGTTTTAGGCAGTGGGGATGAGGAGAGCAGTATCAAACTGCCAGGAACAGAGGTGTAGACAGATGGAAAGTTGGAGGCTAGGTTCGGCTATACTACAGGATAAACTCCAAATCCGAAGTGAAGTACTTACTCGAGTCTGTCACGGAAGCGCGAACTACATTCAACTACACCTTCGCCCTCCCTTCTCCGTTGTGTTCGCCTAGGTGATGTCCTCGGGAAGTAGTAGTTGCGTTGGCTATCCTCGAGAAGAGTAGAATTATATGAAGACTTGTTGTCTTCTACAGGAGCTCTTCACCTAGGACAATACAAAATATATTAATAATGTATTAAGGAGTAGGGATGAGGATAGCAGTATCGAACTGCCAGGAACAGAGGAGTAGACCGATGGAAAGTTGGAGACTAGGTTCAGCTGTACTACAAGATAAAGTCCAAATCCGAAGTGAAATACTTACTCGAGTCTGGCACAGGAGATCAAACTATATTTATATACACCTTCCCTCTCACTTCTACGATATATTTGTCTAGTTGATGTCTTCAGGACGTGGTAGTTGTGTTGGCTGCCCTGGAGGAGAGTAGAATTATATGAAGACGTGTTGTCTTCTGCAGGAGCTCTTCGCCTAGGGCAAAACAGAATATATTAATAAAGTGTTAAGCAGTATAAGAATGAGGATAGCAGTATCGACCTGCCAGAAACAGAGGGAGTAGATAGATGGAAAGTTAAGATATCTGTAGAAAATGGAAAGGGTCTTTGGAATGAAAAGTCGAAAAAGTGCATGTGCATTTCCAACTAAGACCTCATCACCCTCGCTTAAAGTTTACCAGAATGTTAACACACAATCCAATACATGTTGAGGCATTGTATATTAAACTTTAGATCTTTTCAATCAGCCAGTGTAGGCGAAATAACTTTTTTTCTTGAACATTTCTTAAAAAGAGCATACAAATTTCAATATCTCCACACTTGCTAATTATTTAGATTTGAAACTTGATAAACAATATCCCTCAGCATGTATTACATAGTGTGTGTAAAGTTTGAAATATTTGTAGAGAATGGAAAGGGATCTTTGAAATGAAAAGTCGAAAAAGCGTGTGTGCATTTCCAATGTAGACCTCCTCACCCTCGCTTAAAGTTTATGAGAATGTTTACACACAATCCAGTACATGCTGAGGCATTGTATATTAGGTTTCAGATCTACTCAATCAGCCAGTTTGGAGGAAATTACTTTTCTTTCTTAAAAATTTCCTGAAAAAGCACAAAAATTGCATTATCTCCTGACTTGCTAATTATGTAGATCTGAAACTTGATAAACCGTCCCTCAGCATGTATGCCATTATGTATGGAAAGTTTAAGATACTTGTAGGGAATGGAACGGGATCTTTGGAACGAATTGTCGAAAAGCCGCATGTGCATTTGCGACAAAACCCTCCTCACACTTTCTCATAGTTTACCAGAATGTTCTCACACAATGCAATGCATGCTGAGGCATTGCATATTGAGTTTCAGATATATTCCATCAGCCAGTTTGGAGGAAATCACTTTTCTTTCTTAAAAATTTCCTGAAAAAGCATAAAAATTGCAATATCTCCAGATTTGCTATTTATGTAGATCTGAAACTTGATAAACTGTCTCTCAGCATGTATTGCACGGTGTGTGTAAAGTTTAAGATATGTTGAGAGAATGGAAAGGGATCTTTGGACTGAAAAGTCGAAAAAGCGCAAGTGCATTTCCAACTAAGACCTCCTGACCATTGCTCAAAGCTTACCAGAATGTTAACACGCAATCCAATACATGTTAAGGCATTGTATATTAAATTTTAGATCTTTTCAATCAGCCAGTGTACGGGAAATAACTTTTTTTCTTGAACATTTCTTAAAAAGAGCATACAAATTGCAATATCTCCACACTTGCTAATTATTTAGATTTGAAAGTTGATAAACAATACCTCAGCATGTGTTACATAGTGTGTGTAAAGTTTGAAATATTTTTGGAGAATGGAAAGGGATCTTTGAAATGAAAAGTCGAAAAAGCGCGTGTGCATTTCCAATGTAGACCTCCTCACCCTCGCTTAAAGTGTGTGAGAATGTTTACACACAATCCAGTACATACTGAGGCATTGTATATTAGGTTTCAGATCTATTCAATCAGCCAGTTTGGAGGAAATTACTTTTCTTTCTTAAAAATTTCCTGAAAAAGCACAAAAATTGCAATATCTCCAGAATTACTAATTATGTAGATCTGAAACTTGATAAACTGTCCCTCAGCATGTATTCCATTATGTATGGAAAGTTTAAGATACTTGTAGGGAATGGAAAGGAATCTTTGGAACGAAATGTCAAAAAGCCGCATGTGCATTTGCGACCAAAACCTCCTCACTCTTTCTCATAGTTTACCAGAATGTTCTCACACAATGCAATGCATGCTGAGGCACTGTATATTAAATTTAGATCTTTTCAATCAGCCAGTGTAGGGGAAATAACTTTTTTACTTGAACATTTCTTAAAAAGAGCATACAAATTGCAATATCTCCTCACTTGCTAATTATTTAGATCTTAAACTTGATAAACAGTCCCTCAGCATGTATTACATAGTGTGTGTAAAGTTTGAAATATTTGTAGAGAATGGAAAGGGATCTTTGAAATGAAAAGTCGAAAAAGCGCGTGTGCATTTCCAAGGTAGACCTCCTCATCCTCGCTTAAAGTTTATGAGAATGTTTACACACAATCCAGTACATGCTGAGGCATTGTATATTAGATTTCAGATCTACTCAATCAGCCAGTTTGGAGGAAATGACTTTTCTTGAAAATATTTTGAAAAATACACAGAAAATGCAGTATCTCCACACTTGCTGATTATTTAGATCTGTAATCTTTGGAATGAAGAGTCGAAAAAGCGCATCAAATCTATAGTTGGCCGTTGTTATTTATACGCCAGATTGCTAGATAGGTATACCTATATATACGTAAAACCTAACCTTTAATTTTCTTTAGCCGAAGAATTGACGCTTGATTAAAGAAAAAAATAGGCAAGGATTGACGGTTGACTAAAGAAATAATAGTCCCTTCCATGTCAGACTTTCAAAACAGTGATTTTTACACGTTTCTAAGTGGGTTATAGGTTATTTGTACGACAGATCTGTCGTACAAATAACAACGCCGTAAAATAAATAAATTCTTGAATGACTTACTTTTCTGTCTTACGGCGGGGCCAAGTCCAAGCGGCACGGTCCATTGGGTGTGCACGCACACGGTGCGGTACGGACGCTACGGTCTGCGAGGTAGGCGGCTGATGCGGCGCTCCAAGCTGCGCCGTCTGCGAGCGGTCGAGGCGGCAGGCACACCGATGACACGTCGATAAGCATCAATGGATAGAGGAGGGCACAGGTGGCGAAGGTGGCGGCGGAGGTGGTGGCGGCAACACGGGACCGCCTCCCGGAGGGCCTAGGCCCAGGCATCGGCGATGGACAGCTCAGCTGTGCTGTAGCCAGCAGCGCATGCGCGTACACACACGGGCAAGGCCGCGCCGCTGGCCGCTGCCGTCGCTGCCGTCGCCGACTCGCGAATCTCGCGATGCTACATATTACCCATATGGTACAATAATCTATTTTTTTTTTTTAATATTATGCATAACCATGAGTGCATTGCCCTCCGTAATGACATTATGAATCATTCTGCAAAGTTTCACGTCGATATTTTAAGGCATCTGAGAATGGCATTTGAACGAAATTTTCGTTCAAATGCCATTCTTAGACGCTTTTGAATATTGACTTGGCATTTTGCAGAATGATTAATAATGTAATTACGGAGGGCAATGCACTCATTATTTTTCATATATCTTTATATTTTTGTTTTCTATTAAAAACAATACATTTTTTGCTCGGTCGGTAAAAATTGAGTTTGACACCCCCTTAAGAACAAATAATTACCCGAAAAACCAAAATTGAGAAATTTTGGATTTTGTAATTTTATCGCGGCGAAGAAGATAAGATAGTGCGACACTGTGTAAGATGGTTTATCGCACACAACTCAAGCAATTTAAATGCCGTTTTCTTTTTCAAACTTTTATTTATTTCAGTATCCCGAATTTCCAATTAATCGTAATTTTTGTAAAAAAGGAAAATAACTATCTTCTCTGTTTTTTAAGTTATTGACTTGAAATTTGAAATGTATTTATACTTCGTAATTTAGATTCGATTATTGATGAAAAATGAATGATTTATGCGAAACTAAAAATTAAAAAATTTAGAATTTTATCATTATAAATTTTAAAATGTTTCATGAAAATAATAAATGTGAATGTTGATTAAGAGAAATTATCACGAAGAAAAAAATGCAACGCCGTAGGCTTGCATATTATTTTACATTGATGGTAACTTATCTCGTAATACACCCACGAGTTTTGCTAATGTCACGTACCGATGGCGCAGCGAGTTGTAGTATAATGGAACACCCATATTTTCGTTAGTCTAAGAAGTTAAGATATATATTAAATTTCTTTATGACAGAGCCTGTCTAATGTTACAAATAATATGTGCGATTATAAAATAAGAAAAAAAGTGAGAAAAAGCCACGTACGTGAAATGCTGACAGCTGAGTCAGATAAAACAAAACATCAGCGCTTCTTTAGTTTTGTCCTTACCGTAATCATTAAAAACATCTTTATTACGTTACGTAGAGAGTATGCGGTTACCGTATAATTAAGACGACATATTATTTTGGCACGGTGTAGATTACATTACCGTGAAAAGAATTGGACGTTCTAAAATATATGTTGGCCGGGAGGAATGTAGACATGTTATGGGGATAAACAACGATGTATTTCAAGTTAACTGTTTAATAAAGTGCGAAGTAGTTCCACCGCAAAACCTATAGCACCCCGTATTACTGGTAAGAATGCATGGTAAACTAATATTTCCACTATGCCGCACGTGTTGCGAACAAATGATCCAAGAAGATTGTCCGCATTAAGACCCAAACGATCGAATTTTACGGGGAACATGGATGTCTGAAGAGGTTAAAGAGGCTGTCAAACTGCGTTATACTGTTCAACGCGTTTACGAGATTTGGCAATCCGAGATGACGCAATATAACCAAAATGAACGCAAAGGTGGAATAGTTGCCGAGTATATCAACGAGTTTTTCGCGCAAAAAACTATGGCGTCTGGTTTTCCACCTGGTTGTCTCACCGAACAAGATAAAGAAGAATACTTAAAAGAATTGGAAATCAATGAAGCTATTAGTTTAAATAAAGACGCGATACAACACAACGCAGGTCTAAGATCAGTCGCAAAACTATGTCTAAACTCTTTATGGGGTAAATTTGGTCAACGTGAAAACATGACATAGATAGAAGTGATTACTAAACCAGAAAGATTGACAGCGTTACTTATCAGCCCAGAAATAGACGTTAACGGAATTTTACCGGTCAATGACGAAACATTCTGCGCCAACAGGTGTTACAACGAAAAAGCTCTGTTGACATCTCCAACGACAAGTGTGGTGATTGCCGCCTTTACAGCGGCGCAGGCCCGACTGGAGCTATTCAAGTATTTGCACGCTTTGGGGACGACCTCCGTAAAGGAATAAAAACGTCTCTTGTGCCAGAGTTTTTTCAGTGTGCTTCAAATACTGTTTCATTTATCCCTACGGTTGCAACAACCGTCCGTCTGTTACTGACGCATCGAAGGACCACACCTTGGGAAGCTAGTGGCACTGGTGTAGCAAGCGTAAAGAAAGCACTCGTGATCAGTGACGGCACGGTGTAAAAGCAGCTCATTGGTTATGTCCCCCAACAAACTGCTTTAATGCCCGCGGGAGGCGCAGCGTGGGAAGAGAAAATCAGCTCATTGGTTGTGTCCCCCAACAAGTTGGGTTCTCTGCACTTTTTTCTCAACTTTTTTTTTCCTTTATTTAATCGTACGACACTGAGAAATTTTGCCGATTAATGAGTAAATGTCACGTACATCGAGTTGCAGCTGTACATTATTTTGACTATTTAATTACATAGGGAAACATTTTTTCTAGAGGAAAGATTTATGGAAAGGAATTATACATAGAAGCACATACACCCATACACATAGTCACACATATCCAGACGCACGCACGTCAATATTTTGACGTTCCACCGGTGTTTTTCGACTCATTGATAGAGTAAGGAGTGCAATGTCTTTTCAAACCTTTCTCGAGGAGCGGATGATATCGGGGTTTCGACTGTCGGATATTAGAAGTCGGCCGTTGGCTGATGGAAATCGGCTGTCGACTGCAGATGTAGCTGTTTCAAATACTGTTCCAGTTATCCATACGGTTGCATCGGCGTTCCGCCTACTACTGACGCATCAGGGGACCACACCCTCGAAAGTTAGTGACGCTGGTGTAGGAATACAAAGAACGCACTCGTGACCGATGACGATGCAGTGTGAAAGCAGTTCATTGGCTACCGCTGTGTCTCCATCGTTGTGATTAGCGATGGCGACGCATCAGAAGAGAGCTCATTGGCTGCTGGTCCGCCCCAACAAGTTGATTTAGCGTCCGCGGGAGGTGCAGCGGGTAAGAGCTCATTGGCCACCGCTGCGCCGGTGAAAGAGCTGCTTTGCCGCGGAGCTAGCCCCACCACAAGGCTCGCGGACTCGCGAGCGGCCGCACGCGGAGGGCACCTGGCACGGTTACGAGCTCTTCGGGAGAAGTGTTTCGGAGTGCCCAGTCATATTTGAAGCAGGTACTTCCAACAGATGACGGCCGACTTCCATCAGCCAACAGCCGACTTCCAGCAGCCAACCGCCGACTTCCAGGAGCCAGCGGTCAACTTCCAGCAGCCAGCGGCTGCCTTCCAACAGCCGACAGCCAAATTCCCGCCGACCATCCGCTCCTCGGGAATAGTTTGAAAAAACCTTGCGATCCTTACTCTATCAACGAGCCAAAAATAAAAAATTGAAAGAATTCTAAGGTAAACATCTTATTATCAAAAGTCATTTTCTTTTCTGTTCTTTTTTGCTTAATTTAATATTAATCATTTCCAAATTGTTTGTTACAGATGGATCTTTCGAAGTTAAATGCGATCGCCCGTGAAGGATTCCTCCCAACGAAAAGGTTGGTCGATATGACCACGAGCCAGCGTTATATGATAACAAGTTTGAAGACTGTGACTACCAAATACGGTCCGAAAGTTGTAGCTGCCGAAAGACACGGCGGGATTTTATATGGAGAACAGCAGACTCCAGTTAAATAAAAGTGGGTGCTAATATGAGAGAGTCGCAGTTTGTTATAATATATTACGCCGACAGGATTTGGACGATGATCTACAAAAACACCATACGTGGAGAGGAACGTCTTCGGCGCATGCGTTTCATATACTAGGTAAGTATAAATAAATATTAAATTACAAATCTCCCTCTGTCACATGTAAATTTGCCATGATACAGAGAGGCTATACAAAAAAGTTATAAAATTTCTCTCTCTCTCTCTCTCACTCACTCTCTCCTTCAGTCTTACCTTCAGTCTCTCGTACTCTCTCCTTCAGTGTTATCTTCAGTCACACTCTCGACTGGCAGGTGCGCGCAAGGACGGTGGTGCGCAAGGTATTCGGCATACTATCCACGCTGAGATTTCATCGCCATGCCCTTACACTATCCACCAGGAAGCTTTTTGTGGAGAGCCTCATCTTCCCCCGCTTTGACTACGCGTGCCCGGTCTATCACCATCTCGACAAGACGCGCGTAAAGAAGCTGGAGACCGCACTTAATGCCTGCGTCCGATTCGTTATAGGGAATATCGCGTACCGTGCTCACGTCAGCCCCTACAGACTGGGCCTTGGCTGGCTCTCAGCGTATAGGCGCCGCCTATACTTTATAGGCCATCAGGCGTTTAAGATCGTCACCAACGCACACCCTCTTTGCCTTCTAGAGAAATTCCACCGTCGCCTGAACCGCGATATACATGTACGCCGCTCACCACGCACCCCCGTCGAGGCATTCGTCCCCCCCAACTGTCGCACCGAGGCTTACAAAAACTCGTTTTCCCTCGTAGCTATGGCCCTGTTCAACACTCTGCCAGACCTGCAGTTCACTACGGCGAATCTCGCGGCTTTTAAGCGTGTCCTGCATGACGCACTTTTTCACGTTGACGTGACGGACTGAGCGCTCCGGGTCGCTAATGAACGCTTGCTCCTGAGCTTACTGTACCGCCCTGACGAGGTTTGACCCCCTCTGCGTGCGCGACTGTAGGTACATTCTTAATGTTTTTCACGTCTTATAGCACACTTTGTTACTTTACGTCTCTATACTTTCTTATTTTATTTTATACTTCATTATTTTTTATTTTATACTTCGTTATTTTATATTTTTGGTTATTTTCATTTAATGTTATTATGTCTTATATCATGTCACCTTATTAAACTATTTGCTACTCGAATCTGCTACTCAAACCGAATGTTAATCATATTTGTTAGTCACCAGTCATGCCTTTCTCACTGCGCCGCTTTTTCCGTCATGCGAGTTACCCACTGTAAGCTATGTACCCATTAATTTTAATTAATTTTAATTGTAAGAATTACCTGTATTTTTTCTTCTCACTGAGCGCCAGACGGGGTTATACCCCAAGGCGTCAATAAACGATTCAATCAATCAATCAATCTCTCTCTCCCACTCTCTCTCGCTCTCTCTGTCTTTCTCTCTCTCTCTCCGTGTGTGCGTGTGTGCGTGTTTGTGCGCTCTCTCTCTGTCTCTCCGTGTGTGCATGTGTGTGTGTGAAAAAATAAAAAATGTTATAGTATAGAAACCATCTCTCTCTCTCTGGAATGGTGCGCACGTGCGTGTGTGTGTGTCGTGTGCGTGTGTGCGCATGTGTGCGTGTGTGTGTGCGCGCTCTTTCTCTCTCTCTCTCTCTCTCTCCGTGTGTGCATGTGTGTGTGTGAAAAAATAAAAAATGTTATAGTATAGAAACCATCTCTCTCTCTCTCTCTCTCTCTCTCTCTCTCTCTCTCTCTCTCTCTCTCTCTCTCTCTCTCTCTCTCTCTCTCTTTGGAATGGCGCGCGCGTGCGTGTGTGTGTGTGTGTGTGCGTGTATGTATGTGTGCGTGTGTGTGTGCGCGCGCAAACGTATTCACCATAGAGAGACTTATACACAAACTTTGCTAACGCAGCACTATGATGAGGCCCGACAAACATTGACCTCGGCTGGTGCCTATGAGTCATTGTTTAGGTCTCGCCGTAGTGTTGCTATAACTACTAATATCTTCTTTTGGAACTGACCGATTCGGATAAGAATACTCTTAAAATGAAGGCTGTAATAGGTACATTAAGGGAAAATTGTTGATAAAATGTTAGAAAAATTTTTAAGGTTAGTCTAAGATCAATATATAAAAACCTACTTTTTTCAATGATCAAAAGAAGTTGGGCTGTTACTCAAACAATCTGAATAAATTTTTATGAGGTTTTTGGATCGCTGATAACAAATCAGCTGACAGAATTGCAAATGAATTTGTTTGAACAATTACGTTTTAATTTTTCTTTTAGAAATGTTAATTAAAAGAAATAATAATTTAAAACACAAATCATACACAAAAATAATAACAAATAATTATTTACTTTTGGAATTATTACAAATAATTTTTTGTTAGCTCAATACTTTCTCTATTGACTATATTTACGTGTCACAACCTGTTATTTAAATGTAAACATTTATGGATTTATAGAGTGTGTGTGTTTGTGTATACACACACACACACACTTTTATAAATGGTGACTTATGCTGACGAGTCCGCATAAATCTGGTTGTATGTATGACATGTGTCTGCATAAGTAAACTTGTACGTATGAATGTGTTAGCATAAGTCATGCTTGACTAAAGAAATAATCCCTCCCTTATGCTGACGTCTGTATAAGTACCACAAAGTCTGCATAAGTCTCTTTCTGTTACCGAATTTGTTTGCAGAAATCCGAATTTATAAAAGTATAGTTCTACATAAGGATATATAAACATATATAAGTATATATAACTATATACGAATTATTTTTTCGCAGGAATTTCTTTTCACTTATGTAATGAAAATGGATTATTATTCGAATATAATTGTAATATAAAATGGATACAACTTGTATGTAATGTACAAGTTGTATTCTGTACTAATTTTTTCATAAAGTTGTATGCTTCATTATGGTAATTAAAGGGACTGTTACAATAATAAAAAATTATTTCGATCAATTTGAATCAAAATAATTATTTTTTTATTTTTATATATGATTCGTGTTTTAACTTATTATTATTTTAATTAAACATTTTATAGAAGAAAAATTTGAAAATTATTATTTAAACAAATGAATTTTACAATTCATAGAAAACTCCATACAAATCGATTCAGTTTATTTGGGCAACAGCCCAACTTCTTCTGATCATTAAAAAAAAGTAAATTTTTATATATTGATCTCGGACTGACCTTGAAAATTTTTTAAACATTTTATCTATAATTTTCCCTCAAAGTACTTATTATAACGTTCATTTTAAGAGTATCCCCATCCCAATCGGTCAGATCCAAAAGAAGATATTTTATTTTGTCCAGACATGTTCATTTGGGCCCACTGTGAGCCGTACATCGACCTTCAAGCTGTTCAACAACGCGGTGTATGGCAAGACCATGGAGAACGAGCGCAAACGGGTGGACGTCAAGCTGGTGCGCAAGTGGGAGGGGCGCTATGAAGCTGAGGCCCTAATAGTGAAGTCCAACTTCCACAGCACAGCCGTCTTCAGGGAGAACTTAGTAGCCATACAACTAAGTCGTACAGAGGTCACCATCAGGAAGCCAGTATACGTGGGCCTCGCTGTCTTGGATCTTTCCAAGACCCTCGTATACCGGTTCCACTACGAATATATGCAGTGCACTGTGGGTGAGTCCTCGAAGCTGATGTATACCAATACGAACAGCCTCATCTACGAGATCCGCGGCTTCGATATGTACGAAGCCATGAAGCGCGACCTTCATGAATTCGACACTTTTGACTACGCCGAGGCCAACTAGTTTGGTATGCCTCGGGGGTAAACAAGAAAGTGACCGGACTCATGAAGGACGAGTGCAATGGCAACGTCATGTTGGAGTTTCTGGGCCTCCGAAGCAAGATGTTCAGAAGGCCAAGAGCGTTAAGTCCTTCGAGGACTATGTGAGCTGCTTACGTGAGCAGCAGGTGCTGTCAAAGGAGCAGCGCAACATTCGCTCCCGCCTGCACGTCATCCGTACGGAGAAGGAGCAGAAGATCGCGCTCAGCTCCCACGACGACAAGCGCCATCTGGCGCTTGGTGAGACGGATAGTCTCCCGTGGGGGCACTTCTCCATCCGCGAGTGCGAGATGACGCTGCGCAATGGTGGGGAGGGAATGTGCGGGCAGGTCGTGACGTGCGTCGACCAGTCAACCTGCGCTGTCCAATCTGCGAGCTCCCTCACCCCCATTACAGCGGCCACGGCGACACAAAAAGTGATGGGGAGGAGGTTACTTAAGGCGCTGCAACCAGCCAGAGTCATCAGTCGCTCGAGAACCTCGAACGGAAAGGAGCTCCCGAAAAAGAAGTCCACTACGTCTATCTCCGAACCTCTGAAGAAGAGGGCTAGGATCCAGGACTAAGGAACATTCTGATGTAAGTACTTTACATACTCTCTTACTCTCTCTCTCTTCCCATAATAATCATGTTTTTTTTTTTCATTTTCTAGATGGATCTATCAGCAATTAATGAAATTGCCCGTGACTTTCTGCCGACAAAGAAGCTGTCCGACATGGAGCACGATCACAGCTTCATGGTAATGACATTGAGGCACGTCAAGACCAAATATGGATCTAAGTACGTTGCCAACCTGGAAGACGAGTTCCAGATCTTCCTGCCCAGCCGAGTATGTTCAGCACTTGAGAATGATGACAACATGTTCAACAACATGGGGGAGGCCGCCAACAAGCTCAAGCTTTTATAATATGTAAAAATAGTATTGTTGAATTTAATATTGTATAAAAAAAATAAAAAAAATAATAGAAAAGGTAGTTCATGTAGAGGTAGCTGCTCATGGTTGTACCTCACAGATGGGAACGATGGTTGGGGCTCTCATCGCTTCCAAAAAAAAAAAAAAAATTTTTTAATATTTACAAGTTTAATTTATCAATTCAGCTGTTGTGGGAACTATCAAACCCAGCCATTTAACGTAAACTTCATTACCGCGTTCCTGCAGAATTTTTTTCACTAGATATATATCAGGATACTTAACCTTTTGTAATTCCTCTTCGTAGAAACCTCCACTTATAGGCTGTTCGCGATAATCCTTCAAATGATAAGTAACAAGGTTTGTAGCGGCTACTTTTGTTATGCTGAATATTTCCGTTGACCAGTTGGGTGTATATCCTTTTTCGAAAACTTGTTTGACTCTGCTCACACGTACCTTGTCACCGACTTGGAATTTAGGCTTCTTTATATAAGTTTCACCAGAAAATTTCTGTCTCACGCTACTGTTCTTTGTCACATTTTTCAGCTTCATTCCAGTTGTTCTGTGTTTTTTCTTATTATAAGCTGTCAACAAATCGGGTAAGATATCCAATCACTTGTAATTTCCACGTAGACTGAATTTATTCCACATCTCATTCTTCAACGTGCGATTGAAGCGTTCGCATATCGAGGCTTTGAGATTGCTATACGTCGAGTGGAGATTTATCTTGTACTTCGTCATGAGTCTTTCGAATTTCTTGTAGAATTTCTTTCCTCTATCGGTATGGAGATTTTTCGGTACTCAACCACTTTCGTGCAACACAGACTTAATAGCTGCTGCTACATTTTCAC
The DNA here is from genome assembly GCA_036365515.1 of Torymus aiolomorphi. NCBI lineage: Eukaryota > Metazoa > Arthropoda > Insecta > Hymenoptera > Torymidae > Torymus > Torymus aiolomorphi. The sequence goes on along the minus strand of CM070875.1, from coordinate 49,976,606 downwards.
CTGTTTTGTTTTTCACAGGAATTGCCCATTTGTAAATGAGTATTTGGAAATATATCGAAGACAGTCAGCATGTACCTGTAACCTTTGTTTTCTCGCGCATATGATTGCATTTCCACTATATCAGCTTGCCACGTCTCGTCCATGCCACGAATATCGTATTTTCGACGTAGATAGTTGCGACGAGCGGGCTTGTGCAACTCATCCACCACTACTTTCATTTGTTGCTCCATAGTTCGAATATAGTTTCATTCGGTACTCCACGGCTCGTATGTTGCCTTTTTTATAGCTCGATCGTCTGCGAAATGTTCTTGCAGCTTCTTATCGATATCGGCTCTGTGATTGTCAATGACTGACTCTAAGCCATCGAGGTCGCTACGTAAACGAGCAATAACTTCGTGTGCACTGCGTAATTCCATTTGCAAAGTGTTCAAATTGACTGCATCATTCAACTGTTTCTGCTGTGCTCCGTTGCAGAGTCGTTTGCTATCAACGTCGTATTGACCATCAGCGGTAAGTTTGTAACCTGCCCCAGGTGGGCCTCTACTGGAGCGTTGCTCCAGTTTACGTCCGAACACATCGACACTCATTGTGATATTGAGAAGAGAGAGAAGGTTCGTCTAATATATATACCCTCCCTCGCGCAATTCCTCAATTATCGAGTGAATCTCGTTCACGTGGCTCGGGTTGCCAGCTGATTGTTCAGCTATGAGTAATCTCAAACGTTCCATCAGCTCGTTCGGACCATCCCAGTACACATAGTCCATAGTCGTATTCATTCAACTTTTTCGTGTCAACTTGTATCGCGGTAGACCCGCACCTTGTTTCTCAAACATAGGAGCAATGATGTATTTGAATTTGTTGCTGTTGTGAAAACGAATCTTTTCGTTACTATCGTATCGTTTCTTGTGTGCTGACAATGCTTCAAGTATTTTGCGATAATTATTCATATCAGTATTAGTAATCTGATTTTCGGTGGGCTGCTTTGTAATGAGTAATTCGAGTAATCCATCAGTTTTCACACACTTCGCCCCGTTCACATCGATATAGCTACCCTCCAAGTCTATAGGAGAATATCCAATCACGAATCGTCCATTCTCTTTGCGTACACCATAAATTTTTTCTACGTATCGATCTTGACTGAGCATTTGCAAGTATCTATTATTGCTTTCATCATTGCTCGTAGTCGATTCAAAAGACGTGTCAGCTGCTGCTTGCAATGTATCATCTTGCATATCATCATACTCTTCATCGTGTTTGATAGATTTTTCATCGCGTTTTTCGTAGTGTTTAACAGATCTATTGAATGCTTGTTTGGCTACGAGCTTTTCAAGCGGTTCAATGATTGGTTGAAAAGTTTCTCCCAACACTCGCTTCACATTGTCTTTTGAAAGCTTCAACAAATTGTATTTGTGTCGAATAGCGTCCCTAGCTTTAACAAGCTGGTGGAGGACATTCTTCTCTCGTTGAAATTTAGACATGTTGATAGTTCAACGTTCAACGAGTGACTGTAGACATCTACAACCGCCCCGTATTTATAGCAAAACAGTTGAAACCCTTTCTATACCTCCCACCGTTCATGCGCCTATCTTTATCGGTCACGAGAAATCCATGCCCTCCATCGCCCCACCACTTTGAGCACAAGTCTTTGAATCGTGTAAAACTCATATCCGAATTCACCTGATCCTCGTACACATGTTTGAGATTCATGTCATCTTGTCAAAATATTGCCAACAAATTAACGTTATCTCGTACCAGATGCTTTGGTATGTGAGCGTACGGCTGATAGAGATAGAAACAATCCACATTCTTGTGTCTGCCCATGCAGAAAAATGCTCTAACGTTGTCTTGCTTTTCACATGCTATATCATCGAATACAATAATGGAATTCGGCAGTACATTGTCAGGTGCAACGACCTCGTCGTGTTCACTGAAGGGAAAGTATTGAACGTCATCTATCGGTTGCAGAAGTTCCTTTAAAAATCCGTACTTGGACTAATTCAGTGATTTGAGTAAACTTAATGTTCTCGAATCTCAGACCATTAGGATGCGTTATGAGTGTGAGCAAGCTGTTGTTCTTACAATTGGATGGACCACAGAATATTGCACGTATGCTGTCTGGAAGCAACTCACCATGTATTTTTGTTTTCTTCTCCTCCACCACAATAGCGTCAAAGTTTACCACCGGTAGCTTGAGAGATTGCGTTTGAAAGTTCATGTGTGCAGTCTGGATAGCGACTGACTCTGTGGGGTATAAATAGGGGCTTATATATCCCTCACACCATCAGTCGTTAGACAACCACCGACGTGTGATGATCGTACATAGACGAAGGAAAGGTCGTGGTCTCGTGAATAAGCTTCTCAACAGCCTTTCAGTTGAACTTCACATCCCGGGTTATCAGTACTGTTGACCAGGAATCAAATAGCTGAACGTTTGGCTAGAGGAGATTCAAGAATTAAATCTCTCGACACAGCTTGTAAGGAGCACGATATAGCATACTCGCAGAATCAAGAAAATATCGAAGTTAGAAACGCTGCAGACAAAGTTCTTGCGAACAAAGCTTAGGGAAGAGTTACCTCGGGAGACGCTGGAGTAGGTGAAAAAATGGCCGCATATGCTATCATAAACACCATGAAGAGAAGATTCGGCATGGGTCGTAAGAATCGATCTATTTCTCTGAAAAACATAGTCAAGATGGCGAAGAAATCTATGGTCACGGGAAAATGTGATAAGAAAGTTATCAACTCTGCTCTAAAAGGTGCTCGCGAGGCAGTCAAGAAAGCTGGGGTAAGCAGAACATCATTATGCGATGAATACTACCAGTGCCCAAAAAAGTAGGTGGCTTTTTACCTTTTCTCATCCCTCTGTTTGCCGGTTTGAGCGCTGCTGGCGCTCTTGCAGGTGAGGCTACTGGTATCGCGAAAGCTGTTAACGATTCTCAAACTGCAAAGTCGCAGTTAGAGGAAACTCTAAGACACAATAGAGTTATGTAGAATGGAGGTAATGAATTGTATCTAAAACCGCACAAGACGGGGTTGGGTATTCATCCTTACAGGAGTTAAAAAAAAAATTTATAAAACTGCCCGATCGTGCTCTCACCGATCATGATTTGCTCAAGTATGCAAAACTGTTAGAAATTCCAAATTTTCGTGGTGTCTTTATGCGAAACGCACTGACATCTACAGGTTCACATTATTGCGAGTCAGCCATAATCAATCTTGATGATGCAAGCGGACCCGGAACTCATTGGGTAGCTTATCGAAAACGAGGTAAAGACGTTGTATACTTTGATAGTTTTGGCGATCTTCAACCTCCTCTCGGTTTGATGTTGTCTCTCGGACTTGACAGAGACAAGTACAATCACGAGAGGTATCAGGATTTCGACTTTTACAATTGCGGCCATTTGTGTTAGCAGTTTATGTGCAGCAGTCTCAAACGTATATAAGGGGGGTGAGGGAAAACTGCGCTTTCTCTATATCATGGCTGATTCACTGACTTTGAGTCTTTCGGGCACTTCGGCGCCACTCGAAGCACAATACTTTCCTCAAATTGAACTGTCATGAAATATGAGCTATGTTTTCGGTCTGGTAGAACTTTTATCTTTCAACTCTATATCCAACATTGATGTGGATAATAATAGGTTTTAAGTGGATAAAGAGATAGTTATTTTGCCTAGTGGCAGTTATGAAATCGAGGACATAGAGAGCTATTTACATGAATTTCTCTCACCCAAAGGTATACTAATCAGTATAAAGCCAAATAACAACACACTATGCAGTGAAATCAAGTGTACTCATTAAGTTGATTTTCGACTACAGGATTCCATAGGTAAGTTGTTGGGTTTCGCTCAACGCATTCTCGAACCAAACATCACTCACAGTTCCTATCTACCTGTGAGCATTCTCAAAATTAATGCTTTGAGAGTGGAGTGCAACGTGACAGCTGGCGCCTATATAAACGAACGAAGAGTGCACACGATACACGAATTCTTTCCAGCAGTACCACCAGGGTATAAAATAATTGAGGTTCCATCGCAAGTCATCTATCTGCCAATCACAGTAAAGACTATTGACCATTTGCAAGTATGTATAGTTGACCAAGACGGAAATTTGGTGAATTTTCGAGGAGAAATTGTAACAATTAGGCTTCACATCAAGCAAGCTTGATGGGTGTTGTTTATAGAAGTAAGGTGGGAAGAGGGTATATAAGCAGGCCGTCATGGCGGACAACGATCACTCGTCAATGAGCAGTCAAAGCTCTAACACGTCAAAGCCTTCAGTTCCTAGAAAACTTGGGATTAAGAATCCGCGATCCTGGTGGAGGATAACGTGTGTATTTTTCTGTTGCATGCGAAAGAATAATGGAAGAAGTTTTGAACATTCAGATAGCCGTTGAATTTGATGAATCGGTGGCGCACTATGAAATTCATGCGCATCAACCCTACACGTCTTCCGCTTTCAACAACAGCGATGAAATACGTATATCTATTCAACATCAAGATTTGTACCTTCTACCGTCTCACAGCTCGCTACATGTATGTGGAAGATTGACTAAAACTGATGGAAGTGTTGTACAGAGAACAAAGCTTGTTAACAACTCTATCTGTCACTTGTTCGAAGAAATTCGCTATGAGATCAATGCCATCGAAATCGATAGATGTAAAAATGTAGGCTTAACGAGTCTCATGAAAGGTTTGGTATCACTCAATCCCTGTCAAAATTGGATAATGAAGAATGCTGGTTGGCTCGACGTTGAGGAAACGTTGAACATGTGTAACGATGATGGCTACTTCGATGTGTCCATCCCTCTGAGTATGATTATGGGTTTTACCGAAGACTATCGCAAAATAGTGGTCAATACGAAGCATGAGCTCATACTTACCAGATCGAGGAATGATTGAGATGATACTCAGTCGTGTTGAATGGCTCATGCCCTATGTTGTGGTTGCGGACAAACATAAAATTCGTTTACTCGGCTTCATAGATAAGGATAGACCAATTACCATGAGTTTCCGCGCGTGGGAGTTGTTTGAGTATCCACTTCTACCAACTACATCGAAACATGTGTGGACTATCAAAACATCCAACCAGCTGGAGAAACCTCGCTTCGTTATTCTCGCCTTCCAGACGGATCGAAAAGGTCAGAGAGCTACGAACGCTAGTCGCTTTGATCACTGCAATATCAGCAATGTAAAACCCCTTCTTAATTCACAATACTATCCATACGAAAATCTTAATTTAGATATAACACATAATCAATATGCCGTACTATACGAAATGTATCCAAATTTTCAGAAGTCATACTATGATAAAGATTATGAGCCTATGTTGAAAAAGATCAACTATCTCACTTACGCGCCACTCATCATCATCGATTGCCCTAAGCAGAAAGAATCTCTGAAGAGTGCACCCGTTGACGTTCGTTTGGAATTCGAAGCGAGAGATAATTTTCCCGCTGTAACATCGACGTACTGCCTCATTTTGCACGATCGCATTGTCCAGTACAATCCTGTTAGCGGAGACGTGAATAAACTCATCTAATTTTTCGAGAATACGACAATCAGTATAGTCCCAACAGTGGTGGTGTAAAGAAGCTAAAAATGAAGTACATCGTTGATATGCAGGGTTTCAAAAAGCCCGGTCATGATTTCGTTTTGAAAGAATTGGCAATAGTTCCATTGGATGATGACAATCAACCTCTGATCTTTCTCTTCAAGGAACCTTTTCCTTGGAAACGCCTCACCGATAAGTATAAGGACGAAAATACTTGGCTGATGAAATTCTATCACGGCATTTCTTGGAATTCAGCAGACCGTCCTTACACCGACATCGGAAGTGTTCTTCGAGAATGTCTACACGATGCTACTCAAGTACTCGTTATGGGTTCCATCAAGAAAAAATGGCTCGAACGTTTCAAATTCAACGTTCATGATGTTTCGGAGATGGGTTTTCCACCGCTGGACAAAATCAAGCTTGTGATAGTTTGCCCAAACCATGAGGATGTCTACAAAACCAACTGCGCACTTCATAACGTCAAACTTCTGAAAAAATTCTACGAAAATTGCAAGACATCTATGGATTGGGAGTAGATGCTTGTGTCCCACACATCGTACAAGATGGGTTAAAGCTCAAGTTCAAACGCTCCTCTTATCGAATAGGAGAAAAAAGAGGATTCAAAATGGAAAAAATATTCTCAAAAGGATTCCACGAATACCAATTCTATCCCTCAACATGACAATTAAAAAAGATTAAAATAAAAATTTAGACTGCCGGTAGAGTGCTCTGCCGGTAAGGTTGAGATATTGACTGCAGGTAAGGTACAGTTGGGGGTTACCGACTGTTGTGTCACCTTGCCGACAGCGCTCGGGTTAACAGCCTACATAGTATTCTGCTCTGTTGGTAAAGTAGATTTGGATTATCGCGGAACTACACTCTCGGCGCGAAATTCAAATTTTTTAAATTGGATTAACAGCCTATATAGTATTCTGTTCTGTTGGTAAGGTAGATTTGCGTTATCAACTGCTGGTAATATTGGGTTATCAACCACCCTGAAATTACCATTCACCGACAAGATAGCGCTCTACCTTATCGACCGAGCTCCAGCTCAGAGGGTAAGTGAGCCCGAATCTCCATAGCTCCTCTAGTAATTTTCTTGATCATTTTGAATAATTATATTTATGGAAAATCAGATATGCAGAAAGAATGAAATTTTATATTAAAATGTACATTTAAAAAAATTCTTTGATGTAATTTATCAATTCTCTTTGAGAAAGCATTCTGCTAAAGCAGTTAGCAGCGGTTTTTTTGTGATATTGTCTATTTTGACACACACACATATATATATATATATATATATATATATATTTCCACATATACTTATTTTAAAATTACAAGTGCGAGTAGTTGAGCGTAATTAACTACAAATTGTAATTAATTACAAAAATAGCTTTTATTTTTTTTTTTGAGCCGCATACGGGAAACCCTCGTGCGTTATCGAGGTGAAGAGCAACCGTCGTAGCTCTTAGAAAATAACCCGGATTTGCGTTGAAAAAGCTAACTCACACGTTGAAAAGGCAAACTCTCTCTGCCATCAACCCGGATACTACTAGAGCTAGTAAAATAAGTTCGTGGGGAACTTATAACCACAGCGCCCAGAGCACCAATTAAGGCCCGGCAATAAGCAAAGGGGAAGTGCTCTCAACCCCAAGGCTGCCAGAAACCCTCAGGGATACGGCAAGAGGCCAGGTAAATACGACCACATGCCCGCCCCCACCTCTCACATCAGAGACCGAGGGCAACTCGATCCAATTGTCTGAAAGAGAGAGAGAAGTGCCCCCTAAGCAATCAAATGATGTCGGCCCAGAAGCTTCTTTGAGATGGTGGCTTCAAGTAGGAGTAGCTGGCTATAGCCTACGGGCACTCTTCGACGCAGAAGCGTCCTGAACAGCCAGCGGCCTAACGATACACAATGTACTAATTCGATTCGATCTTCGACAAAATCGTAGAGCTTCGGACATAAATATGATATCAAAACGAACCAAGACTTTTTGGAAAGTAGATGTAATTTCCAATGTAAAAAAAAAATATGATTTATTTAAGAAAGCAATAATTTGACCTTGAACGTGAAGGTCAAATGTACGAGTTTTAGAGAAAAATTTCTATTGTTTCCTCTGGTGAACCTTAATTTTTGGTATTTTTTTCGCGAAAGACATATTTTTGTAGATTTTGGAACGAGGAATCCAAATCTCACCTCAAAAATACGTTCATGATTATTTAAACCCTAAAAATCTTGAGTCAAAGATGCCTCATCATATTTTATGCGAATCTCACACAACAAACTTTGTTGTTATTATTTTTTGATGTTTTAGTATATACGTAAAAAAATTAATGAAATTCTCGCGCACCCATTTCAATGTATAAATAACACGGTCGTCCCTCAGGCCTGTTCTACATTGGACAGATACTTGCCTTCGGAGCGCTCCCACGCTCCTTGATATAGCGAAATATATTGTAATTTCTCTAGTCAGATGTCAAAGCAAAACAAACATCACAGCGAGGTGTTTTGAAACTTATTTTCTGAATCAGTGTACTTTGCATCTCACGTACGAATAGCAAGAGCCAATCTAAAATATTAAGATGTGACCTGTATTTCTTTCAAGTAAAATATTTCCAAAAGAAATTACGTTATCTTAGGATAACACGGGTAGAAGTAAACTAACGTCCTTAAATTTTATGCGGATTTATCTCTACTCTACGCAGCGTATTTAAGGTTTAAAAGGTTAAAAAATATTCAATAAAATTTTGTATATATTCAGGATGTTTCGTTTCTTAATTTTAAATAAATTTTTTTAAACCAACAATAATAAATCGTTTGCCACATGCACGCACGCACGCACGCATGCACAGACACTGCAATTAACTGAAAGACATTGTTTCATAACCATTGTAACTGTATTTTTTCGTGTTTATATTCATTGGCACATCAACTTGGGCTTCCTTAAGTTTCCTATCTGGTGATAATCAGTTAAGATATAACAAAATAACACGAATAAAAAGTAGATAACATCAAAAAATAATAACAACAAAGTTTGTTGTGTGAAATTCGCATAAAATATGGTGAGGCAGCTTTGACTGAAGATTTCTAGGGTTTAAATAATGACAAACATATTTTTGAGGTGACATTTGGATTCCTCGTTCCAAAATCTTCAAAAATATTTTTTCTGCGAAAAAAAATTCCAAAAATTAGGTATACCAAAGAAAACAATAGAAATTTTTCTCTGAAACTCGTACATTTGACCTTGACGATCAAGGTCAAATTATTGCTTTTTCAAAATAAATCATATTTTTTTTATATTGGAAATTGCATCTACTTTCCAAAAAGTCTTGTTTAGTTTTGATATCAGATTTATGTCCGGAGCTCTACGATTTTATCCAAGATCGGATCGAATTAGTACACTGAACGACGGTTCACGCGGGGCGAATTACAGTCAAGAAGAGGACCTGCTGCTGAACATCAGCATGGAGGTTTTACTAGGTATTATCAGATATGGTCGAGTCTTACATAACATCTTTGTATGCGTAAATGCATTTTTCCTAACCCCCTCAAAAAAAAAAAAAAAACAACACAAGTACTTAGCTACCTACCTACCTCACTGTATGTAATTTTTCTATACTGCCTCATTGTTCATGACATACACAAAGAATCGAATGGCCTTAGTTTAGCGCAAAATTTTTGAAGATTTAGAAATTTTTCTCTCAAAAACTCAATGCTTGTGTGATACAGTGCGTAATTCCAGTATATGAAAGACTGAGTCATGACCAGCTACTGCTTAGATGCAGTCGAATGAGCAGACAGAATGCAAATGAAAGTTTACATTCTTTAACGGGATCAAGGTGTGGCGGAGATGCAACTCCGCACACACAGGTGCACATAAAGCACGCCGAACACACAAACACCCACACATAGAACAGTCACAACAGATTACACGGCCAGCCGAAGCGGGCAGCGAGGTAGCTGGAGCTACGCGCGAGCACACGCACAATGAAAAACTTTCCGAGTGGTTTCTAATCTTCACTCCGAGCAACAGCAGCGCCGCCATTCGGCGTGGTCAGTACTCTGAAGCGAGTAACAGCTGCGCGTTTTCGGCGCGCTCCGTACTCTTTTCCGAGAGGTTAGGTCACGCGCACACAGATCAGCGCAGTGGCTATACCGAATCTGAGTAACCACTACTCAGATCGGAGTAACTGTTACTCCAATGAGAAGTGTAGCGCCTGACCCCACGGTTCAGAGCTCCATCTAGACTTGAAGAGTACCAGCTACTCCGAAAGTCTCTCAGTGCAGGTAATATTGATAGCGAGAGGGGGAAATGGCAAAGGGATTAGAGAGAGAGAAAGAAGAGGAGCGAGAGAGACAAGACGCCTCCACCCCACCGCCCGCCCAGAACGAAAACCGCGACGCGAGAGAGCCCAGTAGGTCAAGCACCTTAGCGCACGACGCATTGGCCCGCAACAAAAGAAAACACACGATGGCAGAAAATAACACCGTAAACGGTAAACCGCGAGAAATATCGCGAACCATAGTTATACAGTGCACAGTGCGAGATGCCGCAACCCAAACGGACGAACAGATAGAAAAAGGCGCCATACCGCGAACAGGAGCGCCAACAGCAATGCGCAATGAATTGCGTATGCTACAGCGCGAATACATAGAGGAAAAAGAGAAAAAGAAGAAAGATGAAAAAGAGTGGAGAGAAATGCGCGAAACATATAAAAACGAAATAGAAGAGGACTATGCACAACAGTTAGAGGAAGTGAAGGACAGAAGAGTAAGCAAATACAGAGGAGAGCGCGCATTGGAAATATTGGAGCAAGAAAAAAAAAGAAGAAGAAGAGGAAGCCGCCGAGCTCCAGAAAATGATACAAGAGTACAAAGTACGCTACAAAGAAAAATTACTAGAAGAAGAGAAAGAGAAGAAAGAAGAACAGCGTAAGCAGAGAATACTGCAAGAGTTCCTAAGAAGAAAACCAATGATAGAAGATGAGGTAAGAAAAGAAATGCAGCAGCAGAAAGCCGCAATGAACGCGTTAAAAAAGCGCGGCAACAACGTCGCGAAGGAAGTCGGGGAGAGACAGCAAAATGACGAATGGGCACGCCAACGAAGAATCTGCGAGAGAGTAGCAAAAGCGGAATCGGAGCAAGGGAACAAGCGAATTTCACGAAAAAAGGCGGAGGCAGCGTACGCAGTAGCACGCCAGCACTCTGAAACCGATGACAGCAACAGCACATACACAGCGGCGGCGCACGAGAAGAAGCGCGACACACAGCGCGACGTAAATAGAAGCCAGGTAACAAAACAAGATTACGCGTGGAAATTCGTCGATCGCGAATTGCAACACAGGACCAACGAAGAATTTAAAAGAAGAAAAGAGGAAGAGAGGCGACGATGTGAGGACGCAATGCTGTTATTAGGGCAATGGACGCCACGCACACCCGAACAACGGCAGCGACTCCAACACCTACGAGAAGAGAGAAAAAAGAATAAATTAAAATAAAAGAAAAAAAAAGTGTGAAATTAAAAACAACATTAGCAAATAAGTGTGTGACATGTATTTAAAATTAAGATTAAGTTTAAGACAAGCGCAACGTAATTAAAAACAAAACAAATAGCGTAACAATATATATGTAAAAAAAAAATAAAAAAAAATATATAAAACAATAAAATGTTTTATAAACATCAAGGCGTTCGAACCCCTGTTTAATTAAAAAAAAAGAGGGAGCAAAATCGAATAAGAGAGAGAGAAGTCGACATGCATCTGAAAGCAAGTATATGTGTGTGGAATAAATATAAATGAAAAAAAAAAAAGTTTCAATCAAAGGTTACTCAACAAAAAGAAAAAAAAACAAAAATAAAAAGAAAGAAAAACACACACATATACTAGATAGGAGAAAATAAATAAATGAGTGCAAGTGAATCACAAATTCGTCGTACCTATATATTATCGTACCTATATATTAGGAACGCAAGGGTGCATGAGGCAAGTCCGCCCGCGTAAGCGTGCAGTCGCACCCCTCACACGTTCGGAACCAGAGGGGGGACTTTGTGACGGAGATGCGACTCCACACACACACACGCGTACTCACAGTACATGTAACATTCGCACATACAAATGCACGGCCAGTAGAATCGAGCACGAAGGCAGCAGGAGCTGCGCCCGAAGGACACGCATGCAAGAAGCAAAGCGAGAGGGGCAGGAAGTAAATAAGGAATTAGAGAGAGATAGAGAAAGAGAGACAGCCAGAGAGAAGAGGAGTAGGAGAAAAGATAGAACGAGCAGTTCGTCCCGAGGCGCGAAAACGAGTGGTTTGGCAGCGCGAGGATCTACCGCGCCGAAGCCTACCGGAGAAGAAGAGTAGAGAGGGCACTACGGCGACGACGATCGTTGCGACCGTCGCGGGGAGCCAGCGGGGAACGCGAGAGGAGGACAGCAGCCAGGGAGCCCAGACTCTCGGCTCCGAGTCTGACGCCGAACGCGCCGGTCCTCGAGGCAACGGGACCAGCGGTCGCACCGCCGAGTTGGATCCACTGAGTACCGCATCCCTGGCCCACTGATTCTCAGCGCGCTGATGCCGCCATCGAGCCTTCCGGATACCCCGCTTTCACCTGGCCCGCCGAAGAGGGACACCCGGAGCGTCGCAGCCTGTAAGTGCCCTTATTGTACACGCCGGCGGATCGAGTGTTAACCAATCGATCTCTCTCTCTCTCAGTCACGGCCACGGAAACGAGGCGCTTTAAGTCTCGCACTCGGAACTCTCCCGAGTTTCGCGCTCCTCGCAGAACGGTGCGCGGTTCTCCGCGTACTCGTCCGCGCACACCCGAGCGTCATCGTCCTCTGTAGAAATATAGCGAGCGCCTAAGCGTGCTCTAGGGCGTACCGCGGCGATTACCGAAGAGCGAATGTACGCGCTGAGCGCGACGGCAAAACCTTGTAAAATCATTTGAATAAACTTTCTTTATAATTGTATTTCGAGCTTGCGCGTAATGATTTCGTAGGTGTAGTTACCCCACCCTTCTGCGAACTTTGCATGACTTTTCAGAGAAACTTCACGAGGCAGCAACCCAGGTACTCCAGAAAGCTGTCGACGGGGACCCGCGACCCTAGTCAGGTAGAGGCGAACACCCCGTCTCTTTGTGCGTTGGCAGTTTAACCGTGCGACCTCTCCACCTCGAGAGAGAGAGAAAACTCCGGCGCGGAATATCCGGCCCATTGCACGAGAGCAGCGGTCAGATCGGTCACAAAGGGTTCTTGATATACTTTTGACATAACAATATTATAGTGGAAAAGTTTAAAGACTTTTGATCCTGAGGAATCTTTAGTTTTGGTAAATAATTTTATGATTAATAAAGTATAATAGTAATGTATTGTTAATGTAGGCAGCTCAGAATTAAGTATAAAATTCACATAATCTACGCAATATTTCAGTGGTACAATTAACCCTTTGCGGCATACATTTTTCTATTCACTATTTTGACTTGAAATTTCTTACTCGGGAGTTTTTGGGGTGGCTGAATACGAATCGCATTAGATTTTCTAAATTCCTCATCCAACATGGCGGATCCAAGATGGCGGCTAATAATTTTACGCATTTTTAGTCGTGAGTTCGTGAAACGTCGTATACAAGGGTTTTTGGAGGCGCTGATAACGAATCTGATATTAGTTCAAAATTCCTCATCCAAGATGGCGGATCCAAGATGGCGGTTAATAATTTTTCGCGTTCTTAGTCGTGAGTTCGTGAAACTTCGTATATAAGGGTTTTTGGGGGCGCTGATTACGAATATGACTTCGGATTTTCAAAATTCCTGATCCAAGATGGCGGATCCAAGATGGCGGCTAATAATTTTTCGCATTTTTAGTCGTCAGTTCGTGAAAATTCGTATACTAGGGTTTTTCGAATAGCAGATCACGATTATGACATGAAGTTCTCGAAATACTGTGTGCAGAATAGCACATTTAAGATGGCGGGCGATGATTTTTTTCGCTAGCACTTGTGAGTTCTTAATAAGAAATTTTGAGAATCTAATGTCAGATTCGTTATCAGCGCCCCCAAAAACCCTAGTATACGAATTTTCATGAACTGACGACTAAAAATACGAAAAATTATTAGTCGCCATCTTGGATCCGCCATCTTGGATAAGGAATTTTGAAAATACAATGTCATATTCGTTATCAGCGCCCCCAAAAACATCATTGTAGTGATTTTCAAGAAAAAATTTTGAAAAGTCTCGTCAATAATGAATTTTTCTGATAAAATCACGCTTTTTTTTTATTTGTTTATATATATAACAATAACAATCAATGTTTATGTTTGCTGGAAAATTTGTATACGTTCGGTAACATGTAAGTTACCAACAAAATGCAAAAAACCCAACAGAAATCCATTAATTATAGAATAAATGGCAAAAAAGTGATAAAAGGTAGGTGTTCCCTCCCAGGGAACACTGTGCAGCAAAGGGTTAATTTATGTAAGTTACTAATGGAAGAACATAATTGCTTCGCAGCTTAAAATTAGTTTGGAAACACGCCCGAGTGTTATACCTACAGGGTCGTCGAGTATTCGGTGAATGTCACTGTAGCGTTCTGGCCATGCTGTTGCGCCTACTGCTGCTCAATTAATCTTTACCGCATTGTTGTTTGTTGGTTGTTGTGTCGTTTCGTTGGGTGGTTGGAGTTGCTCGGTTGGTCTTTCCCGCATTATTATCTGTTGGTTGTTCCGTCGTTTGTTGGGTGGTCGGAGTTTCTCGGTTCGTGGTCGTCGCGTAGTGAAAGTATCGCTCCAACTGACTCACTCGTCAGACGAAAAACGGTGAGAGGAGCAGTAAATGACGAAGTAGTGTTACTCCTCGCGCAACCGCGCGCTCCTCGGAGGTGCAGCACCCACCGCGAAATAACATTAATTTAGATTTTCGCTGTGCCCTCTGTCTCTGCTTCTTCAAGACACGTGCAGCGTCAGAATTTCTCGCACGAGAACGCCAACAACGGACACTTGCATCCGTTTTCGAGAGTCTTTGTCTAAATCAATTAATTTAATTTTCCCTTGCGCATCGGGACATGACATTGACATTTTCTATATTCAAAATGTTCCCACCGCCTTAAATTTTTATGCATCCTCTTGAAGTTTGGGGTGCATATTCTTGAATGTATTTGAAACAAGTCTATACAAATCTTTTATGTTTTTATTTATTTTTGTCTTTTTTACAATTAAAAATAAGTTTAAAATTTAACAAACTTTTAATATTTATTTTTAAAAATTCATTTCAATAAACTAAATAAAAAAGTATTTACTTTAACTTTTAGATCGTCGGGTAAATTTTGAGTTATTGGTATAAGAATGATGCATGTTCAACCCCAAAGTCTATGACAAAAATTTCAACGCTCGGAACCTTTTCAGTTTTATATATATTAAACTACTCTTTTAACAATGACTTAAATAATTGTTAATAAAAAGTCTTCAAAATTAGTGAAAATTTGTACTTTTATGTACTATACAACATGCTAGATGAAAATATTAATTTAGGTAACAGGGAAAAAAAAATTTTTTCTTAAGTGGTCTCTACCCTTAATTTAGTCAATTTTTTGTCATTTTTTCTTTATTATTTTTTCAAGCTACTAATAATTGGATTGTTAGAATATAATTTTCTCTTTTTATTTAAATATTTCTTCTGCTAAGGAATATGTTAAGAAGATCTCTATAAATATTGAGTTTATTTAGTGAAGTTCTATATCGCAGCTGCAAAAATATTATGAAAATTAATTTTGGCATGATTGACTTTACAGTTAACAAACTAGTTTTTTTTATTCAATAATCAACTTTTTAGTTGCATTTTTTATTTATCTCAGCATGCGTATACTCTGAATTGACAACTTTAAATGCATATGCTATGACAGTCGTTACGTCTGCTGAAGTATCATTCAAGACAAAGCTAAGAATCTCGTCAGTGACTTTGTCGAATAAAAAAAACTATGCATGTGGGAAAATCTCCAGGACTTTTGACTCATTTGACACCTTCTTTTTATTAATTTATTGCTGCTATTAGTTTAGCGTGCGAAGCACATAAACGAGAGAGGGTGGAAAATCTTCAATGTTAACCTAGAAAACCAGTCCTGTAATCCATATTGGTGTCCCGCGCACGCTAAATTCTGAGCATGTAAAAAACTGTCTAAAATCTGTCTGTAACCTAAAAGTGGACCTTTTTAAACAGTTTCATACATGCTCAGAATTTAGCATGTGCGACACACCAATATGGATTACAGGACCGGTTTTCTAGGTTAAAATTGAAGATTTTCCGCCCTGTCTCGTTTATGTGTTTCGCATGCTAAACTAATAGCAGCAATAAAATAACAAAAAAAAGGTAATAAACAAGTCAAAAGTTATAGACATTTTCCCATATATGAAACCACTACGCTCCAATTCGGATACGAGACAACGTGACGAGCGTGCCACCGAACTTACGGAACTACCCACCCTATTAAAAATAGCCACATGCTAAATCATGTGCATAATCACATGCCGAAGTATATGCTGAATCACATACCAAGTCATATGCTAAATTATATGCCAAATCACATGCCAAATTACATGATTCAACACATACCGAATCATGTGATTAATTATGTGACATTATCGACAAAATCGGCACACGATTTGGCATGTGATTTATCATATGACAAATTATCTGGATAAACAACTGAGGCATCGAGAAAAATAAAATTACTAAATAAATTCTGCCCTAATGAAAAGATCATTTATTTGTGCAATTTACACAAGATAAATGGGCCCCATAGGTTTCCCTTGTGGGTACCATATGACTAACCTAAAAAAAGTTTAAAATTTGTTTTTATTGTTCTTAATAAGAAAATTTTATTCGAATAATAATCAATATTACTTCTTATAATTCTTTGATAAAAATATATTCTTATTATAATAATTTATAATAGCTGTATGTATATAATAAAGACAGGTGACATACATGTAACATTGGAATAAAATTATAAGATCATTAATGATATTATACTCAATGTGGAGAAAGGATAAACGATTTTCAACGAGCCTTATGCTCGAGCTACTCGATGCCGACCCGCGATAGCAAAATCACATGAGGTTGGGGCCGAGCGCGCCCACGTGTACTCGATATTTAGCAGCTATACCAAAAATAGTTACGACGACGAGTACGACAACGCCAAGACGCAACATCTAGGCGATGATGTTGCCATTGAAAGAACTCAGAATCTTGTGAAATATTATGCCAAGCCTCATGTAACCAGAGTTTTTAATTGCTCAATCCGTATGCGCACGAGAAATCCAAATTCGAAAAATATGTTTTGTGTATAAAGAACTTGAAATTGCTGTATGATGTGTTTTGTCGACAACCTAAATATGTAATTATAGCAACATATTCAAAGCAAAGAACATTGAATTAGCTTCTGGTCGTTTATGGGCATCAACATGGCGACACACAGTGGGCACAAATGAACATGTCTGGACAAAATAAAATATCTTCTTTTGGAACTGGACGATTGGGATGGGAATACTCTTAAAATGAAGGTTATAATAATTACTTTAAGGGAAAATTGTAGATAAAATATTGAAAAGATTTTCAAGGTCAGTCCAAGATCAATATATAAAAATTTACTTTTTTTTATGATCAGAAGAAGCTGGGCTGTTACCCAAACAAGCTGCAAAGATTTTTATGTAGTTTATTTTCGGATCGCTGATAACAAATCAGCTGACAGAATTGCAAAATTCATTTGTTTAAACAATAACTTTCAAATTTTTCTTCTATGAAATCCCTACTGAAAAAACTCATATGAGAACTCATGAGAACTCGTATGAGATATCATATGAGATCTCATATAAATTTCTAGTGTCATCGTAGTTTGTTCAAAAATCATATGAGGTCTCATATGAGGTCTCATATGAGATATCATATAAGCCCTCGTACGGCTGTGCAGTCTCGATGCCGCCGCCAGGTGGCGCATGGCAGCCTAGTACGCGGATAAAACGGATCCGTTTGGTTATATAGTAAAGTGTGCAACGCAGGGTGGGTAGGAGGGACCATCCACCACGTCTTAATACACTGAAAAGAAATGAATTTCCAGTTTAATATAGCAGTCTCATTAGAAATTCATATGAGACCTCATATGAGTTTCTAACAAAATACGATTACACTGGAAACGTATATGAGATCTCATATGAGATATCATATAAGTTCTCTTATGAGTACTCGTGCCAAAACCTCATATGAGATCACATATGATATCTCATAAGAGACTCTCACATGAGTACTCATATAAGGCTCATATGAGACTCATATGAGATCTCATATGTGATCACATATGAGTTCTCATATGAGTTCTCACATGAGATTTTTCAGTAGGCATGTTAAATTAGAATAATAACAAGTTGAAACACGAATCATATATAAAAATAAAAAAAAATTATTTTGATTCAAATTAACCTAAATAATTTTTTGTTATTGTAACATTCCCTTTAATAACTATACGAAAGCGTACAACTTTATGGAAAAATTAGTACGCGAAAAATCACTTTGGTGAGTACGAGAAAATTTTGAAAAAATTTTTTTCACTTGGATTAAGGATGTTCCTTGTGTATTTTTTCGCGCTGAATCCGAATATGGAGTCCGTTTAAGCCCTACACTTCTTATGTATTTTGATGCGCTGAACTCATTTCTGAAGTTTTTTAGATTCTATTACTTACCGATATTGCTAAAACCGTGAAAAATGGCTAAAAAAAAGCGAAAAATCGAGAAAATTTGAAAAATACGGGAAACGAAAACTAGAAATCATGAATAGTACAAACTCTCGAACTAATTTTGCTCTTATACTTTTTTCTCTGGTAGCGAACTGTCTTCCCTTCAAATGGCCTATGCAACGGGTTTCTTTTTCTCTTTTTTATAATCTGATTCGTTTCTCTCTTGAGCGTCCAACAGAAATCTACCATCATGTTAACATCCCATCTTCCCTGGTATCGCTTTTCCATTACACTTATGTCTTGATGAAATCGTTCACCTTGTTCTTCGCTGAAGTCTCCTAGGTTTTCAGGAAAGTAGTCAAGATGAGAGTGCAGAAAGTGCAGTTGGAGATTCATCAAGTAGTCTAACTCTTTAAAATTTTTGAACAAATCGTCAACCAAATTCTGGTAGTCATCACTCTTCTCATTTCCTAAGAACTTCTGAAAGACGTTTTTGAAACTTTTCCATGCCGCTTTTCGGTGTCATTTATGTGGTTCGTGAAAATTTTGTCTTGAAAAAGAGTGTGAATTTGCGGGCCATCGAAAATACCTTCCCTCAATTTTGCATCACTTATCGTTGGAAACATGTCTACTAAATATTCGAAACAATCGCCATCTTTGTTTAGAGCTTTGACAAATTGCTTCATAAGACCAAGCTTGATATGAAGAGATGGTAGCAGAATATTTGGAGGATCAACCAATGGGCTGTGGATGATATTTCTCGTCCGTGGATGAAACTCCGTTCCCGTTTGCCATTCTTTCTGTTCATAGTGATTTTTGTGTCTCTGCTATCCCACAGACATAAGAAGCAGCGATTTTTTGTAAAAACTGATTGCTGTTCTAGAATCAGGGGTAAAACTTTTAGATCACCGTAAACATTCAATTGATGTTCCAAGTAGTTTATTTTCTCCAAAACTGTCTGCAAGTTCTCGTAAGTCTCATTAAGTTTCGTTAAGTGAGCTATCGGAATAGGTGCATATGTGTTCCTGTTACGAAGCAGCACAGCTTTGAAACTTCGTTTTGAAGAATTAATAAAAAGTCTCCACTCTTCGTCCTTATAAGTGTTCAGTTTTAATTCATCAACGAACCCTTTTACATCCGAAGAAAAAACTCATGAATTCTCCTCATCTTTTCTGAAAAATTTACGTAACTCCTTTTCCCTATCACGATAAATGTAAGCTTTGATTCCTTTTGACAATAAATTTTTCTTCTTTAGTGCAGTTGCTAGATATTCAGCTCCATCTTTGGGTAGTCCCAAAGACTGGGCCAGCAATCGTCTCACAGAAGTTCTTAGGAAATGAGAAGAGTGATGATTACCAGAATTTATTGAAAACTTGTTGAAAAGTTTTAAAGAGTTAGGCTGCTTGATGAATCTCAAACTGCACTTTCTGCACACTCATCTTGACTACTTTTCTGAAAACCTAGGAGACTTCAGCGAAGAACAACGAGAACGATTTCATCAAGACATAAATAAAATGGAAAAACGATACCAAGGAAGATGAGATGTTAACATGATGGCAGATTTCTGTTGGACGCTCAAGAGAAAAACGAATCAGAATACAAAAATAAGAAAAAGAAACCCGTTGCATAGGTCATTTGAAGAGAGAAGAGTTCGCTACAAGAGAAAAAAAGTATAAGAGCAAAATTAGTTCCAGATTTTGTACTATTCATGATTTCTAGTTTTTTGTTTCCCGAATTTTTCAAATTTTCTCGATTTTTCGCTTTTTTACCTATTTTTTACAGTTTTGGCAATATTGGTAAGTAATAGAATTTACAAAACTTCAGAAATGATTTTGATCAAAATCTCGATGTGTAGGGCTTAAACGGACTCCAAATTCGGATTCGGCTCGAAAAATACACAAGAGACACCCTTAATCCGAGTGAAAAAATTTTTCTCAGAATTTTCTCTTATTCACTAAGTGATTTTTGGCCACTTTTCGCGATTTTTCGCAATTTTTAGCTTCTTTTTACAATTTACTCAAAATCTCGAGGAGTAAGGCTTAAACGGACTCCAGATTCAGATTCAGCGCGAAATAATACATGAAGATAGGTGGATCTGGTCAAAGGTACAGACCACTTCTTTTTTTGTGTGCGGGTGTTATTATTCGAATATAATTATTTTCACTATTATAAAATGGATACAACTTGTATGTAATGTGCGAGTTATATTCTGTACTAATTTTTCCATAAAGTTGTAAGCTTTCTTAAGTTATTAAAGGGAATATTACAATAACAAAAAATTATTTAGATTAATTTGAATCAAAATAATTTTTTTTTATTTTTATATATGATTCGTGTTTTAACTTATTATTTTAATTTAACATTTCATAGAAGGAAAATTTGAAAATTATTGTTTAAACAAATGAATTTTGCAATTCTGTCAGCTGATTTGTTATCAGCGATGCGAAAACCACATAAAAATCTTTTCAGCTTGTTTGGGTAACAGCCCAGCTTCTTCTCATCATTAAAAAAAAGTAAATTTTTATATATTGATCTTGGACTGACCTTGAAAATTTTTTCAATATTTTATCTACAATTTCTCCTTAAAGTACTTATTATAACCTTCATTTTAAGAGTATCTCCATCCCAATCGGTCAGTTCCAAAAGAAGATATTTTGTTTTGTCCAGACATGGTCATTTGTGCCCACTGTGCGGCGGCGGAGAAACTGCTTTTGCAGGATCCTCCGCCAGAAGTTTACTACAAATGTCATCCTGGACAGCAGTTGGTGCAGTGTGTGATATGTGCAGTGTAACAGTGTCTTCCACAAAAGTGATGACAATAAACAAAAAGGGCAAAACTACTTATCTGGCATCTACGTGATATGCAAACAATAAAAGTCTGAAGACATAATCTTATGAGCTACATGTTGCAATAATGTTACTAAAGAGAGAACTAGAATACACGAGAAAGTTAAATACAACAATAAACCAAAATTAATACAAGCTGAAGATGAAGTGATAGTAAAGGATAAACCGATAGAAATGAAAATACCTAAACTAATTGTAAAAAGAAGAAAGAATGGAAATAAAGACGATGATGTGCTAAACATAAAAACATATATAACACACTATATAAATAAAAATACAACTATTCAAACAAAAAGTATAAAAATCAAGAACAGAGGCGAAGCTGTAACAAGCTTCATAAATAAGGAGAGTGTGACACAAACTGAATGTACACTAAAAGAAAAATAAACCGCATACTACAAAATCGAAAGAGAAGTGTGAAGTGGAATTCCACGCACAAGATATAAAGGCCGGCTGTCCCCGCGGCACCTTGCCCAATTGAGCATTTGATGCATCGGACTAATGCGTATCTATTCTGTCTATAGAGGAGCGGAGTAGCGGACTGCGCGCGGCAACGATGAGGTATCACTTGCGCACCCACACACATATCCATACTACCGAGGCAATCGCAGATGAAAAGAACGATGGGCAGAGCAGCGACAAGACCAGCCAAGCGGGTGAAGTAACGCGAGCCTCGTGTACGCACGCGAGCGTGCGAGCAGATTGATACACACTACACTACACTGGCACACGATCACCGCATCGACACGAACCTCTAGCCAACGTTGGCGTTGAGGCGAGACACCGAGATACGCGGCCTCGGGGCCGATACACGACACACGGGGCGAGGCAACACATGCCGGCATGCGCGGACAGACTACGCTGAGAGTCGGTGAGAGAGAGAGAGAGAGAATGAACGTATGCAAGAGTGAGAGAGAAAGAGCGAGTACCGCCGATGCGTAGCTGGCTGCAGCAATCTGTACGTAGTAGAGAGCGAAAGAGAGAGGAGGTCTATGCATAAGAGAGAGAAAGAGAAAGAGAGCGAGACGGCCCGGCAGGGTACAGGGCGGCCGGAGCGCTGCCGTAATGAGCGCTGGCACCTTATGTGGCGGGGGGGGGGGGGAGGAGAGAGAGAGAGAGAGAGAGAGAGAGAGAGAGAGAGAGAGAGAGAGAGAGAGAGAGAGAGAGAGAGAGAGAGAGAGAGAGAGAGAGAGAGAGAGAGAGAGAGAGAGAGAGAGAGAGAGAGAGAGAGAGAGAGAGAGAGAGAGAGAGAGAGAGAGAGAGAGAGAGAGAGAGAGAGAGAGAGAGAGAGAGAGAGAGAGAGAGAGAGAGAGAGAGAGAGAGCAGTAGCACGACTGCTACCTTATAGCGAGAGCGAGAGAGTTAGATAGTAAGCGAGCGAATAGTTAGGAGAGCGTGAAGCAGAGAGTACAAGGCGATAGCCAGCGTGTATAGTGAGAGCCTCACGGTACACGGTGTGATGCTATGGCAGAGAGAGAGAGAGAGAGGGGGAGAGGGGGACTCTATGCGAGAGGGAGAGAGTGCACTGCTCACGCGTAGTTGGCTGCAGCTCTGTATGTTTGGCGTGGAGAGAGAAAGCGAGAGGGAGGTAGTACGGCAGTGGCCAGAGCGGCCAGCTTGCAACCGTACTTGGCGCGAAAGAAGAACACTGGTGTGCGAGTGTGGCCCGTGTACACTCCACCGTGAGGCCGGCGTGGAGGCGTCTCTGCCGTTAAAGCTGCGCCATCACTAACTTTATCTGATGTGACGAATAATGATATTCGTATCTAGCGCGCGCAGAAGTCTCGAAACCGACGTGACATAAGTCATGCCCACCCAATCGCGCAGCAGGAGGATGGGTGGCGGCTCCGAATAGGTGCGATCAGACACCGCGTTAGTCACACACCCAAACTTTGGGGACTACGCTAAGAAATACGTGAATAGTGGCCAATCAAGAGCACGGAAGATCGAAGAAGATGGAAGGAGAGCCGTAAAGAAGGAAACGACGCCTAGACATCCATCTTCGCGTCATTCTCGTGTGAGACACTATAGCGAGCGAGACGTTGTAGTGAAGAGAATAGAAGAGCAGAGAGAGTGTTGTGGAGGAGAATAGGGTTTTATAGCAGGGAAATTATGAGTGATAGAAAGGTAGTGTAGGTGAGCAAAGGAGGATGGAGGGGAGAGAGAGAGACAGGATTGTGACGCAGTCGACGGTGCAGGATATCATCTATCTCTCTCCCCGAGTTTGCGGTAAATGGCATATTTTGCTGCCACTGAGGCGCACTGTTTCTGCCCCTCGGACCTTCTATTGTAATTTGCGAGCGTGCGGGATAAGTAGAATTGCGGGGAAAAGTGTGGGTCATTCTCTCTTATAGTGTCGCGGACGAAGTTGCTAATCGGCCATGCGGTTAGTAATAGTAATAGTCATTTTATTGTAAATATATGGTCAATTTACAAATGATGTGCAATACTCGTGTATAGAATACAACAAAAGAAACAGTCAATGTAAAAACAATTTAAATATAAATACGATAATCCTTTTTTAAAAATACAATCTAACACATCCAATTTACGCTTCTCAGTCTATTTCTCTTTAGTAAAGATAATTTAAGATATCACAGTTATTATTCTTTGGGTGTGCCATTATTCTTTGTGTGTTATACCTGTTGTGTCGAAGCAACATTGCGGAATGAACGAGTAGTGTAGGAATAATTTGTGCATATTGAAATTGTGACGCGTGTAGGTAATTAGGCGAGGTCGGGCGTGCAAGGCCCTAAAGTCATGGGGCGCGTAGCGCATCGGGATTTTAGGATTTTATCTGGCGTGGGCGAACGAATTAGTCGGCGAACTAATATGTCGGGTTATAAGTGTAATAGCGGCGTATGCTAAAATTATCTTGTCAATGATTGCTGTTGAAGAGAGTAATAAATGGTTAATTTTAGACTATTTAATTGGAATAACTAGTTTCATTTGCGAACATGATTTGTGTTATCCGTTTATCCGCGTTTCCAGCTTCCGCCGTGGGTCTTAGCCGCTCCAGGTTGTCTTTCGTGTCGGCGCGCCCTGGAGGAGTCTCATCATCACGGAGGTAGCCGGAATCCGGAGCCTGGTGCTAATCACTAATAAATTTGGTTCTCGGGTTAAATCACTTTGGCGTTGCGTGGGGTAATTACGTATCGTTACAAATTGGCGCTGGAACGTGGGGCTCGACACGAAACGCGGTGAATGGCGACGCGAGTAGAACAGACAGCAGGAGATAGCAAAAATAGTACGAGGAAACTAAGAGAGTTCGAGGGAAAAATTTTCCGATGA
This sequence comes from Torymus aiolomorphi, assembly GCA_036365515.1. Lineage (NCBI taxonomy): Eukaryota > Metazoa > Arthropoda > Insecta > Hymenoptera > Torymidae > Torymus > Torymus aiolomorphi. Next base: position 49,952,203 of record CM070875.1, on the reverse strand, counting down.
ATGAAAATGTAAAATTAATTGAGTTTTCGAAAATTAAATCCGACAAACGCAAATTAAATCAATTTTTCAATTTTTTCGTAAAGCCGAATTTTGGAGTGGGGAAAACTTTGTGAGAGTAGGTAGAAGCGTGGTAGAGTGAGCGAGAAATTACCACGTACTAGGAAATAGTGAGCGACAGAGAATTAGAAGCGAGGCAGAGTAGGTCGGGAAACTAGTTCTTTGTAAGTTAAGGGGGTCAGACACCATTAAAATTTTCTTCATAAAATGATCTCAAAAAAATAAATTTTCATAATTAGAAATATGTAGAAGTAATATTCTAAAAATATATTCAATTTGTGATAAAATGAGACCCAAAAAGAAAATTTTGATCGATTTTAACCAAATATATGGCCAAATCAAAATTTTTGCTTTGCCGCCGACTCCAGATTGAGGGACTGCATATATTTTAATGGGAAAGGTCCTAAAATTTTGGTATTTGCCCTTTGGTATTTTGCCCTACCTCACTAGCTCTGCCTGCTTCTATCCCTGTATATTTCTGATGTTCTCTCTGCCTCTCTCCTTTATCTCTCTGCCGATGATTATATTACTGTGTTTCCCGCTTGTCATCTATACCTCTTTATATCTGCCTCTCTGTCTCTGTCGTACTCTTGGCATTTACCTCTTTATCTATGTCACCTTCATTTATCGTCCCTGTCTCTTAATTATTATTAAAGTAAGTTTAGCCAGACATCGCGTGAAAGAATTGGGAAATACTAATTGCGTGATGTTCAGAATTCGCTGTGGTAGCGGGGCAATGGCCTTGATCCACCTCTCATGTTCCCTGCCTTACCTGCGTCGATAGCCGCTATGAGAGAGAGAGAGAGAAAGAGAGAGAGAGAGAGAGAGAGAGAGAGAGAGAGAGAGAGAGAGAGAGAGAGAGAGAGAGAGAGAGAGAGAGAGAGAGAGAGAGAGAGAGAGAGAGAGAGAGAGAGAGTAGCACGACTGCTACCTTATAGCGAGAGCGAGAGAGTTAGATAGTAAGCGAGCGAATAGTTAGGAGAGCGTGAAGCAGAGAGTACAAGGCGATAGCCAGCGTGTATAGTGAGAGCCTCACGGTACACGGTGTGATGCTATGGCAGAGAGAGAGAGAGAGAGGGGGAGAGGGGGACTCTATGCGAGAGGGAGAGAGTGCACTGCTCACGCGTAGTTGGCTGCAGCTCTGTATGTTTGGCGTGGAGAGAGAAAGCGAGAGGGAGGTAGTACGGCAGTGGCCAGAGCGGCCAGCTTGCAACCGTACTTGGCGCGAAAGAAGAACACTGGTGTGCGAGTGTGGCCCGTGTACACTCCACCGTGAGGCCGGCGTGGAGGCGTCTCTGCCGTTAAAGCTGCGCCATCACTAACTTTATCTGATGTGACGAATAATGATATTCGTATCTAGCGCGCGCAGAAGTCTCGAAACCGACGTGACATAAGTCATGCCCACCCAATCGCGCAGCAGGAGGATGGGTGGCGGCTCCGAATAGGTGCGATCAGACACCGCGTTAGTCACACACCCAAACTTTGGGGACTACGCTAAGAAATACGTGAATAGTGGCCAATCAAGAGCACGGAAGATCGAAGAAGATGGAAGGAGAGCCGTAAAGAAGGAAACGACGCCTAGACATCCATCTTCGCGTCATTCTCGTGTGAGACACTATAGCGAGCGAGACGTTGTAGTGAAGAGAATAGAAGAGCAGAGAGAGTGTTGTGGAGGAGAATAGGGTTTTATAGCAGGGAAATTATGAGTGATAGAAAGGTAGTGTAGGTGAGCAAAGGAGGGTGGAGGGGAGAGAGAGAGAGACAGGATTGTGACGCAGTCGACGGTGCAGGATATCATCTATCTCTCTCCCCGAGTTTGCGGTAAATGGCATATTTTGCTGCCACTGAGGCGCACTGTTTCTGCCCCTCGGACCTTCTATTGTAATTTGCGAGCGTGCGGGATAAGTAGAATTGCGGGGAAAAGTGTGGGTCATTCTCTCTTATAGTGTCGCGGACGAAGTTGCTAATCGGCCATGCGGTTAGTAATAGTAATAGTCATTTTATTGTAAATATATGGTCAATTTACAAATGATGTGCAATACTCGTGTATAGAATACAACAAAAGAAACAGTCAATGTAAAAACAATTTAAATATAAATACGATAATCCTTTTTTAAAAATACAATCTAACACATCCAATTTACGCTTCTCAGTCTATTTCTCTTTAGTAAAGATAATTTAAGATATCACAGTTATTATTCTTTGGGTGTGCCATTATTCTTTGTGTGTTATACCTGTTGTGTCGAAGCAACATTGCGGAATGAACGAGTAGTGTAGGAATAATTTGTGCATATTGAAATTGTGACGCGTGTAGGTAATTAGGCGAGGTCGGGCGTGCAAGGCCCTAAAGTCATGGGGCGCGTAGCGCATCGGGATTTTAGGATTTTATCTGGCGTGGGCGAACGAATTAGTCGGCGAACTAATATGTCGGGTTATAAGTGTAATAGCGGCGTATGCTAAAATTATCTTGTCAATGATTGCTGTTGAAGAGAGTAATAAATGGTTAATTTTAGACTATTTAATTGGAATAACTAGTTTCATTTGCGAACATGATTTGTGTTATCCGTTTATCCGCGTTTCCAGCTTCCGCCGTGGGTCTTAGCCGCTCCAGGTTGTCTTTCGTGTCGGCGCGCCCTGGAGGAGTCTCATCATCACGGAGGTAGCCGGAATCCGGAGCCTGGTGCTAATCACTAATAAATTTGGTTCTCGGGTTAAATCACTTTGGCGTTGCGTGGGGTAATTACGTATCGTTACAAATTGGCGCTGGAACGTGGGGCTCGACACGAAACGCGGTGAATGGCGACGCGAGTAGAACGGACAGCAGGAGATAGCAAAAATAGTACGAGGAAACTAAGAGAGTTCGAGGGAAAAATTTTCCGATGAATGAAAATGTAAAATTAATTGAGTTTTCGAAAATTAAATCCGACAAACGCAAATTAAATCAATTTTTCAATTTTTTCGTAAAGCCGAATTTTGGAGTGGGGAAAACTTTGTGAGAGTAGGTAGAAGCGTGGTAGAGTGAGCGAGAAATTACCACGTACTAGGAAATAGTGAGCGACAGAGAATTAGAAGCGAGGCAGAGTAGGTCGGGAAACTAGTTCTTTGTAAGTTAAGGGGGTCAGACACCATTAAAATTTTCTTCATAAAATGATCTCAAAAAATAAATTTTCATAATTAGAAATATGTAGAAGTAATATTCTAAAAATATATTCAATTTGTGATAAAATGAGACCCAAAAAGAAAATTTTGATCGATTTTAACCAAATATATGGCCAAATCAAAATTTTTGCTTTGCCGCCGACTCCAGATTGAGGGACTGCATATATTTTAATGGGAAAGGTCCTAAAATTTTGGTATTTGCCCTTTGGTATTTTGCCCTACCTCACTAGCTCTGCCTGCTTCTATCCCTGTATATTTCTGATGTTCTCTCTGCCTCTCTCCTTTATCTCTCTGCCGATGATTATATTACTGTGTTTCCCGCTTGTCATCTATACCTCTTTATATCTGCCTCTCTGTCTCTGTCGTACTCTTGGCATTTACCTCTTTATCTATGTCACCTTCATTTATCGTCCCTGTCTCTTAATTATTATTAAAGTAAGTTTAGCCAGACATCGCGTGAAAGAATTGGGAAATACTAATTGCGTGATGTTCAGAATTCGCTGTGGTAGCGGGGCAATGGCCTTGATCCACCTCTCATGTTCCCTGCCTTACCTGCGTCGATAGCCGCTAGAGAGAGAGAGAGAGAGAGAGAGAGAGAGAGGGAGAGAGAGGGAGAGGGAGAGAGGGAGAGAGGGAGGGAGGGAGAGACAGAGAGAGAGAGCGGGAGAGAGAGAGAGAGGGAGAGAGAGAGAGAGGGAAAGAGAGAGAGAGAGAGAGAGAGAGAGAGAGAGAGAGAGAGAGAGAGAGAGAGAGAGAGAGAGAGAGAGAGAGAGAGAGAGAGAGAGAGAGAGAGAGAGAGAGAGAGAGAGAGAGAGAGAGAGAGAGAGAGAGAGAGAGAGAGAGAGAGAGAGAGAGAGAGAGAGAGAGAGAGAGAGAGAGAGAGAGAGAGAGAGAGAGAGAGAGAGAGAGAGAGAGCGAACGAATGCAATGGGAGGGAATTTTCGCGGATTCAGGTGTGCTGGACGCGGGAGTTTAATTGCCACGACAGTCAATAAGTATTAGCCGTTCGAACAGTACATTAAAAACCAGGGATATAAATAGTACTCATGTTTGAAAGATACTTATGGATCAGGATGGGGCTTTTTTAATACAAAAAAGGAGACTTGATCTTTTTTTCTGTAAATGCTTCAAAGCGACGTTTCGTCGGCTTGGTCTGCCGACCTCTTCAGGCTAGATGTTTATTAAATAAAAATACAGAATTACAAATCACGTATAACATTCGATAAAAAAACCAATGATATATAAAAAAAAGGAAACGAACCCTATTTACCTTAAACGTTGGCACAAGTCAACGAGTCAAAATTTATAACGATGTACAGTCATATCAACACATACGGCTAGTGGCAAAGAACATTAACGTACATATCAATTTATACACAACGCTATCAAAATAGACGAAAGTATTGAAGTAGTCAATCATAACAAAAACAATCATGACGTTAGCAGTTAAAATTTCGAAAGTAAAGGAAAATAAATGCGGTTAAGTGTATAAATATCCTCTTTCTTGTTTATACTGTGTTTGTTACATTTTATGTGGTAGTTTCCAATTTTAATTCATACCACAAAAGTTTACAATTCACATATGAAATAGAAAATAATAATAGTATTAGCTTTTGAGATATGACATTAATTAAAGAAAACAATAGAATTAGTACAAATTGGTATCAAAAGCCAACTTCTTCAAGTAGAGTAATTAATTTTCTTTCAAAACATCCAATCCAGCAAAAAAGAAATATCATCTATAACTTAACTGACAGAGCGATTGTACTTTCAGACAAGCGATTTCATTTCGAGAATTTGAAAAAAATTAAAAATATGTTAATTCTTAATGAGTATCCTTCTACTTTCATTGATAAAAATATTAAAACACGTCTACAGTATCTAAAATATAAATCAAAATTCATCAACAAAAACACACATAAAAAATCAATGTTCCAAAAAATGCCTAAGATTCAATTACCGTTCACTAACAATTACGAAAGAATTTCTTCAATTTTTAAGCAATACAATATTACCACGATTCCCACAGTGAATAAAAGTATGAACTCCGTGATTAAATTGGGGAAAGATAAGTCTGACAAATGGGATCAAACAGGTGTGGTGTACAAATTTACTTGTAAAAATTGCCCAGCTACGTAAATTGGTGAAACCAAACGTTCTTTAAAAACAAGAATCAATGAACATAAGAAAAACAAAAACATCGAGTCCGTAGTACACACCCACAAAAATAGTTTGAATCATGAATTTAATTGGGACGACACAAAAATTATAGACATTGAGCGGAATTATAAAAAAAGACTCTTATCGGAAATGATACACATAAAATGTAACAAACACAGTATAAACAAGAAAGAGGATATTTATACACTTAACCGCATTTATTTTCCTTTACTTTCGAAATTTTAACTGCTAACGTCATGATTGTTTTTGTTATGATTGACTACTTCAATACTTTCGTCTATTTTGATAGCGTTGTGTATAAATTGATATGTACGTTAATGTTCTTTGCCACTAGCCGTAAGTGTTAATATGACTGTACATCGTTATAAATTTTGACTCGTTGACTTGTGCCAACGTTTAAGGTAAATAGGGTTCGTTTCCTTTTTTTATATATCATTGGTTTTTTTATCGAATGTTATACGTGATTTGTAATTCTGTATTTTTATTTAATAAACATCTAGCCTGAAGAGGTCGGCAGACCAAGCCGACGAAACGTCGCTTTCAAGCATTTACAGAAAAAAAGATCAAGTCTCCTTTTTTTGTATTAAAAAAGCCCCATCCTGATCCATAAGTATCTTTCAAACATGAATAATATGGAGGGCGATAAATTCACATCTCAAAGATATAAATAGTAATTCATTCTAATAATATAGTAATTTAACAATTAATATTCGCTAAAACGTATAAATTTGTATCAACCGGGATTATTGTATTAATTAATTACCATTGACATTAAATTATTTATTAAATTAAGTGAATTGTTTAAATTATATTTACTATCTCCGGCGAGAAACTTGAATCCCCTCACATTACATCATACGAGGAGATCATACGAGGAGATCATATACGAGGAGATCATCGATCAACGATAAGGTAAGGATTTATTAATCATTATCCATTTTTTTTGTATTTTTTTCTTGTGTTCCGCCGCGTTTTATTAATCGCGTAATTGTATAAGATTCCCGCGAGCCCGGCCATAACCGAGAGGTAGTCGTAAAGGTTTCGACGTCCGCGCGACCTACCACTACTCTCTTACTCTCTCTCTCTTTACGCGATACGACTCGTGAGGTAGTCGTAAAGGTTTCGACGTTCGCTAATATAATCTTGTCCCTTCCAGCAATTAGTTATTATTAATTTCGTTATTGTAATTAACTTTATGATTATATTAACGCGCGTCAATTAAATAAACAATAATAAGATATATGAATAATTATTAGTTTATTTTCTTAACATAATTATTATAAAATTATTAATTTAATTAACAATTAACATTTAAATTTAAGTACTTTACTAACTCCTAGTCCGGATTTCCCTCCTGCAGTAGGTAGCTGGGTCGATTCATTGTAGCATGAATCGGCAAAACTACTGAAGATTGAGGTGTACGATCCGTCTAGCTTTAGGACACTAATACTCGCTCGACGGAAACAGGGATTACGTTAGAAGATAAAATATCACGACACCGGAAAGAAGAATTTAGCCTCATGCTAGCTTTTTTTTCAACTTAGGTTGTCACCTGTTCTTGCCTCAGTCCCAGTTCCCCTCACTAGGTTCTAGTTCACCTAAATTCTAGTTTCCGAAATCACAGCGAGTTGTCATCTACAGGTATAGGAACGATAGATGTCCTGGGGCGACATCCAAATAAAATAATAAGTCTGCCCTTACGTGCGAGTATCCTAACTTCTCACGTAACAGCAGAATTAATGGTAGCAGAGCGTGGTTGTTCGCTCTAACCTAAAAATTTTAATTCGCTTTCTTTTCAAGGAATTTTTAATAAATATTTTTTTTTCTCTCTTTATTGATCCTTACGCCCCTTTTCGCTCTTTCTAAGTAATTTCAGTTTTTATCCGGGTTGGAATTCCAGTTTGGCTTTTGATTTAGTTAAGTCAACACTCTTTATTTTCGATCGAGAAGATAACTTAAAAATATAACTTAAAAATTTCATTGCCACACTCCTAAAGTTCAATCTATTGTTCTTCCTTGTTTTCCGGTCGAACAGAACAGGAAATTTCCCTTGAAGGGCAAATTAAGAAAAAGGAATATAGAGAATTTTTACAGCAGTAATCAAGCACCATGGTGGACGGACAGGGACAGGGAACGCAGGCAGTGGCTAATGCCCCAGATTGCTCTCAACTAATGGTAATCATGGCTAACGTCATGGCTATGCAGACCGCTGTAGCCAGTATACCAGTTTTTGATGAAGGAAATATACCTTTAAAGGATTTTATTCAAGATATCCGAAATGCAGCTGTCGACATCTCATCGGCTCAACTTCCCTCCTTTCTCCAGGAGGTGCTAAGTAAATTGCACGGGGCCGCCAGAAATTCAACATTTGGTATAGCCCTCAACTTCGTGGACGATCTTGTACGACATTTAAAGCAATGATTTGCTCCCGGAAAAACATTTACTTATTACTATGCCCAGTTACACGACTTTCGCATGAAACAAGGCGAAACGGTCGGTGATTTTCGGGATAGGTTAAATATCCTACTCATGGGAGCGGAAAATGCCATTAAGGAGGATGAGGGTGAAGGCAATTCCAATGACATGTTGGTTCCAGTAAATGGAGCCGCTGCAGATATTTATATCCGAGGCCTATCCAGTCACCTCAGCTCTGCAGTCGATGCAACCCATCCTATCGATCTAGATGCTGCATTTAGGAAAGCCGTCAGGATCGAGTCAAGAATCCGATCAAAAATATTGCCAGAATCAAGATCGAGCCATCATCATTCACACCTATATGAAGACGATGAATTATCAGCCAATGTCCCCAAGAACAACACGCGATATTATAATAATCATCGCTCCTAAAATAGTCAATATAACGCCCATCATCCTCAAAGTCGTTCGTCTGATGGTCGGAATCAACAGTCATCGCTGCCCGCATTTATAGGATATATGGACCAACCAGATAACCAATCTCCGGCCCCAAGTGCATACTACGATGAGCGGCCTGGCAGCCCTGAAGCGGCAGGGTGTGAACCGCCATTTATTGGCTACACCGTGTTGAATCACGGGGAGCCGTACGGTAGATACCAAGGGGAAATGTACTCACAAGTAGATAAAACATATCCTCGTAATAATAATTATCAAGGAGCAAATGGTTATCAAGGATCCCGAGGAAATTATAATGCGAACCCCCACTTCCCATCAAACCAATATCAAAGAGGCTATCAGAGTTCAAAATTTCCATCAAGAGACCGTAGGGTATTCGACCGCAGGGATCCAGGATCATATTACCCCGCTGGACCACCGCTAGAGCCACAGCCCCGATATCCTCTGCCACCAACCAACCATCCATCTAATCGACCTAACCAGACCGGTCATTTAAACTCGAAGAACGCTCGCCCCGAACCCCAGGAGGCGAGCCAGCCTATCGCATCAACGAGCAGTGCTCAGCCGGATCTAACACCCAAAGTCTATGTGCTGCAACGAAACCGGCGCACAGGATTGCTTCACTGTAGTGCGGCTGCGAGTTCCTGAGGGACATCATCTGTGGCTTCAATTTATGATTGATAACGGAGCTGCGGTTAAAATCATTAAGATTGGATCCTTGCATGTGGATGTTCTGGTGGACACCGATCAAGCAGTTCCTGTAACTGGAATAAGCGATCATTGTATTGACACCAATGGCACAGCGATGCTACATCTGAGAGATTGCCCAATCACATTCGTTGTAGTGAAAGATGACTTTCCGATTGGACAAGATGGAATACTCGGAAGAGGTTATCTCAAACGCGAATAAGCAGTAATCATAAGGAGTAATATCCTATCATTGCATTGCTCTAATGATTAGTGGGGACGTTATGCATCTCCTTCCATTTATTTACCGTCATTCAGGGCAGAGCATTGGTGATGCTTCAGTTACTCAGGACACTAGACATCTCGGAGAACTTTACTCTGCCAATCCTCAGGATAACCCGCCTACATCACCCGCTAAGGTGATGTATACAATACAACGTAGAACCCGACAGGTAGTGAGAATATATGTGATAAACAAATCCCAAGAGGAAGGATACCTGCCGCGGATTAACCTAGGATATGACGACGTCTACCTCGGCGAAGGAATAGTTAAAGTCCAAGACGACGGAGAATGCTATGTCATCAACACCAGAGATGAAGACGTGTCAATTGAAGTGGATGCGAAAGAACTCATACCCTTCGAATACGCATCTCCAGACTTTGAATCCGGAGCAGAAGAAGATATCCCAGTGGCTGCAGACAACCCGATCACCGACAAAGGAACCAGTGTCCTTCGGTTAAAGGAGCTTATTGACGTTAAACATCTCAATGAGGAGGAGAAAACGCATATAAACAAGCTATTGGAAGATTTCTCCGATGTATTCCTATTATCAGGGGATCCGTTACCCTGTATCAACACAGTTGAACACCATATTCCTCTAAAAAACAATATGCCAGTCAATGCGAAGCAATATCGCCACCCCGTGATGCACAAGGAATTCATCGAAAAGGACATCCAAGGGAAACTTAGAGATGGGATTACTGCACCCTTAATAGTCCCAGTAATTCACCTATTTGGATCGTTCTCAAGAAACCAGATTCTCAGAGCAACTCGCGCTGGAGAATGATAGTTGATTTTCGGGATCTTAATCAAAGAACAATCGGAGATGCCTACCCTCTCCCAAATATTACGAATATTTTGGACCAACTGGGAGGTGTCATTTACTTCTCGATTTTCGATCTTGCCTCAGGATTTCATCAGATCAAAATGGCTCCGGAAAATCAATGGAAGACCGCATTTTCGACCCCAGGAGAACATTATGAATACAAGCGAATGCCCATGGGACTTAAGAATGCCCCGGCTAAGTACCTTTCAACGACTCATGGATCAGATAAAGAGAGGACTAGATTGCAAAGAAACCCTGGTTTCCATGGATGATGTGATCATTCATGCCAATACTTTGGCCGAGCATGATAAAAGGGTAAAACAATTTTTCTCTCGCCTCGCTCAGACTAACCTAGTTCTGCAACGCGATAAGGTCCATTTTCTCCGAAAGGAAGTAGTGTTCCTGGGACGTATAGTAAGTGAACGCGGAGTCGAACCCGATCCCGGGAAAGTGAAAGCTGTCAAAGACATTCCTTGCCCAAAAGGAGTACGAAATGTAAGGGAATTTCTCGAGCTCACGGGTTTCTATAGGCGTTTCATCAAGGATTATTCAAAGCTTACCCAAAAGGGCGTATAGTTCAACTGGGGGGAAATCAAGAAGAAGCGTTTAATATCCTTAAGGAACGGTTATGCAGCCGGCCCATTCTAATCCTGCCTGATTTCTCGAAATCTTTTATTCTGACAACGGATGCATCCAATGAAGCCATTGGAGCAGTGCTAAGCCAGATTCAAGAGGATGAGTACCACCCAGTCTCATATTTATCGAGAACTCTCAATAAGGCCGAAAAAAATTACAGCACGACGGAGAAAGAATGCCAGCAGTATTATACGCCCTTAACCACTTCCGACCCTACTTACTGGGTCGAAAGTTCACTGTAGTTGCGGATCACGAACCTCTAAACTGGATGCACAGTGAAAAGGACCCCGGTCAAAGGCTCTTGCGGTGGATGTTTAAGTTCACTGGCTATGAATGTACCTTTAAGTATAAGCCAGGTAAGCTTAACTGCAATGCTGATGCCCTTTCCAGAAATCTGGTGGAAGAGCCCACAGAGGAAGATATTAATCGTGCTTTGCCGGGGATAAAAATTCTAGTTCTGAAAGAAAAGAAGCTCGCGTCAACGGCTCCAGGACACCCCAAAGTACAAGGTCCAAGTGGAAACCCCAATAGAGCCCCGACTCCAACCAATACCAGTGGACAACGAGTAAGACCCCGGCTATATTCAGCACCAGAACCCCCTACTAGTAATAATCCCAGAAAACTCGGAAGACCTATTGGGTCCAAAACCCGCAAAGTGGCTCCCGCCCTAAACCATAGTGTAATAGCACAATGCACAAGGGGAAAATTCAAGGATGTCCCGAGTCAAGTGACCATTCCTACAAAGGATTTGAGCTTAAAACAGGAATCTAATGAATCTAAAGGAACCACGCCAACCCAATCCGTACCCGAGGATCATGATTCTAGCCAAGGACGAATCTATACGTATATGCATCCGCCCACTACCGCCGCGCCAATAGACGTTTCTTTAGGACCCCAATTCCAGCGATCCGCTGACGACCTTTTGTCATCAACAAAAATTGAAACAGAAGATTCCGAAACTGATGACCGACCTACCCCGTCACAGTGAGTTGAGGATCGACAATGCTAACGTCTCGTCCGAAGAAAGCCAAGCCCTCACCGACGAATCACTCGCATCCAACCACACCGAAGTTGAAGCATCAGCAGTTCCGGCAAGCAAAACCGATCAGGAGGAGTAGGATCGTCATACCCAAGAGGAGCTACAAAAGTCTTTCTACCGCTTCGAGGAGAGCATCCGCCTGTATCAAGAGAAACCACTCACAGCACATGAAGAAGAAGAAGTTATTAATTGTCCAACACACTTCTCTGACTTCTCTGCGATAAGGTAGACGGACAACTGCAATTCATCTTGGATGATATGGATCCTTTAGATCCTCGAACCAAAGACGATTCTGTCATGGCTGAGAGAATCCGCAATTTAGTCAGACAAACCATCAACGAGTGTAGCCAACAGGACTCAGACCAGACGGACGAGGAACCCATAGCTTTGGGGAATGGGAATAAATCCTCCGACTCTCGATTGCCTTCAGAACCCACCACTCCTATGGCCAAGAGCACTCCAATGGGTCAGGCACTCCAACGTCGATCTGTCCATTTTCCGAATTTGGAGGAAATCCGTGAGGAAAATAACAAGACAAGGGAGGACTCGCCGATTAACCTACAGTTCGACCAGCCTTCTGAGGAAGCGCTAGGATTATTTCTATCTATGTACCAGCAATTCGACCCTTTAAACCAATATAAGATACACGCCCCCTCAGCTGATCTGCTAATGGAAGTACCTTCCTCGGATTCAAGCCCCACTCAGGACAAGCAACTCAACCCACCCCTCACGTTGAAGAACAATGTTGCCTCTTCTCGACAATGTCCCATATATAAAAGAGATAATTTGTGCACTTTATCGCCAAGGACTTTACCATAAGTGATACCATAGGGCTTTTACTAACAGAAATTAGAGCTATTGACCCAAAAAGCTGGAAAAGCCAGAAACCTCAAATGGGCCAAATAATCACCACACCCTTCAAGAATCACAATATATTCTCCTTGGTAGTGAAAGAGAGATACTCTAGCCCAACCGGCTGGGTTGTCATCAAACGTACGGTCCAACGTCTCCGAAGAGTACTCTTGAGGAAAAATCTCTCTAGCTTTCGCATAGCTCACCGTGGCTACCTCATAGATGAATTCAACCGCGGCTGTTTAATTGAGGAATTATCTACCACCTTTAGTGGAACGCCTATCGACGTTACCGTATGTTATGGCCAAGTTGAACTACCGAGGCTAGAAGAACGGAAGCCGATCATCGAAACTCTCCACGATAGCTTTATCGGAGGACACAAGGGAATAAACCAAACATATCGAAAAATTCGCGAAAGGTACTACTGGCCCTGCATGCGCAACGATGTCCTTGATTATGTTAGGCGCTGCCCGCAATGGAAAAGAAGATCGAAAGGGTTAGGACACGAAAGCCCATGATCATCACCGATACTCCTATCGAAGCCTTCGATAAGGTTTCTATAGACACCGTGAGAAAATTACCCACTACCCCCAGAGGAAATTGCCACCTGATGACTATGCAGTGTAATTTGACGAAATACCTCATTGCCATTCTTATACTCAACCTGAAGGCTTCTACCATCGCGGACGCCCTAGCCAGACACCTCATATGCCAATTTAGAGCACCGAGGGCCATTCTATCTCACAGAGGAATCAGTTTTCTCTCCGAAATTGTTGAAGGACTCTTACGACTATTCCGGATCCACCATCTCACGATTTCAGCTTAATACCCCCTAAATTAATTAATCTTTGGAACGTAGTCACGCCCCTCTAATGGACTTCGTTAGGACTTATTCCGAGAAGTATGACGACTGGGATAACTTGGCTCCGTTCGCAACATTCACCTATAAAACCAGCGTCCACACCAGCACGAACTTCACCCCATTCGAACTTGTCTACGGCCGATTGGCGAGGTTCCCTACTCGAATGCCAGCCGCAGAGCAATTGAGGACCTATAATTTGTATTTTCAGGACCTAATTACTAGGCTGGATGAAATGAAGATCCACTCGAACCTACAACGAACAATTGGCTCAATGTATAACCCACCTTGCAACCGACCACTGCAATGTCGCTCTGAACAAAGACCTCATGGAGGTGAAATTAAAGACCCTTGGTCACATACATGTGGACATCAAACAGGCAGCTATGTCTATGAACTCCCAACCTAAAGACGATCCATCGTCAGTCAAAAATATCCGAGTGCGCAGAATGGCCCCTCTTGGTCTATCGGAAGTATAAGCAAAAGTTTGTTTGGCCTCATCACAACTGATGACGCGGATGCTATTAACAAAAGTATCGATCAGCTCTTTAGGAATCAAAAGAAACTCGTGAAACTCTCAGTTGAAAAGACTCACCTTCTCTCGGCCAATCTCGAGGAGCTTTATAACATCACGATCTTGCATCGAGAGACTATGAAGAAGATGGGTGAAACCTTGAATACTAAACTCAATGCCGTCCTAGCCGAAGCTAACGAAAATCATCTAGCATGGGAACTTTCTTCATTTGCCCGACAAATGGAAACAAAGTTAGATCATCTGATACATTGCAATAGGGAGATCCTAACGATCCTCAATGCGCTGATCGAGAGGAAGTTATACCCTAGACTTTTGCGACATGATATACTCCATCAAATCGCTATGGATATCCAACAGACGGGGGAAAGCCGTATATTACTGATGCCATTGCACCACCTGCGACCTGAGGAGATCGCAAAAATCGCAACGTCAGATGCCACCTCCCATGAAGGGAGAATTTTAATAAGTTTAACTATACCCCTTACGGAAAGATCGACTTACGAACTCTATAAACTTCACCCCGTAAGGATCCCTCAGGTGTTGAAAAATCAAAGTTTCGGAGCTGCTCACATCTCTCCGTGCTACCCTTATTTAGCTGTAAAAAGGGACTTGCAGGTGTATTTAAAACTCACCGAAGAACATTTACAAGAATGTACTCCGACTCATTATGGGCGTATTTGTCCGCCTAAGAGCCCTTTATTTACCATCTCCAATCAAAAAGAATGCGAAGTAGAACTTTTACTCAACGCACATCCTGACGTCCTCAAGTCATGCGAAATAATGATATCCTTATCCTCTACGTCCCAATGGCGCTACTTAGAATTAACTGATAGTTGGCTGTACTCCATAGTCAAGGAAGAGATGGTCCGAATCACATGCTCAGGGGAGATCTATTACACCCTGACTATTAAAGGTACAGGCATGTTGAGGTTAGCAAGGGTTGTTCCGCTAGGACCCGTTCAGTGGAGTTACCTGATAACCAAGATCAGACTGCCAAAGCTCAATACGTCTACGATCCAGACGTAGGCTTAAATGTTACCGTCATACATCCCGAGCTATGGCGACATACGAACGAGTCCCTCCCTTTGGAAATAGGACAATCGACACCGGATACGGTCTTTGTACCAAGGATGAAACATCTTACGAACATTGTCTCCCGCATGAAGGAGATAGGTGGACATAGAAGAGACACCTCGTTCACTCAATATCTAATATACGGAGGGATACCTTTCCAGGGCGTAACGATTATACTTGGTGCAAAATCGTTCTTTCTCTATAGAAGGATAACCAGGAAACGACCCCAACTCTCATCGCGATACACTGAGAAAAGAGACACCGCGACCATGGAAACTCCGTTAACCTACGTAGCTATCCAGCCTGTTCCCGCCCGTTCAGTATCTACACCCACCCTAATGCAACCCGCTCTCCCACCTCCATTAGCTGAACTCGATTAAATTCATATGTATCTTCTTTTCAGACTAAATAAATAAAATAAAAAAATAAAAAATGGACCTTACGACGAGCCATCCTCATTCCATCACCGCGACTTATCAAACGGACCTGGGACTCGATGGACTTATAACCTGTCTCAAACAGACCGGATCTATTACCATGGTGGAAGTCCTATCAGAAAGCTTAACCACACAAACGGCTAGGATCGCCTTCAAGAATCAAAAGGACGCCACAGTAGCTGAGAAATCTAAGGACCTTTGGTTATTGGAAACCACTTTAGCCCCCGATGATGACAGAACGCGTCTCCCACCACAAAAATCGAAGAAACAAGCCCATTCAGCCGAACCCGAAACCAAGGAGAAAACTCTTATCTTTTGCCAAATACCTTGGCCAAAAGATCAGAAAGTGATGCAGGACCAATTAGAAGAGGAGTTTTTTTTTATCCCTTTGCTCACTTTAGAGTTCTGGAATATGTTCATACGATAAAAGACAAACAAGACCGGTTTTCTCATAGTTTCGTCAAATAGTTGGAGGAAAAATCAGCACAAAGAGTACTATAGAAGAGTGACATTCGATACCGAGCGATACCTGTGCGACCACAGTACTCCAAGTCCATCTATAATATAAAAATCCGACACTAGGAATGTGGAATTGAAATCGACCGTCGAAATCTCGCACTACACGAAAAGACGTGTCATCGACAATGAGCATTAGAACCAAAACCCTCCCTGACTGGACTTTGAAATTCACTTTCCACTGACATTCTTCCTTACAAAAAAAAAAAAAAAAAAAAACTGGACTAACTTACCGGATCATAGAATTAGAGCAAGAATTGGTGAGACTCAGGGTCCTCCACGAGGATTAGTGGACAACCATAAACCACCTGGTAGATCAGGTGACGAAATATGAGG
This sequence comes from Torymus aiolomorphi, assembly GCA_036365515.1. Taxonomy (NCBI): domain Eukaryota; kingdom Metazoa; phylum Arthropoda; class Insecta; order Hymenoptera; family Torymidae; genus Torymus; species Torymus aiolomorphi. Next base: position 49,935,858 of record CM070875.1, on the reverse strand, counting down.
AAAAGTTCATAAAAAATGCAAAAGCCTTTGGTGTACTTCTCACGGATCGAACTGCAATGAAGAATACAATACATAAGATGCTCGTCAAATCTAACAAGGTTCGGCAGCATCTAGGGCATCCTACCAACTCAATACTCAAGCGGCTCTCTGCTCTCGACAACCGAGTCGATAATTTGGAGGAGTAAATCCACGAATTGACCTCGTCTTTTGCCCGCCTAACCGTGAGCATCAAACCGCTGCGAAAAAGGCAATAGAACCACGGACATTCGGACTTTTAATGGATTTGGACCACTCTTAACCCCTTAAAATCTCTTTTCTCTTTTCCCTGCTCTGCCTTCGCTCCTCTTTCATTTTTTTTGTTTCAGGAAATGGCTGCCAAGCATAGACGCTATCGAGAGTCACCTATGGACCCAAGAAACCCAGGAGACAGCCAAGAGAGTTAGCGAGAATTTAACGATGCTACGTCTGAAATGTCCCAACATCATGAATAGGGTATAATCTTGCCTTGGGATCAAGTTTTCCTCTATAGATCCTCGAAACTATCAATACAAGATACTATTCCCCACCCCGGGCGACCGTTGAGTGACCAATCCATAGCGGCGTTTTGAACCGATCTACGGATGATTCCACTGAATATAACCCGCCACACAATTGATTGTATAAGCCACATACACCAGGCGATCTGCCGAAGAAATCATTGGTAGCTAACCAATATACGGTTACCTTGGTCGATGCCGGGATCTATCTGTAAGAGAAATGACAGCGTTCTCGCTACTCCGGCTATCCAGATATGTGAAACAATCTCTCAATCCATGGACTCTTCCAAGACCTTTTAGATCTTTTGAGATTCTCCAATCCTAACAAGAGAAAATAATAGCAGGAACAACAGGGACCTCTCATCTTCAAGATATCCTCTAGCAACGACGGGACAATGACCTATATCGCGCCAAATCCTTGTAACTCGGTATTCATCTCACTTGCCGGAACAAGTAAAATAAGAGGGAGGTGATGTTACGTGCCTAATATTTTAATTATAAATGAGAAAATTTACATTTACTTAGTAACGTAGTTTAGGATATAAATTATTGTTAAACTAAGTTTAGCCAGACATCGCGCGAAAGAATTGGGAAATAATAATTGCGCGATGTCCAGAATTCGATGTGCTAGCGGAGCAATGGCCTCGATCCAGCGCGATGACCGCGAAGAAACGCACACAGCATAAGTAGAATAGCATCGCGTTGGATTAGTGGCAGCATCTCCCGGGCACCTCTTATATTCCCTGCCTTACCTACATCGATAGCCGCTATGGGAGCGAGAGAGACAGCGAACGAATGCAGTGGGAGGGAATTTAGTCGATAATTATCGCCGTTTGAACAGTACATTAAAAACGAGGTATATAAATAGTAATTCATTGTAATAGTTTTTAACAATTAATATTCGCTAAAACGTATAAATTTGTATCAACCGAGATTATTGTATTAATTAATTACGATTGACATTAAATTATTTGTTGAATTAAGTGAATTGTTTAAAGTATATTTACTATCTCCGGCGAGAACCTTGAATCGCCTTACATTACATCATCTAATATACGAGGAGATCATCGATCAACGATAAGGTAAGGATTTATTAATCATTATCCATTTTCATTGTATTTTTTTCTTGTGTTCCGCCGCGTTTTATTAATCGTGTAATTGTATAGGATTTCCGCGAGCCCGGCCATAACTGGGAGATAGTCGTAAAGGATTCGACGTTCCCGCGACCTACTATTACTCTTTCACTCTCTCTCTCTCTCTTTACGCGTTACGACTCGTGAAGTAGTCATAAAGGTTTCGACGTTCGCGTGACTTCCCGCGTCCCGCGAGAGAGAGCGACCGCTCTCTCACTTCGCCGCTTTACTCAGCGAGCGCGAGTTATGTAGCAAGCCCCGGTGGATCACCAAGGAAAGGTAACACACACACAGGTAACACTCGCCAAAGTAAGTAATCGAACAAAGGGTGTTGATTAGAACAATGATTTATTAAAACGTCGTTACAGGTTGGATGCCCGACAGAGACTGGCGATCGTCGATGCGAAGTGCAGTAAGAGAGTATAAAGAGAGTATACCGGGTGTCCAATTTTAAAACCACCAGGCAAATATCTCGAAAACTAAGGGAGATGGAAAAAAACTTTTAATACAAAAGTTGTAGGGTTCAGAGGGGCCCAACTGATCGTGACCTTGGTTATGACCTCGAGGTCAATGATCAAGTTCATTTGAAGGTTAAATCGATTTTTTCAAATGGAAATCCCCACTTTTGACCTCGTAAATGGAAAGAGTGGAAAATTTTACGTTTAGATGTGTCCTTGAGTCAAGGTCATGGTAATGGTCATGGTCATGTTTAAAATCAAAATCAATAAACGCATCAAAACATTCCCATAATTAGGTATACGAGACAAATTGTTAAATACAAAAGTTGTTGGGTTCATAGGGGCCCAACTGATCGTAGCCTTGGTTATGACCTTGACGTCAATGATCAAGATCATTTGAAGGTCAAATCGATTTTTTCAAATGGGAACCCCCACTTTTGACCTCGTAAATGGAAAGAGCGGAAAATTTTACGTTTAGATATGTCCTTGAGTCAAGGCCATGGTCTTGGTCATGGTCATGTTTAAAATCAAAATCAATCAACGCATCCAAACATTCCCATAATTACGCATACGAGTGTTAAATACAGAAGTTGTAGTGTTTGGAGGGGCCCAACTGATCGTGACCTTGACCATGAACTTGAGGTCAAGGATGATGTCGTTTGAAGGTTAAATCAATTTTGTTTAACGGCAACCCTCACTTTTGACCTCGTAAATAGAAAAACCGAAAAATTCTGATATGGCCTTGGGTCAAGGTCATGGTCAAAGTTATGGTCAGTTTCCGTGCAGTTAAGAGCAAAGTCGGAGATGACCCAGTCACCTAAGGCAAGGTCGGAGATTACCCGGCCAGTTAAGGCAAGGTCGGAGATGACCCGGCCAGTTAAGGCAAGGTCGGAGATGACCCGGCCAGTTAAGGCAAGGTCGGAGATGACCCGGTCAGTTAAGGCAAGGTCGGAGATGACCCGGCCAGTTAAGGCAAGGTCGGGGATGATCAGGCCAGCTAAAAATTCATTGGAAAATTCCACGTTCATGTGTATTTAGTCATAGGATCCAAGTGTTTCGGTCACCATTTACTGAAGAAGATGCTCAAAAGTTGCACCATTTACTTGTTGACAACATTTTATTCTCCTTTTAAAGTTTCTAACAGTATTTAATAATACTTGACGTGGAATACTTAAGCAGATTTGTGTAATCCTTTGGATCATATCATCTCTTGTAGTTGGCCTGTTGCGGTAGACTGTATTTTTTAGGAAGCCCCATAAATAAAAATCTGGAGATGTCAGATCCATCGACCGTTAAACCTTTCATTAAGAAAATCTCTGACAATTCTGGCATAATGTGGAGGAGCACCATCTTGTTGTAGCCACATTCTGGCCCTTGTATGGAGATCAACGTTTTCTAGAAAGAGTGGCAGCTCGTCTCTCAGCAACTGTAAATAAGTATGTTGAGTTACGTGACCTTCAAAAAAATAAGGTCCAATCAGACATCCGTTAATAATACCACACCATACCGTTACATTCCAGCGATGCTGATGATCAACTTCTCGCATCCAATGAGGATTAACAGGAGACCAGTAGTGGCAATTATGGCGATTCAACATACCAGTACTCTGAAATGTAGCCTCGTCGCTAAAAAGAACATTGTTAAAGAAATTTTCATCATCAGTAATTTGTTGTGGCAAAATGTTATTCTCCGTCGCTAATCTTCCACAGTTAAAGATTGATTTAGAGTAATGTGGTAAGGATGGTAACGCGCATATCGTAAATATCTACTGGCCGTAGATCTTGGAATACCCATTGTTAACTCGATTTCGCGTAAACTGACATGAACATTTAAATGTACCATGGCTAGAACAGCAAGAAAGCGAGGATTATTTTCATAATCGTGTTCATTCAGTGTCCTCCTGCTTCGAACGAAGTTTCCTTGTCGACCGCGCAGTTCAATGTCACGTATTACCGTATGATCAGGATGTTGTCGTTGAGGGAACCGAACACGATACAATCTGCTTGCCTCTCGATAGTTTCGTCGACATTCTCCTAAAATAAGAAGAATGTCAACTATTTCATTAGCAGAATAGTCAGGCATTCTTTTTTAGTTGTAAATGCAATTATTTATCAAAACACACCACAAAAGAAATAATATGTCATTATACTATACAATATTTTAAAACGAAAAAGTTTAATTTTCTGTGCCAATATAAGTGTGCTCAATTTGAAAACAATTTGATGTAAACAGTAATAATTATTGACTATTACCGATCAATGCTGAATACTACCGGTCACTATTGGATACAGGTGGTCAACACTTATTAACTTTTGTTATTATTTGATATAAGTGGTTAACCCTGGTAAATATTAATAATAGTAAAAATAGTAAAATTTTCCGCTCTTTCCATTTACGAGGTCAAAAATAGGGGTTCCCATTTGAAAAAATCGATTTGACCTTCAAATGACCTTGATCATTGACCTCAAGGTCATAACCAAGGTCACGATCAGTTGGGCCGCTCCAAACCCTACAATTTCTGTATTTAACACTCGTATGCGTAATTATGGGAATGTTTGGATGCGTGGATTGATTTTGATTTTAAACATGACCATGACCATGACCATGGCCTTGACTCAAGGACATATCTGAACGTAAAATTTTCCGCTCTTTCCATTTACGAGGTCAAAAATGGGGGTTCCTATTTGAAAAAATCGATTTGACCTTCAAATGACCTTGATCATTGACCTCAAGGTCATAACCAAGGTCACGATCAGTTGGGCCCCTCTGAACCCTACATCTTTTGTATTAAAAGTTTTTTTCCATCTCCCTTAGTTTTCGAGATATTTGCCTGGTGGTTTTAAAATGGGACACCCGGTATGTAGAGTGTATATGAAAAGTATATATTGCATCTTCATTGTCTTCTGGCTTCTCTTTGTCCATGCAGATTCCATTCGGAGCGATAAGGAGGCTGGCTGGCCGATGCGTCTAAGTACCTATGTGGTGACTCATATAACTCCTCCATGGCTAAGTTCAATGACGTCCTCTTCTTTGATATCCTTATTTTTGGACTTTTTGGTAAGTTGCGGCCGTTGTTTCTTGACTTTTATTTTGTATATTAAGTAAATCGTTGTAATCGTTATGAACAGCAATACTAATATAATTGAACTTGTAGACAGGATGAATTCGGTTCTAATTTGATTAGAAACTGGCATATTTAGTGTAGGTGATGTCAAAGTTTTTAGAGGTTCGAAATTCAACTGGTGGTCTTTGATAACTAAAGGTGAAAATAGGCTGGATTGTTCCATTTCACCAAGATTTTCGTCAAGTCGGTATCCCTGTACTTGTACATCATTTCCTTGTATTTCATATGTTCCTCGGATCATCAATTGGTCATTATCATGTTTAACCTTGATCGGATAATTACTCGATACTAGCGTTAAATTTTCAGATAATTTGTATGTCAGTATTAAAGGTGGACTAATTGAAATGATAATCGATTTGACTCTTTCCGTTATAATTTGTTGACATAAAAAATTCTTTTCATACATCTGTCGGCACTTATTAGCAAATAGTTTTATAGATGTCCCGGTCAAACTCCATGGCGTGGTGATAACTTCTGTCTGATTGTTGTAATTGATTATAGCAAGTCTTTGATGGAGTGAAAATTCGATAGGATTAAGGATAGGGATTTTGATGGTGTATACAATAAGATTTTGTGTGAATGCAATTGATCCCTGAGCAAAGCGAAAATCTAGCAAATTATGGTAGTGTAATATTAACTCTTTCTGAGAGTAGATTGCCAATAAATGTACACGTATATCCGATATTTGGTCATATGTTAACAATTCTAAGTCGAATATTTGTTCATTGAAAATAAATGATCTTTTAATTTTATTAAATAATCCGAGAAAATGTTGCTCCTGGGTTATGAGAGTCATGATCTCTTCAAATAGATTTGATTGCAAAGTTTGGTCATTTACAGTTTTCCACATGTCTTTTAAATTTTTATTAATTATATTCGTGTTGTTATTTATTTGTTTACTTATCGTATTTATTATGCTTATTGACTTATTTAAAGTAAATATATTTTCCTGTTGTTGATTTTGTAGAGAATTTAAGTAGTTGTTTATCTTTTCTAAATCGTTTGCATCTGGGTTCCCAAAAATGTATTTTATAGCTGTGCCTAATCCGTTTATTAACCCTCTCTTCGTTCTCATGTTTGATGGCATTATTATTTGTAGATTCTGGTGTATTTCATTACATAGAATTTCGGCTTGCTTTAATAAACTTGATTCTCTTAATTCGCCTTGGTTAGATAAAATTGTATAGCTAGCTTTTATATGTTAGAAAGTTTTCAAAAGCGTAGTAACGTCGATGTTGAAATGTAGGTAATGATAACTTCCAACTATTCTTCCAGTTCCTTGTTGGTAGTCGTAATGCGTCTGATTTTGGTTGATTTTGTTACTCTCCACGAGCAGAGCTATGAGCATCAAGATTAGTGCTGTCTTCATTGTCCTGTAAAGAAGAAGTTTTTCTTATTCTTTTGGCACTTCTTAAATTGTATCGGCGTTCTTGACCATGTATATAGCAACCTAACGATGGGCCTTGTTGTGTCTCTACAAGTAATTTTTTATATCGTGGTGCGGTTTTGTCGCGTTGTTGTTGATGTGTTTTCATGTAAATTTCTTTATTTTCTAACGATTTGTCAGGACTATTAGGTAACTTTCGTTGCTCTTTTTGGTTTCTATATAGCGTGTCATAAAAAGGTAAAATTTCATTTTTTCTGATTTCATTATATCTTTCTATGGTATCGGCATCGGGCTCGATAATGTGTTTCTGTAGTTCGTCATAAGGTCCATATAACAGTGTAAAAGGCGTATAGTTAGTTGTAGAGTGTATACTCTGATTGTACCGGGTGTCCCATTTTAAAACCACCAGGCAAATATCTCGAAAACTAAGGGAGATGGAAAAAAACTTTTAATACAAAAGTTGTAGGGTTCAGAGGGGCCCAACTGATCGTGACCTTGGTTATGACCTTGAGGTCAATGATCAAAGTCATTTGAAGGTCAAATCGATTTTTTCAAATGGGAACCCCCACTTTTGACCACGTAAATGGAAAGAGCAGAAAATTTTACGTTCAGATATGTCCTTGAGTCAAGGTCATGGTCATGGTCATGGTCGTGTTTGAAATCAAAATCAATCAACGCATCAAAACATTCCCATAATTAGGCATACGACACAAATTGTTAAATACAAAAGTTGTAGGGTTCAGAGGGGCCCAACTGATCGTAACCTAGGTTATGACCTTGTGGTCAATGATCAAGGTCATTTGAAGGTCAAACCGATTTTTTCAAATGGGAACCCCCATTTTTGACCTCGTAAATGGAAAGAGCGGAAAATTTTACGTTCAGGTATGACCTTCAGTCAAGGCCATGGTCATGGTCATGGTCATGTTTAAAATCAAAATCAATCAACGCATCCAAACATTCCCAGAATTACGCATACGAGTGTTAAATACAGAAGTTGTAGGGTTTGGAGCGGCCCAACTGATCGTAACCTTGGTTATGACCTTGAGGTCAATAATCAAGGTCATTTGAAGGTCAAATCGATTTTTTCAAATGGGAACCCCTATTTTTGACCTCGTAAATGGAAAGAGTGGAAAATTTTACTCTTTTTACTACTATCAATATTTACCAGGGTTAACCACTTACATCAAATAATAACAAAAGTTAATAAGTGTTGACCACCTGTATCCAATAAATACCGGTAGTATTCAGCATTGATCGATAATAGTCAATAATTATTACTGTTTACATCAAATTGTTTTCAAATTGAGCACACTTATATTGGCACAGAAAATTAAACTTTTTCGTTTTAAAAAATTGTATAGTATAATAACATATTATTTCTTTTGTGGTGTGTTTTGAAAAATAATTGCATTTACAACTAAAAAAGAATGCCTGACTATTCTGCTAATGAAATAGTTGACATTCTTCTTATTTTAGGAGAATGTCGACGAAACTATCGAGAGGCAAGCAGATTGTATCGTGCTCGGTTCCCTCAACGACAACATCCTGATCATACGGTAATACGTGACATTGAACTGCGCGGTCGACAAGGAAACTTCGTTCGACGAAGGAGGACACTGAATGAACACGATTATGAAAATAATCCTCGCTTTCTTGCTGTTCTAGCCATGGACATTTAAATGTTCATGTCAGTTTACGCGAAATCGAGTTAACAATGGGTATTCCAAGATCTACGGCCAGTAGATATATACGATATGCGCGTTACCATCATTACCACAATACTCTAAATCAAGCTTTAACTGTGGAAGATTATCGACGGAGAATAATATTTTGCCAATGGGCAACACAACAAATTACTGATGATGAAAATTTCTTTAACAATGTTCTTTTTAGCGACGAGGCTACATTTCAGAGTACTGGTATGTTGAATCGCCATAATTGCCACTACTGGTCTCCTGTTAATCCTCATTGGATGCGAGAAGTAGTTCATCAGCATCGCTGGAATGTAACGGTATGGTGTGGTATTATTAACGGATGTCTGATTGGACCTTATTTTGTTGAAGGTCACGTAACTCAACATACTTAGTTACAGTTGCTGAAAGACGAGCTGCCACTCTTTCTAGAAAACGTTGATCTCCATACAAAGACCAGAATGTGGCTACAACAAGATGGTGCTCCTCCACATTATGCCAGAATTGTCAGAGATTTTCTTAATGAAAGGTTTAACGGTCGATGGATTGTAGAGGAGGTCCTGTAGCATTGCCACCAAGATCTCCAGATCTGACATCTCCAGATTTTTATTTATGGGGCTTCCTAAAAAATACAGTCTACCGCAACAGGCCAACTACAAGAGATGACATGATTCAAAGGATTACACAAATCTGCTTAAGTATTCCACGTCAAGTATTATTAAATACTGTTAGAAACTTTAAAAGGAGAATAGAACGTTGTCAACAAGTAAATGGTGCAACTTTTGAGCATCTTCTTCAGTAAATGGTGACCGAAACACTTGGATCCTATGACTAAATACACATGAACGTGGAATTTTCCAATGAATTTTTAGCTGGCCTGATCATCCCCGACCTTGCCTTAACTGGCCGGGTCATCTCCGACCTTGCCTTAACTGACCGGGTCATCTCCGACCTTGTCTTAACTGGCCGGGTCATCTCCGACCTTGCGTTAACTGGCCGGGTCATCTCCGGCCTTGCCTTAACTGGCCGGGTCATCTCCGACCTTGCCTTAACTGGCCGGGTAATCTCCGACCTTGCCTTAGGTGACCGGGTCATCTCTGACTTTGCTCTTAACTGCACGGAAACTGACCATAACTTTGACCATGACCTTGACCCAAGGTCATATCAGAATTTTTCGGTTTTTCTATTTACGAGGTCAAAAGTGAGGGTTGCCGTTAAACAAAATTGATTTAACCTTCAAACGACATCATCCTTGACCTCAAGTTCATGGTCAAGGTCACGATCAGTTGGGCCCCTCCAAATACTACAACTTCTGTATTTAACACTCGTATGCGTAATTATGGGAATGTTTGGATGCGTTGATTGATTTTGATTTTAAACATGACCATGACCATGACCATGGCCTTGACTCAAGGGCATATCTAAACGTAAAATTGTCCGCTCTTTCCATTTACGAGGTCAGAAGTGGGGATTCCCATTTGAAAAAATCGATTTGACCTTCAAATGACCTTGATCATTGACCTCAAGGTCATAACCAAGGTTACGATCAGTTGGGCCCCTCTGAACCCTACAACTTTTGTATTTAACAATTTGTCTCGTATACGTAATTATGGGAATGTTTTGATGCGTTTATTGATTTTGATTTTAAACATGACCATGACCATGAGCATGACCTTGGCTCAAGGAGATATGTGAACGTAAAATTTTCCGCTCTTTCCATTTACGAGGTCAAAAGTGGGGGTTCCCATTTGAAAAAATCGATTTAACCTTCAAATGAACTTGATCATTGACCTCAAGGTCATAACCAAGGTCACGATCAGTTGGGCCCCTCTGAACCCTACAACTTTTGTATTAAAAGTTTTTTTCCATCTCCCTTAGTTTTCGAGATATTTGCCTGGTGGTTTTAAAATGGGACACCCGGTATATTAAGAGAGCGGTGGTCATAAGATTTTTCACTGTTTCTTTTGGATTTTGATTGGATAAAATACTTAATTTTTCCTTTTGGGTTGAATGCAGTCTTTCTATGGGTCCATTCGATGTGTGTCTGTTTATCGTTGTTTGATGATATTGAATTTTATGTATGCGGCAAAACTCCTTAAATACTGTTGAGTTGAATTCACTTCCGTTGTCTGTCGTAATTTGTCCGGAAAGTTATGGTGTGAGGCAAAGTGTCTCAATTTGTTTATCATGGTCGTGGCATTTCCATCTGGTAGATAATAGGCTTGAGCATATTTGGAAAAAATATCTATAATTGTTAAAAATTTATCCTTGTTGAAATTGAAATACGTCCTTGTGTATATGTTCGAGCGGTCTTCTAGCTATAATAGGGCCGTATGTTTCTGTTTCATATGGGTTTCTCTCATACTTATGCTCTAAGCATATCTCACATTTATTTATAAAATTTTGAATAAGTCGATCCATATTAAGTATATAGAGTTTTCTCTTAAAGTGTAATAAGGTCTCTCGAATACCGTTATGATTTTGATTATGATATGTCTCGAGTTCTTTTATGAAATTATTTTTATCAATCGTAGGGGTATACGTGGTTGTTTTGATTAGTTTTAATTTTTCATTGAAATGATCCTTCAATATTCTATACGTAATTCTTTCCAATTCTTCGGTCGTAAAGTAGATACCTAATTGCTTATCGGGTTTAATATTTTCCTTGAAAAATTTAAGTAAATGTGTTTCTGCGTTTGATTTATTAATTTTCACCGTGTATTGTACTTTAAGTTTATCTTTGTTTACTTTTAAGTTGTAATCATTTCCTCCTTTTATGATAATGCTGTAATAAAAAGCGTGAACATTTTTGTCTGTTATAGGTAGTTGAAAGGTCGGATTTTCTTCAGCTGTGTGGACTGTTGCCATGTCGTCGTCAAATATTTCGTCCATTTCTTCAGGTGTGACAGGTGCATCGTCAGGTGTTTGAGGCACCATTGAGAGCATTAATTTCAATTCGACTCAGTGCGTCGGCGACATAATTTTCAGAACCCTTTTTGTATTTTATTATGTAATCATATTCTTCTAATCTTAGTCTCCATCTAATCAGTCTAGCGTTAGGCGTTTTTAAAGAATAGAGCCAGGTTAATGGCTTATGATCTGTTTCAATCGTAAATTTCTTACCATAGATATATGGTCTAAATTGTCTACATGCTTCCACTATTGCCAGTAATTCTTTCTTTATCGCCGGATAGCTTTGTTCTGCTGAGTTTAATGTTCGTGAATAACACGAGATAAGATGTTGTTCTTGGGATAAAACTGCACCTATTGCTAAGCTTGAGGCGTCGGTTGTGATAGTAAATGGTTTGGTGAAGTCTGGGTAGACGAGCACTGGTGCGTTAGTGATCAATTCTTTGAGTTTCTCGAACGCTTTTTTATAGTCTTTATCTTCTGGATCTATTTTTTCTTTTTTCTTGAGAGCTTTTGTCATTGGTTTCGCTATTTTTGCGTAATTTTTTATGAACTTTCTGTAAAAGCCGGTTAGCCCTAAAAATATTCTAACTTCTTTTTGGGTTTTAGGTATCGGATATTTTAGAATTGCTTTGATCTTATCGGGATTTGGCTTGATTCCGTCTGCTGTTATTATATGGCCTAAAAATGGAACTTCTTTCCTTAGAAATTCACTCTTATCTAATTGAATTTTTAAACCATATTTCTCTAGTTCTTCGAATATTAGCTTCAGATGTTGTAAATGTTCTTGGAGTGATTTCGAAAATATTACTGTATTATCCATGTAAACGAAGCAGAATTTATGTAGATATTTGATTAAAATTCTATCCATCAGACGTTGAAAAGTAGCCGGAGCGTTTTTTAAACCAAAAGGCATTCTGACATATTCATAGTGTCCGTTTTCTACGGTAAACGCTGTCTTTTCAATTGAATCTTTGTTGACGGGTATTTGGTGGAAACCTTGTGCCAAATCTAATGTACTAAAGTAAGAACATTTGCCCAGATTTTCTAGAATGTCGTCCATTCTAGGTAATGGATATTTGTCTTCGATGGTGTTGTCGTTTAATTTACGATAATCTATTACCATTCTTCATTTTTTTCTTCCACTTGCATCTTCTCTCTTCGGAACTATCCATACGGGGGATGAGTAGGGCGAGTTCCTTGGTTGAATAATTTCTTCGTCTAACAGTTTTCTGATTTGAGTTTGAATTTCTTCTTTTAGATGGTATGGGTATCTAAAACTCTTTACATAGATAGGGTGATCGTCCTTTGTTCTTATATTGTGTGAAACCGCAGAAATCGCTGATAATTTTTTATTTTCATTGTAGAAACAGTCTTTGTACTTCTGGCATAGTGATGTAATTTTATATCTTTCTTCTTCGTTCATGTGATCAGTTCTTATCGGTAATTCTACTCCTTGATGATGATTCACTTTACCATTCTGATGATCGTCCGGTATATTTTTAAAGTAATTTATTTCAAACTTAGATGTGCTAAAAATTTGAGTTTTGTAATTAATATTCGCTTCCAAATTCTGCAAATCCTTATGTCCGATTAAACAATCGTACGTATAGTGCCATGTTGCTATTAAGAAAGTTATAGGTGTGTCGTCATCGTATTCACGTAATATAGGAAAGGTAAGCGCATGTGTACCTTTCGTTGTTTTGTGCACCGATTTAATTTCGAATTCGTAAGGAAATATGAATTTATAATGGATGATGAGGCTCCAGAATCGATGAGAATTTTAAGAGGTGGATTTGTCGTTATTAAGTGTGGTAATTCGGGTGAATTGCTAATCGAATTTAAATTTATCACGTCGGTTCTGTCGTATCGGGAGCTTATTGAAAATTTTGGCAGTTATCACTCTCGTCGTTTTCTTGATTAAATTCTTCATGGTCTGGTACAGGTGAGTCATTTTGATAATTGATTGATTCCTCTTCTCCTTGTTCTTGTTGATGATGCAACTCTTCAGCGATAAAGTTTGCTGGTCCTGTGCTCTTAAAGAAGTTCGTTCTTGGTTTAAAGTTATTTGTTGGATTAACGCCTTGTTTGTTAGTATTCCTTGTACTGACTGACATTGGTGTTGGTTGGTAATTTTGTTGTCTTGGCAGATTATTATTATTTTGACCAAAATTGTTATTACGATAATTTGTGGGGATAAATCCAGGTTGTGTTTGTGCAAATGCGGGTGTCGGTTGAAAATAAAATGGATTTACATTTCTTGAAGTACTTGGTAAATTATTTGAAGGGTGAATAATTTTTGGATTACTATTAGTCGCAAATGGGTTTGTACTTTTAGCATTGATTGTATCGAATACGTTGAGCTTAAGTTTGTTATCACGTTGTCGTGCGAAATTGAGGAAAGCACTTTGTTGTTCATGGTTGTCGTATTTACGGCATTTTATTATACATGCCTCAACGTCGTCTAAATCAAAATGTAGCAAGTAAGAATGGTACGGCTCTTTAATTCCATTTATAAAAGTACTTTTGGCTACGTTTTCATAAAATGTATTTTTAATACTTATAACATTAGCGTCTCGATTATTTAACTGTATGTGTTCCTTCAATTTATTTAGCCTGCTTTTGATTTCGTCCGCGTATTTTTCGTAAGACTGATTTGTCAATTGATAACATACACTTAGTCTGTTAAATAGTAACTCCTCCGAACTTGGGTCACTGAATCTATTAACTAAAAGCGTTTTACATGCGGCATATGTAGCCGGGTTATTTGCCACTATTAGGTCTAGTGCTTCACCGCGAATCTTTGATTTGATTAATGCGAATAATGCCTCGTTTATTGCATTATCTGCAGTCGCCACATTTTCGACGAATTTGTCGCACGTTTGTATAAAGTGCGAAAGGAGTCTTGTACCTCCTTCATATATGGGGATCGCGTCGCGCCATATCGTAAGTCGGAATTTAAATTGTTCTACCGTAAGATTTTGTTGATTATCTCCGTTATTTGCCATTTTGCGTTATCTTTGATTACGCTTCACGTAAAATCAATTGCACTTAAAAGGATAGGGTTGGGTAGGATATAGGAAATTTCAAAGACTTACTAGTTTGTCTTTAATGATTTCAGGTGAATCTCTGCTTGCAGGTGGACTCCAATCTTGACGTCGTAGGTTCCGTGATGATGGACGTTGAAACGCCAACTGCTTCCTCGCTGAAGATTTCCGTCACCAGGTTGAGGGAGAATCTGAGTTTTTGCAGCTTCACGGTCCTGTCTCCGCAGCGCCAGTTATGTAGCAAGCCCCGGTGGATCACCAAGGAAAGGTAACACACACACAGGTAACACTCGCCAAAGTAAGTAATCGAACAAAGGGTGTTGATTAGAACAATGACTTATTAAAACGTCGTTACAGGTTGGATGCCCGACAGAGACTGGCGATCGTCGATGAGAAGTGCAGTAAGAGAGTATAAAGAGAGTATATGTATAAAGTGTATATGAAAAGTATATATTGCATCTTCATTGTCTTCTGGCTTCTCTTTGTCCATGCAGATTCCATTCGGAGCGATAAGGAGGCTGGCTGGCCGATGCGTCTAAGTACCTATGTGGTGACTCATATAACTCGCGCGCGTAGGATACCGTACACGAGAGACATATTATACCTCACGTGTGCGGTGTAAATTACTGCAAGCGTAACGTCAGCCTCCGAGACAGCTGACGTCTATAATACAGTGCTGGCGTACCGTTAGGATAAAATATTCAACGTATCGATTCACTTTTCGACAACTTAGTCCTTTCCGTCAATAACTAAATTCACTTCTTTTATATTACTGCTCTTTTACCAAACCTCAACTACTTTTATTCAATAATCAATAGTCTTTATTATTAACTTTAACTGCCTGAGTTATCATTTCGCGACCTTAGTCGTTCCCCGCTGCCTCCGCGGCCATTACGTTAGCGAGAACGTATCGTTTACATCTGAGCAGCTGGGACATGAACCAGGGACCCGGTGAGGAGTTCAAGTCCCTGGCAGAAATAAAGCGCAAGTCTCCAACTTGCGTGTTGCACGGTAAGTAACCAGATTAGGTTTAGCATTGTACGACGTTGTAGCGTCTGCTGTCTAATCTGTCTATTGGGTCTCCCAGAGTTGACTCAAAGGACCCGGAGTTGAACCGCTAAGACGTGCAGGTGAAACGCGTCTTAACTCTAATAACCACCCCGTGACAAAATATAAAATTAAAAAATTGCTATCTACCCTGAGATCAACTTATTTAATCATATATAATAACTCCATTTTTTATATTTGAAATATATTATTATTCAATAATTATGTACATATTATAAAAATTGAAATTATTTTAATTTTTTTAATAGTCCATTATAATTTTTGCCATCCTCTTCTTCTATTTTCAATAAAATATCGTTGCTTGTTGATTTTATCATTCCTTACACCATCTTAATAAAAAAAATGCAAATAAAATATTATGTAAACAGAAATATCAGTGGCAGTTAATAAAAACATTAATATAACTTGTGATGGTAAAATGAGTGTAATTATATATACATGCCCATGAACCATAAACGTTTAAACTTTAAAATATTTATCTCAAAATTGAGTGAGGGTAATTCTTACTATATTCACTTCTTAAATCGCGATTATGCGAAAAATTAGTTCAAACTCAAATATAATTTAAGTTAGTTCACCAGGAAATTGATTTTCTTTAAATTTTCTTAAAAATTAGTGTACACTCGACAGAAGTTGATTCTTTCAGAACATGCCTAGTCAATTTTAAAATTCTGCAATCTCATTGGACGAATCCAATATACTTTTTCAATGATTTAATAATTTATTAATGTTTGTAAATTGTATATTTATTCTTATTATTTAAATTTTTTGTTATTTTACAATTATTTTAATCAATTTGTTTAAGACTCAAATAATTATATTTAATATTAATGATGTTGACGTGCTCAGCTGATAAAACAGGATTATAAAATCTTCATAAAAAACAAAAGCAAATAAAATATTATGTTAATACAAATATCAGTGACAGCTAATAAAAAAATTTACATAAATTTCTAAAGGCAAAATGACTATATATAAAATTATATATCAATGAGCCATAACCGTTTGTCACGGGATGGCTTCTGGGGAAAAATACCAAAAAGCCACAGGCCGAAAACAACGCGAACTTCGCTTTTCAACTGGTTGGATCGCTGAGTCAAAAGCGCGCGCTCGAAAGGTAAAGCGTGCGGCCGCTATGTTCAGATATGAAAACGACCGGCGAAGACGTTTTCCCGCGGAGGCGGCGCACAGTATTTCGAAATCGATGAAAATCGAAAAAATTCGTGCTTGACGAGGAAATTAGATATAAGTACTTCAAAACTATTGGAAAAGCTTCAAATTACTATTGTTTTTCAAGCCAGATACCGCTTTTTTCATTAAAACCTGTCCCGATTTTTACGGGAGCCTTAAAGTTGAGTAGTTGAAATTATCGTTTTTCACGTAAATGGGAAAATTCGCAATACAAACAAGACAGTGTTTTGCACTGTTCTGTACACTGTTCTGCTCTGTTTTTTACACTTTCTTACACATTTTTGTATACTTTCTTGCACATTTTTATACATTATATATACAGAAATAGATACAATATGTAGTTCATCATAATCTTTTAATGATTATTTTTCAGGAATTTATGATTTATAATTTCTATATTTTACCTTTTCCATGTGAATAAAATTATACACCTTTAGGGAATCACTTATTACTGCAGATAGGCCATTTTATACTTATTAAAATTATCTCTTCACACTTTTAAAAAGGTATATGGAAATATGTTTTACCTGTATTTTAGCAATTTTTAAAAATTTCTAAAATATAGAAATTATAAATCATAAATTCCTGATAATATCATTAAAAGATTATGATGAACTACTTATTGTATGTATTTCTGTACATATAATGGATAAAAACGTGCAAGGAAGTGTACAAAAATGTGCAAGAAAGTGTAAAAAACAGAGCAGAATAGTGTACAGAACAGTGCAAAACAGCTTTGGTTTGTATTACGAATTTTCCCATTTACGTGAAAAACGATAATTTCAACTACTGAACTTCAAGGCTCCCGTAAAAATCGGGACAGGTTTTAACGAAAAAAAGCGATATCTGGCTTCAAAAACAATAGTAATTTGAAGCTTTTCCAATAGTTTTGAAGTACTTATATCTAATTCCCTCGTCAAGTACGAATTTTTTCCATCTTCATCGATTTGGAAACACTGTGCGGCGCAACCTGGCGGCCCTGGCCTCTGCGACGGCGGCGGGCTCTTCGCGTCGGCCTTGGGCCATCCCGTCCCATTTGCCGGCTTGCCGCTCACCGGCCCTACCGTGGCACTGGAGAGAAACCTCCAATGCGGCCAGAGCAGCATTCCCCGTAGCACGCGAGTACTTGCTGAGGCGCCGCGCCTCCTCGAGGGCCTGCTCCACCGGTACACAGGCCGCACCGACTTCACCTGTCGGTGCACTTTTTGGGGCCTGGATCAGAGTATCTCCTTCCTTTTCTTTTGCGGTACGAGCCCCGCCGGCATCATCTTTCGGCGTACAATGCTGGACTCGGGTCTCATCCTCTTCGGGGACTCGGCTTGCACCACCCGGCATGGCTGGTGCCTCTTCTTGCCACCGTGCCCCGTTATTTTCTTGCTGCCCCATCGGAGGGCGAGGCCACCGAAGCGGGGTCAGACCAATGCCTTTACCGTCCGGCAACCGATAAACCTCTTCTTGGCTCCGGCGCCTCTATCTCCTGGATCACGACGGTGGAGGGCTGTTCTACTGGCTGGAGCGGCAGAGTCACTGCATCAATGCCCTCCACCACCTGCTCCAAGAAGTCGATGACCGGGTCAGGTTGACACTGGATTAATCCAGTGATCACCTACTTTGCCATCTCCGCTGCCTCTGGAGTCAGACCTGTCAAGTCCTGCAGCAGGCAAATTGATCCCGGGAAGGGGTAAGACTGAGGATCGGAAAACAAGGACGAACACGGGTTAGTACGAATGACGCAATTTTGGGACGGCACAGTTAGCGCTTTTTAGACACTCGGGTTCGGCGGGGGCTAATTGGTCCGGCATCAGCAGGTGCGGGCTTCTTCTTCGAACCCTTTGACCTCCCTGGGCCTCGCTTGAGTTCTACTGGACCAGCCCTACGCGAAGGCCGGCCATCGCTCGCACGCTTTCCTGGCCTAACTAATAGCGCGTTCTTACGAGGTGGACCGCGCCGCTTAGCCATCGCCCGAGGCTGTAGATGCCTCTGGCTAACTCTGCTGCCCGCAGGCGCACTACGCTCGGCTGAAGAGTCTCTCGGTGGTAGCGATCGGGCTACTTCTTGACTACTTCTGTACAAGTAATCCTTGGGCTCTTCTGCGGAGACGTATTGCTTGAGTTGCTGGGTATGGACGGGACGTACCATTCGACTATCCTCACCTTGGATCTCGTAGGTGTTTTCGCCAAAAATATTCACAATCGTGTATGGTCCCGCGTACTTCTGGGCTAATTTAGCAGAAATCACCTCAGCTGCTGAGGATAGTACCTTATTCTCTCTCCATACACGATCGCCTAGACAGAATTCTCGAGGTCGACGATGAGCATCGCAGTATTTGGCTTGTATCGCCTTCTCCGCTTACACGTCGGCCACCGCCCGGTCATGCAATTCGCGGAGCTTGTTCATGCGCGCCATGCAATTATTTAGCGCCTCTTGCTGCCCTTGCTCTTCGGCTAGCGTGTCTTCCTCCCGCCTTAGTGTCTTCGGCGGGTCATGCTGTTGGCCGTAAATGAGCATGGCAGCACTTATCTTTACGAAGCTGTGTTCGGCCGTATTGTATGGGAACACCAGCTCATTCAGATTCCAGGATCGGTGATTTTTCTCTGCATAAGACATGATTATTGTCTTCACTGTACGGTTGACACGCTCGACAGGATTGGCCTGAGGGTGGTATGGAGCTGTAAACATGTGATGCACGCTTCTCTCCTTTAAGAATGCCTCTAAGGGTGCATTCTTAAATTCAGTACCGTTATCGGAGAGAAACACCTCCGGGACTCCGAATCGCAGAAATACTCGTTCGTTGATTCCTTTTATTGCCGATTTACCATCTACCCTTTTTATCGGAATTACTTCAATCCAGCGTGTGGAACAGGTCCTGTAATATGAAAATGTATTCGTGGACGCTCGTCGTTTTACGGAGTGGTCCCATAATGTCACTGGCGACGATTTGCCATGGACGGTCTGTAATACGACGTCCCATGAATCCTGCTGGAGCGCGCTGTTCTACTTTGCACTGCTGGCAAATTTGGTACTGGTTCACGTATCTGGACACCTCTCGTGACAGGTGCGGCCAATAATACTTCCGCCTTACGCTCTCTAGAGTTTTCCCGTGACTCAAGTGCCCAGCAGTTGGGAGGTCATGGCATTCTCCCAGTACTTCGTGCCGCTTTTCATGAGGACTGCTAACTTCCATGCATAGTGGTCGCCGAAAGATTCGTCTACGACTTTATTTGGTTCGTACTTGTACAGTCTCCCCCCGCCAGAATGAACGTGGGGATGTCTCGCGGCCGCCGTTGAACCTCTTTTACGATCTCGAGATACCAGTCGTTTGTATGGCATTCGAGCTCTAACGCGGCTACCGCTGGCTCTTCTTCCCCGAAAATCCGCGTAAGGGCATCTGGGACATTATTCAAAGAGCCGTTTCGATGTTCGACCGTGAAACTGTAGTTTTCTAGCTCCAAAGCCCACCTAGCTAACCTTCCAGTCGGATTTTGGAGGTCACGGAGCCACTTCAAGCTGCTATGGTCCGTGATAATCTTGAAGTCGTATGCCTCTATATATGGACGGAACTTTTTAATTGCCCAGAGAATTGCTAAGCATTCTCGTTCCGTCACGCTATAATTTCTCTCGACTGAGCTTAGAGTTCGACTCGCGAAATCTAGGACTCTTTCATCGCCGTCTATTATTTAGAACTGCGCGTTAGATACCAGTCTGTGTAGAATCGGTGCAGAAGCTACTAGAGCTTTTAGCTTTTAGCTGTTAATCGCTCGTATTTCCGATCCTTCTTCGTTAGCTCGGTCAGTGGTTCAGCAATTATGGCGAAGTTCGATAAAAACTTTCTATACCACGAGGCCATTCCTAGGAAGCATCTCAGCTGATGGAGGTTTTTCGGCAACCGATATTACATTATGGGTTTTATTTTCTCAGGATCTGGTTTAAAACCACCTTTATTTACTACGATCCCGAGATATTGGACCTCATTGCAACAGAAGACGCTCTTCTCGCGATTTATTGTGAAGCGCGCGTCGTTAATCCTGTCTTGAACTCTCTTAAGAACTTCTTTGTGCTCCTCGAACGTCTCTGTGACGCCTCTGGAAGGACGCTCCGGCATACGAAAGACCGTAGGGCATTCTCGTAAATTGGAAAAGCCCTTTGCCTGACACAGTGAAGGCCGTAGTCTATTTGGACTCCGAGCTAAGTGTCATCTGGTGGTACGCACTGCTTAAATCCAACGTGGAGATGTATCGCGCTTTCTGCAGTTTGCGTAAGGTACCCTCCATGTACGGTAGCGGGTACGTGTCTGGCCTCGACGCTGCGTTCACTTTTCTGAAGTCTACGCAGAAAGGGAACATTCGGTTCGATTTACGTACCATGGGGCTTGACCAGCCGCTTGTCGAGGGTTCTATTATATCCGCGACTAGCATTTCCTTCACCTGCTTGTGCATCTCTTCCTCGAGTTTTTGAGATACTGGGTAGTACTTCTGTTTTATGGGTCTTGTGGAGCCGAAGTCTATTGCATCTCCACCAACAAAGTACACACTAATGGTGCCAGGCCATCTCCCATCAGCTGAGCTACAAGTGCTTCGGCTTCTTTGCGCTGTTCTTTCGTTGGATCCGCCAGCCCTATAGCTGATACGGACATTGTGTTATTGGCTGATACGGAGGCCACATCTAACTTTACTATTGTATCGTCATCTCTGAGATACAGCATGTCGTCTTTTGGGTCTAAGGCGGTACTAATCTTCTTAATGAAGTTTACCTCTAAGTAGCATTCCATATCTAGGTCTGGCATGATTGCGACGCGTACGTCTTTGCGCACGCCGCACAGTGTGCGAAAGTAAAGAAATTCGTCCGGAAATCAAATAACTTCTGAACGAAATGGCCTAAAAAAACATTCGGGTGGCATTTGAAAGGTGAATACATATAGAATACCGGAAAATTATTTGTAAGACTTTATCTTGATTTTATAACCTTGAAAAAATGTCTCGAATTTGGACGATGGGAAAAACAGCCTTTTCGCGGTTTCAATCGCAAGATCCTACAGTTAGTCTTTTTTTTCGGCTTCTATAATACCAGTATTATATTTCTTGGGACGAAAAATTATTGATAAGACTAAAATATCACCCCTTTTTCCTGAAAAAAGTCACTGGATAATGTACGAAAACAAGTTTTTCAAAAATTAAAAAATTTTAACATTTCTTTAAATTTAATCATAAAACTTAAAGGTACTGTTCGATCATCATAAGAATCGGTGTACGTATACATTAATAGTGATGGAACATAATCTAATTCCACATAACGCAATGCCTCAGAATATAAAATTTCATGATTATAATTCTCACCAACTATATTTCCCTCAATCCTATGTGCCCACAACCCTATAAAGTCAAAACTCATAACAAAGTATGTCATAAACCACATAACCCCATAAACCTTTAATCACATAACCTTCAATCCCAAATCACATAACCAGAAACTCTATAACCTTATACACATAATTTAAACTTTATAATCTCAGAATCCATAACTCAATAACCCCAAATCACACAAGCTGAGACTCCATAAGCCTAAAACATATAACTTAAAACCCTATAAACTCAAACTCGATAATTTGATAACCTCAAGGTCCATAACCACTCATATCCCCAAATCACATAACCCTATAACCTTAAATGATATAACTTAAAACCTTTTAACGCCAAATTTCATAAACTCATAACCACATAAGGTTTAACCCTGAGCCGTATAAACTTTAACCCACATAACCCTTAACCCAATCACATAACCCAATTTCCATAACCGTATACCGTATAACACCGAATTGAATTACCCAGTAACCCTAACCTCATAACCTTTAACACAAAACAATATAATCTTTGACCCCAAAGCTCTATAACCTCAAAACCCATCGCACGTAGGTCTTAAATCCCAAATCACATAACCTCATACTCCATAACCTTAAACCACACTACTTTAAACCGTATAAACGCAAACTCAATAACTTAATAACACTTAATCGCAAATCACATAACCTTAAACAACATAATTGTAAACGCTAAAAACTCAAACTCCATCACCATAAAACCCAAAACTATAGAACCTGCAACCCACGTAACCTCAAATCATATAATCTGAATCCCCATAACCTTTAGTAACCACTTATCTTCAAACCCTGTGCACTTAAACACTCTAATCTCAAAACCGTCACCTCCATCCTCATAACCCAAAAGTTCATATCCTTAAAAAGATTAAACTCAATAACTCTGAACCTTATAATCCTATAACACCGAGTGCCCTAAACCCAATAACTCCAAACCATATCCCGATGACACAACAATACCATATTTTCCAATCTCCAAAACCTTATAACCCCAAATCCTATAACTTTTAACCTTCCAAAATCAAACTTTATTATACCAAATCTCATGACCCCTCATTATTAAATTCTTTGCACCCATAATTATAAACTCTTGAATCTAATAAATATCGATAAACCCTTAATTTCAAACTTAAAAATTTCTGAACCTCTTCCTACAATTCTATACCCAGAGCCGTATACTTTCATTGCTCAATTCCATCACGCATACTATAGTCCAAACGTTTACAGTTAATGTTTCGGAGCATAGATTCTTGGGACTTAGTATTATGAGTTTCCTGTTTTGTAAGTTACAAAACTTCAAGGTATTGAATTATAACTTGGTTTAATGATATTTGTGGTAATGACTTGAAGAGGTTATGAGATTAAAGAGTTTGTGATAATATTATTCTGCTATGATGTTACTAGTTTAACTGATGAACTTTACAATTAGCTCATCTACTGGTTTTCAGCAAATATCATGAGATTCTTAGCTTAGTTTTTTCTAGGTAATTTAACTACGTTTCGGGCTATGCGATTTGGGGTCAAAGCTTATATAGATTTGGGTTATGCGGTTTCCAGGGTTATTGAAGTCGCGGTTATAGAATTTGAAGTTTTATGGTTTAAGGTTATGGGTTTATGTGATTTGGAGTTATGGATTTTGGAGTTATGAGGTTAAGAAATTTGAGTTTATAGTGGTTTAAATTATATGGTTTAAGGTTATGGAATTTCGGTTTACGTGAATTGGGGTTTATGGATCTTGGTGTTATGGAGTTATGGAGTCTGAGTTTATAAAGTTGGGGATATTAAAGTTTGGTTTTGAAAGGTTAAAGGTTATAGGATTTGGGGTTTTGGAGTTCGAAAAATACGGTATTGAGGGATTCATGGGTATGTGTTTTGGGGTTATGTGATTATTGGGTTTAGTGCACCGGGCGTTATAGGATTATAAGGTTTAAAGTTATGGAGTTAAAGCCCTCTAAGGATATGAAGTTCTGAGTTGAGGATTTTGGGATTAGGGAGTTTAAGAAGGTTTACAGATAAGTAGTTATTAAAGGTTATGGGGTTTCGAATTCTATTATTTGAGGGTACGTGGGTTAAAAGTCCTCTAGTTTTAAGTTAAAGGTTATGGGGTTTTGCGGTGATGGAGTTTGAGTTTCTAGGGTTTAAAATTATGTTGTTAAAGGTTAGGGAGTTTCGGGTTATGTGATTTGCAGTTAAGGGATATTGAGTTATTGAATTATGGATTCTGAGATTATAAAGTTTAAAGTTATATGTATAAGGTTATGACGTTTCTGGTTATGTGATTTAGGATTAAAGCTTATCTGGTTATAGGTTTATGTGGTTTATACCATCCTTTGTTATGAGTTTTATACGGTTTTGGACACATAGGTTTGTGGGAAGTAAGGTTGGTGAGTATTACAATCATGAAATTCTAAATTCTGGGGCATTGGATTATGTGGAATTGTGGTATGTTCAGTCATTATTAATGTATATATACACCGATTGTTATGGTGGTCGAAGAGTACTTGTAAGTTTTAACATTATATTTAAAAAAAATGTTAGAATATTTCATTTTTCAAAAACTAGTTTTTGTACATTTTGCAACGGGTTTTTTCAAGTGAAAAGGTGATATTTGAGTCTTATCAATAATTTTTCGTTACAAAAAATATAATATTGATATTATAGAACCCTAAGAACAAGAGTAACAGCAGCATCTTACGATTGAAACCTCAAAAAGGCTGTTTTTTTAATTTGTCTTACTTCCAGTCATTTTTTCAAGGTTATAAAATCAAGATAAAGTCTTGCGAATAATTTTCCTGTATTCTATACATATTCACCTTGCAAATGCCATCAGAATGATTTTTTTAAGCCTTTTTGTTTAGATGTTATTTGATTTTGAGAAGAATTTCTATACTTTCGCACACTGCGCGCCGTTAGGCATTACTTTGCGAAGGGTAGTCGAAGGCTTAACGTCTTCTTCTGTTGCTCGCTCCTCTTCTCTCTCGTTCTCTTTTGATGGAATTCAACCTTTCTATGATGGCTGTGGCTAGAGCAGTTCCTACGTCCCACCCATCTAAACCTGCACTATCAAAATGTACAGGCCGCCGCCACCCAATGAGTAAGAACAGCAGGCTAAGTGTTCCTTGTCTTTTCCCCACCCGATGTGCGTGGTGCACAAGAGCGTAATTAATGTACCCTGTGGCGCCGAAAATTCCTAAGGGGAACATAGCTGCTATCATCCAAGATCACACCAACTTCCGAACGTATGAGTCAGCGAACACCTAGGCGAATGAGCAACGGTGGCAACGCTCTGAATTGCCGCACTATCACCTTTAAAAGGACCGGGGACTCTAAATAAAGAGCACTCCGAAACCAACTCACGTAGACTCCATATTGATCCGTATCATGGCATCATTGTAATTTTTACTTATACGACTTAGTCTTTTGCCTAGTTTTACTAATAAAATTTAAGTTCATTTTAAAGTCTGTGTCAAGTATTCATTTTTGCAAAACCATAAGCATCCTAACTCCACGCGCTACCGTTTTCCTCTTCAAACTCCCGCAGAGGGGCAACTGACCACTGACATCACAAGCATCACAGCGGGTATGCAGATTCAGACTAAGGCTTCTCGACTCTCAAAGGTAAGTCCTAAAACTCTCTTGCACATTTTCTTAAGGCGTGCCGCGTGCCCTTTTCCTTCCGCTATGCACGTTGCATCAAAATCGGGAAAACTTCTATTAATTACCCTGTCTAATTAGTCTCATACATGCACAACTATCTTTTCTTTGTTATTCAACCCAGACGTAACACCTACTCGTTTTCGTAAGTTCTGCATTCGGTATACGAAGGCTTGGTGGTCACTGTCCGTGTATCGGTCGGAGATTCGCCAGTCGAACCCATTCCCCGTTAGCGTTGGATCAACGAAGGTCAGGTCAACTATGGATATCTTGCCTACCTTGGCAAAGGTCGGCTTTGTCCCAGAGTTAGCGATCCCCAACTTTAGTATCGAAAATGCCTCCAGAAGAGCTTTATCGTGCTGGTTAGTCTTCACGCTGCCCCACTCATCGGCCCATGCATTGAAGTCTGCCCCGATCACCACTGGTACATGGGAAGACCTCGCGCTGGCGACTATTGAATCCACGGAACTGAGAAATTCGTCGATGCTGCCGCTGGGCGGAAGATAGCAACTGTATATCCTTTACGTCCATCCAGGTGAAACCAGACGCTGGGACGACCATTTTTTTGGTTATATGGAGATCTCCGCCCATCCAGATGGCCGCTTTCCCAGAGACATCCCTGATCCAGTTCATTCTCTACAGTTTTGATACTGTTCGCTGATGATGACAACGTCGGCCTTGTCTTCTTGTACCAGTTGAGATAATAGATCTTAGGCCACTTTTCAATGGTTCAGATTAAGCTTCGTTCGTCATCGCTCTGCTGTGTTTACATTGCCTCTTGTGTTCTTTCACCTATAGTCGAACATTCCACTGCTTTGTGGCCCTCTTTGCCACACCGATAGCATGGTGACAACCGATCTATCTTGCTCTTGCACTCTCTTACATGATGGCTGGTCTCGTGGCATTTGTAGCAGCGCGGTGTCGTCTGGCGCAGGAGACTTCGGCAATTCATCCAGCCCAGCTAACATTTACAAAGAAGGTACTCCAAGGGTCAGTCGCGGATTTTGATAATATTTCAATATGTTACAGTACTCAGAAAAATAAGAATATGTGTATTTCTTTTATCGGCTGATATTCACTTTTAGGGAATAAAATTTACCCCTAAAGTTCACCCCCGAAAATCGTTTTTTTGGAATATTTCATAAACGAATAAAGATATCTTCATAAAAGCAACGCCAAAATATGTAGAATAAAGAAGACCGTGAAGCTGCACCATTTTCAATTATAAGGATTGCAACCCCTATTTTAAAAGAGCAAAATCTTAGTTTTTTAAGCGATTTTCGGCTACAAAAATATTAGTACGTTTTATATTTTTTTTAAAAAATGTATTCTATTTGAAGAAATATTGAAAAGTAAAGTTGAAATATCGAGGTTTTTGAAGAAATAATATTTTTAGGGGTAATTGCCCTTCATACATTTTTTTCATTAATTAAGTTTTCATGAGTTATATGACCTTAGAATTCACTTGAATAAAGTGAGATTGACAAAAAAAAAGAAATATTTATAAATTTACTTTTTATAATAAAGATACCATTCTCTACTTTTTAGTGCACACAATGTTAAAGCATTATGGAACATAAGTAGAACAATAATGATAATTTCGACAAAGTGTTTCAGACAAAGCGATTTTTTGCACCAAAAACATCGAATTATAACAATATTATTACAACCGTCCATTTCACAATGCTTTCCACATGATAACTCATGAAAACTTAATTCATGAAAAAAATATAATGAAGGGTAGTTACCCGTAAACACATTATTTCTTCAAAAACCTCGATATTTCAACTTTACTTTTTAATATTCTTCCAAATAGAATAGATTTTTGAAAAATATACAACGTACTAATATTTTTGTAGCCGAAAATTGCTTAAAAACAAGATTTTTCTCTTTTAAAAATCGGAGTGGCAACCCTTAAAATTGAAAATGGTGCAGTTTTATAGTCTTTTTTATTCTAAATATTTTGGCGTTGGTTTTATAAAGATATCTTTATTCGTTTATGAAATATTCCAAAAAAATGATTTTCGGAGGTGAACTTTAGGGATAAATGTTGCCCTCTAAAAGTGAATATCAACCGATAAAAAAATACATATACTCTTATTTTTCCAAGTACTATAATATATTGCAATATTATCGAAATCGGCGACTGAGACTTGTGGTATCTTCCTTGTTAGCTTTCCATTTCCCAGTAGCTGTCTTGCCACTGCAGTTGGAAGCCGGAGGATAGCTTCCTGAGTGCCCCTGTAAGATTGTCTTAGTCTAATGTCCTTCAGTTGTACGCTGCTCGGACTAATCACCTCATTAATGGCCTGTGCCACTTTCTCTGCTGTCACAGTATCGTCTATGTACTTGATGCTAATAGACTCTGGTATCAGCGCCTGAATGCCAGCTGCTTGCGTTATCCTCGACTCAGTTGCATTATCTTCGACACCTTCGACAATTCCTCTGCACTTTTTATCTCTTTTAGGATATCGCCGTTACTTATTGCCTTGATCTTAATGGCTAGCGATTTGCTCTACACCTGCCTGCTGTCATCCTTCTTCTTTTTGCCCCTTTTAACGGCTGTGGTCCAGTCATATTATCGATCAAATCATGACGCGATAAATTGCGTGATTACTTGCGCGATTAATCGCGCAATTACTCGGAAAATTTTTATAAAAAAAAAATATACACCAAAAATATGCATAAAAATTATTTTTAATGATGAGAACGAATTACTTTCAAAAATTATAGTTTACACTGAAGAAGCCCAGCTGATTTCAGCTGAACATCCCCTCAGAACGTCCCCTGATTATCATGTATTTAGCACCTAAAAATCATGTTGATATTATCTCTTAAAAATATGGTTTTTACATTTTGCTATAAAAATTTGAGTTTTTCTCACATTTAAAGTTATTAATTACAAATTTATATAAGTTAATTATTAATTAGAATAAATTATTTAGCAATGCAACACTGTTTATAAAGATAATAGTTTAATGAAACATTTGTAGAGAAAACATTCTTTATACTGGTATTGTATTTACACATAGGTACGGTAGTTACAATTTTCTCGAAAACAAAAAACGGCAGAAAAGAGAAAGACGAGACGATGTTTAACGAGTCTCGGGCTCGCGCTACTCGACACCGACCCGCGATATCAAAAACAAGCGAGGCCAGCATCGAGCGCGCCTTCGAGTACTCAATAGTAACTGCCTTGATAGGCATCGGCGATGATTGTGGAATAGGGTTTGCATACCCCGGGTCCCCACCACGCACATACAGACTAAATTAGCACGTTGACATGGGCGACGACTGAGAATGTTATGCAAACTGTCCTTTTAAGTTACGTTATGTATATGGTTTGCAACTGATATGAACAAGCGCTACTTAATTATTATCACATACCATTGAATTCGGAAAAAATCCATGTAGTAAGTATTACATTACTTTAAATTTACTGCTAAATGAGTTTCCTCTTTCACTGTAAGTTATATAACCATAAGTTGTACTTTTATGTATAAGGTACTGCAAATCA
The DNA here is from genome assembly GCA_036365515.1 of Torymus aiolomorphi. Taxonomy (NCBI): domain Eukaryota; kingdom Metazoa; phylum Arthropoda; class Insecta; order Hymenoptera; family Torymidae; genus Torymus; species Torymus aiolomorphi. The sequence goes on along the minus strand of CM070875.1, from coordinate 49,906,771 downwards.
TAAATATTAAATTTAAAATAAATCAGAATGACTTGTTACAATCCAAGACACAAACATGTAAATATTCTCTAACATATGTGAAGTTATTTTATGAATATGTGTGAATTCACAATAATTATATATACTTTATAGTGTCTTGTACTAAATCAACTAAGATTCAATCCTTTTTTTGTTGATATAATGTACCTTAGAATAATAAACCAAAATGCAATTAATTGTTTAATAAGAGAATAGCAAGCATCATTAAATGTAGCTTAGTCTTATATACTTATGACACGGGTGGTAATATGAAAGAGCATTGGCATTTCGTATAGCTTTACAACTAATACTGATGCTACTGCATCTTTATTATACTGACAGTTCCAGTAAAAATTGATTAAGTACACGCTTACAAATAATGAGTTAGGAAATTGAACAAATTGGACATCCAACCAACTCTATTGGATACGTTAGTTTATTCCAGCCTAACACCAGGCAATATAGTTCGTCTAATATCCAATTTTACAATTTCGTTAATCATACTTCGATGAACCATTCAAAACACACCACACAAATTATGAAAAATTTATAAACTCTTATTAAATTTTCTTATTATAACTAAACATTTTTCCATCAATCATTCCTAATTAAAATATGTTAAGTTGAAATTCACCTCAATAACGTATTCGGACAAGTAAGAAAATTATGATAGTACTGGTTTACGTGTTATTTGTTAAACATAAGTCTGGCATTGAAGTGACATCAACAATAGTATTGGATCTAAAGTTATATGAAATGTCAGTATTCTTTCATACTGCTACCCAAGATATAACAACAACAAAAATTTAATATCAATTGTGCTGTCTTGGACTGTAAATAGTCCTTCTATTTTTTTGCAAGTTATGGTCATGCTTTGCTAGTATTCCATTTATACGAGGGGTGTTCAAAAAGTAAGTTTCCCTAATCTGCCGTTTTGCCCCAGCGCCATCTAGCGAGCTGGGACCGAACATAGTTTTAGTTTAGGATATACCGATAAGAGCGGAACCGGTCTTAGCTGCCGAAAAAATTTTTTTCATCAGTACCGGCTCGGAAACCATGGAGCTACCTGTGAAAAACGTGTCCACCTGTGAGTTGCGTGCAGTTATTCGCTTTTCAACTGCAAAAGGGCTTAATGGCAACGAAATTCACACTGAATTAGTGCATATTTATGGTGACAAATGCATGAGTGTGCAAATGGTGCGTCGGTGGCGTACATATTTTCTCGAGGGACGCGGAGAAGTTCATGATGAGCAGTGTGCAGGCAGGCCAAAAACCGCCATTACAGATGACACAGACGCAGCAGTCGAAAAAATGATTTTGGCGGATAGGCGCTTTACAATTGACAGAATTTTGGACTCAATGCCTCCTGAAATCGATATTTGTCGAACTTCAAGATCTTCCGGACGAAAACTCGAATTGAATATTGAAAGCCATTTTTCTCAAAGTATATCATGTTTTTTTTTCAAAATAAACTACACCATCGGAAAGTACAACTCTTGAGCTTCAAAACCCTATCTTGGAGAAGTTGGAGAAATAAAGGGTTTAAAAGTAACAACATGAAAAAGACAGCGCCGAGGGTCCGCGCGAGCCCTTCGCGCCCGTGCGTACGGCACGCTCTATTCAATTCGCTAAGAATCGTGTACCAAGTCATTTTGCTGTTGATGCTGAGTGGCATTTTCATGCAACAGCCCACGGAAAAAATGCATGTGATGGAATAGGTGCTTCCGTGAAAAGCAATGCCAGACGAGAAAGTTTACGGAAAGTATCCGACAATTATATATTGACGCCCCAAGATTTATACAAATGGGCAACTGAGTATTTCAAAAATATTGAGTGCTTTTTTCATCAAAAGACGATTACTTAAAGGCTACAGAAAAGCTACAAAACAGGCTAGCCTCAGCTAAGACAATACCTGGAACTCAATTGTTTCATTGTATTAAATTATTAAATGATGCCAAAATGTTAGAACTTAAAAGATTTTCAGCGTCAGAAGATTCTCAATTATATCCACCGATCAAAAAAGAAAAAGTACTTAAAACTCAAACAAAGAAAGAAGCGGATGTCGCAAAAAGGACAATTCTTATAAAATCAAAAAAATTTTTTTAAATTAGAATTTAAAGGAAAAGGTAATATTGTTACGCCAGATTAAACAATCTATAAGGTTATTTTAAATTTCTGTTTCACTGCTTTCAGTGCGTTCATGGATATTTTTATGTTTAATATATTATGTTTTTCAAATTTTGTTATATAAATGAACAAAGTTCATTGTAATATCATAGTAACTGTTACAACTAGATCCACAAAATTATGTCCACGTATTGGCATTGTAAGTTACAAAACATTTTATATTTACAAAAAAGAAAGGGCGAAATAGCACATCGCGTGTATTAATCCGCCCTTGAGCATAGCGTAAAAAGTTCGGGCAGCCGCTGTCTTTACAGCGGCTGATCTTACTATTTTTGAACTTTTCTTGTTTCAACTTAAAAATATAATATTTTATAGTTTAAGACTTGTACTTTTGAAGAATATAATTCATTTTGAAGAAAAGACTGATATTTTATTGAAAAAATAGAGTTTAAACATTCAAATGGAATTTTCAACTAGAAGGAAGCATTTCCGAATAAAAATAATAGCACCATTGGAAAGAGCAGGAAAAAATCTATCGATATATGTCCTTAGTTCTTTTTTCAGAGACTCGGTACACGATTATTAGCGAATTGAATAGAGCGTGCACTTAAACATGCCGTACGCACGGGCGCGAGGGGCTCGCGCGGACCCTCGGCGATGTCTTTTTCATGTTGTTACTTTTAAACCCTTTATTTCTCCAACTTCTCCAAGATAGGGTTTTGAAGCTTAAGAGTTGTACTTTCCAATGGTGTAGTCTATTTTGAAAAAAAAAACCTGATATACTTTGAGAAAAATGGCTTTCAATATTCAACTCGAGTTTTCGTCCGGAAGAACGCGTTTCGCAATAAAAACAGTGGCGCAATTGGAAAGAGCAGAAAAAAATCTATCTATATAGGTCCTTGGTTTTTTTTTTTCAAAGACGCAGCATACGATTATGAGCGAGTTAAACAGAGCGCCTTTTACGCGAAAAAAGGCACCGCGCGCGCTCGGTGTCCCGTTTCTGCTGGACGCTCCCATATATGTTACTGAAAGAAACTCAGTGTTTGTTTTGTCTAGAATACAAAAATTGTACAGTTAATGATAATTTATTATATTTATTTGTAACGGCGATACTTATTTATCTTTTACCATATCCTACGTGTCCCACCATCGTGCCCTGCGTACCCCACAGCCGGGCATATATGGCATTTTCAATAATATTTTTCGTGAATTAACTCAGAGAAATTTAAAACATTTATACAACACAAATACATATATTAATAAATTTTAGACTTTATAAACTGTTACTGTCTAATTTTTATTACTTACAAATTATATTGATTTTTTTTCAGGGGCTAGAATTCAAAGGCCAAATGGTGCATTGTCCGGAATCGGACTCCATACTGTTTGTTAGTTCTCCCTTTTTAAATGGATTAGAAGGACTAACTGGCCGTGGTCTCTTTATATCGGATATTCCACTTCACGACGCAACAAGAGATGTCATTCTTGTCGGTGAACAGGCCAGAGCTCAGGTAAAGTATAAATCAATTGTAGATACTTTAAAGTCTTGATCATTCTTAAAAATGAATGTGTATGGTGATTTCGTGTTCTTGAACTTCGCCATAAACTACTTCTTCATAGTTTTCTCATGTTTTTTTTTTTCAAGAAAACATGTTCAGTAGATGTTACGAGTCATTTAAAGTAAAAATATACTATTTAAAAACCGCTGCCAATTCAATGGCAATTAGCTTCCTCAAACTAAAGTTATGGTTCTAGTACAATAATTGTTTACATAAGTATATAGGTAAATAATTGTTATTTATCAACGAGTACGTGTTTTAAATATTTTATTTTTTCAAACTAATTTTACAAAGTTAACTTTAACTTTTTTATCTTTTAAAAATTTCTTGAACTCGGTTCGAAGATATAAAACTGTTGTACAAGATAATTGTAATATGTGGTAAAAATTTTAAGTCGATATATAAAATATTCTCTTAAAAAACACAGTTACAAAATATTTTAAAAAAAATTTCAACCACAAATATCTTTGGTCGTGATAGTCGGACTTTTTTGGGTTACGAATTCGGTTCGAAGATACAAAAAGGCTATCTCTGTGCCAAATTTCAAGACGATTGGTGGATTTTTACTCCTGTTATCGTAGAAGAACGAAAACGCACTTTTTTTTCTAAAATAATTTTTTTTTCGACAACAAGTGAAGATAATGACTTGAAATTTTAGTTAAATTTTGCACTGGGTAAGTGTAATAAGTGGTTAAAATTTAATGTCTATGTATAAAATATATTCTCTAAGACAATGCTATTAGAAAATATTTTAAAATAAATTTTAATCTCAAATATGTTTGGTCGTAATAGTAGGATTTTTTCGGGCAGCGAAGTCGGTTGGAAGATACAAAAAAAGCTATCTCTATGCCAAAGGGTGTCCCCCATTAAGCATGGCGAAATGCCCTTAGTCTGCGATTCGAAAAATGCAGTAAAACTAGATTTGGGCATGAAAAAAATACGATTGAGCCATTTGAACCCCCACCCTTCGTGCCACGATAACCTCAAAAAGAACTGCTTTTTACGCCTTTTTTCTTTCAAAGAGGAGTCATGCGAAAAATCTGAAAAAATCAAGGTAATAGTCTAGTAAATGACAAATTATCTCCATTTATTTCAAAATTTTTCAAGGTCATTTTCAAGATTAAAAAAATTCCTAAAAATTTTTAATCGCTATAACTCCGTAACTAACAGAGGTACATCGCCAATTTTTCCATCCTCTATGTATTTTTGTATGTTTTACATGCTCCAATTGTTGTTTGTTGATTATAAGCGGGGCGAGGCCTCCAAAATAGCGAAAAACTGCATTTTTGAGGTTATTTTGACACATACCTCGATACTAATAATCGAAAAAAATTTATACAAACCATTGAGGTAAGTTGTGCTGAATTTTTTCAGATTTTTTCAAGGTCCTTTTTAACATGAAAAAAATACTAAATGATATTTTCGAGGTGAATTGGTTAGCTTGACTGCATTAAATATGGCTCAGAACTTAAACAAAATTATTACGTGCATTAAATAGGCCTAAATCAGTATCCCTTAACTTTTTCCTAATTTTTCAAAATGTTTTACAAGACTAAACAAATTCGTGAATCTTCTAGTGTAGTTTGTCTAAAAAGAAAACAGACTTACGTTGAATATTATGAAATAAAAATGTCTTTTCCAATATTAAAATGAGCAAACTTAACAATATAATTTCTGTGACACGTATCCATTGCCACGTTCATGCTCCAAGTGAGAAAACGTTCACAAAAAAAGAAAAAATGAATCTCTCTGTTTGTTTTAACTTGAAACTTGATACTGACTGACTGATAATTTTTTTGAAAAATGTTGGTAAAAAGAATACAATAAAACGTATTTAAATTAACTTTTTTGAGGTCATCTTAAAGGTGAAAAGATGGCTAAAACCTATTTTGGCACTCATTCCATTCACTTATCTCAGTTACATAAGACTTAAGATCTTCCGAGAATATTTAGGTATTATTGGTAATGACTTTAAACTCGTGAAATTTATAGTCTTAATGGTTGAGAAATTAGAATTCATAACGATTTAGTAATTAAAACATGACGTTTTTAATTACTAACTCGTTGTGAATTTTAATTTCTCAACCATTAAGATTATAGATTTCATGAGTTTCAAAGTCATTACTGATAATATTTCGGCATTAATTCACGGACATGCCTACACTTCCAAGATCACAAAAGAGACTTAGGAAGCCCAACGACTCCAAGATTTGACAAACAACAATAATGATCGAACGTGTGCGAGCGCTTCGACGAATAATACTAGGCCTCTTTGTACACCTACATATACACGCACTGGAGTCAACGACCCGACCTCTCCGAGAAGAGCCGATGTTGTACTTACACCAAGGGGTCAGAGCGATACAGATAAGCATTTTGAGTCTCTCTCTTTCTCTCTTGTTGGCACTCAGCTAATTAAGTTACTTAACACTAGACCGGGCGTGAATTTACACCAATTTTTCAGCAATGTCCAAAATATCTGTAATCACTATATAAAAAATATCTTCGTCAACATTAGTTTTTGGCTTAACGATGTCACTACTTCAGAATGCCATAGGAAATTTTTAGTAAAATGTAGAAATTATTATGCTTTTGCGAAGCATATTGTGAACTCTTTAACCTCTATCGAAAAAATTATCCTTCCATAGCAAATCCATTCGCAACAAAATCTCACGTTTTTCCCTATCTATTATGAAAAAACTCCTCTAACCAGAAATTACAGACATAAATTTTCACATTAATTACCTAAATAAAAGAATTAATATCTTGATGAACAACCTTCGCTCCTCTATAGATTCGTTTATTGTAAACTCGTTTTTGAAATTTTGTGAACACACTTTAAATATAATTAAAAACAAACAGAACCGAATTTTTTATAACAAGTTTACCGTTATCACAGTCTCACATTACAACAGTCAATACAATTCTAATAATCTCACTCCATTTACATACAATTATTTTAACAGGAACCTCATCTCACTAACTACGTTTAGTATAATAATCCTACTACACTAACTAACAATAACCAAAACCAGACCTCCGAAGACATATCGTACATTAAACATAAATGGTTGGTGAACTTATCGAGCACACCTATACCGGATGAAATTTCGGAAGTCCTCAGCCTAGGTGAGAGATTTAATTTGAATCTCGAACTAGACAAATGTATAACATTCGAATTTTTCAAAGAGCTAGAGTCCTGCATTTACTATAACAAAATCATTAATTCAAGCTTACGTAAAGATATTATTAATATTATAAATAGATGTATACAAAATAAACCACACATTAGTTTACAAGGTAGAATTCTTAATAATAAAATAAAAAAACAGAAGTTGTTCTAAAAAGTAAACCAAATTTATTTCTCACAAAAGCGGAAAAAGGGAATATCACAGTTGCAATCTATAGGAACACTTACATAGATAAAGTAGAATCGACCCTTAATGACAATAATTATTACGAACTGTTCAAGAAAAATCCCCTTAGACAGTCGCAGGAAAGCACTGCGTTTTTGGTCGGCACTTGGTTAAACAGAGGTGTTTTTGACATTAATGATGGCCATAAAATCTATAAGGCCAATTACAATAACACTCTCTTACCACATGCTTACGCCCTAATTAAAATGCACAAAGCTAGCATTCTTCTATACAGACGTTATGTTGACGATTGCTTTTTGATCGTGAAGAGAGACCAAATTAGTAACATTATCAACACCTTTAATAATTACAATAAGCACTTACAATTCACAGTAGAAACTGAGTCTAACAACAAAATTAGTTTATTAGATATCAAGATCTCTAGAGTTGATAATAACCACCCCCTCATCAATTGATATGGAAAAAATACTGCATTGGACCAGTACATCAACTTTCTATCTCATCATCCTCTCTCCGAAAAAATAGCTATAATTTATAATCTAATTGACAAATGCATACTACTCGCTCATCCTTCCTTCCATCGCTAGAACATAAATTTAGTTGTAAATTCCCTTCTCACCAATAATTATCCCGTAGAACTCATTGACAAATATATAAATAAACGAATTATTCATATGCAGATCCCAACAGCAACAATATTCCTAACAACAATACCACCTCACAAAAAAGTAATAGCAATAATGCTTTCATTGTTTTCCCATTTTGCAAATATATTACACCTAAAGTTAATTAAGTTCTACGTAAACACGAACTAACCCCCCTCAATAAACAAATAAACAAAAGTAACTATATGATAAAATCAGGGAAAGATATCCTTAATAAATTAGAAACCAGTAATGTCGTCTATAAAGTAGATTGCTCCGACTGTAATGCTATGTACGTAGGTACTACCACATGTAAATGCGTCTTACGTAGAAATGAACATCGCAGGGTGGTTATTAATACCAAAGTAGAAGAGTCTGCCCTCGCTCAACATGTAGATAGTACAGGTCATAACATCAACTTCGATAGTTTCAAAATCATCGATCAAGATAATAACAAGAAAAAAAGAGAGTTTTCGGAGGCCCTACACATATATTACCACAATAACACAGTCACTAGAATTGAGGACACTAACAAACTCATGCACTTATACAAAAACTCAATAGATCTTATAAAAATACACAAAATCTAAATTCACGGCTCTGTTTTGTTATTAATCAATCCCCACATCCTTCTAAAAACCACGAACATACAGCGCATGCCCACGAGCATAATCTTTCTCACATACACTTGTCGATAGAGATCTCCACGTCGCGCGACATCCTACCTGTGTATGAGTCAATGCATGTATGTATACACATGTATAGAGGTCACACAGCGCGTACTACCTTATCGGCGCAACACCCAAGTCTCTCTCAAAAATCGTTCCCGCGGTCTTCCCACCGCCCGGAACTAAGATGACAGCAGTCCACAACATGCGTAAGTTTTCGATAGTAACAATTTCCTTTTCTAGTTTATTAGCATTTTATCATTTTTCTTACAATCTTTTCCTCTGGTATTCCAGTGCCGTCTCTAAACATACGTTTTTAATTTACACCAAACATAATGCCAAAACCATACACAATATACATCAGCTGAGAATAATGCAAGGTGAGATTTCAAATTGCTTATATGATAATATTAGCTTTAATTGTCAATGTTGTTTTAACGAAAAATTTTGTTGTCAATTCTTATCATAGTGCCCTTGAAGAGGGATTTGAACAGTGAACCCGAAATGTCGGTGTTTATTTTAATGGATTTGACCTAATAAAATGTCATTTTTTAATCATTAACCGTTGTGAATTTTAATTTCTCAACCATTAATATTTAGGTGTATTAGAATAGTTCATATTAGTATTCTTAAAATATGGATATTTTGAAGGGCGTCTACACCGAGTTCTGGTTTTTACATTTCATTTGGATTCAACTGCTGCGATTTCATGCTGATTCAATAAGATTTACCCTATAACGAAATGTTGGAATGAGATGGAAACATGAGAACAAGAACGGCGGCGATAATATTTTAATATTATGATATATATTATTATACTTATTATAATAAATAATTTATAATATCTATATTGGTATGAATATATCTGAAAATAATATAAAGCAGTTTTAGTACTATTTTTCATTAATAAGAAAATATTGTATAATTGATTTTCTTTTCAGAAACCTGCATTAAATCTGTATGTCGGCGGCTGAGCGGAATCTCAGCGCGCGGACGAAGAACGTTGTATCTCACCGCGCGGATGAAGAACGTCATATGTCACCGCGCGGATGAAGAACGTCGTATCTCGCCGTATACTGGCCATGTACTGACCGTAAGAGCGCCGAGATATGATACGACGTTCTTCATTCGCGCGGTGAGATACGATGTCCTTCATCCGCGCGGTGAGATACGACGTTCTTCGTCCGCGCGGTGAGATACAACGGTCTTAGTCCGCGCGCTGAGATACGACGTTCTTCATCCGCGCGGTGAGATACGACGTTCTTCGTCCACGCGCCGGGATACGACCTTGTTCCGCCCAGCCGTCGATATATAAGTACATTAAAAATGAAATGATACGGTGCTCTCTCGTTTCATTGTTTGTTCTACAAATGATACCTTATATATTTCAGGTTTGAATAATTAGAAAAGAAAGTCATAGGTCAAATGGCTTTTGCTTTTAAAATATGAAAATCATCGACTGAGTAAGAAGGAAGTAGAAAAGATACTATAGTATACATACACGTCTAATTTTTATAATAACATCAGCAACCTAGCTAAAACTATCAAAGTTTTCAATAAGATGAAACTGAAAAAATTGAAATTGATATTTCAGGTGATATTACTAAGTATCCACTTTTGCTTTTCCCTGTAATATATGAACTTTTTTAACAGTGGGCGTTTTGTCATACAATATATATAAACGAGGATTCCTTATCCTGTATCGATATTTTTAATAGTTCAGTCAAATTATTCATGAATAAAGTCTAGATTTATCAGCTTTGTAATTAAGCCATATAAACATCTCAAAATAACTACAAAGTAACAGCGTCATTAATACAATCAGCAAAGATTATAAATAATTATACTTATCTGGTGGATTGTTGGTAAGGTAAAGTAGCCGATTATGAAACGATTTTTGGATACTTTTTTTTCAATTCAAAAAATGAATCACTAAATCACATAAAAGTGAATACTATCATAGCTCACTCGAAGCGCTAATTCTCGTAGAACAAATATCTTTTTTCAAATTTAAAATTAATGCTATATTTCATAAATTATTATCAAAATAGTGACAGTGATTTTAGCGCCTATTATGAAACACGATTTTCCTGCTGGCACCTATGTTTCATAATTACAACCCCTATTATGAAACAGAATAAAATATCCTTTTTCTAGCTTTTATCACGTTTTTGGTACTTACACAACTTATTCTTAATGTTAAAATTGTTTATAATGTACAAAAAATGTGAAAAAGTTTCACTTTATATTAGTTTTCAAAATTTATCAATAATTCTAAATTAAGTGCTTATACAGTGTAATAGTTCCTACTGTTTCATTTATAAATTGGAAATTATATTGGTTCTGGTGGAATTCACCGTTCAAAAGCTTACATAAACATCATAGAAATATTATATCTTCATTTTTCTGTAAAATAAAGTATTATTTAAATAAATTATTATTTGCACAAGTAGCGTAGGTGTGCACCGCCTATTCTGATATACACACGTTTTAGATGTTAGATTTCTGGACAAACAATTTATACTTTTGGAAGAATTTACAGGTTTAACGATGAAAATATAAGTTCAGAACAACATATAAACTACTATTTTAGATAAATTAATCTGAAATGATTGAGGGAATTCTTAGAAAAGACCATTTTTACCGTTTCATAAATAGGGCCCCTCGTAAATTTTGGCACTTATTGTGAAAGAGCTATTTATTTTATAGAAAGAGTAAGAAAAACTAGTAAATGTGAACATACACTGAATCTATGGTCCAAAAACTGTGGTATGAACTATAATATGAAAAAAGTCAACAGTAAAACTGAACAGTTTTGGCTCATCTCGCAATCAATTTATATGTATTTGTAGATAGCAAGTTTTTATGAATTTTTTTAAGATCTCACACCACTAAGAATAATATATATTTTTATATTTATGTGTAACGCTAGTATCCAGGACATTCATTATGTGTAACGTTAGTTTCCAGGACGGATCCTGGAAACTGTATATGTCTAATGTTAGTTTCCAGGACTTGACCTGCAGTTTTGGGGACCTTTAGGGTTACTTTCACAACATTTTTTTCCGTAAATTTTTTCTGAAATCAACGTAAAATTCGACGGAACTTGAAGCGGGCGCCGCAGGCGTCGTGGTGTTAGTCAATAACCTGAGGGATGTTTTAGTGAAGTCAATGGCGGCGCGAAGCGCCGCCCTTACCTCATTTTATTGCGGAAAATCCTAAGAGGTCCTGGATAATAACATTAAACACATTTATATATGTTTGGGAAGCATATAGTGCATGGATATTAGTATATTTTTTAAATTTATTTCTATAATGTTTAATTACGTATAAAATTCATTTTTATATGACTGTTTCATAATAGGAACCACTTTTCACGTTGTGCCATAATAGGCGACTTTATCTTATTCTTAAATAAAACACATTAAACTATTAAGATTTCTAAAAATTCAATCATTGTTATAATTTTAACATAATTATATCTGTATCGTTTGTATATTATGATAAAAAGAGCTAGCTGTTAGTTTGAATTAGCTCGCTATTGTATATTGAAGTTGCTACTCTTTTTATCTGTTTCTATACTTTTACTTTATGTGGGCAAACAGTTTGAGATCAGTATCCTTTTTATTGGAGTGGAATCTCGTGAAACGGGAAAAACTAATGCTATGCAGCTGTATCTAGTTTTTCTGTAGGAGCTTATTGTTCGGGATTCTAATATCTGAATCAGCCGCTAGATAACTCGCTGCTAAAATTATCAGGTGTAGAATGCATATAGAGGTCATATTATTGCAGCTAAATATACATTTTCTATACTATTCTTTATATACATTACACTACACGATATTGCTTGGTTGATTATACGATACATTTGATATTCAATTGCTTTTGCTACATCTTTCTACTTTGCTAATAATACGAGAGGCTCTCGTATTTATCTCATTGCTTTCTCTGCAAACATACTTTCGTAGTCATAACTATTAACGTTCTCGAAACTCTCAGTCTTTATAATCTCTCGAGGTTGTAAAGCTCTCCTCAACTATTTATTTCACTTTGCTGCTAGCTCTGCCAGATTAATTTGCCGTGTACGTTCTTTCGTATACATTATGATTTTTTAAATCAAAACTTATAGGCAGAAAAGAAAAGTCTTAATGAACTCGCTTCATTCTGGTGATTTAGCGGCTCGACATTCTCCTTATGTTACAAAGTATGAAAACTACTTTCTGTCATATTCAGGCCAGAAAAAATTTGCCATTTGTACACCTTTTACGATCTGCACAACAAATGGCTTCATTGTCGATGTATGTGGAACATTCAATGCAAATAAAAATAAAACTGACGCCCAAATATTAGAGTGCTTATTATAGCAACAAAATAGACTTCATAGCTTGTTACAAAAAGGTGACATTTTTATTTTAGACCGAGGATTTCGAGACATCAAACCACTGCTACGCGAATTTGGATATAAAGTCTTAATGCCAGTATCGAAAGGTCGTCGTAATCGACTTCCGGCAAAAGAGGCGAATCAGTCTTCTCATCTGGTGACAAAAGTTCGATGGTTTGTTGAAGCTATTCATAAGATCATTGATGAGAAATTCAAGCTTTTGCACCACCAAGGGTGGGATTCTGTAACGATAAAAAAGTAATGAATTCATTGTTTATCACAATTTCTTATGACGATAAACGAAATTTATCAAAACAGAATCGGGACCCAGCTGAGTAATAACACAGGCCCACAAAAAAAAAAATCTGTCGGTTCTGGAATGGAGACTACACTTTTCTTTTGTATTTTTTCCCGCTGAATCCGAATCCGGCGTTAAAAGTAGGGGGTTGGCCGCTTATTTTGAACGTAATCTCAAAAAACTGTCGAAAATCCGCGTTTCTGTGAAAAAACTTGAGAATAAAAAAAAACATTGTTTCCATCACATCAAAAATACTTTATTTTTATGTATTTTGGCTTGCTGAATCCAAATTTGTTATGGAAAAAGAGGTTTGACAGCCAAGTTTCGGAGATAACCTCAAAAAATTGTCGAAAAGCCGTGTTTCTGTGGAAAAACTTGAGAAGAAAAAAAAACATTGTTTCCATCACATCAAAAACACTTTATTTTTATGTATTTTAGCTTCCTGAATCCGAATTTGTTATGGAAAAAGAGATTTGACTGCCTAATTTCGGAGATAACCTCAAACAACTACTCAGTCAATTTGCACAAGAACTAAATTGGCTTACGCTTGCGTATACGCTTGTCATCGAATGACCTATGCAAAGGATTTCTACGCCGCTTTTTTTTATTAGATTGTACATCTCTTTTTAGCATCCGGCAATAGTCCGCCATCATGTTCACGCCATATTTTCCTTGCCACCTACGATCAAATTCCTTCATATCCTGATGAAATCTTTCACCATGCTCTTCACTGTAGTCACCTAGGACTGGTGGAAATTCATCAATGTGCGAATCGAGAAAGTGGAGTTTTAAATTCATTAAGGGGACAAGCCATGGTTGAACCTGAAAAAAAGCTATTGTATTAATTCTTTAATAACAAAGCCAATATATAATTTTAAGAGTTCAAACTTTTTTTTATTATTAAGTTATACAATTACCTATAATTTAAGACTACATCATCCAGGTGTTTAAGATTTTGGTCTTGCAGTCCATTAGATTAAGAAACCCTTCTGAATTAGAAACTGGCATGTCATTGCCGCAGGAAATTTTTTGAACAAAGCAAGGCAGGGGTCTGGTTACTTAGGAGTACCTTTGTAGTTATACCAGTTATAGAAAATGTGAGCTACTTTTTTTTTAAAAAATTTTTAAAATTGTTTTTTAATGAAAAATCTAATTTTTATATGTTGTTTTTTTTATTAAAATTTCAATATTTTTTGTAATTTTATTTTATAATTTTTTTCTAAAGCCTTTTTCAAAAAAGTACCTCACATTTTCTATAACCAACACAATTTTAAAGATACTCCTAAATTTCCAAACCTCTAGCTTGCTTTATTTAAAAGAAATCCTGCGGCAAAGTCCCTGTAAATACAAAAAACAAGTTATTCAGAAATTCAATTCAAAGTTTTGGTTTTCTATAACTTTATATAAGTTTCAAAACTACTTACCAAAAATTTTTTTTCATTCTGTATGATATACTTTAGTGGAAAAATGAAACAGATGCCAATTAGATGAAAGTAGTCCTGGCTAAATCATTTTAACTGTTGAATAAACCTATAAAAAAGAATTTCATTAATTCAACAATATTTTTAAATTTTTTAGATTAATACATAAATGTTGTACTTATTTTTTTTTCGTACTAGGCTGAAAACATTGTTAGTCATAAATGTTATTGACAGTAAAAATAACCTCAAAATAAATTAATCCTTTTATGAGAGCCAATAACACACCTGTAAAAAGAAAAAATTTAATAAATATTATATTAGCTATTATCGCATAAAAATAACTTTTTACCTACTCTAGTAAGAACCTGGTGCATATGACTCTTCAGGTAAATTCAATTGCAGTCTCCTTCGTTTTCTCCTATTTTCTAAAGTGTTTTCTTCGGCATTCCTCTCAGCATGAAATAATCTGATGTCATTGCTTTTCTGTGCCCACTCAATTGCAGCTACTCCAGGTTTCACATCAAAGGCTTCCATAATATTCAGAAAACCAACTCTTCCATCGTTGAAGCAAGTGACAGCAATACAAGCACCTGCTGTGAGCACATGTACACCACTGAAGGAGGTCTTGGTTACAATCTTCCAAACTGAATTATTAAAACTCTCATTACTATTTTGGGTGTAACCGCCTAAACATCTGTGAAGCAGCTCCTGTTCAGAGAGATCTTTGTAAATTGGTTTCAACTGCTCCATAATCACTGCAGGAATACTGCCTTTATGATGAAAATCTTTTAGTTTTTTTTGAGCCTTCGCTTTTTGCCACTTGCACCAACTGCTCTGTCCTGGTGGGCATAAATGATGTTGAGGATTCTGGTCTGTGGAAATCTTGTGGTAGTACGTAGCCCATGTAGCATTCAGCATTTTTTCTACAGAGTCCGTGTTGTTTCTGATGGCATTACCATAATATGTGGTAAGCTGATCAATTACTTTTGCTGTTAATCGTCCTTGGCCTCCAATGGTTTTTCCATCGTCTAATAACTTTTTTCCAAAATTTTTCTTTAAATTTCTGAGTCTGGTTCCCATTCGTTTCTGGACGTGTCCCACACACTCCTTCTTCTCAACTTTAACTTCATCTCCATACGGTTTGGCCTGGCACAAAGCACTGTACACTTTCGAATCTCCATCTCCAATGTAATGATGGTATTTTACATTATACTTTTCTTGAGATCTTCTAAACATTTCCACAACTCCATCGACTTCCATCTTTCCAGTACTTCCTTCATGGTTTGCTGCACATTTATCTTGATGATCACTGAACCAGTCTTCATATTCTTCTGTGCCTTTTCTATTTTCCCACTTTAAACATGCTTTACAAAAACTGTTCTTGATAAATATGTCAAGAACTTGTTGAGAACGCAAGCCAATCAAACTTGAAATTCCTTGCAATGAAGAAAATCCTCTTTTTCTCCATGACCCATCACCAGATACACCTAGGCCTTGATTTTCAGCTGGTGTTAATGCTGTTTCCTTTTTGACGGCTTCTTGCATAGAATTTTGTGCTACCTCTTGAGTCACTTTGCTTAAATCTTCATTGAGATGGTCATAAAAACTATGTGCAACAGGTGGTGGCAAATCCATGATTCCGCAAAAAGTTTGCAATGCAGCATATCCTTGCCCAATTGCTCTTAGTGCAAGAAGACTGCGTCTGTTGGTTTCATAAGCATTGCTTTGAGCTCCAACTTGCTTGCTCGTGCTTATAATTCTTCTCTCTGAACAATTTTTGCACATAATGTTAAATTTGGAGCCAAGTCCTCGAATATCTTCTTCTATAATTTTAACTTGTCCTTTACATGTTGCACATACAAGAAATTTCTCCAGCTGTAAGAACAGAATGTTTATATCTATTATTCTGTTTCTTGTTTGTGACGCTTCTACAGATATATCTTTTATTTTCCCTGAAGTTGTACTTCTTTTCCTTTTGTTCGTGATTTTTTGTTGAACATTCTCTGAATTTTTGTTAAATCCTTTATGTTTTTTTTTTGTTCCAAATTTTCTCTTCTTTCCTGGAGCTCCTGATGTTCTATTTCTCTTGTCAGAACCATAGTGGCTAATATCTAATCCTCTATAATGTTAGTTATTAAAAAACACAAATAAAAGTCACTCACTGAACTCACTAAATTAAAAATATTAACAACACTTTGCACAGTGCAGTTAACCTAAAATCGCTGTCTTCTACACTCTCAGTTAAAAGAGTTCTACACAGCACTTTATTTACAAAAAAATTTTTTGTCAATACTGAATAAATTGCATTGAAAAATGCAGATTCAATTCTATTCAAAACACTTTTAGTTTAAATCCCAACGACTATGGCGCTGACAGAACGTAAACAGATGAGATTTTAAACCATCTATATGTATTGTACGTATTATACTTTTGTATAAGTAGAGTAAAAGTAAAATACACGAGGTTTATACCTCGAGTTAAGTTTGCCTACTATGTCAATGTACATTTACGTTCTAAATTCAGTATTGTATGCTGTGAAGCATAAAATAATATAAGATTAACAATAGTATATCTAAAATGGATAATTTAAGAAAAATCACTAAATATGCAAAAAAGTGACTTCACGGTTTTAGCTGTATTTTCTAAACGAAATCGAATTTGGAAATGCGGTTGGAAGCATAGTATTCAGCGAAAAATTTGCTATCAAAATAGTACATAAAAAAAATCGATTTTTCGACCCCCTAACCATGGCTTGTCCCCTTAAGCAACTTAATCTTTTGACATTTTGTACCATAGTTTCTACGATGATCTTATAGTTCTCATCTTTATTGTTACCAAGAAATTTTGTTGCAACATCTTTGAAGCTCAACCAGGCTGCCTTGTCGGTATCATTCATACTTTTGACGAATTCTTCGTTCCTGAACATTTTGCGAATTTGAGGTCCGTCCAAAGATACCTTTCTTCAATTTAACCAGAGTTATATTCGTAAAGATGGTTTCTAAGTATTTGAAGCATCGCCCTTCTTTATCGAGAGCTTTAACAAATTGTTTCATCTGCCCTAATTTGATATGTAAAGGAGGTAAAAGGATTTTGCTAGGATCGACAAGAGGACGATTGATGACATTGCTGGAACCTGGAGTAAGTGATGGCCTCGCTGGCCATACTTTTGTATTATAGTGTTTTGCTCTATCTCGAGTGTCAAACATGCATAAATAGCCTGGGTACTTGGTAAAACCTGATTGTTGACCTAGTATCATGGACAATATTTTCAGGTCTCCGCAAATTAACCATTCGTGCTCACTATACTTTATTTTATTTAAAACCTTTTCGATGTTACAGTATTCATCTTTGAGTACAGTTAATACTAGGTCCATGATACTAGATCAACAATCAATCATTTTACCTCCTTTACATATCAAATTAGGGCTGATGAAACAATTCGTTAAAGCTCTCGATAAAGAAAGGTGATGCTTCAAATACTTAGAAACCATCTTTACGAATATAACTCTGGTTAAATTGAAGGAAGGTATGTTTGACGGACCTCAAATTCGCAAAATGTTCAGGAACGAAGAAATCGTCAAAAGTATGAATGATACCGAGAAGGCAGCCTGGTTGAGCTTCAAAGATGTTGCAACAAAATTTCTTGGTAACAATAAAGATGAGAACTATAAGAGCATCGTAGAAACTATAGTACAGAACTTCAAAAAATTAGGTTGCTTAATGAATTTAAAACTCCACTTTCTCGATTCGCACATTGATGAATTTCCACCAGTCCTAGGTGACTACAGTGAAGAGCATGGTGAAAGATTTCATCAGGATATGAAGGAATTTGAACGTAGATGGCAAGGAAAATATGGCATGGACATGATGGCGGGCTATTGCTGGATGCTAAAAAGAGATGTACAATCTAATAACAAAAAGCGGCGTAGAAATCCTTTGCATAGGTCGTTCGATGACAAGCGTATACGCAAGCGTAAACCAATTTAGTTCTTGTGCAAATTGACTGAGTAGTTTTTTGAGGTTATCTCCGAAATTAGGCGGTCAAATCTCTTTTTCCATAACAAATTCGGATTCAGGAAGCCAAAATACATAAAAAGAAAGTGTTTTTGATGTGATGGAAACAATGTTTTTTTTCTTCTCAAGTTTTTCCATAGAAACATGGCTTTTCGACAGTTTTTTGAGGTTATCTCCGAAACTCGGCTGTCAAACCTCTTTTTTCATAACAAATTTGCATTCAGCAAGTCAAAATACATAAAAATAAAGTATTTTTGATGTGATTGAAACAATTTTTTTTTTTTTTCTTTCAAGTTTTTCCACAGAAACACGGCTTTTCGACAGTTTTTTGTGATTATGTTCAAAATATGCGGCCAACTCCCTACTTTTAACGTCGGATTCGGATTCAGCGGGAAAAAATACAAAAGAAAGGTATAGTCTCCATCCCAGAACCGACAGATTTTTTTTGTTTTTTGTGGGCCTGTGTAATCTATTGCCCAGGGTTGGTCTGTACTGCCACGTTACTTGTTTTTTTACAAAATAAATTCGCAAAAAGAGTCAACTCCGATAATGACAAAATTGAATCAATTATAGAGCAGATCGGTTTAACGAAAAGCTGTGATAATTCATTAGCACTCGAAGTAGAAGAACACTGGAATAAGAAAACTAAGCCATTCGTAAAATTATCATCAAGAAAAGTGTTAGATTTTCCCGAACTACATGACCCCACAATAAATGAATTAGAAGTTTCTTTCGCTGGTTCTTATCAGTTGAAGAAATTGATCTCATATTTAGCAGAGTTATGTACAATATAAACCAAATACTATCAGTATAGGATGAATTGAAAGGTACTGCTGTACTTATGCTAATGGAGATAGGACCATAGTATGTTGTTCCCACATGGATGCTTTAATCTATTATTTATCTAATGCGAGATACTAATCTAGAATATTAAAACCAGCAAACGCATTGACTCAGCTATTTGATTTTGATCAAACAATACCTGTAATTGATGAAGACAGTGACGATAATTAAACTTATATTAGTGTCCAAAAATAAGTTTTATCATAGATTTGGTATATATTCCCTGTAAGTAACTTTTGATATACTTGATCATAATCAACAGCCACTCAACAAGATTCCTCCACTTTACTGGAACATTTCATCCTGTACGAATGCAAGAGTTGTATAAGTAATTCATATAAAATTACAATAGAATAACCAATATTTAAATCAGATCATAAATCAACGATGATTCTTCCAAAATATTGTTGTAGGAATATTATGATCGTCTCCATTACTTCATTCTAAATACTCTCTGTTAACATCCCTACAGAAAAAACTTACGTGAAATCTCAGGCGAGATCTCACATGAGATCTCACGTGAGATCTCACGTGGAATCTCATTTTTCAAATTTCTCACGTGAAATCTCACATGAGATCTCACGTGAGATCTCATGTGTAAAATTTCTAAAAATGTAAAAAATGGCTAAATCGCTTCAAAACATAGATTTTTGAACTTATCTGGAGGGTGGCGTAACCTAATAGGCGACTTCTAATTCCCAGACACTGATTTTTTATTACTAAAAGGATTTTAGCAGCTCGCGGACCAGAATTTCATATGAGATTTTGGGTGAGATTTCACCTGAGATCTCACGTGAGTTTTTTCAGTAGGGATATTATTACCAATTTACTCACAACACATAATCATTTCTAAATATTGTCTAAATATAATTACATGAGATCAACCAAAACTAAAATATTTTGAAACATATTGCAATGCCTTGTTTATCTTTTCAACTGTCCTGAATACCTGCTCCTATAGCTTATTGTTACGTTACAAAAATTAAATTTTCCCATTTTTTGCCGTTTTTTTTCCTTTTTTATATAATTGTTAACATTCTTTCTGTAAAGCATAAGTCTCCCTTTCAATTAAACTCGACCTCGTGAGTAAAATAGCGCCCGGTCTTAGAAGGACCAAATAAGAAGAATGTGTTCTGCGCGACCAAATTGTACGACGCACAAAGAATTAATTCTTCTTATCGCGGGCTCAGCGCAACCTAACACCCTCTTCCGATCACACTCGTGGGGGAGGCAGCTTCGCGAAGCTCGTGAAGCTAACCGCCCAGCAACAGCCAGCCGCTGCACGTGTGCCTCGAGCCAATTGACGCTGCTACGATGCAGCGGGGGTAGCACGTCCTAAGCCTAGCGCAATTACCGACTCCCATGAGCGTGCGAGTTCGAGAGATAGAGAGAGAGAGGGACGCCGGAGGACGAAGCGTGCCTCTGCGCGTTCCACTGACCACGCGGCGCGTCAGGGACAAATCTAGGAAGATATATATATATGTTTTATGTTAGTTTCCAGGACATTTCAGATGTTTAACGTTGGTTTCGGGGACATTTGTTAGTTTTGGGGACAGTCCCTGAATCTACATATGTTTATCGTCAGTTTTGAGGACATCGGCCCCCATAAGAGACATTATTTCTTTAGCCACGTATAGGTATACAGTAACATGGGGTCCGGAAAACTAACGTTATACACCTTTATATATATATATATATATATATATATATATATATATATATATATATATATATATATATATATATATATATATATGGGTCGTTCCTGTACTTTTTTTAAAGTGTTCGCGGGGGGGTCGTCGATTTTGTCGACGATTTTTTTTATGAAAGTACATATAAAAAAAATAGCTTGTGCAAAATTTCAGCCCCTTATCTCATTCCTAATTCCTGCTGGAATTTTTTTAAACCCTGATTTTGACCTGTTTTTAGCCAGTTTTCAAAAAATTCTAAAAGGCTGAAATTTTAACAAAATGAGGTCGGTGAGGTCTCATTTTTTTTGTCTTTCTTCAAATTTTAAGAAAAAAAAATACACTGATATGAAATGATGATTTAGGTTTTATGGGCGATCTGTGATATGGCCATTGCATTTCATCATTTTTAGATCATCTTTAAACCTCTATATCTCGTAACTGGTTCCACATTTTTGAGCTCACTAGGTCTCATTTTTTTTTTGTCTCAACGAGACCTTTAATTTCTTTTTTTGAGGACCTAAATTGATTGAATAGACTTCAAGATACAGCCTTTTGAAGTTGACGTTTTTATCAAAAATCGCGAAAATCAACCGTGTTCATGGTCACAGTGTCAACCGAATTTTAATTAAAAATCATTAACAAAAGTATTTTTCATTAGAATATGATGTTATCTAACTATACTCTTTTCCTATCATAGGAAAAAGTCAAAAAATAATTTTTTGTCGAGCATTATAATATCTAATTTTTCGATACCTAAAATAATCAAAAATGGCTCTCTACTGACATGAATTCTACCATCTTATAATTATTTTTGACACATATACGTAATATAGATACAAAGGTGGTTCCTAGACCTTTAAAATCCGTAGTCGCTGATTTTTCTAGGACCACTAGAGCCAAAGTTATAGCCGTTTTTATAAAAAAATATTTTTCAAGTGGTAAAATTAGAGCTTGTGAAATATAGGAAAAGTTTTATTTACAAGATCAACCATAAGTTTGGCATAATTGTCCTAAAAAAAGTGCTGAGGCTGCATATTTTGAAGATCTTAGGCCGTGTCTACACTATGCGAGAAGCACCTGCGATCAGCCCAAGCGATGCGAGCAAGCAATGCGTGGACAAAATATTTAAAATACTTAAAATGATAAATAATATAATTTCACTACGATATTATTGACGATATTATTTATCGCTAAATATAGATCTACTAACTGATCTACTACGATTGTTCGGGATTGAAGTATCCTAAGTGCCCGCTAGATGGCAAGCGTCCGATGCGCTCCCACTATGAAAAACATCACCCAGCGGGCTTAAATAGAGTCCTGCGGCGCCTAGTCGCTACGTGCTTTATGCACATTCCTTTTACCTTACCACTTTCCGTTTTACCTATACAATGCCTTATTGCCTGTTTACTCGTACGCATAAGCGTTGATACCTTTTTCTGCAATCAACTTTCACTTTCGAGTAGAGTTGGTTGCATAGACTCTTGAAGTCTAATTTTCCCGTTTATTTCTTCTCGCTGACAAACCCTAATAATATAAACTCACGTTTACGTTCAATCGTATACAACGATCAATCGCTTCTAATTCGGAACAGTAACAGAAAAACTGTGGTTATATCCACACTTTGAAACATTTCAGAATCACTGAAAAAAGTTTGGTGGAGAAGAAACACGTTAGCGTAGAGTATCAGTACCAAATGCAAGAATTGTTTCGTAACTAAACATTAAGTCCTTTACTCTCCCATTTTAGAGCAAATGTTGCACTAAAATTGTTCCGCATTTAATCTATTTCATCGTTCTTCAGGAGTACAAAAGTTTAGGGCAGAAGAAGCACTAAAAAGTGTGGCAATGGTACAACACATTTGTGCTGCTACTGCTTTTTTGATTTGGTGCTCCTCCTGCACAAAAATCGTGCAGTATACGTACTGAGAGAAAAAAACCGACGTGACGCCGTGGATGCTATAGTTGGTGTAAGACCGTGTGACTATACACGTATACAATGCGATCAAAAATTGCAAAATTTTTGAATTTTGCAATTTTTGAATTGACTTTGAAGGTCAACGACGAGATCAGATTCAAGGTCATCAGACCAGACAAATCCTCGTTGAAAATTACTTACGGTATGACCTTAGCTTTTTCAAAAAATATCGTTTCTGGGAAAATACAGGGATCCCATACTTTTTGATAACCCTGTAATTAAAATTTACAATAGAACATTTCTAAAATCTCTCTAACTTTTTTTATTCCTCTTTCGAAACTCTTTAAATACCGATGCTTCTCTAAAAGTTTAGTCCGGCTGTTACTCTAACTCTTTGGTGTATCTGTGGTTCTATATTTCGTGCATTATCTTTCCTAAACGTTTCGTACATATAGAGGATTCAAATTAATTCGAAGACATTTTTCACAGCACCTGTTCTAACAGTCCTACGTTATTATATTCGAGTATTATCACTTACTTAGATGGATTGAATATGTCTACTGTAGCACGGTCCGATCGTTGTATCAACCCTCTCAATGGTAAGGGTCACATAGGTAATGATTTACGCTTGTTGTCGAACAACTTAAAACGAAGATTTCCAGATTTGACAGATAATTCAAAAATTTGTAGTAAGTGTAGAAAGTTATGTGGATCTCCCATTTCATCTATTGGTACAAGAGATAACGAAGGCAACAACGAATATGAAAACATGGATATAGAGACGACATCAGAAAACACTGGTATTGATAAATCTGTTCATGAAGCTACACGATCAGCTAGAGAAATCGAATTGGAAGACATGTTTTCAGAATTAAAAGAAAAGTTTTCTAGATTAGCAGTTAATGACCCTTTGAAACTAATTATACTTACAATCGCCCCATCAACTTGGAATATTAGTCGAATTTCCCGTGTATTCAATACATCCAGACATTTAGTAAGAAAGTCGAAAAAACTCAAAGCCGATGGAGGTATTTTAGCTACAACAACGGCTAAACATGGTAAAACTTTGTCAAAGGCAGTAATAGAAGTCATTGTTGAATGTTATAATAACGATCTGCACAGTCGGATGATGCCGGGTCGAAAAGATACTGTCTCTGTTATTATTGATGGAAAGCGGACTCAAGTGCAGAAACGTCTTTTATATTTCGATTTACGAGAACTTTACGAATTATTCAAGATAGCAGAACCAACGGTGCAAGTAGGATTCAGTACTTTCGCGAAATTACGACCAAAACATTGTGTTCTTGCTGGTGCTAGAGGAACGCATAGCGTCTGCGTTTGCACCATTCATCAAAATTGTAAATTGATGTTGGATGTAATCGATATTCAGAAGCTCACGAAAAATCAAGAAGAACCCATTTGTAGTTATAAAGATTGTTTACAGTAAATTATGTGTAAGAATCCTACACCTGACTGTCACTTGGATGAATGTTCGAAGTGCCCTGGTTCTAAAAATCTTACGTCTCGTTTACTTGAAATATTGGATGGGGCAAATATCTCACAAATTGAGTACTGTGCGTGGTCAGGAACGGATAGATCAACTTTGCAGAATTTAACTCTACCAGTTGAAGAATTTGTTGATGAATTATATGCCAAATTGGCGATACTCAAACCCCACTCATATATTGCCAAAGAACAAGGTAATTTCATTGCTCAAACAAAAAGTAATCTAGGCAATGGAGAAGTTCTGGTAATGTTCGACTATTCTGAGAATTACTCTTTTGCAGTTCAAGATGCATCTCAAGCCTTCCATTTTAATAATGACCAGTGCACTGTTTTTCCAGCTATTTACTATTATAAAGAAGATTCAGAGCTGAAGCATGGAAGTTGTGTATTCTTGTCGAATAGTTTGAAGCATGACACTTCTTCTGTCTATACTATTCAGAATTTATTGATTCCAGAAATCAAGAGAAAAGTAAAAAAACTTAAAAAGATTATTTACGTGACAGATGGAGCAAAACAGCATTTCAAGAACCGCTTTCAGATAGCAAATCTTCTTCATCATGAGAAGGATTTTGGTATTGAGGCAGAGTGGCATTTTTGCGCCACTGCTCATGGTAAAAGCTGTTATGATGGTCTTGGTGCAATATTTAAAAGAGAAGCTTATAGAGCTAGCTTGAAGGCGAAACCGAAAGATGCTATTCTGACGCACACATCTCTTGCGAAGTGGGCTAAAAATCATTTTGAAAATATAAGGATTTTTTATTTTACGCAGACTGAACATGATAAATTCAAAAAGAAACTCAATCGTAGGTTTCAAGATGCATTACCTGTCCCACAGATTCTTAAACATCATTCTTTTCAATTATCAAGTGACGGGAAAGTTATCATGAAAAGGTACTCGAATGCTGCTAAGTCTATATCTGTTCTACTTTAATTTTCAATGGGAAAATATACTGAATTTTTTTTATAATATTCAAGTTTTTCTATTTTTTATCCTCCTTTTTTTTTATTTTTTTTTATATTCTGAGAGAAGTAGTACCTCCACGTGGTTCAGAATGGGTTATGCTAAAACTACTTGATAGTTCTATTGTGGAACTTTATCTTCTCTAAGGATTTTATACATGAAATTTTTAGATCGCCGGTCCCACGATATGCACAAAGGAACGAATGTCTCATAGGAGGTTACGTTCAACAAAACATTAATTATGCAGAGACAGAAATCATGACCTTGAAAAATGATCCAAGGTCAAGTCTAGTTATGATCGTAATCAAGTTTTCTACTAGTTTCGTGGAATACTAGTCCGAAAATCCAGAAAATAACTTTTGACCTTCAAAATGACCTTGAAGTATAATTTTAACCGCTCGGTTTGAACGGTAGTAGTAAGAAAATATGTCGCTAACTTCATATTAGTGGCAAGAAATAACAATTTTCGTATCAGATTCGCTATTAGAATGAAGAAAAACTTGTTTTTCCATCATTCCGAGACTTTCAGCCGCCATATTGGATCCGCCATTTTGAATTTTCGTAATCGCCAGACGGCGTTCGAAAGTAGAAGTCAAGAGCTTTCATTTGAGCCTAGGTAGACCTCATTTGGATCAAAATTGTTCTGGGCAGAGGGGGTGTCGCGTTGACAGAGAATGCCCCATATATATATATATATATACATTTCTTTTACCAGATTTATGGAACCCTTTTATACACATGAGCATATTTATGGAGCCCGTTTTCTTTTATGGAGCCCGGGTCCCATAAAATATTCTTATACGGCGTTTATGGAGCCCGCTCTAGAGTTTCTATACCCAGAAAGGGATTATTTCTTTAGTCACTTGTATACGGGAACTCTGGGCGTAGGTACTAATATACAGGGATGGGCTCCATAAAGGGGTTAAGTGATAATTATATATATATATATATATATATATATATATATATATATATATATATATATATATTTATGTTTTATGTTAGTTTCCAGGACATTCCAGATGTTTAACGTTGGTTTCGGGGACATTTGTTAGTTTTGGGGACAGTCCCTGAATCTACATATGTTTAACGTCAGTTTTGAGGACATCGGCCCCCATAAGAGACATTATTTCTTTAGTCACGTATAGGTATACAGTAACATGGGGTCCTGGGAACTAACGTTATACAAGTTTATATATATATACTAGTGGGGCTCCGCCCCCCTGCTCGCTCCGCTCGCCAACCCCCTGTTTTCATACATAAGTAAAGGTAAACAATGATCCATTATTGTGGTGATAACAGATACAAATATTGTTAATATAATAAACGTTAAATTAAAATTAGTTTTATTATATTGTTAATACAATAAACGTTAAATTAAAATTAGTTTTATTGCTATTGATGTTATATGTTTTCCTATATTTAAAAATTCAAAAAATGTCAACCATCCGTTGGTTGGAGTTAAGTATGTAAGGTAAATAATTGACTCGACCAATCTCTTGGAATCATTTAATTCATGATTTGAATGATTAAAATCATTTCGTTTCGATAGTTTTATTAACTGTCTTATTAAATATTTGATTATAAAGAACGTCGGGTCGTCAGAGGCAATATAGTATAAATATATTGCTGTGATAATAGATATAAATAGCGTTATTATAATAGACATCAAATTAAAATTAGTTTTGTTAATATTGCGTAACAATAAACATATGTTGTACATATTTAACAGTTTTCCACGCTACCCTAGAGGTACTGTTAGAGGTGCGTTGGATTTTTTTTAAGTGGTATCCTTCGCCAATAGCCCTACGTAACCACTTTTGATTTTCAATTATTATATTTATGTATGACTTATTATGTATGTCTTATTTTACTTAAAATTTTATTATATATCCAACCTTATTTTTATAATTTTTATGTTTTTTAAAAATTTACGAAAATATTTGTGTATAAAGAACGTGGAAGCTTTTCAGAGGTAATATGTATAAATGTATTTTGTTCAATATATCCTATAATGTTTCATTCATAAGCTTTTTATATCTTGGAAACTTATTTTTGTTTATTTGTTTCTGATATATATATATATATATTTTAGCTTTTTGTTATGTAGGATATATGACAGAAATATATATTTCATGAAATTAATTTTGTAAAATTTTGACACAAATAATAACATTTTAATTTATTTTCGTAAAAATTTAAATATTACAAGTTTAAATTTAAATTTATATTTATATAATTTGAACTTTACGTAAAATTTAATGTTACATGATTTGTATATAAATTATTTCAATTATTTATTGTATTCAAATTTACGAAAATTGGTATTTATAATATATTTTTTTAAATATATTTTCTTTAATATATTCTTCAATGTTTTGTTCTTAAGCTTTTCATATTTTAGAACTTGTTTATGTTTATTGTTCCTGATATATATATTTTAGCTTTTATAGAATTTTGTTAACAATATGTAGAATATATGAAAGAAATATGTATACGTAATAATATATAATTTATTAAAAATGTTAATACCATTCTTATAAAATTGAAATATTTTATATTAAAAATTTTATATATCTGATAAATATTTATAAAAAGTTACAACTTAGTAATAATTTTCGTAAAGTTCTAATTATTTTTAATCAGAAAGTTTTTCGTTACTTATATTTTCAATTAAATTTTTTAAATAATTCATATCATACTCTTTAAGTATTTTTTCACAATATTTGTTATACTTACTTTCTTCTTTTTCATGATTTTCCACTATGTCGTTTAATGTATCCAATTTTATAGCATCTTTTAAATTTTCTACTTCAATATTTTTTTTTGTTCTGGATCCCAAATAAATGGTACACTGGTAACAATATCATAATCATTAATTTGATTGATTAAATAATTTTCATATTCATCTTGTTCATTTATATGTTCTTGTATTTGGTTATTGATATCATTTAATTGTCTAACATGTTGTACACTATTAACTTGAATATACATCTTTTGTTGTGGATCCCATCTTAATGGACTTGGAGTTGAATCTCCTTGATCAACCATACTGTATCTTATTAAAATATTTTTAATTAGGTCAAATAATAGATATTAATTTAATTATAATTATATAAAATACCTTAAATTTATTTTATTATTATGAGTATTTATTATATCAGAAAAAATGATAATAATTTATTTTATATTTATTGAGTTGAATTTAATTATTTTTTTTATTATATCATGTTATTTAAAAATGTTAATTATTTAATATTTCTTTCCAAACAATGTTTGGTATTTCTTTTTTATTCTCACATTCATTTTGTATATATATATATATTATTTGGATTTTTACATCTAGAAAGAGCCACATATAATTGTCCATGTGTAAATAAAGATTTTTTTATAAATATTCCTACATTATCAAAACTTTGACCTTGTAATTTATTAATAGTTATTGCAAAAGCTAAAATAATAGGAAATTGTTTTCTATATAAAATAAATGGTAAAGATGAAGATTCACAAGTACTTAATGTTATCCGGGGTATAAATACTTTATTCCTTTTATTTTCTCCAGTAATAATTTCTGCCTCTATATTATATTTATATAATTTCGTTACTTTTAGACGTGTTCCATTACATAAACCATCAATTATACTGTAACGGGAAGCCTGGGGAAATCTTTTGTAATTCCGCGAACCGAACCCTAGAACACGGTGCCGTCGAGTGCTACTTCTACGCTGAGCACTCGGGGTTGATGTTCTCTGGATCCCTGTTTACAAATGTCGAGTTCACGATTGAACTCGACTTTTCCGTGTGCCGGAAAGGGTTAATACTCGCGCTAGCTAGACGCGAGGCGCGGCCACTCAGAATGATCGTCGTCTCGGTTCGACGATCCCGCGGAGGCGGCGGTATCCGGGAGAAGGTTAGGTGAAGGTTAATAAATAACGAGTGGTCTTGGTTACATTCAAAACTATAACAAGATCTATTCTAAATTATCCTATACAAAATACGCGTCGCGTTGCGCGTTGACAAGAAGGCGGGAGATCCGCCGCTCGGCGCAGGCGGATCGATGTGATTGTTTTTCGCTGGGCCGGCGATCAAGACACCGGCCGCTCGCCGCTGCGAGCCGAAAATACAAGTCAATCGCTGCGCGGAAAATAGGCGAAGAGTCTTACCGGGAGGGAGTGCACTCCCCTCGCCGCTCGCTCACGAATCCGCTCCTGCGTCAGGCCTTATCCTCCGGTCGACTTCGGAGTTTTCAGGCCGAGTCCTAACGTGCAGCGTTCACCTACAGACGCTTCGGACCCCAGGAGTGGCTCGGATTGCTCACGTGCGCTGCTCTTCGTGGTCGGTACGTGTACGGGCGCTGCTCTGCACCGGTGAGGACGCACGATACCGTTTTCTTCGCGGACGATCAAATTAACTCGCGTACGCGCGGTTTGACAGCCCGAGAGAATCTGATTCAAAAGAATCGGGCGCGAGTTAGCAACGGTCAAAGTCGCGCCTGCCCCGCGCGTAGCTAACGCGAATACATCGTCCGAGCGATGTCAATACTCGCTCGAGATATACGAATTCGCGGAAACGAGAGCCTAACGGGTTCGATAGAATACGGAGGACCGAGATGCTTATCTTCTCCGTATTTTATCTTGGAACCTCGTTATACCCCTCTCCCAGACGTTGCGTAGCGGGAGAGAAGCAACTCGATACTGAGGCTCTCGTTCGATTCGACTTTACGTCGTCGTCGGCGGCAGAGACGACAGTTCCGGATACGCGCGGATCAGCTCGTGTACTAAACGGCTGATCAGAGGATCCACCTCGAGGATCGCCCGCACGCACACGGTGGGTCGCTCATCACCGTAATTCCGCTGAATTCCAACGGCGGTCGAGACCAATCCCAAGACGATTGATGGACCGGAGACTGTTGGCACTTCTGGCGCTGGGGCTCCGGTCGACAACTGCCGTCATTCCTCCAAGGTTGACTTGGCAGATCATCTCGTCTTCTTCTTGTCTTCGTCTTCGGGCCCTCTTTCCGCTCCGGGCAGGCCCAGTGAAGGTGCGTTGGTGACCTACACGTCCAACACAATTTTCTGGTTGGACTCGGTGGTGGGGAGTTATATGCTCCGAGCGCGTTCCTCGATCTTGACGAGCGGTATACTCGACTATCCAACCCCTGCTGGATATACCGCTGTTTGGGACGTCGAGAGGCTACCGTCGTCCAAGGATTCGAACCTGTTCCTTGATTCGAACCCAGTCCACTCGAGGGTTTTCTGCCTTTATCTCTTTTGGATAACTTTGGAGGTCGTTGCATGGCCGCTGCATACGCCTCTTTTTCCCTGTCGAGCTGGACTTTTGAAGACTTCGGAACGACTTCTTGTTGTCTTTAGTCCCTAGGTCCGATCGAGGTTGCTTTGCAGAGTGTTTGGCTGCACCTGCGGCTCGTTTCTTGTTAGGCGCAGCGGAATTATGAAGTGACGACATTTGCGCGCGTAGCTGGCGCAGCTCGTCGTGCAGTCGCCTCACTTCTTCGCTTAGGCGCCTAACTTTCTCCTCCTCCAATTTACGCGTCTGATTACATTCGCATTCGCAATGACGCTCGCCTTCTGCTTGCGTCGATACGTCGCGAAATTGCGAAGTAATCAGCGTTCGGTCCACCGGTTGTGCCGTCCCCAGACTATCGATCTCTTCCTCGTTGCTCCTTGGAAGGCTTGTCTGCTCTTCGTCTTCAGGAGTCTTTGAATGAGTAATACAGCTGTCCGATGCCGATATATTCCATAAACGGGCCATATCAGACGCTTCGGACAGGGGGAAGCTTGGAAAATCTCCCTTCCCCCAGGCTGCATTTACTCCGTCGTCTTGGGCTTGGGAGTATTCAGCACAGCCGTTCGGTGCCCTCAGGCAGTCTGTATACGCCAAGCGACGTGAAGTATCAGACTTCTCGAACAGGGGGAAGCTTGGAGAATCTCCCCTCCCCCAGGCTGTGCTTACTCCGACGTCGATTTCGTGGATGGAAGCTGAAGATGATGGCGATGGTGCGGTTGCTGCACAGCTGTCCGAAATCCATGTGCGGTCTGCATTCCCCGAGCGACTCGCGTTCTCGGATTCTTCGGACTGGAAGGAGATCGGGGAATCTCCCCTCCCCCAAGCTGTGCTGCACCTTAGGTGCACCTGGACATCACCCGGTCCTCCCGCTGGAGATAAAGTGCTCCGTGGTGACGTAAGAGCCTCGTGTCTTACGTCAGGAGGACTGCCTGCTCTTTGGTTCCTCATCTGCAAGACATGTGTCTTTATGGAACTCAGCAAGTTGTTGTCGACTGCTTTGTTCGACGCCAATTGCTGAAACAGGCTGTGGGTTGAGGGATCGGCAATTCGGTTCACTTCTGGAGCGCCGCTTATATTGAGGGTCGTTGTGTTGACGAACTTATTCCTGCAATCGAGCCTCCTTGTGAACTGCTCGTAATCACTTCCACTTATTTCTTGTGTGAAGTGGGCTGGGTTGTAACTTCCCATTAGCCATTGAGCGATTCGCTTAGAATCCCCCTCGAGATATCCGGTGCTTCTTAAATCTAGAGCTATATTTGCTTCTATTACAGCTTCAAAGCTCAGCTCTAGATTTTTGCGCCAATGCTCCATCTTATCGGCTAGTTCTTCTGGGGTCGATGATTCCATCTTGCGAAGCTAGACCGATTATATAAAAAATTTGGTGACGAAATGTGTGTGTATGCGCAACTAACTGCTGAGATTCTCTCTCTAATTGGCCGTCTGTTACGCAAATTACAATGTTAGAATTCTAACTACCACACACAATTGTCCCAAGCTGCTTGAGAATGACGTATCTCGATGCAGCTAGCTAGGGAGAGAGCGTGGCTATTCCAAAAAAAATTCGCGACGATAACGATTTAAATAATTCCCGCAACCAAAAAAAAAGGATGAAAGTATTCTCACTTTCGACCGGCTGCACGCACAGGCACGGTCAAACCAAAAAAAAATCGCGTGTAAATCGCTTTAAATCTCGCGTCAAAAAAAGGAATTTAATTCTCGCCACATATGACGACGAAAACAACGATAATCGTCGTTTAAATGCTCTCGCCCTGGCTTTACAGCAGTTTAAAAGGCTCGGGCTAAGTATACACAATACTACCCGAGCATAAACATAAACACACACAAAAACAAGCAATCGGCTGTTTTGTGTTTATGTTTGAATGTGCGTCGCGAGCCTTCTTGTCTGTTTGTTTACGCCCGGCACCTCGACTTGGCGAGTTTAAATCACTGCGCCTATCAGCTGTACCGGCATATGGCCATTGGCCGTCAGCTGAATAGTCGGGTGCAGTGATTCGCGCCCGGGCGAATTTAAACGAAACGCGATTTGAATAGGCCGGTCTCGAACGTACCGGCCGCTAACCTTCTCCTTAAACCCAACACGTTAGGGCGCCATTTGTAACAGATGAGTGAAAAAAAAAGACTACAGAAAAATAACTCGACGCGTTGCGCGCCGACAAGAAGACGTGATCCGCTGACGGCGCGGGCGGATCAATGTATTTATTCTCGCTGGGCCGGTGAACGCAACACCGGCCGCTCGTCGCAGCGAGCCGAAAATACAAATAAAACGCTGCGCGGAAAATACTCAAAGAGTCTTACCGGGAGGGGAGTGCACTCCCCTCGTCGCTCGCTCACGAATCCGCTCCTGCGTCAGGCCTTATCCTCCGGTCGACTTCGGAGTGTTCAGGCCGAGTCTTAACGTCCAGCGTTCACCTACAGACGCTTCGGACCCCAGGAGTGGCTTGGATTGCTCACGTGCGCTGCTCTTCGTGGTCGGTACGTGGACTGGCGCTGCGCTGCACCGGTGAGGACGCACGATACCGTTTTCTTCACGGACGATCAAAATTACTCGCTTACGCGCGGTTTGACAGCTCGAGAGAATCTCATTCAAAAAGAATCGGGCGCGACTTAGCAACGGTCAAAGTCGCGCCTGCCCCGCGCGTAGCTAACGCGAATACATCGTCCGAGCGATGTCAATACTCGCTCGAGATATACGAATTCGCGGAAACGAGAGCCTAACGGGTTCGATAGAATACGGAGGACCGAGATGCTTATCTTCTCCGTATTTTATCTTGGAACCTCGTTATAATACTAAGATTACGAATTAACATGATAATAGTATTTACTTTTAATATTATTTTATGTGGCGGTAAACCTTCACGAATATTATTTAACATTTCTATTGGATAATTTAAATGAATATTTTCATCTGTTTGATCAACTCCTTTATGTGTTGCTCGATCTATACTGTAATATGTTACTGCCTTACTATTAATTAAATTTAATATTTTATTATTTAACATATTAACTTCTTCGTTATGTGAACTCAAAATAACACTTTGAGAAAAATGGTAATTGTTGTTAATGTTTTTATAAATTTCATGGCAAACGTCATTTGTAATCCATTGATTAGGAATTATAAATGGATTAATTATACCTTCACCAATATCTAATAAAAATGATGCAAAATCTTTACTTTGTGTACGAATATTTATTTTTAAATTAGAAATACTAAATAATGGCCAAAGGTATGAGTTTTTTACTGTTTGTTCTATGATAGTATTTCTAAACTCTCGTTTAACTACTGGTAGAATTTGTCGAAAATCTCCACCTAAAACAATTAACTTTCCTCCAAAAGGTTCATCCATGAAACGATTTCTAATGCTTTTTTAGGAATCATTGAAGCTTTGTCCCAAATTATAATATCTGCTTCTCTTAATTTTCTTTTATCAGAATCTAGTTTTACAAATGCACTTTCAATAGTACTTAAATCTAATGGTAATCTGAACGTTCGGTGACTGGTCATACCCTTTGGTAATAAAATAGAAGCTATTCCAGTCCAAGCCATAGATAAAAATTTTTTTTAATGAAATAAAATAATATATCAATGTCTTATATAAAAATGTTTTACCAGATCCTCCAAGACCATCTATAAAATGGATCTTAGTTTTACTATTTATTATTATATTGAAAATAAATTTTTGATCACTGTTTAATTTAGTGTACATATTTTGATATTTTTGTTTACAATAATTTACAAATTCAAAGTCGTATTCATCTATTTTTTCTATATTATTTTCATTTGGTTCGGGTAATCCAAAATTTTGAGATGACATCTCTTCATTAATTAAAATTTGATTAATATGTGTAAGTGCTTTATCTTCTTTATTTTCAGTAAAATCTTCTGTAAAGAACTTTTTATATTTTTCCCATATAATGTGACCTTCAATGTTTTCACATAAAAGAAAAGTTGCAAAGAATTTTCGTAATTGTATAGGAAGCATTATTTGACAAGCTTCTTCAAATATATTATAAAGTTGTGTTTCATGTTCTATTAAGCCCATAACAATAGCTGTTTCTCTGTACGTATTATATGTTTTTTTTTCATAAGTACGTAAATCTTTAAATGATGTTGCTCCTTTTATTCGATTAAGAATTAATTTAATAAAAAATCGTTCACTATCTTTTGGTGATACCATATTTAATCTCCCAATTTCTTTATATTTTCGTGTTTTTTTCGTTTTATCCAACATTTATTTTTAAAAATATAATATTGTGGTAAATTAACATATTTTATTTTTTTAGCAAAATCATCTTTTTGATTTAAATCAAACCATTCTGTTAAAGTAGTCTTCCAATTATCTAATGCATTTTCGACGTTGTTTTCATCAAAAATAAGTCTCTGTTGATTTTCTGTATGAACAGCTAATCTTATTACTGTGTGACTCCTTCCACATAATGGAAATTCTTGTAATCGCCATGCTGCTTCCAGTGGACTTAAATATCTACCATCTATGTAATGATTTATTTCATCATAAATTTCATTATTTTGTTCTATTTCCGCATTTTTTTGTTTTGGAATCCTTTTAATCACATTTTATTTATATCCTGTAAGGATATAATTTATTTATATATTTAAAAGGATATTCTTCTAAAAATATTTCCAAATTTAGAAATTTTAGAAAATGATTGTAATTTTTTAGAAAAAAAGGTTGAAACCGACAAAGGATATTACTTGATATTAGACGAAAACTATTAAAATAATGAAATTATTTTGAGGGGGGGGGGGGGAGTGGCGCGAGGCGGGCGAGGGGGCGCTGTGAAGGGTGGCTCCCATTCTCATAACACATGTAAATAATCACATTTTTCCGTTATTTTGAGGGGGCGCTGAGGGGGGTGAGGAGGGCGCTGAGGAGGGGGTGAGGGGGGGCGAGGGGGGAGTGAGGGTCCGCGAGGTGGCAGGGGGGGGGAGTGAGGTGGCGCGAGGGGGGAGTGAGAGGGGCTGCGACTGATACTTTTTTGAAACGTCTATATAATATAGATATATATATATACCAATCACACATTACCTTCAATGTAACAATTACCCTTCAGATATTATTAAAAAATACATTGGCATTAGACTCAACCAGATCCATAAAAACAATGGTAACATCGCAACTTATAACACAGCTAACAATAGTAAATCAATAGTCTCTAAAACAAAAATGATACTGCCATACATAAAGAATTTAACACCAAAAATTGACCGTATCCTCCGTAAACACAATATAATTCCAATACATAATACCATTAACAAGTTTAATCATTTGATAAGACTAGGAAAGGATCGTCTCGATTTATTAAACACTAATGGGATCGTTTACAAGATCAACTGCAATAACTGCTCGGCCACAGGACATTCCATAAATTTCGACAAGATCAGAATACTAGACAAAGAACCGAACTATTTCAAGCGCAATTTTTCTGAGATGATGCACATACACTACTACAATAATACACTCAACCATATGGAAGATACCCATTTCTTAAAAAATGCATATAAAAAGACTATAGATACTATCAAGAAGCTACACATTTAAATTCATAATATTTACAAATGCCTTCTACGTGTTTACAACCTCTTTTCTCTATCACTCTGTCTTGTTTCGTACTGTAGGATCAGGTGAGCATGCGATTAGAGAGATGGCACACCTAATACGCGAGAGTCTCCGTATTCTAATCGTATGGGTTTCTTCCACTACTCCTCATCGCTTGCGCTCCTGTTCCACCGGTGTGAGCGAGGCAACCGTTATCCCTCACTATTTCCCTATCCCGACCCCCACCACCTCTTTCCTTTCTATCGTAACAGTTATTCATTACACCTTAATTTTAATTTATCTTTAGTGTCATTTTGAAGTTTGCCCAATATAGTTGGGCATTTCCAAAATTGACGATGTGTGGAAAACGTCATAAACTCTGTAAGTTCTTACCATTACTTCATTTTTTTTTTAACAAATATTCTTTCATATACGTATTGCATTTTAATTTCTTAAGTTATTAAAAACTCTAATTATATTCTATAGTGGTTTGGCGACGTTGCGTTCGTGAGGAGAAGTTCAAACTCATCGTAGACGAACCTAATATGTT
This sequence comes from Torymus aiolomorphi, assembly GCA_036365515.1. NCBI lineage: Eukaryota > Metazoa > Arthropoda > Insecta > Hymenoptera > Torymidae > Torymus > Torymus aiolomorphi. The sequence continues at coordinate 49,869,913 of CM070875.1, read as the reverse complement.
ATAATATTATTTTTATGGTATGTTTTTTTACATATTTTGTCTAATATTATTTTTTTGTATATAAATCTACATGTTTAAAACTATGTTTTCGTAGCCCTGATGAAGAAAGTAACAACACTTTCGAAACGTTGATGTAATAAATTCATCAAAACAAATTGGTTCGTCTCGAGTCCGTTTTCATTATGAATCAGCAGAACAAAATGATAATTAATCAGATGTCTACCAAATTCCTTTTATATAACAATTTTCCAATAATAAGGATTGATACTTTGTGTACTTTTTTATTTACAGGTGATAGAAGAAAAAAAAGGAGTAAGTAAATCTCGATAAAGTACATTGAGGGAATGACTAAGTTTGTATGAAATCCAGTCAGGTAATTTTATTGCAATGAATGAAAAATGCATGTTACCGTAAAAAAAATTTCAAAATTAATATATTGGTGAATAATAAAGATATTTAAACTTTTTATTTCATAGAATTATTATCAATATTAACAAATGAATAATTAAGCATGACGATGAAAACAATATATGTTTTGATGTTAAAAAAATGACAAATGTATTATCATTATCCATTAGAATTAGAAATAATTATTTTACGTATGCTACTTGTAGAACTTAGAAGTGTTTTAAATTTAAAAGTTGCATAATATTTGTGTGACAAAAGTGTTAAAAATTATTCAAGGATATAAAAGCAAATTAAAAGAAGATGCGCTATGGAAGAAATGTAAAGAGAAAGTTGATATTTTTAATTCTAGCTTAGAATAGAAAATTTTCATACAATTTTAGTTGAATAACCCTAGTGAAAAAAAATTAATGATGATAACAGTTGATATCTGCAGATATCAGGAGAAAACCGAAGAAAACTGAAGAAAACAGAAATTAACTGCAGAAAAATGTCGGAATGGAGACAAAGACATCAGTTATCTTCAGTTTTTATCAGTTTTCGTCCGTTTTTATTAGTTTGAGACAGTTATTTACAGTAATTGGCAATTATAAACAGTTTTCTTCAGTTATCAACAGTTATGTTCTGTTTTCTGAAAAGCAAGTAACTTTAAGAAGTGAAGAAATCAGTAAAAAATGAAAATAACTGTTTTAATCTGAATAAAACTGAAGACAACAGTTATATACGGGTGAAAACTGTTTATAAATGATAAAAATAAATTGGAAATTTTCGCTATATACAACTTAATGCGATAATTGAACATAACAGTTAATAACTGAAGAAAACTGATAATAACTATTAATAAATGCACAAAACAGTTTTAAACTGTTTAAAAGTGAAGAAAATCTTGAAGAAAAGTGAAGAAAAATGAACAAAAAATTTATTTTTTAATTTTTTTGCAATTGGAATTTGAACATAACAGTTAATAACTGAAAATAACTGAAGGAAACTGCAGATAACTGTTGTCTTTGTCTCAATTCCGACCTTTTTCTGCAGTTATCTGCAGTGAATAACTGTTTTCTTCAGTTTTGTTCAATTGACTTCACTATTTTTTTTCGCTAGGGAAGAATAAAATAATTTACTAAAATAATATAAAATGGTGAGCGGAAGAAAGAGCAAGAAATTAATGTAAGATTTAAAGGAAGGTATAGTAAAATATGAAGAGTTTGAATTATAAACAACGGGTTCATATAAAATTAAGCATTTGTGTTCATTATTAATTATCAAAAAGGTACAAGAGATCTTTTTTGTTTATTATTAAATTTACTACAAAAGTAGACCTTCCCGGAGTCTTTAAGATTAATAGTTAATTTGCAAATGGCCGCTAAAGTTGAAAAATGTCATTTTTTCATTATTAAATATCTTTTTGAAAAAGCGCCGAAAGGACTTCAAAATTCTTGTAGAAGAAGCTTTTGTCAATGCAAAAGGGCACGCCAAAGCCCAAAAATATATATCGAATATTATCGATGATATTCAAGGTCGAATTTTTTTTGTCCTTAATTGAGGGTGTATGAAACCGTATAAAACCGTATAAAACCGTATATAAACATATATAACCGGATCTAAACATTGATTTTTGGACAACTTTATACGTTTTAATACGTTTTGATACATTTTAATACGGTTACATACGGTTTCTAACATTTTAATACAGTTTCCTACGATTTTTAACGATTTTATACAATTTCATACGGGTTTTTACGTTTTATAGAATATAAAACGTAAAAATTGTAAAAAAACGTAAAAACGTAATTCCGTATTTATAAACGTCAAAACACAATTTATTTATTTATTTTTCTATTTAGTTTTTTTTTACTTTGTATGAAAATGTATTAAACTGTATAAAAATGTTTATAACCGTATAAAAATGTAAAAAATTTTAAAAAATCTACGGAAACATACAGAAATGTACATTTTTATACAGTATCCTACGTTTTGTTACATTAATCTTTTTACAAAATTGACATCGAAAAATTTCTGAATTGTAAGAAAATGTATGAAAATGTATTAAACTGTATGAAAATGTATAAAACCGTATAAAATTTGTCTAAAAACCAATGAAAAGGTACATTTTTATACGTTTTCCTACGGTTTCATACATTTATTATTTCCATACAGGCTGGAAACGAAAAGGGCATTTACGGCGAAATTCTCGTAAAATTATTGTCCAACAGATAAAAAAAAAACTTATTCGAATTGAAAACAAAAAATATGGGCACATACAGTATTATAAATTGCATAGTTTTTCTCTTTATGGTTTTTTAATCGAACCAGTATTTTCCGAGATAAAAATTAATTAATGCTAAAAATGATAGAGCTATAAATCACTGTTTTTCAAAATATATATCGCTCTAACTCATTGAAAAGTGCACGAAATGCTTTGAAATTTGATAGTTATACTCAGGAACCATAACCGATGTTGAAAATTCAGCCCAAATGGCGAAAAAGTTTAATTGTTTATTAACAACATTGGTTAAATCATGAAATAAGTGCACTATCGTCGCAAAAACTTTGCCGAAAAAAGTCTGTTATGAAGTTTGAGTTTAAACAAATTGTCAGCGAGAAAGTTGTTGCTTTATAAACAAAGTAGTTTTTCTGCAAAGTTTCAAACCTGCATCTGCCAAACTTACTGAATAACAGCGATTCTTCAAACTCGCGCGCGACGCGTACCGAATCGCGCCCCTGTTTGTCCGGGCGTCATCCCAGGAGGAAACTTTAAAAATTTTTTCTAAGGAAACTATACGCCAAACGTAAAAATGTGTAAGGACCTTTTTTACTCAGAATGAGCCAAAAAATTCCGATATATTTTTTTCAGATCGACAAAACCAATTAAGCAATCAATTTTACTTAATTGTTTATAAAAATTGTTAATAACAATTGCTCTTTGTATTTTTTTGCTCACCACCTATACGAAGTTCAGATTCAGCGTATAGAAATACATAAGAAGAACTTAGGTGGGCGGTGGGGCATGCAATCGGCCACCGAACCTGGGATGGCGCCCGGACAAACAGGGGCGCGATTCGGTACGCGTCGCGCGCGAGTTTGAAGAATCGCTGTTATTCAGTAAGTTTGGCAGATGCAGGTTTGAAACTTTGAAGAAAAACTTCTTTGTTTATAAAGCAATAACTTTCTTGCTGACAGTTTGTTTAAACTCAAACTTCATAACAGACTTTTTTTCTGCAAAGTTTTTGCGATGAAAGTGCACGTATTTCATGATTTAACCAATGTTGTTGATAAACAATTAAACTTTTTCGCTATTTGGGCTGAATTGTCATCATCGGCAATGTTTTCTGAGTATACAGATAAAATTTCAAAGCATTTCGTGCACTTTTCAATGAGTTAGAGCTATATATATTTTGAAAAACAGTGGTTTATATAGTGCAGTTTATCATACTGTATATATATGCCCATATTTTTTGTTTTCCAATTTGAATAAGTTTTTTTTTTATCTGTTGAACAATACTTTTACGAGAATTTCGCCGTATAAGGAGAGAAGTCCGAACGGCCGTGGATCGTTCGCGCTCAGCGCGAACGCTACACATCGTGCGCGCCCTGTGCATAACGGTGCGCACAGGTATATTTCATGTTACAAGATGTACCGACTGTTGGCGGTGCCCGAGCGTCCCTCCATCGTGCGCGCACTGTCCAGCTAGCTGCACGCATCGCTTCTCATCGTGTGTGCACAGTGATTCGCCTTGCAGTCCGAGGACAAATCCGACACCTTTCATTCGAGTTATCTCGGTCACAAAAATTTTTTTTCTCAACTCGCTGCCATTTCCTTCCCATTGAACCGATTACTTTGAAATTTGAAGGAGACGCTGGGTACAGTCCCGTATGCAATAAACATTCCCCGGCTAAAAATGGGTGTTCCTTACGTATTTTGGCCCGCAGAATCCGAATCTGGAGGTCTTTTTTCGATAAAAGTGGTACAACATTGTTTAAACAACGATTGTTTAAACAAATGGTAAAAAGTGGTTATTTTTCTATTCGCGTATTTTTTTTCTGAAAACTTACAAAAATGCAAATTGAAAAATTTATGATTTTTTGAAGTTGCAATTTTGTATTTTTTAACAACTTTGACCACTTGTAAAATGAATGCAAATGAATCTTCTTCAAAAATGAATCATCTTCAAAATTCTTCAAAAGTTGAAGACAAAAATTTGTGATTCTGACCTTTTGTTATTAAAAAAGTTTTTATTCCGTTTTGCAAATATTTGGAGATCTTTCAATAAGCTTATAAGCCGCGGATAGCCTCCAAGAATGTCTCCTTCAAATTTTAAAGCTATCAGTTCAATGGGAAGGAAATGGCAGCGAGTTAAGAAAAAAAAATTTTTGCGACCGAGATAACTCGAACGAAAGGTAGCGGATTTGCCCTCGGATTGCAGGGCGAATCACTGTGCACACATGATGAAAAGCGATGCGTGCAGCTAGCTGGACACGCACGATGGAGGGTGTGGGAATCCTGGTCCCACGGCTCTCCTAGTTCCAGGAAAGGAAGGGGAGAGGAAAGAGAATAATGAGTCGAGGAGTCAACAGTAACGAGGTTTATTGAAAGTACAAAGGGTACAGCGGACGGACGTCCGCACGCTCGTAGACTCGAGCAACGACTGCGGCGCGCAGGCCGCTTCTCGCCGAACTGAACATGGCCGCTTCCCCCACTCTCGTAAGAGAGAGCGAGTGGGAAGATCGCAGTCCCTACACACTCCCCCCCGAGTGCCAACGAAGTACATAAATATAAAAATATAAATATAAATAATTATACTGTGCTCGATAGCACTTACAACTAGGATATCACTGCGGATCACAGACGCATTATACTTTGGTCGCAGGAGCAAAAGATACTTTCTTCCTAGCGTATGTCTTTAATACTGGTCGATTATCGGTGGAAGGCTGATTGCCATTTAAATTACCACCGGAAGGCACATCGGGAAGACTATCGGAGATCATATACGCGGGTTTGAGAAGTTCGACGGATACGCTACGAGACGCGCCGTTAATCTCAATATCGAACACGCGAACCGAGGGACGCTTTAATATTCTATATGGGCCAGTATAGGGTCTTTCTAAAGACTTTTTGGCCATGTTGCGCATAAATACATGTGTATAGGTATATAAGTCCTTAAAACAAAAGGCACGTTTCTTATAATTATGTGCGACAGGGACTGGACGAACTTCACGCATGTACTCACGGAATTCTTCTATGAAGAAATTTGGATCCGGAGTGAAGTCTTCAGGGAAGAAAAACTCACCTGGAAGACGCAAAGTAGTGCCGAAAACAAATTCCGCAGGAGACGCATTCGTGTCCTGACGGAGATGGCAACGTAATCCTAATAATACTGTACTAAGCGTACGGGTCCAGTCCTTGTCCACATGACACATGATCGCCGCTTTAAAAGTACGGTGCCAGCGCTCGATGAGGCCATTCGCCGTAGGGTGATACGCGGTAGTGCGGATACGCTCGCAACCTATTAGGAACAAGAGAGCCGTGAATAAGCGCGATTCGAACTGCGAACCCTGATCGGAAGTGATGACCTTGGGCGCACCATAACGAGAGACCCAGGTGTCGTAGAATGCTCTGGCAACCGTTTGTGCCGAAGTTTCGCGTAGAGGAGTGGCCTCAACCCAGCGCGAAAAACGATCGATCATAGTGAGTATGTACTCAAAACCATTACGACTAGGGAGAGGACCGACTAGATCAATATGTACGTGGTCGAAACGACCATCGGGAGCGACAAATTTATCAGGTACAAGTTTTACATGACGAGATATTTTTGACTGTTGACAGTCTAAGCAATTTTTACAAAGGCGAGGTATATCACAGTGCATATTGGGCCATACGTAACGCTGCCGAATGAGTCGGTCGGTGACTTTCGGACCTGGATGAGCAGGCTTATGAAACATGTTAAACACCGTTTCACGAAGGGACTCAGGGATGTACGGGCGAATGGCTTCACCAGTGATTTCGCAGTATAAAGTGGTGTGAGCAGGGCCCCATTGAATGCGCTTTAAAGAAAGCGGATGGTTAGAGGACTCGCGAATGGCCTTAAGCTGCTCATCAGCTTCCCGTTTTTCAGCAAGCTCGTTAAGATTGATCTCTACGGGGAGTCGGATGGACTCTACCCGAGAGAGTGAGTCAGCAACTGTATTTTCAGCGCCTTTGATGTACTCAATTTGGGTGGTAAATTGTGCGATAAGGGACAGCTGACGAGTTTGCCGCGGAGACGCCTTATCGGACTTTTGCATGAAAGCATAAATGAGGGGTTTATGATCTGTTAAGATCTTGAAGTCTCTGCCTTCAACCAAAAATGAGAAGTATTTCACAGCTTCGTATATGGCCGTGAGCTCACGGTCATATGCGCTGTACTTCCGCTGTGAAGGGGAGAACTTCTTAGAGAAGAAAGCTAAAGGTTCCCAAATTCCAGTGAGGGAAAGCTGTTCAAGCACAGCACCCATTCCAGAATCGGATGCGTCAGAGACGACGCGTATTTCCGCACCAACGCGGGGGTGTACAAGCAGAGCCGCTGCAGCTAATTCCTCTTTCACACGAGTGAAAGCTTCCTCTGCCTCAGGCGTCCAAAGGACCGGGCGCTTATCATTTTTTCGCGAATCAGTAAAGAGCGCGTTGAGGGGAGCCTGCGAAGTGGCGGCGCGCGGAATGTTGCGGCGGTAAAAATTTACGGTGCCGACAAACCTGCGAAGTTCTGCTATAGTTTGAGGTTTGGGGAAGTTTAAGATAGCTTCAACCCTACTGGGGATGGGGCGAACACCTTCACCATTCACCAGGTAGCCTAAAAACTCAACTTCTTCGACAGCGAAGGTGCATTTTTCGACATTGAGACGAAGATGAAACTTCTTGAGTCGATCAAAGACCGTGCGAAGATGAGCGTAGTGTTCTTCAAGGGAAGACGACGCAATGAGGATATCATCAATATAAAGATATACAAAGTCCAAGTCGCCTAGCGCGCTATTAATATAACGCTGAAAAGTCTGGCTGGCATTGCGGAGACCAAAGGTCATATACATAAATTCAAAGAGACCGAACGGGGTTATAATGGCCGTTTTCGGTATGTCTTCAGGGACAACAGGAATCTGATTGAACGCTTGGTGAAGATCAAGCGCCGAGAAGATTTTCTTACCGTACAGGTTGTTTGTACAATCATGAATGTGAGCGGTTGGATATTTATCCGGGACCGTGGCGACGTTTAAGCGCCTGTAATCACCACATGGTCTCCAGGAGTTATCCTTTTTTAACTCCATATGGAGAGGGCTTGCCCAAGGGCTGCTGGAGGGGCGGCAAATCCCAGCCTCAATCCAAGCATCAAATTCGGCTTTCGCCGCTTTCAACTTGTCCGGAGCAAGTCTACGAGGACGCTCCGAGACCGGGGGGCCAGAGGTTAAGATATGATGAAAGACATCGCTATTTCTGAGGACTGTGGGTTTAGAAACGCTCGTGATCTCCGGAAAATCGGCAAGAATCTTAGCACACTCTGAGCCCGGAACAACTGCAAATACAGAGTCAAATGAAACGTCTTTTACGACCGCGAGAGAGTACACATTTGTGGCCGGATCGACAAGACGATTTCTTTTGAGGTCAACAAGAAGGCCGTAATGGGATAAGAGATCGGCACCTATAATGGGATGAGGAACATCCGCGATGCAAAAGCTCCAGCGAATGGGGCGTCGAATGCCCAGATTAAGCGTGAGCATCGATTCGCCATAGGTACTGATTAACGAATTATTCGCTGCGAAAAGCTTGAAGGAGCTGGGCTTGCCGCGTGCCTTAGGATTTGCTGGGACGAGCGAAATGTCCGCACCAGTGTCGATAAGGAACGACTTGCCCGAAATACGATCACGCACATGAAGACGTTTGGATAAACGAGAGCCTTCTGAAGACGTCTCCTCAACAGAAGGTTGAGTTAGTTTTTTGGAGGGTTTTGTTTTTGCCACTCAGAAAATTTGGAACACCATTCCCTGCAAGAGCGCGGGGTGTCAGGATATTTGCGGTGGGCAAGACATAAGCCTGAGGAATCACAGCTAGAAGAGCGGTCACGTCTAGTCCTGCCTCTAGACTGAGAGCTGGATGAGTCTCGGTCTTTAGCTGAATTTTTGGAACGCGAGTCAAGCCTACGTTCTATGCGATCCAAGCGCTTCAAGATAGCCTCGAGACTGGAAGGGTTAGATTGACTTGAGGTAGCAGCATTAATTTGAGGATCGATAACGTTAGAGATTGACAAATGACTGGAGTCCATAGCTTCAACAATCTTATCTGCCATCTGAGCGAGTTTGTGGAGGTCAACTACCTCAGAAATCGCCAAAGTGGCTTTGCACTGGGGAGGAAGCTGGTCCAAGAAGACAGAACGAAGAATGTCATCACCCGCACCTGTATCTAAGCTTCGGAGACGATTCAAAATAAGCGAGGGTTTACCGATTGTAGAGACCTGGCCCTTGATCAGCTGGCGAAGGCGGGTTTCTGCGGAGGCCCCGTAAGTGTCAATTAGACGTTTTTTGACTTGGTCAAAGATATCGGCGGGGCGAGGTCAGCGGTGACGATGTCTAATGGCCTCGAAAGCTTCCATGTCTAACTTTTCAGAAATAAAGTCCGCTTTCGTCGTACCCGTCGTAATGCCGGCGTTCCAGAGAGTGATCTCCGCCTGCGCAAACCATGCCGCCGGATTGTCGCGGGAAAACGAAGCGATTTTGGGCTGCCGATATATAGCGTTTAGCGCCGGGGCGTTAGGCGCGGCCTGGTTGGCAGCTGGATCGTTCTGACGATCTAACAGCTGCTGCATTTGCTGCTGTAAAGCCGCGAATGCTGCCTTGTCTACAGGCATTTTGGCGAACGAGAATACACGCGAGCTTAGGTTCTAGAGCGTAAATGCTATCCCCACGAGACTCGAGAGTACAGGTGGAAGATAGAGAAAATGCGATTCCTCCGATGAGGATTACGATGACTTTAGCTACCTTACGCCGCAGCGTATTACAAACTCCTAGTTAGTGCTCGCAGACACAAACAATGGTTTTGAAGCTAACCTAATCTAAAATTTAAAACTAGGTATTAAAATTTTCATGAACTGCGTAAAAAGCTAAAAGATCACTTTTCCGCTTAAAAAAAAAAATTTTAAGGAATTTTATTAAAGCATGTGACTAAGAAACGCATGAATTTAATAAAATTGAAAAAATATAATTCGCGTGCCTCAAAAATACTAAAAGGTTTTTCGTGTCACCTTGCGCGAGAGCGGGCTTGAAAACACGATAGCGCGCGAAAGTCAAAATGGCCGCCAAGATGGCCGCCCGTTCTCAGAATACGAGACCGTTGCGCGCGAATTCGCGGAATTCGAAATCTCGCGAGTGAACACGCGCCGCGCGACGACGATTCCCGGAAGGCCGAGAGAACGTAAACACTTCTCGGAGATCAGAAGGCGCACGCTCGCTAATTACCCGCACGCATACCTTAACGCAATGATTGGGGACTGAAGATTGCCCGCCTCGGAGAAGACTCGACGAGGTGCTACGGCTGCAGGAGCTCACCTCCCGGTGCTCGGCGGGTGCGGTAGAAAAGGCGCCGGTGATGGTGGCTTCACGCAAGGCCGCACCCGGAGATCTGACTTACGTTGCTCAACAGGTGCGTTTGAAGGCGCCGGTGACGATGGCTTCACGCAAGTACGCACCTGGAGATCTGCTGAAGAAAGCTGCGATGCCTCGGAGATGGCTCGACGAGGCACGATGATTGCGCAGTTGCGCTAAAGGCTCTAGGCCGTTGATTTTTCACGTGTGCGCCGGCGTGCCAGCACGCACACGTCGAGGTTTCCCGTATGCGCCGGCGTGCCAGCACGCATAGGGGCGAGAGAAAAATTCTCCTGTGCGGCGAAGTGCCGCAAGACTCGCCGAGGCTTGTGGTGCGGCACTGGATGCACGTGCCACGGGCGAAGGCAGTGGCGGCGAGAACACGCCGCGGCAGGCGCCGACTTGCCTTCTCCTCGGCTGATAGTCGGGGTCACCAATGTGGGAATCCTGGCCCCATGGCTCTCCTAGTTCCAGGAAAGGAAGGGGAGAGGAGAGAGAATAATGAGTCGAGGAGTCAACAGTAACGAGGTTTATTGAAAGTACAAAGGGTACAGCGGACGGACGTCCGCACGCTCGTAGACTCGAGCAACGACTGCGGCGTGCAGGCCGCTTCTCGCCGAACTGAACATGGCCGCTTCGCCCACTCTCGCAAGAGAGAGCGAGAGGGAAGATCGCAGTCCCTACAAGGGACGCTCGGGCACCGCCATCTGTCGGTACATCTTGTAACATGATATATGCATGCACGCACCGTCATGCACAAGGCGCGCAAGATGCTGTAGCGTTCGCGCTGAGCGCGAACGATCCACGGCCGTTCGGACTTCTCTCCGTGTAGGCAGCATCAACTTTAGTAAACACAAGTAGTTTCAAATTTCGAGTTTGGCTGTTTCAGCTTCAGCGCAAGGATCTTGAATTTCCGCTATAGAGTGGTACTGACTGAACAGCTTTGGGGTAGATTTTACTTGGCTATTGCGGCACATCTTCGCTTTAGTCCCAGCGCAGCATGCATGAAGCCGGGGGTGCACTGATCCATTAAAGTTTTTCTTACGTATTTTGATGCTCTGAATCAGAATCTGCAAGATGTTTTATGATTAAGTGATTGGGAAATTGTTTATTAAAAAAATTGTTATATTATTAGAAAATAATAAATGTTGGTTTTAAAAATTCCCAGGCTATTTCGCTGTCATTTTTTGATAGAAAAAAATCCTTTAACAATAATTGTCCGTCAGATGCGTAATTTAAGAGAAAAAAATTCTCTAAAAATGCGATTTTTCAATGTTTTGAGAATTTTTTTCTCACAAACTATACATCTAACGGAAAATCATCAAAGGAATTTTTTTCTTAGAAAAGGACGGAAAATAGCATGGAAATTTTTTAAACCAACATGTAGCCGTTAGAAGTACCCTTTAACGATGCGTACATGATGCACTTGGGGGGTTTTTGCGCCTCAGTGTTGAATATTGCCGAGACCCATTAATCCCGATTAACAATTCACTTAAATTTTTATAAATATTTACATTATAATACTACATCTGCCAGAATAAAATTACATCTGGTTATAATTTTTATAATTATTTAAATTGTTTAATACTGGAAATTAGATATGATGCGAAACTTGTTCCCTTCCCTGGCAGAAAAATGTTCTATAAAAATCTATGAAAATCTATGAAAATCTAGAGAAACTATGAAAAACTCTCATAATTGGGTCACTTTTCTTAATTTTCATAGTTTTTCATAGTTTTTCATAACTTTTAATAGATTTTTATAATTATTATTCGTTTTTTCATACTTTTTCATAATTATTCTTAATTTATTTTAGATATATTTTTATGAATCAAAAATAATATATTTTTTTTAATTAATGTTTACAAATAATTTTTTTAAAAAGCCGTCGCCCGTTTTATTCCTAGTGTCTTAATACACTGGGGTGGGCGAACGGGCTTCGCCCCAGTCTCCGACACTTTTCTTTATGCCCGGACGGATTCTTCTTTTGTACGAATGAAGGGACACTGAGGAATAGCGTCTATTAGTCAATAGAAAGCGAGATTTAATAAGACTGTTCCTTCTTGTTTCTTCTTAAAATATTTAAAGTTCAATAATTGTAATAAAGAAAATCTAATTTTAATATTCATGGTGAAATGTTATGTATACAAGGTGCACTTTGAAATTAAATTAAGCAACGTGGCATTTTCAAATTTGATATACATATATAAATACAGTTTATTTGAAAATCATTCCATTTTTAAATTTACATATTTTAATAAAAAATTACTTCATAAAAATTTTCTTCAAAATAAACTATATGGGAAAACAAAACACACCCTTTTGTTCGAAAAATTGCTTAATCTATTTTTAGTTTGATTAGGAACCCAGTGAACCTCTTAATCTAAAGTATCATTGTCATCTTTTTCTGTATTGCATATTATCGTCACAGCTAGTTTTCACGTTTTTAGTTTGATTATTTACTTGTATGTTTGCCAGAGCCCTTCGGTTTCCATTTTCTATAGTTAAAAATAATGAACAATACAGAAGAACATGACGATGAGACTTTGGTTTAAGAGGTTCATAATCAAACTAAATATACATTATTCAATTTTTTTAACAAAAGGGTTTGTTTTGTATTTCCATATAGATTATTTTGAAAACAATTTCTATTGAGTAATTTTTTTTTAGATACAGATTCACAACTCTTACATTAAAAGAAAATTAAAAATGTGCTAGCTATGAAAATAACAGTAAATTATATGATAGATCGGATATGTAATAATGCAACTAATCGTGCATATAATCAAATACTTCTTTATTTCTTCTTCTTTATTTCTTAACTCCATCTCTGCACTGAAATACAAAAAAATATTGTTTTTGACACAAAATATTTTACATTTAGAACAAATATTCTGGTACCTCAGTATACGATCTATCAGACTTGTAAGCTATGAGCACGCGTAACAGTCATATCCACATCAGTCAGTCAAGTTTGTTAAGTGATTTAAGATGTAGATCCTTTGGTGCTTTTAAATCCATATGTTTTTAATAATCTTTATCACATATATTAGATTCTTATACAGAAAGTGTCTATCCGATCCCTCCCGTGTAGAGTTCCGTGTAAAAAAATATTCAGATGACGACTAAAGATGATTTCCCGTTATCTTCCGTGGGATCCGGTTATCTTAAATATGCCGTATGAATTCGTGTCAGATTCTCCGTAAAATACCGTTGCAGACAGGGTATATGCTATTTGGCCGTAAAACCCGGTTGCAACATTACGTGTCGAACCGTAAAACGGAATATGGTCTCCCTATCATTCATTTGCCTGTGCCGTGTTGTTCCGTGGCCAACCGACTATGCCGTAAAGCGTCGTCTACAATATTCCGTGCATTACCGTGAGAAGATATCTTCTATTCCGTGGGATACCGGAACAACTTAAAAACTAACTACGAACTCCGTATATTTCCGTATCTTCCGTGATATTCCGGGAGAATTGAAAATAAGGCAATAGCTCGGGGCCGTGGCTTTCCGTAGCTTCTGTGGGATTTCCTAACAGATTATGAAGTACGTGAAAATGAGTGGCCGTAGTTTTCCGTATCTTCCGTGATATTCTGTGTGAATTTAAAATAAGGCAATATCTCGGGGCCGTGGCTTTCCGTGGCTCCTGTGGGATTCTGTAAAGGGTATGAAGTACGTGAAAATGAGTAGCCGTATATTTCCGTGTCTACCGTGCAATGCCGTGCGGGTTTAAAGTAAGGTAATATCTCGTGGTCAAGACTTTCCGTAGCTGTTGTGGGATTCCCTAACAGATTATGAAGTACGTGAAAATGAGTGGCCGTAGTTTTCCGTATCTTCCGTGATATTCTGTGTGAATTTAAAATAAGGCAATATCTCGGGGCCGTGGCTTTCCGTCGCTCCTGTGGGATTCTGTAAAGGGTACGAAGTACGTGAAAATGACTGGCCATACTTTGCCGTGTCTTCCGTGCAACTCCGTGCCGTTTTAAAGTAATGTAATATCTTGATCCCGTGGTTTCCCGTAGTTCCTGTGGAAAACCGTAAAGGATTATGTACCACGTGAAAATTAGTAACCGTAGTATCTTCCGTGCTAATCCGTGAGGATTTAAAATAAGGCAACATCTCGTTGCCGTGGCCTTCCGTGGCTCCTGTGGGATTCCGTAAAGGATTATGAAGTACGTGAAAATGAGTGGCCGTATTTATCCGTGTCTTCCGTGCAATGCCGTCCGGGTTTAAAGTGAGGTAATATCTCTATCCCGTGGTTATCCATAGTTCCTGTGGGATTCTGTAAAGGATTATGTACTACGTGAAAATAAGTAGCCATTGTTTTCCGTGTGTTCCGACGAATTCCGTACGTATTTAAGATAAAGTAAAATATTGCTTCCGTGGCTTTCTGTGGCCCGTGGAGGATTCCGTAAAGGATTATGAAGTACGTGAAAATGAGTGGCCGTAGTTTTCCGTGTCTTCCGTGGGATTCCGTGCGGATTTAGGAGAAGGTAAAATCTCGAAGCCGTGGCATTCCGTGGCTCCTGTGGGATTCCGTAAAGGGTTATGAAGTACGTGAAAATGAGTGGCCGTAGTTTTCCGTCTCTTCCGTGTGATGCCGTACGTATTTAAAATAAGGTAAAATCTTGATTCCGCGGCTTTCTGTGGCTCCTGTGTGATTCCGTAAATGGTTATGAAGTACGTGAAAATGAGTGGGCGTAGTTTTCCGTGTTTTCCATGGTTTTCTGTGGATCCTGTGTAATTCCGTAAATGGTTATGAAGTATCTGAAAATGAGTAACCGTAGTTTTTCGTGTCTTCCGCGAAATTCCGTGCTGATTTAAAATAATGTAATATCTCGAGGCCGTGGCTTTCCGTGGCTCCTGTGGGATTCCGTAAAGGATTATGAATTACGTGAAAATGAGTGTCCGCAGTTTTCCGTAACTTCCGTGAAATTCCGTGCTGATTTAAAGTAATGTAATATCTCGTGGTCGAGGCTTTCCGTAGCTCCTGTGGGATTCCGTAACAGATTATGAAGTACGTGAAAATGAGTGGCCGTAGTTTTCCGTATCTTCCGTGTTATTCCGTGCGGATTTAAAATAAGGCAACATCTCGCGGTCGTGGCCTTCCGTGGCTCCTGTGGGATTCCGTAAAGGATTATGAAGTACGTGAAAATGAGTGGCCGTATTTTTCCGTGTCTTCCGTGCAATGCCGTGCGGGTTTAAGGTAAAGTAATATCTCTATCCCGTGGTTTTCCGCCGTTCCTTTGGGATTCCGTAAAGGATTATGTACTACGTGAAAATGAGTAGCCGTGATTTTCCGTGTGTTCCGTGGGACTCCGTGCTGATTTAAAATAATGTGATATCTCGAGGCTGTGGCTTTCCGTGGCTCCTGTGGGATTCCATAAAGGGTTATGTAGTACGTGAAAATGAGTGGCCGTAGTTTTCCGTGTCTTCCGTGCGATTCCGGGAGGATTTGAAATAATGTAATATCTCGATGCCGTGGCCTTCCGTGGCTCCTGTGGGATTCCATAAAGGGTTATGTAGTACGTGAAAATGAGTGGCCGTAGTTTTCCGTGTCTTCCGTGCGATTCTGGGCGGATTTAAAATAATAACCCTTTTTCGACGATTTTTATGAATAAGAACTTTTGAAAGTAAAATATCCAGACATCTACTCGTATCTTGTGGAAAAAGTCATCAGGAAACGCGGTAATAAAGTTTACGTAAAGTGGCTCGGTTTTGATAGTTTCCACAACTGTTGGATTAATAAACAAGATATGTAATTTCTTTAACAATAAACAGAAAGTGGTGAGAGCACCAGTCCCCGCTGCCTACCTATGAAGAATAACCATCAATTTTTTTTCCTCAGTAAACTAACTCTTTATTTATTTTTCATTTCTTACTGCCACGCTAAAACGAATCTGCGCAAATATATTTCAAAGAAGAATCTGTCTCGACTACAGAAGTGTGAGCTGTACATAGTAAAAGATAAAACGTGTTACTCTATTACATAAAAGGTACTAAGGGAGGAAATACTTTGCTGAAGAAGTTCTATCACGGTATTTCTTGGAAGTCAGATGACCCTCCCTACACCGATATCGGAAGTGTTCTTCGAGAATGTTTGCATGATGCGGGTCATGAGAATCAGCTCCAGATTTATAGACAATTTTGTATGTGATATAGATGTTATGTATATGAATTTTGATCAAGATCGTACGATTACTTTTTGATATTTAGAGTTTTCATATTTTACGACAAAGACATTTTCTTTGTCGCATGATAACTAGAGGAAAATGGTTTTAATTTCTTTAAAATTTGGCGGAGATGTAGAGTTTGTATATTATTTAGAGTCTTTATTGTCTGGAGGGACATAAAACCATACGCGACAGTAAGTAGCGTACGCGAAAAGCTTTGTGTAACGTTCGCCACAAATATAATTTTGCAAGTGAAAACCTTCGCGTACCAAAAAGCTGTCCGGAAAATCACGCGTACCGAAAAGCTCGTTGGAAAATTCAGCGTAGGCTACAAACCGCCAATCACTGTATGCGCACCCGAAGCACTTCCACTCTTTAGTGTATGCTACTTGACTTTAGCGTGCGATACTTGACTTTCGCGTACGTTGCATAACCTTTGCATACGCTACGGAACTACTGCACGCGCCCTGATGCACCTTCGCGTACGCTGAGGGGCGTGTGCTCCAGTATCTTCTTGTAGACTATTGGGAAAATATTTTTTGCACTCCCAAAATAAAAAATATGTATCTGGTTCGCGTACGCTAACAAACACTTGTGTGCTGAAACATTAAATTGTTTATCGTACTGTACAGAACCTCGACGTACGTTATAAATGAACTAAACGTAAATCGTAGGTTAGGAAATCTTAGTCGTTCAAATAGTTTATTTGTATACGCGTTCAACAAGGCAATGACCTGATGATGGTCACATTTGGAGTACCAATGCCACTGTTCAGGTACCGGCACATGTGTTAGGGTACGATCCCATGCATTCCGAAAAATTAGACGGAACCATTTAAGCCTGTGAGAGCGAGAGAGATATTTACGGAAGAACCTCTCTCTCGCACTACGGACTTACATGGTTCCGTCAAATTTTTCGGAACACCATGGGATCGCACCCTTACATAGCAGATATAAGGGCCATGAAGCGGTCGGACGGCGCACGTTCGGCTGAGTCTGTAACTTCATAAAGATTTATGTGTTTAAGGTTGTATTGGCTATATCGTCCACGTCAAAAGCTAGTCCATCATTTAAAATATCAATAATCTTTTATTTACGCTTGATTACTTAATTTAGAGTTGACAGCTTTATCAAAGTATACCAGACAAAGAGTTTAAGCTCTTAAAACCAAAAATCGGACGAAAATTTTTGAAGTATTTCGACTTTTAAAAATCATATGTGTTAATATATTTTTCATTTCATTCAAAGTAATGTCGCCTCTTCAAATTTTATCAATTCTTATTTTTTAGTCTTATATTTGTTCGAAGAAGAATTCCCAACAGATCGCGGAACTCAGAAATATAAAATATTTATCCTGTTTCAAATAATTAAACATTTGCAAAAGTACAGTCAACTTAAAAAGTGACCTCTTCTATGGAAAACCTAAGTTTAGTAATTAGTCAAGACATATTTTTTATTTCTGAGTTCTGTGATCTGTTAGGAATTCTTCTCCGAACAATATAAGATCATAAAAATAAGAATTGAATAACATTTGAAGATGCGGCATTATTTTGAATGTAATATAAAATGCATTAAGACATATGATTTTTAAAAGTCGAAATACCTCAAAAGTTTTTGTTCGATTTTTGGTTTTGAGGGCTTAAACTCTTTGTCTGATGTATTTTTATAAACATATTAAACAAAAAGTGATAAATACGCTTTCATAATTAATTATTGATAATTTTTAGTAATGCTAACTCGTGATTGGATCGTATAGCCAATACAACCTTAAGGAGATGCATGCACGACTCCCTATGTTTTGATTACTTTACGTATATATATTTTACATATTATAACGAGGTGTGATACAGCGCTAGCCGGCGCAAGAGTAGGGCCCTGTGTTACCGGCACCTGTGGTTAGCACACCAGATAGAGGGCCAGGGAGCAGTGCGTTGGTAGTCTCGCGGTAGAGACACTCGCCTCCGGTCCGGACGGCTCGGGTTCGATTCCCGATGCCGGCGCATATTTTTTACTCTTCTCCTCCGTATTCACCCCGTTACAATATATATTTTACTACATATAAATACTTTATACATATATATATATATATATATATATATATATATATATATATATATATATATATATATATATATCATTCAATTGATATTTGGTTTGTATTACCTTTCGTCCTTGAGGTGATCTCTCGTAAATAATTGGACTGATGATCAATTTTGTAGATAAATTATTCACTTTATTGATATATAAAATTTATATGAAATCTGATTTGGCTTGTATTTTCCTGTACAACAATAATCGCTACTCCTATTATCGGCTGGAGTGGTACGGAGTTCGCGATCTTTTCACGAATACTGGTTTGTATGGCGCAAATCGCCGTATTTATTAAGCGATTAAATTAGGTTAAGATGATTTTGACAATGGATCAAAATCATCTTTTTAAACAAATTTAGTAAACATTTTGAGATAAATCGTTCGATTTCGAAGTTGAGAAATGCTGAGTGCACAAAATTACAACACGCGTATGCCTTCGCGAAATTAGTAGCTCGTTACGTCACGCGGTTGCATTGTCGAAATGCTGTGTCGTTTAAATTCGCAAATACATCATTTTACAAGTCAGGAAATTACTGATAAGAATATGAATATAGATTTTAATTTTAGAGATACGTCACAGACGTAACACTTCCCCGCTTAGACTGTTGAATATCGTAGATATTCAACAAGTATAGGAATAGTTAAACCATCAGTAATTTTCTGTTACAGAATTTTTTAATTGTAACAATAAGCATAATTCTCTGATTGAGTTTGATGATTTACATCTGTTACATTTTAGATTTTTTTAAATACCTTTTCCGCTTATGGGTTACTCTTAAAATAATACAATAATTTAATCTTAATTATCACTTATAAAACAAATACATAATAATTACTTGTTTAATATAAAAAGTCGCAGCAATCGCAATTTTCGTATTCTGTTAATTTGAAACTAATGTTCATATCGTACAATTTTATTTCGTAAAAAGATTAATTTTATAATTTTTTAGTAATATTTGTTCTAAAAATGAATTTTCTTTTTTATAATTTTCAAT
Source organism: Torymus aiolomorphi (assembly GCA_036365515.1). Classification (NCBI taxonomy): domain Eukaryota; kingdom Metazoa; phylum Arthropoda; class Insecta; order Hymenoptera; family Torymidae; genus Torymus; species Torymus aiolomorphi. Next base: position 49,850,644 of record CM070875.1, on the reverse strand, counting down.
TATTATAGTGCGTATTTCTTGTGCGATTATTATAGCACGCATCTAAGAAAACGTTTTTATAATGAATCTGTAATTAAATTATAAATAAATTACGAAACTTTCGATGTAAAAATAACTTGAAATATCATTAATTAATATGGTTTGCATTTATACATTAGAATTTTGCATAGAAATATATACCTTGACTGTATATAGAATTTCGCACAATTAAAATTTTTTTATTAATAATCGTTAAACTCTAAAGGCAAAGGATATTTTGTTTTACAGTATTTACATAAATTACAATTGATTAACTAATTTTTTAAATAATATGTATATTAAATAATTCTGTAGTGAATACAAGATATGGAGAAATATATAGGGAGTGATTCAAGTGATCATTCACTTCCCTCCCTGCTGAGAATTTTAGCAAAAGATATATTATTTTGTCCTCTTTGTTTATTCTTTTTGTGAAAAAGAAGATTAATAGGTTGGAGTGATTTTGGTAAATTTTTACTTGTTATTGTTCTTATGCATCATTATATTACTTTTCTATGAAAATCTCAGCCGTTTTAAAAGTTCATTTTAAAACTCAAGATTTTTTCTGGCATAAGTAGCATTCACATATTTGCATTAGAGAGTATGCAGTGCGTTAGAGTAGAAAATTGTTTTACTCAATACAGTGCCGAATAGTGTATCTTGTAGGATGATCATGTCAGTATATGATGAAACTGATCATTTCCAATATATTATATTCGATTTAATCTTAGCAATGTGAGTACAGCTACCTGAATTCTTCCTTTCTTTTGTTCTTGAACTATTCATAAAATTTCTTTTATGAATGCGAACCATTTTTCTATAGGCAAATACAGTTTGATTTTGCATAAAATTACAGTCAAATTATTTTTATCTCTGTTAGGGTTGCAAGGTTTAGGAATGGTTCTATTTCGTTTTCTTTTGGCTTAGTTCTATATTTTCTTATTCAAATATAGATAGAATAATAAGTTATTCAATTGATCCTTGAAATGTTTTCTACTTTGTGACTAAATAATTAATTAAATATTTTTATTTAATAACACATAATTTTTACAAATAAAACTTGCTTGTTTCATTAGCAAACAAAAACTGAGGTATTTTAATATGTAATTGCAATATTTTTGTTTGTTGTTGTTAAAAAAAAAAGAACAATATATATTTTTTTAATTGTCAACGATGTTATTGTTAGTCGTAGCATTACTTCTAAAATCTTTCATGTATGAAATTTTTTTGCTGTCCTCATAAAAATTTCTTAGAATTTCATTATTCAAACTTATCTTATTCCGATCGTATTTTTTTAAAATTATTATCTTACTTAGGGAATATAGTTGCTTTTCATAAAATACTGACAAGTTGATACGAACAATTGTAGACAAACGGATAAGTGGTTATAATTTTAAATTGTATATTTGGCAAAATATGGATCACCTTAGGTTTATATTCTATTTGACCAAGAAGTGGGATGGGTTTGCTTCATATGAAAAATTAAGCTGCAATGATAATTCCCTGTTGCTGTATTAAAAATTTTGAAAAAAAAAATTAGTAGAGGTTATAATAAATTTTGAGTATGTTGTCCATATCCTAAAACAAAAATGTTGTATTATTATTTGTCTTTGCTTGTTGATATTATTTGTTCCAATAGAATTGCGAATTCTTGTGTTAATCCCTTTCAACTTTATTCATATTAGGTTCCTTAATAGGCCATGTTTTGTCTCCTTTTTTTAAAATTTTTTCTGATGTTACTTTGGTTAAAACTAACTGCAATTGATGTACTTTATTAGGATTTGTATTTAGATTGATTGTTACGTTATGATCTTGATTATTAAAGGTTTCTTTTAGTTGACTTCATTCTCAAGCTGTTTTTGGTGTTCTTGATTATCAAATATTTTTAGATGACTTTTATTCTCTAAATGTTTATGATGTTCTTTATTATCAAACCTATCTTTTGATTGATTTTCATTTTTGAAAATTACTTTACTATTATTTAGTAAGTTCTTTAGATTTTTTGTATCATTTAATAAAGACGCTTCAGAATGTATTGATCCTATATTCTCTTTTAACGAATTTTCAAGCGAGTTTTGTTGAAATTTAGTTTCCATTTGATCATCTTCGGATTCAAATGGTTCAGCTAAAGCAAAAGTTTTGTCTAAAATGACTTTAAGATCATCATAAAAAGTTACTGTTTCTAACGAATTATTATCTTCTTTATTATTTTCATTCGAAATTTCATTCTTTTGGTTATTTATATCAGATTCATTAAAATCAATTAAATTAGTTTTATCACAATCCTCATGAGTTTTTATATTAGATTCGTTGAAATTCATTTCATCATTAGTCTCATAATTTTTTACAGTAGATTCAATAAAATCAATTAAATTTGTTTCCATAATTTTTTCAATTTTATGATTATTTTTGAAAATTTCGTTAGTCTATAAAATTAATTTCATTAGTATTTTCATGATTTTTTATAATTATATTATTATCTTTTAGTTCATCAGTTATTTCATGTATTTTTATAAAAGGTTCGACAATTAAATTGATTTCTTCATCATCATTAATTATTGTAGATTCCTCTATGATATTAGTTTCTTGTTTATTTTTATTTACTTTATTTTCTGTAATTAGTTTATTACCATTGTACCTTTCAATATTCGTTGCATTAATTTTGTTTTCCTGAATTTCTGATTCGTTAATTTCATTACGTAATTAAAAATTTCTTTTGTGGAATTATGGTATGATTCAACAGTATTAATACTTGGATATTGTTTGAGTATCTCACATTCTTGATTTGTATGATTCGTGCTTTTATACATTTTACAAAATTTATCTGATTTATTTTGGAGCATCTTGATTTCATGGCAATTGACTATTTGATGTCCATTTTTATTGCAATAAGAGCATTTAATTTGTGTCGTCAGACTTTTTAATTTCCTACAATCTTCCAACGTATGCCCGGTGAATTTACAATATTCGCACTTTATACTTTGTGCATTAAAGTTTCCCCGATAGTTACTATTTGAATTATTTGAGAAATGATGACCATTGTGATGATTTGTTCGGAAAACCCATTTCTATTTTTATCCCGGTATTTATAAAGTTTATTTAAAGAATTGTAGTTGTTGCTTGAGAAGTACTTTGTTTATTATTATTCATTTTTCTACAAGTTTTCGCTGAATGTCCCGGCATGTCGCAAAATTGACAAATTTCTTTATTCTGAGAGTTTTGTTGCCTATTTTGCATAATTAAAACTTTTACGCTCTCGCAATCCGCGGTTTCGTGACCTTCATTCGCACATATCGCGCACCACATTATTTTTTCGTTTATAGGGCAGTATTTCACCCAGTGCCCGAGTTTATTGCACTTCGTGCATACTGCTGACAAGCAGTCTTTAGTTGAGTGACCCGTGCTTCCGCAATGATCACAATCAAGTTCATATTTCTTTATAACACGGCATTGAGTAGCTGTATGTCTTATGATTTGACAGTATTGGCAATGAGCTAGATTACTTTTGTTGAATTCACATATATTCATAGTATGGCCCTCTTGGTTACAAAGATTACATTTCATTTTATTTTTGACTGAATCGCAGTAGTATGATGTGTGGTTTCCACTTTTGCAATAAATACATATTGTACATGGGCAAAGTAAGGCTTCATGACCTTGACTTTTACAAATTTGACAATGAACTATTTTGGATGGTATTGAAATTTCCCAGAAAGAAATACTGGTTGGATTATTTCTTAACATGCTGATAATTTATTCTATTTAAGTAGTCTTCTTTTCCTGGTCTCTTTAGCGTTTCCAAAACTGCTTGTTTTTTTTTTTTATACATTTGTTATTCTTTTATAGTTTAGAATTTTTCCTTCTTTTATCTTTTGTGTAATTGTTATTTATCGTTTGTATTTATATATTTTCTTACTTTTTTATTACTCTTTGTAATGTAGTATTATTATCTTTTTTTTTCATTTTAATATTCTTATTAGTTTTGTAATATATGTATTACGATTTCAATTGTATTATATGTATCTTTTTTTCATTTATAATCGTCTTATTAGTATTGTAATATGTATTACGACTTCAATTGTCTTATTTGTATTAGACTGTATTTGTATTTCTTATTTCTCGTATAATGTATTGGTTAAAAATTCATTTGTTTTGTAGAAAGTTATTCTTATTCTTGTACTTATCATTTGTTAGACTTTGTTAATAACTCGACGAGCCGTACGCATTTATTTTCGGTAGTTTTGACAATTCATACTACAATGAATGACCCCAACTACTTACTGCAAAATGTGAAGCTCGGACTTATTCTATATTACTTATATTGGTATTTTATAAGAATATTTGCCTCGTCTTTCAAGAACTTATTTTAAAGCTTTATCGTTTGATCGAGACGATCTAGTGAACTTGCGTTCGATTTGTACCGGAACCAAAGTGAAGTCTTGTTAGTCGAGGAAATACTCTTTTAATTATTGAATTTATTATGGTTATATTTGAATGATATATATATATATATATATATATATATATATATATATATATATATATATATATATATATATTCAATTGATATTTGGTTTATATTACCTTTCGTCCTTGAGGTGATCTCTCGTAAATAATTAGACTCATGATCAATTTTGTAGATAAATTATTCACTTTATTGATATATAAAATTTATATGAAATCTGATTTGGCGTGTATTGGCCTGTACAACAATAATCGCTACTCCTATTGTCGGCTGGAGTGGTACGGAGTTCGCGATCTTTTCACGAATACTGGTTTGTATGGCGCAAATCGCCGTATTTATTAAGCGATTAAATTAGGTTAAGATGATTTTGACGATGGATCAAAATCATCTTTTTAAACAAATTTAGTAAACATTTTGAGGTAAATCGTTCGATTTCAAAGTTGAGAAATGCTGAGTGCACAAAATTACAACACGCGTATGCCTTCGCGAAGTTGGTGGCTCGCTACGTCACGCGGTTGCGTTGTCGAAATGCTGTGTCGTTTAAATTCGCAAATACATCATTTTATAGGTCAAGAAATTACTGATGAGAATATGAATATAGATTTTAATTTTAGAGATACGTCACAGACGTAACACCTCCATTTGCAGGTTTGAGTGCAACTGGCGCTCTAGCTGGTGGAGCTGCTGGAATCGCAAAAGCCACAAGCGATGCAAAAGCGGCTATGCAGCAGTTAGAAAAAAATAAAAGACATAATAAAACTATGGAAAGTGTAGCGTTGGACAATGGTCTGTCTCTTAAACCATACAAAGGGTCTTCATTTAAAAAAAAGTTCGACCAAATAAAATTACCTCAGCGCGCACTTACCAATGTTGACATATTGAAATATGCAAAACTTCTAAAAGTACCTAATTTTCGGGGAGTATTTATGAGAAATGTATTACCAGCTTCTGGACCGATCTATTGTGAATCAGCTGTAGTTTATCTAGATGACATATAAGAAAAGAGGAAAAAATGTTGTATATTTCGACAGCTTTAGCGATCTCCACTCCCCGTTAAATATAATAATGAAAGATATCAAGGTTTTGACACATATAATTGTGGTCACCTCTGTCTGAAATTCTTGTGCAGGGCTATATAAGGAGAGGTAGGGGAAACATTGTCTCATTATGTTTTAAGCTGTCATGGAAGATTCATTGACTCTAACGCTTTCAGGCACATCATCTACACTAGAATCACAGTATTTTCCGGCAATCAAGCTATCGACAAACAAAAATTACGTTTTAGATCTTGTAGAACTTTTAACTTTTAATTCAATCCCCAATGTAGACAGTAACAATGATAAGTTTTACGTGGGTGGAAACGTTTTCCCTCTTCCAGTCGGAAGTTACAAAATTGTGGATATGGACAAATTCCTTCATAAAAAATTAGCGCACAACGACATTACTTTCAATTTAAAGCCAAATATTAATACTCTTCGCTGTACAATCAGGTGTAGCCTACCTATAGATTATCGGCCTGAAAATTCTCTTGGTCGACTACTGGGCTTTACTAGACGTTTTCTCGAACCGAACGTTGTTCATAATTCTGACTTACCTGTTACTAATCTCAAAATCAACGCTTTGAGAGTCGAGTGTAATATCACTTCGGGAGCATGCATAAACAGTCAAAAAGTACACACAATTCACGAATTCTTTCCTGCAGTACATCCAGGGTATAAAATCATTGAAGTTCCCACACGCGTCATTTACCTTCCGATTGCCGTAAGGCGTATAGACCATTCACAAGTACGCATCATCGATCAAGACGGAGATTTAGTAAATTTTAGTAAATAGCTATAAGATTGCATATTCGACAATCATAATGGGAATTATTCACAAAAAAAATTCTATAAGCAGAGAAATATGCCCCCGACGCATCAGTCATCAACGAACTGTGAAGGCACTAACACGTCAGAGCACACAAAAACTAAAAAGTCTAGGCTTAAAAGTAATACTTGGTGGAAAATAGCTTGCTTCATCTTTTGCTGCTTTCAACGAAATGGAAGAAATTCTAAGCATACAAACACCTGTAACTTTCGATGAATCATTCGACAGCATCATTCAATAACAGCGATCTATTCAGCATATATATTCAGCATCAAGATTTATGTTTCTTATCTTCCCGCAGTGTCCTACATATCTGCAGGCGATTGGTTAAAACTAATAATACTCCCACTACAAATACAAAACTTGTGAGCAATGCCATTTGTCATTTGTTTGAAGAAATCAGATATGAGTTCAACGCCATTGAAATAGACAAACGTAAAAATGTTGATTTAACTACTCTCATGAAAGACTGGGTGTCACTCAAACCGACTCAGAGTTTTATCATTGAAAATGCGGGTGGATCGATGTAGAAGAAACACGGAATATTGTTGATAATGCTGGTTACTTCAATGTATCAATTCCATTATGCCTAATTTTTGGCTTCGCAGAGGACTATCGTAAAATTGTAGTCAACGCAAAGCATGAACTCGTTCTCATGAGGTCAAGAAACGACTTGAATGCGGTTGTACAAACAGCTACAAGAGCAGCCGAAAAAGACGTTTATGAGGACTTTAAAATTGAATTAACTGGAATCGAATGGCTTATGCCATATGTAGTTGCATTGAACTCTAACAAAATTCGCCTACTAGATTTTGTAGGAAAAGACCGTCCTATTGTCATGAGTTTTCGCACGTGGGAATTGTATGAGTACCCACTACTTCCGATTACGCTGAGACAGGCATGGACTGTAAAAACATCAAATCAACTTGAAAAACCACGCTTCGTCGTCTTAGGTTTTCAAACTAGTCAAAAAGGTCAGAAGACAGTAAACGCTAGCCACTTAGATCACTGCAATCTTATGATGTTCTCTTTCTCAATTCTCTGACATATACGTATGATAATCTTAACCTTGGTGTGAATCGTAATGAATTTGCCATACTCTACGATATGTACGCTAATTTTCAAAATTCTTCCTATGGCAAAGATCCAGAACCTATGATGAAAAAGTCACAATATCTCACTTACATACCCCTGATAGTGATAGTCTGTTCAAAACAAAACGAGTCCTTAAAGAGCGCCGCTGTAGACATTCGTCTGGAATTTGAAGCAAAGGAAAATTTTCCTACTGGAACTTCAGCCTACTGCTTGATCGTGCACGATCACATAGTTCAATACAGCTCCGTAAGCGGCGACGTGCAGAAACTTTAAGGAGTATATAAGGTGAGCGAGCCTCCGGATCCTTGTCATTCGTCATTTGGACTTCGAAGCGAAATTTTGTACAGCGTGGACTACGCAGTGGATATGCAGGGCTTTAAAAAGCCTTGCAACGATTTCCTTCTGAAAGAGTTGACTTTCGTGTCTCTCAACGACGACCATGTGCCTATAGTGCACCTCTTCAAACCACCGTTTCCTTGGTGAAAATTAACAGACAAGTACAAACATGAAAATTTGTGGTTAGAACTTTGCTATCATGGACTATCGTAGAATAGTAGTGATCATGACTATACTGAAATCGGAAAAATTCTTCAAGATGCATTCAAAGATGCCAAAAGAATTTTCGCGATTGGTGAAATAAAAAAGTTGTGGTTAAAGCGTTTTAATTTTAATGTTACCGATATCAATGAAATGAACTATCCATCTTTCGACTATCCAAGATCAGTGACTATATGTACTAATCATAATGGATCATGCAAAACTACTTGTGCCCTGTACAATGTAAAGCGCACGAAACAATTTTACCGCAAGGATCCCAACATGGAGTGGAAAGACGTTAATGGAATGGGAAGATAGTGATGAATAAAAAGTTTAAGGGTAATGGAGGGGTTGATATACAGGTAGAACCTCACAGAATAGGAGCGAGGTAGGGCTCCTGTTGACCTTAAAAATTTTTGAATCATATAGCTGACCGCTAGATTGCTACGGTACTCTCGCAAGCAGTTAGTCGGGGCATGGCTTATATAAGCGTGATGAGGTCTTTACAGGCTTTTATTCCCTAATAATGGGTCAAAGCAGCTCGACCGTTGCTCCTGAGCAACAACAACTGATACAAAACGATACAAAAAAGGCGCAGTGGAAAAAATGTTCGGAAAAATTTTCCACTAACACCCATTCTTTGCCCGACCAACAAGGTTATAAAAAGTTCTAAATGATTATAAGTAGATAAGCTATGGGATAGAAAGTCGATTGTGAAAATACATATCTTTGTGTAGCAGAGTGTTAAGACGGCTGCTCAGTAAGATAGAGATCGTGGGTTCGAATCCACCTGAGCACACCCCCGTTTTTTTTTCTTTAATTTCAACGTCATCCATCACTCACACACAGAAAACTGCTCGCCGCTGACCGCCTGCTGCGAACTGCTCGCCGGGCCGCGAACTGGCCGCGCGCTGCAAAGCCGCACCATGACGCTTCTATATTTTCTGCAGTCAAACAGCTGATCACAGTTCTGCAGTCAGGCTTGACCGCAGAAAGCATACTGATTCCAGAATCCCTATGATTTCAGAATCCCCTAATTCCAGAATCCCCTTGATTCCAGAACCCCCTTGATTCCAGAATCCCCTTGATTCCAGAACCCCCTGATTTCAGAACCCCTACAGCTTATCTACTGGTTCAGTAATTTGAGAAAACAACACGCAAACATATTAGTAAACTGTTTAGACTGTCTTATTTTCATAGACAACTTTAATTGATGTGGTTAAAAGTTAGATTGTTGTGATAAGTGTTGAATGTATTATTATTATTATTTTGTATTTTACAATAGATGAAGTGGATGAATAAGTGAATTTGAAAAGTACATTTAAAAATATGTTTATTATGTTGGTGATCTATGGATCCAAGGTCTTATGTGATGAACCTTGGAACACGAGTTTCTTACATGTGTGTGTGAAAAACTATTTGAAATAAACAATAAAAATTAGTACAGGCAAATGAACATTAAGCATTAGTAAAATAACTTGTTTTTTGTAATATAAAAAATGGTGCTTTCCAGTGAAATACATTTGTGGCTTCTTATGTCAGTGAAATGTACGTTATTTTGTATATTTTGATAAAAGTTTTGTAAAGTGGAAAGCATAAATAATTAAAATAAAAGGAGTGAATAAATAAGTCAATTTAAAAAATGCATTTAAAAATATGTTTACTGTGTGATCTATATGGATGTAGGGTCTCAATGCAATTGAACCTGAAACACGAGTTTATTATATAGCAAACTGTTTAGGTTGTATCTCCTATTCATACATAACTTTAATTTATTGCGCTTAAAGTTAGATTGTTATGATAAAATGCTGAACATGTAGTTAATATGAATTCGTTACAAAAGATTATGTTCAAGCCTGTCAACGCTGTAGTAGAGACAAAGAGAAATATTGTTGTATTTCTGTTCAATCTGTCGAATAATATAGAAGTGCAAGAATCTTAATAAAAACATTATAATTTAATGCTCGCCCAGACCCACCCAGGCGGAAATAAATTATGCAGACAATTGTTAATAACTAAACATAATTTTTATTTGCAGTTTATATATGCATGTTTTGGGACGCCAATAACACTTAATAATAGTTTTTAAGAATTATTTGCTGTTAGTGCCAGTTCTTTACAGTTATTTGTAGTTGTTTGCATGCATTTGTCTTTTTTTATTCATCAAATGAAAGTCATAACAGAAAATGCTAATAACAGTTATTTGCATTTTTAATGAAAACAAAATTTTATAACAGTTATTTGTATTTTTATTGAAAAAAAAAATTTATAAGTTATTTGCATTTTATTGAATAAAAAAATATAGATATAATGTATATATAATTCCTGGAATCTATAAAAATAAAAAGAATTATATTTTTATATGACTTTACAATTAATAGTACTGTTAATTAATCATGATACATAAGAAATACACGTTTGTTTATATTATTTCAAAAAATTTTACAATGTAATCATTTTATCAAGCTCCTTGAAGAAACATTTCAAATTTAAAACTTTTGAAAATAACAATACTACCATTTCATAATGATATCAAGGAACGCGGGAGCGTTCCGAAGGCAAGTATAGAAGAGCCTTAGGACGACCGCGTGATGATATACATTGAAATGGATGTACGAGAAATTCTATGAGCTTATACACCTATTGCGCTAGTTTTAACTATATAACATATCCCTCTTAATCGAAAGCCATTTCATTGCTCTCCTCAAATCAAAAGATTTTATTTAAAAAGATTATCTCATTCAAAAGATATAAGGGACTGAATTTTTTTTTGTCGGCTTTCCGATTTCTTAACTTTCTCCATGGTATTCAGCCTCGCATCCGGTTTTTCCCGACTTCCTGTGACGTCATATATGTTATGTATATATATACACACATACAATCACTAGGAATTAATGGCCATGAAGAGTTAAGCAGTGATAATGGCCGTATAATAATAAAGAAAGACAAAAGAAAGAGAAAGATAAAAATATAGATAGAGAGAGAGGAAGAGAAGAAGAGACATAAACATATGTATATTTTTTATTATATACAGTATATATGTTTATTAGTACATAACCTCTCTCTATGTATATATCTCTATATATGTATTTACATATATTATGAACATAATATCTGTGGCTTCCCGGAATAACGACCTAACCCACTTGTACGTGTTTTCGAGAAATCGACATTTTAAAATTTCTGTCATGACACTTCACATGTAAGATCGAATTGCGCGAGATGAGTCATAACAATGTAGACTTTTACAAAGGTGTAGAGTACTCGGCTCGGACCTCGGTTGAGCCTCGGTTGGACCTCGGTCGAGCCTCGGCTAGAACTCGGCTCGGACCTCGGCTTTACCTCGGCTTGGACCTCGGCTTTACCTCGGCTGGGACCTCGGCTCGGACCTCGGCTCCAGCCCCGGATTTGCCGCGGCTCGAGCCGAGGTACAGCCGAGGTGCTGCCGAGGCTAATCCGAGGCACACCCGCGGTTAGCTTCAGGCGAATTCGAGGCTCATCCGAACTGTACCCGAGGAACTCGAGGTAAAGCCTTCGGGGTAGCTGAAGATGATGTCTAGGTGGTGCGCTCCGTACCGTTTTACCTCTAGGTATTGGAACGCATCGAATGCGTGGTCTAGGTCTTTGAGGTGCCCGATGATGGAGTCTAAGTTGTGCGCTCCGTAGGTTTTTGCGATTAGATCTCAGGGTGCATCTAATACGTGGTCCAGGTGTTCGGAGTAGCCGATGATGATGTCTAGGTGGTGCGCTCCGTAGTTTTTTGCATTTAGATGTCACGGCGCATCTAATAGGAGGTCCAGGAGTTCGGGGTAGCCGAGGATGATGTCTAGGTGGTGCGCACCGTAGTTTTTTGCATTTATATGTCAGCGCGCATTTTACAGGAAGTCCAGGTGTTCGAGGTAGCCGATGACGATGTCTAGGTGGTGCGCTCCGTAGTTTCTTGCATTTAGATGTCAGGGCGAATGTAATAGGAGGTCCAGGTATTCGAGGTAGCCCATGACGATGTCTAGGTGGTACGCTCCGTCGTTTTTTGCATTTAGATCTCACGGCGCATCTAATAGGAGGTCCAGGTGTTCGGGGTAGCCGACGATGATGTCTACGTGGTGAGCACCGTAGTTTTTTGCATTTATATGTCAGCGCGCATTTTACAGGAAGTCTAGGTGTTCGAGGTAGCCGATGACGATGTCTAGGTGGTGCGCTTCGTAGTTTTTTACCTCTAGGTATTGGAACGCATCGAATCCGTGGTCTAGGTCTTTGGGGTAGCCGATGATGGAGTCTAAGTTGTGCGCTCCGTAGGTTTTTGCGATTAGATCTCAGGGTGCATCTAATACGTGGTCTAGGTGTTCGGGGTAGCCGATGACGATGTCTAGGTGGTGCGCTCTGTAGTTTTTTACATTTAAATGTCACGGCGCATCTAATAGGAGGTCCAGGTGTTCGGGGTAGCCGAGGATGATGTCTAGGTGGTGCGCACCGTAGTTTTTTGCATTTATATGTCAGCGCGCATTTTACAGGAAGTCCAAGTGTTCGGAGTAGCCGAGGATGATGTCTAGGTGGTGCGCACCGTAGCTTTTTGCATTTATATGTCAGGGCGCATTTTATAGGAGGTCCAGGTGTTCGAGGTAGCCGATGACGATGTCTAGGTGGTGCGCTCCGTAGTTTTTTGCATTTAGATGTCACGGTGCATCTAATAGGAGGTCCAGGTGTTCGGGGTAGCCGAGGATGATGTCTAGGTGGTGCGCACCATAGTTTTTGCATTTATATGTCAGCGCGCATTTTACAGGAAGTCCAGGTGTTCGGAGTAGCCGAGGATGATGTCTAGGTGGTGCGCACCGTAGTTTTTTGCATTTATATGTCAGTGCGCATTGTACAGGAATTCTAGGTGTTCGAGATAGCCGATGACGATGTCTAGGTGGTGCGCTTCGTAGTTTTTTACCTCTAGGTATTGGAACGCATCGAATGCGTGGTCTAGGTCTTTGGGGTGGCCGATAATGGAGTCTAGGTTGTGCGCTCCGTAATTTTTTGCGATTAGATCTCAGGGTGCATCTAATACATGGTCCAGGTGTTCGGGGTAGTCGATGAGGTGCGCACCGTAGCTTTTTGCATTTATATGTAAATACGTCAGGACGTATTTTACAGGAAGTCCAGGTGTTCCGGGTAGCCTATGACGATATCTAGGTGGTGCGCTCCGTAGTTTTTTGCATTTAGATGTCAGGGCGATTGTAATAGGAGGTCCAGGTGTTTGAGGTAGCCGATGACGATGTCTAGGTGTTGCGCTCCGTAGTTTTTTGCATTTAGATGTCAGGGCGCATGTAATAGTAGGTCCAGGTGTTCGAGGTAGCCTTTGACGAGGTCTAGGTGGTGCGCTCCATAGTAGGTTCATTTTCTTCGACAGTGGTTATTACATGCAAGATCAGAAGTATATTTGTACTTTGAAATGAAAATATAAATATTCAGATAAGTAGTAAACTTTTATATAGTAGAAAACTGTTATTAATATAATAATAAGTATTGTTACTTTGTGAAATTTTGTTTTTATTTTTACAGAGTATCAGAACTTATGAATCATATGGATAAGAAGATCTTGATTGAACAGTTTATAAGTAGAACTGTTAACAAATACATAAATTACACGTCTGTCAAATTTAAAGAACCCACAAGACATTCTATAGAAAAAGCAGCTTAAAAGAACATTCGAATTTAAAACTTTTGGTAATACCAATACTACTATTTAATAATGATATTAAAAATATACTATAATAAACTGTCATAACGTTATCACATTATGTAATTATTAACTGTACAAATAATATCATTAAAATATTACTTATGTCGACTGCAATTTAATATCAACTGATAAGAATTTTTCCATCGGTCTTACAGTCTTACAAATTAAATTAAAATAATTAATATTTATGGCAGTCAGATTGTCCTTGTTTATAATCACCCCCGCCTTGAAAGTATTCACATTCTAAGAAATCGGAATAATGTAAATTTAATGATAGAGTCAAGTAAATTAGATAACATTTATCATTCTTTATTAATTTAAGTGAGAATGGCAAGTTGGAGAGGGGAATGTGGAGGGTGGTGGGGTAAGAGAAAAGAAGGGGGTATGGGTGCATGGTATATAAGGAGGTATCGCTGGTTTTATTTCAGTCCCTGAGGAGGAGCCGGAGCAGGCTCGAAACGTCGGACAATGTGGTGGTGGTGGGCAGTCAGATCGTCCTTTGCTAACAAAGTTTTTTCCAGATTTTAATTAAGTTTTTATTTCAGATTCTGCGGGGGTGATTATAAACAAGGGCAATCTGACTGCCATAAATATTAAATATTAATTATTTTAATTTAATTTGTAAGACTGTAAGACCGATGGAAAAATTCTTATCAGTTGTACAAATAATAATATTGTTGATATAAAACTTTCTGCGAAGTTATAAAATAAGGCAAGTACAGACATTTTTTCTGTATAATCTACTCTCCCTCCGTTTCTTCTCCCCTCTCTCTCGCCCTCTATTTTTCCCGCTATCTTCCCTCTTTCTTTCTCTCTCAACATCCGTCAAACTCTGTACCAAAAACTTTAATAAGAGTTTAAAAATTTTTTTTTAAATAATCAACACGTTTTAAAAAAAAAAAATTTTATTTACGTTTTAACAACACAATTTATCTAGTCCTTTAATTTCTTCTAATCTCATCTATTTGATAAGCACTCTCTATAAATGGTAATAATTTTTTTCATGACTGTACAAATAAAAACTTTCTATAAAAATAAAAAGAATTATGTTTTTTTTCATATGATTTTACAATTAATAATATTGTTAATTTATCATCATACCTAAGAAAATACATGTTTGATTAAATTATTTCAAAAAATTTAACTAATATAATCATTTTATAGAGCTCCTTGAAGAAAAATTTGACTGTTTCTTCAAATTTAAAACTTTTATGAATAACAATACAGCCATTTAATAATGATATTAAAAATATACTATAATAAACTCTCATAACGTTATCACATTATGTAATTATTATTTTCTCTTAAAAAGTTGTGAAATCTATCTAAAAAAACATATTACAAAAGTTTAAACTGAGGCAAGTACCTATTAGTCTCCCTCCCACCCTATCTCTCCCTCCCTCTCTTTCCGACCCCTCTCTCTCTCACTCTCTCTCTCTCCGGCTCTCTCTCTCTCTATCTCTTCCTCTCTCTCAACATCCGGCAAACTGAGTACCAAAAACTTTAATGAGTGCTTAAATATTTTTTTAGAAGAATCAACACGTTCTTTAAAAGCTAATTTTTTAATAAAACTTTCTACGAAAGTATAAAATAAGGCAATTATAGACGTTTTTTCTGGATAATCTATAAAAAACAACACAATTTATCTAGTTCTTTTATTTCTTCGAATCTCATCTATTCAATAAACACTCTCTACAAATGGTAATAATTTTTTTCATGACTGTACAAATAATCTATAAAATAATAATATTTATGATTTTGTAAAAGAAATCAAATAAATACGAATGAAAAAGTCTTTTAATTCTTTGATTCATTGTATGCTGAACAAATTATATGTAAGTACATTCAAAAAATTGTTCACTGCAAACCAAACAAACGAAAGTTGTGAAATCAATTATCGATAGTCAAGTAATGCAAATAACTCTCGGAAACTACTGTATGACTGTTCTCAGAAATATATTCAAATTTGTTCATCTTTCTGAGCTATAGAAATTAAACACAAGAAAGTTCTGAAATCAATTTATTGTAGTCAAGTACCGGCCATAAGTTAATTTGACTGACATAATAGAACTTTTCGTATCTAGCGTGTAAAATTACATTTTCCGCCAACATTGTAACTTCAAAATTATTCAGCCAGTGGGCATAAAATGCTACTTAGCGCCCAAGAGACCCAATAGCTCACATACTCTTACAAAACTTTATAGAACCTACGCACTTTACGCCCGTGTGGGCGAAAATTATTTTAATTATATAACTATAATGCCTTCTCTTTATTTCTAAAATTCATAAGAATTTTTTTAGATATTTACGAAAAGTCAAAGCCTATATAAAAAAATTACATAGTTACCAACACATCACTATTTTTCATGATTCTTTCTCAATTTTGAACTTTTTATAATATTACGCACCTTGGAAGGAAAAGAGAAGTCTAGAGCTGCTCTAGCAGGGGTGGTCTTCCGATCTCCCATACATACTTGGCGGGCCCGACGATTTGCAGTTTACCGGTGGGCTACTTAAATATAGAATACAAAATTTTTGCATAAATTCATTAACAATATTTATACCTATAAGTCTACTATAAATAATTACATTGACTTTAATTTTTAATTGGTACCGTTAAGTACAACATCCCTATATGTGCAGAATCATGATTTACTTTTATTACCCACAATATTTTTCATTGTGTCCGTCCTTTTTAAACGAGAATAAAATAAAAAATTCATATAAATTTATAGTCTATTTAAAAGTGCTTTACATTTTACTAACCGTTTTATAAGCAACCTATTGTGTATCCTTTTCCCGCGTGTAAATATCATATAAGATCTCATATGAGAATTTCAGGCATCGCATATCTCGTATCAGATCTCATATGCGATGTCATCTGTAATTTTATATATTATGGGATTACATATGAGATCTCATACGATACTTTCAGGCGGGTTTGCACTTTCTATTTAAAAACAGAGTGATAGATTCACGGATCAGTAGTTAATATCTAGAAGCAACCCATTTATACATTTTATCTGATCTTTAAACATATGAATAGTTATATGAAAATGACCATGTCTTACACCTTGAACTGTAAATCGTCGGGCCCGCCAAGTATGTATGGGAGATCGGAAGACCACCCCTGCTAGAGCAGCTCTAGACTTCTCTTTTCCTTCCAAGGTGCGTAATATTATAAAAAGTTCAAAATTGAGAAAGAATCATGAAAAATAGTGATGTGTTGGTAACTATGTAATTTTTTTATATAGGCTTTGACTTTTCGTAAATATCTAAAAAAATTCTTATGAATTTTAGAAATAAAGAGAAGGCATTATAGTTATATAATTAAAATAATTTTCGCCCACACGGGCGTAAAGTGCGTAGGTTCTATAAAGTTTTGTAAGAGTATGTGAGCTATTGGGTCTCTTGGGCGCTAAGTAGCATTTTATGCCCACTGGCTGAATAATTTTGAAGTTACAATGTGGGCGGAAAATGTAATTTTACACGCTAGATACGAAAAGTTCTATTATGTCAGTCAAATTAACTTATGGCCGGTACTTGACTACAATAAATTGATTTCAGAACTTTCTTGTGTTTAATTTCTATAGCTCAGAAAGATGAACAAATTTGAATATATTTCTGAGAACAGTCATACAGTAGTTTCCGAGAGTTATTTGCATTACTTGACTATCGATAATTGATTTCACAACTTTCGTTTGTTTGGTTTGCAGTGAACAATTTTTTGAATGTACTTACATATAATTTGTTCAGCATACAATGAATCAAAGAATTAAAAGACTTTTTCATTCGTATTTATTTGATTTCTTTTACAAAATCATAAATATTATTATTTTATAGATTATTTGTACAGTCATGAAAAAAATTATTACCATTTGTAGAGAGTGTTTATTGAATAGATGAGATTCGAAGAAATAAAAGAACTAGACAAATTGTGTTGTTTTTTATAGATTATCCAGAAAAAACGTCTATAATTGCCTTATTTTATACTTTCGTAGAAAGTTTTATTAAAAAATTAGCTTTTAAAGAACGTGTTGATTCTTCTAAAAAAATATTTAAGCACTCATTAAAGTTGTTGGTACTCAGTTTGCCGGATGTTGAGGGAGAGGAAGAGATAGAGAGAGAGAGAGAGAGCCGGAGAGAGAGAGAGTGAGAGAGAGAGAGGTCGGAAAGAGAGGGAGGGAGAGATAGGGTGGGAGGGAGACTAATAGGTACTTGCCTCATTAAAAATATACTATAAT
The DNA here is from genome assembly GCA_036365515.1 of Torymus aiolomorphi. Lineage (NCBI taxonomy): Eukaryota > Metazoa > Arthropoda > Insecta > Hymenoptera > Torymidae > Torymus > Torymus aiolomorphi. The sequence goes on along the minus strand of CM070875.1, from coordinate 49,832,694 downwards.
AAACTCTCATAACATTATCACACTATGTAATTATTATTTTCTCTTAAAAAGTGGTAAAATCTATCTAAAAAACGTTTTACAAAAGTTTAAACTTAGTATTGGTCTCTCCCTCTCTTTCTCCCCCTGTCGTTCTCGCCCTCCTCTCCCTCCCTCTCTTTCCCACCTCTCTCTCTCTCCCACTCTCCCTCTCTCTCAACATCCGTCAAACTGAGTACCAAAAAGATTAATGAGAACTGAAATATTTTTCTAATATAATCAACACGTTTTTAAAAAAAAACTAATTTTTTAAGTACGTTTTAACAACACAATTTTTGTCTAGACCTTTTATTTCTTCGAATATCATCTATTCAATAAGCACTCTCTGCAAATGGTAATAATTTTTTTCATGACTGTACCAAAGTATAACTACTTGGCACCCAAGAGCCGTAATAGCTCCCATACTCCTACAAAACTTTATAGAACCTACGCACTTTACGCACGTGTGGGCAAAAATTATTTCAATTATATAATATGTAAGTGCATTCAAATCGTTCATTGTAAATCAAATAACCGAAAGTTGTGAAATCAATTAGCGATTGTCAAGTAATGCAAACAACTCTCCGAAACAACTGTATGACTGTTCTCAGAAATGTATTCAAGTTTGTTCATTCTTCTATACAAATTAAACACAAGAAAGTACTGAAATCAATTTATTGTGGTCAAGTATCGATAAGTTAACTTGACTGACATAATAGAACTTTTATTTTTTTTTTTTAGAACAGTGGGCATAAAGTACTACTTAACGCCTGACAGGCGCAATAGCTCACATACTCCTACAAAACTTTATAGAACCTACACACTTTACGCCCATGTGGGCGAAAATTATTTTAATTACATGGAAGGTACTAAAAGTTCTATTATGTCAGTCAAGTTAACTTATAGATACTTGACTACAATAAATTGATTTCAGTACCTTCTTGTGTTTAATTTGTATAGAAGAATGAACAAATTTCAATACATTTCTGAAAACAGTCATACAGTTATTTCTGAGAGTTGTTTGCATTACTTGACTATCGGTAATTGATTTCACAACTTTCGTTTGTTTGATTTACATTGAACAATTTCAATGTACTTATATATTATATAATTGAAATAATTTTTGCCCACACGCGCGTAAAGTGCGTAGGATCTGTAAAATTTTGTAGGCGTATGGGAGCTATTACGCCTCTTGGGCGTTAAGTACACTGAAAAAAATTCGGCGTGCCTCCTAACCTTCAAACGGAGTAGCAGCAGCGCCGCTATTCAGTGTAGCCTGTGCCCCGAAAACACGCAAGTGTTGTACTTTTCACATGTTTCCTAAGAGTTTAGGTGGCGCGCCAACAGGCTGGCGCTGTGGCTACACCGAAAAAGTTTAGCTCCTACTCTTAAAAGAGTAGCAGCTACTCTTTTCAGAGTAACAGTTACCCCGATGGAAAGTATAGCCACTAACCTCTGAAATTGGCGCTGCACGTACACCTGAAGAGTAGGTGGCGCGCCAAATTTTTTTCAGTGTAGTTATACTTTATGCCCGCTGACTGAATATTTTTAAGTAGGTAGGGAAAGTTGTATTATTCAGTCAAGTAAACTTATGGGTACTATAAATTGATTTCAGTACTTTCTTGTGTTTAATTTGTATAGAAGGATGAACAAATTTTAATACATTTCTGAGAACAGTCACACAGTTGTTTCCGAGAGTTGTTTGCATCACTTGACTATCGATAATTGATTTCACAACTTTCATTTGTTAGATTTGCTGTGAACAATTTGAATGTACTTACTTATATATAATTTGTTCGGCATACAATGACTCAAAGAAGTAAAAGACTTTTTCACTGGTATTTATTTGATTTCTTTAAAAAAATCATAAATATTATTATTTTATAGATTGTGTGTATGTGTACGGGCGATAACTTTTGAACCATTCTACCGATTTTCATCAGACAAAGCATATTATATTTTTCACTTCTTCCTCATGATCAAATGATAGTATCTCTTCTTCCCACCATATTTACCAAACGTTTAAAGAAAAAAAGAGGGCTAGGGGCCGTACCGCACCGCCACCGTAGCCGTCTTCCGGGTCTGCCGCCGCTCGATCCTCATTCTTTTTCTTTGCGCCGGAGGATCCGCACGTCCCACAGACAAATGTCAGGATTTTTGAGTCCTTTTTTCGACTTTTTTGCACTTATTTGTTAGAAGTATGCTTTATTGGTGTAGCCGAGGAGCAGATGCAGAGAAAGAAAGAATTATTTAGAGATCATGTTAGAATAAGGTAACCTAAATATCGTTTGTTTCTTTTCTTCTGTTCAAGCCTCGTTTATGTGCCACCGAGTATGCGGCGAATATTTCCAAAGGCATTTGGTTCAGATTCTAATCCGAACAAGATATTACTGTGTATAATGTATATAATATAAGCCTGCAGTCAAGAATATTAACCTTGTTCAGGTTCTAATCTGATCGAGGTACATAGTTGTTATACTATGTATCTACGGCAGTGGCTAATGTACTAACAAGGAGAGGGTTTCAGCTGCGGGAAACGGATTTTAGTGGGCATTGGAGAGTCGATTTCTGGTACCTAAAAATGAAGCCCAGTGCTCACATTTCCGTCAAATGGGCCTTTTTTCTTGAGATATGGGCAATTTAATCTCAGATATCGTCTATTTTGTCAAAAAATGATGTCCATTCTATTGACTGTCACATTGTAAGTATTTAAGATACAAAAACGAGGAAGAAAAATTATGAAAGTAGACAGTAAAAGCTAAAATTTAAGCTCCGATTCATTAAAAAATATTGATTTTTCAGGAAGTTACAAGCAATCAAAGATAGGATACGAAAATGGTTAAAAATTTGTCTTCATTGTAACCGATTAAATGAATCGTATTTTTAACCATTTTCGTACCCTATATTTGATTGCTTGTAACATCCTGGAAGATCAATATTTTTTAATAAATCAGGGCTTAAATTTTAGCTGTTACTGTCTACTTTTATAACTTTTTTCCTCGTTTTCGTATCTTAAATATTTGCAATGTGATACTCAATGGAAGAGACATCATTTTTTAACGAAATAGACGATATCTGAGATTAAATTGCCCATATCTCAAGAAAAAAGGCCCATTTGACGGAAATGTGAGCACTGGGCTTCATTTTTAGGTACCAGAAATCGACTCTCCAATGCCCACTAAAATCCGTTTCCCGCAGCTGAAACTCTCTCCTTGTAAGATCATTCTTGTTTGGGCTCTATCCCGTTCAAAAGACATAACTAGGTTATGTATATGAAGCCACGAGTCAGCCCTTTCCTGTGGACGATTCGCACGCTGGAGAGTACCGCGACTCATCGACTTTGATCAGTCCGAGCAGCTCGGGCATTTGCAGCTCGACACAGAGTAATGTCCTGATAGGATTCAATTCTTTTATAAACATTAAAAAATTGTCACTCAGGGCTAACCTTTTCGACATTCATAGTAATTACTACGATTTATCTGAGCTGCGGATAAATTAGAGATCGAGTCTTCACATGCGCTAATTGAAACGAAATATTAGTATAAATATTCACTCGAATCTGTGCTGCTCATCTTCTCAAGTTATACTGTGATGTATGTCTTAATTAATTTAAGGAATTGTGATAGTTATGACTATAATTTTTGCCTCATAATATGCTGAATGCATGTTTTTTCTGCAAAAGTTACGGACTCTGCCTGGGTGAATAAGCCCGCGGCAACTGTCTTTTTATATCTTCGTCATCTCAGCGATGATGTCGACTGCATCCGATTTCATGCAACACGTTTCATGCAGGTGCGATAATATTGACAGCGTCACAGAGACAGCAAGACCGCCAATCGAATATCTGAAAGGTTTTCATCGGCGTCAATTAGGCGCTCGCATTGCGCTTTAAGATTGAGAGACAGACATATAGGCGCACACGCCTTGCCACGTGTGAATCGACAATATCGTGCTTAACCTAGCGTTGCACGCACTGGTTATCTTGGAAGGAAAGTTGTCTTACGCGTAGCGTTTTCCAGAGGACTCGGCTTCTAGCTGGCACCTAACGCTTAGACAATTGAATACTTAGCTCTTCGGAGATGTTGGCTGTCTGCGTTTTTTCACCATTCGCCGACATTGCGCTCACGTAGACCGCAATTTAATACCGCAGCGGATAATTATTTCAGATACATCAAGATTGGTGTGCTTGTTTCTTTATGTCTCACACGAATTCTTTCATATGCCAAAAAGGGAGGAGAGCCATATCGCTCCCTCTCCAATGTACAATGGCCACTGTAATAACATCAGTTGTGAACTCGATGCTAGTGACCAATGATTTTCTCTTTACTTTCATCGGCTGGTCCTTGTACACGCTTACTTTTACATGCGTCTTAATTCCATAGTTACGGTCACTGCTACCAGATGCTTTGACCATTCGCATATCACGTTATTTTATTTCATTGATTACAATCTGATCGAGCTGCATCAATCACCATTAAGAATTTGAATAGCCAAATATTTTTTAGTGCACAATGAACTCATCTCTCTTACATTTGTAAACACTGCTGTTGACAATAGCGCTCGTGGGTGTGCTGTTAGCAACCGCATGAGAAATATACACATATGCACGTTACTGACTTTAAGGGTATTTACTAATAGTCGAATTGTAGCAGTGAACGCATTCGTGATTGCATTTAGAATCCTGAATAATCAAAGGTTTATAATGTGCACTCTTTAATGTCTCGGAAAGAAGCGCTTGTCACTATATGATCATTCGCTTAGCTGGAATTGTCATTGGTGAAAGAAATATCTTATACGTTTAATTATTGTTGATAGACGCATGTTTTTTGCTCATGAGTATGTTTACGTATACATTGTCATATCGATGTATGACAATACCTATTACTAGTCGATTTGATGGAGAAATTTCGTCTGCTTCATTTTCATTCACCCACTAGCGTGCAACTGCCTTCATAATGCTTCTTAAATATTGAGGGCTCTTACGTAAGCATGACACTTGATGTAGGGGTTTCTTTAAATCGAATGTTTTACGATTCCAGAAAGTCTACAATTTTGCTTGCCCGTAACTTTTGTAATATGGCTGGACGCACTGTTGCCCCGTGTAAGGATAGAGACTATCTATTTATTAATCTTATTTTAATTTTTGAATAATTCAAAAGGTTTTGTCTTTTTTCACACACCGAATATACGTATTTTCACCAATAATAGGATAATCTCTTAAGATGATACCTCTTTCTATTATATTTATCCAAGCTAATGGAGTATTTTCAAGAATGGTGATTTTTGAAACACAAACTATATTGCGGTATTCGCAAATCTACGACTTGTGTATTATTTCCTTGCTTCAATTTTGAGTAATAGTTTTATTTAGTATCGAAAATAAACTAACACAGTGTTTTTAGTTCTTTTTTAACAATGCTAGCTGATCAGCACGAGAACTAGATCTATTATTTCCTGTAGCATCTATTATTAGCTCTAACAATGTAGTATACTATAAACACTTTTTAAAAAAGTAAAACTTTGGCGAGTATAAGTGTATTTGTAATCTCTCTCCCTCTCTCCCTCCCTATCTCGCTCTCCCTCCCTCTCTCTCTCTCCTTCTCTCTCTTTCTCTCCCTCTTTCTCTCCATCTCTCTCCCTCCCCCTCTCTCCCCCAAAAGAATATCATAGTTTGAAACAAACACATGAAAGAAGTGGAATCAATTATTATTTTATATAGACAAGTACATTTTTGTGACATAGAAATATGGAATTATTTATATAACAAAAAATCGTAAGTACTACTAAAAATAAACTCATGAAACTGGTGGAATCAATTAAGTGCAGGCAAGTCAATTATTATAATAAAGAGAATTTTTTAAATAAAATTTGTTTAATATATATTGACTATAAAAATTTGTATAAAAAATAATTACGTCTAACAAAAAATATTACAAAAATACTAACATAATAACTGTAATTGAAACACAAAAAGTTAAAAAATTTTTGCGTAAACATTTTCGAAGTATAGATCATAGAAGTCACCACCCTCTAAAATAGTTTAACCATGAGCTGTTATACATCATAAATTCATGTAAGTTTTTCTTACACAAATCAATCTACCTATTATCTGCAAATATGAATTTTAATTAAACATCTTCTTAAACTGTTAATGTAATTTTTTAAATTTTGGGAAATTTTCTTTTAAAGACAGAAGATACTTGCCGGACGCATCGTTTTGTAGTTCAAGGTGCGTAGGACGGGAATCGCAACCTTCTATGTATTTAGTTATTGATCATGTAGTATGTAAATAATTAAAATAAAATGGTAATAACAGTTCAAGAAAATAAGTATATTTCGATATTTGACTAGAGCAAAACTTACACAAAACTTGTTCGTTATATAATCTTAGGAACAAGCATACGTAATATATAGATGTACATACGCAATGTAAAAAAAAATATTATTATCTTACTATAGAATTAATAATAATTCAATTTGTATAATGAATTTGTATAATGAAGATATTACAATGAAATTATAATGAAATTATAATTATAGAAATTATAAAGATTGATATAAAATTTTTGTGAAATTAGTAGATATAATAGATAGATATAATATAATTGAAAAGATTTATAACATATAATATATATAAATCTTATTCCAAAAAATAATGATATAAAAATAAATATTTGATAGATTACCTAAATACTACAAAACGATGCGTCCGGCAAGTATCTTCTGTCTTTAAAAGAAAATTTCCCAAAATTTAAAAAATTACATTAACAGTTTAAGAAGATGTTTAATTAAAATTCATATTTGCAGATAATAGGTAGATTGACTTGTGTAAGAAAAACTTACATGAATTTATGATGTATAACAGCTCATGGTTAAACTATTTTAGAGGGTGGTGACTTCTATGATCTATACTTCGAAAATGTTTACGCAAAAATTTTTTAACTTTTTGTGTTTCAATTACAGTTATTATGTTAGTATTTTTGTAATATTTTTTGTTAGACGTAATTATTTTTTATACAAATTTTTATAGTAAATATATATTAAACAAATTTTATTTAAAAGTTCTCTTTATTATAATAATTGACTTGCCTGCACTTAATTGATTCCACCAGTTTCATGAGTTTATTTTTAGTAGTACTTACGATTTTTTGTTATAAAAATAATTCCATATTTCTATGTCACAAAAATGTACTTGTCTATATAAAATAATAATTGATTCCACTTCTTTCATGTGTTTGTTTTAAACTATGATATTCTTTTGGGGGAGAGAGGGGGAGAGAGAGAGAGATGGAGAGAAAGAGGGAGAGAAAGAGAGAGAAGGAGAGAGAGAGAGAGAGAGGGAGGGAGAGAGAGGGAGGGAGAGAGAGAGAGAGGGAGAGAAATTACAAATACACTTATACTCGCCAAAGTTTTACTTTTTTAAAAAGTATTATTTTAGGGAGATTCCACAAGTTTCTAAGAGCTTCAGTAATAATTACAAAGTTTTATAACGGTAAAGAATGATGATACCATGTTTCATAGATTTAATTTTCGTGTGGGTTCATGATGATAATTGCATCGTATGAGGCTGCTGTATTTGTAAAAAAAAATGGAATAACACTTTCATTGTATCAAGAAATCCCTTTTGATATTTATAATAATAGTATATATACTCATCTTTTTATAGACAAATTAATTTATTGTATAGAACCGGTAAGATAAAATTGTCAGAAGAAAATAATTATTTATTATTAGAATTCCTTTTCATAGAGTATAAGTTTTTTATTCATACTAGCAAAATCCAAACGCGCTGCGCACGTACTATTTTGTTTTTTAGGTTATGAATATATAATTTTTCATTATAATTTCATTTTAATTAGTTTAAATGATAGGATAATCAGATCATTTTTCAAAGCATGACAAAATTAATCTTTTTATTCCAATTGGATTTAATTATTTAGTTTTAAATAGTTAAGAATAAAAATTCAATTTCAAAAATTCAAATGTAGCGGAAGTAGCGGATTTTCGTGCCTATTCCTTACAGACCAATAAAAATCACTCTTTAAGTGCTTCACAACATCCGGCCATCGTTTTTTAAAGAGAGGATTTTTATATATTACAGAAACACCTTATACTTGCCTTATATTATACTTTCGTAGAAAGTTTTGTTATAAAAATAAACATTGCTATCTTCATACTTGTAAGTAAAATAAAATAATTTGAATTTTTTTCCATATCCGTTGTAATGATTACTTTTTAACAAATGACTTATGGAAATTCATTCCAGTACAACTTTTCGAACCTATGATTAAAATGAAGAACTATAAAGAATATATGATTAAAATAAAGGACTATTTGTTTCCATTTTTAAATAGTGTATTATTATATATTTACCTCAATCAGTAATGCAAACAAGTAGAGGTATTCCTCTAACGGTTATACTTATTAACAATTTGGATTTTACATCCCTCACTCAATTAGTTATATACCAAAAGCCATATATATGTACCTTACGGATACATTATATGGTTTTAAGAATTAACATCTATAGCTGTTATATTTACAGCTTTGGATTTTACATCAGATATCCCCTTCAAGAATGAAGAAAATATATAGTTAGAATTAATTGCAAGTAATTTGTCACATTTGACATTATCTCTCATAATGTAAGCTAAGTGAGAAGCTCCAAAACCTATTTCATTGATCGTAAAGGATTTTCAATGTCTTATTTTGCAATACAAGAGTATCCGAGTACGATTTCTTAAAAAAGGTAAATTACGATTTACAAAAGTTAATTTTTAGAAGTTGCCGAATGGAAGTAAATTTCTTGTACTTATACCCACATGAAAAATTATTTTAATTCACGATTTTTCGCGCGTATGCCAATGTTTTTTCAGGTGATAGGAGTATTCTTCCAACTCATCAACTCACGTCTCACTTCTCACGGTGAGTTTGTTTGAGAATACGACCCCAGTGTACCTTACTTATATCTATACAATTAATATTGAAATATTATGAATTTAAAATTTATTTTACTTTATAACATCCGCACATTTATCCAATATTTTTTATTGAAACTTGGATTATATTTATTTTGGTTTATTTCTACAATACAAAAATTTGGAGGTTAGAAATTTAATTATAATCAGAACAGTACGTAGTCCTTCATTGTTAACTACAAATAAAATTTTAATACTTTTTTGTTATACAAAAACAAATTTGAAGTCATTAATACTATTTATGACTTATATTTTTACTTTAAATATTTCATAATTTCAAACTTTGTGGGTTTTATGTGGACTAATCAGCTAAGACCTTAAGCGAAGAGCTAAGGTCACCGTCTACTAATCACAGGTCCCTTTTAAGGGTGTTCATCCAATTTTCAGTTTATTTAGGAAGTCTTTGAAACTTTTTTCACATGTACCTGACATCATTATCTATATGATATCCTCACAAAAAAGAGCCTAGGTTCACCGTTATCGAGATATTAATTGTCAAATTTGAGCATTTTAACACGGCGTCTTATGGGACGCACACGCGCGAAAGATCGATTCAGTCTATAACTTCAAAGATACATTTAGCGTTTGTCTGAAAAACTAATATGTTATTAAGATCAATAATTAGAATATCATATTACAAGTTCCGAGATCCTAGTTTCACCGTTTTTAAGATATTGTAGTTGAAAGTATGGAATTTTAGGTGTACGGCAGCGCGTGCAGACGACGCTGGAGCGGTGGGGGAACACATAGTCGAGCGCCGCTCTGTGTGCACGCTCACAGCGGCACGAAGCTATGTGTATGTGTCAGTCCCGTATAAACACGCGCTCTGACTACAAGAGTGGGGGCCCCATGCGAGCAAGTCTGTGCGCGCGGTGCGGGGTGACATTGATTCTTGATACGTTCCTGGTTGGATGAACCCCCTTAAACGGACTTAACCAATCGCAAAGGTTTTATTTCGGCTTCACATTTCCGTCATCATTCTTTTAAGAGAGGATGACCAGTCGGGTGATAAGACTTTTTTTGAGACAAAGTTTATATTCTTTGTATAAATGGTTTATAGTTATGATTTGAAAAGTTAGAAAATATAAAAATTTATTGTGAAATGGCATTGTAAAATAACTTGTTTTTTAAAATAATTAAAATTAGAAAATTGTTATGTTTGATACTTTTCAAATCATTTATACAAAGAATATAAACTTTGTCTCAAGAATCACCCAACTGGTCATGTTGCAAACATAAAAAATTGAAAATCCTTTACGATGAATGAAATAGATTTTTGAGCTTCTCGCTTAGCTTATATTATGAGAGATAATGTCTTTGTCACAAATTACTGTAAAATAATAGGTGTTTGAAATTTCGAACGTTCGTAGTGAACGAAAGATTTTTGCCATTTTCAAATTTAGCCGACTTTGGCTACTTAATACATTTAAAATCGGATAATAATTGTATTTCTCCACTTCTCACTCTTGCAATCATCAGTAAACCACACTCCGGGGAATTCTAACCATAATTAGAAACTTTAAGTTAATATTTCGTTCATTATGAACGTTCGGAATTTCAAACACGTAAAATAATTCTAAATATTTTCTTCTTTTATAAAGGGGTTATTTGATGTAAAATCAAAAACTGTTCTAATCCTCTAACTTGTTAGCATTACTATTTGGTAAATATATATAATACACTATTCAAGAATGGAAACAATGTCCTTTACTAAACTCAGCTTACAATCTCCTTGTATTTAATTTATAGTTCTGGTTCAGACAGTTGTACTTGAATAAATTATTTCATGTAAGTCATTTGTTAAATGGTAAAAGCTTTACCAGATATGAGAAAAAGTAAAATTAACAAATTTTACATTTGTTATTAAACACATTATCTTCCATAATATAAGTTAAGCGAGAAGCTCCAAAACCTATTTCATTCATCATAAAGGATTTTCAATGTTTTATGTTTGCAACATCACCAGTCGGGTGAAGGCTTTTCTTGAGACAAAGTTTATATTCTTTGTATAAATGGTTTATAGTTATGATTTGAAAAGTTCCAAAAGAAAAATTTTTTAATTTTACTTTTTCTCATATCTGGTAAAGCTTTTACCATTTAACAAATTACTTACTTGAAATATTTTATTCAAGTACAACTTTCTGAACCAGAACTATAAATTAAATATAAGGAGACTGTAAGATGAGGTTAGTAAACGACTTTGCTTCCATTCTTGAATAGTGTATTATATATATTTACCTCAAACAGTAAGGCTAACAAGTTAGAGGAATATAACAGTTTTTGATTTTACATCAAATAATCCATTTATAAAAGAAGAAAATATTTAGAATTATTTTCAAGTAATTTGTCACAAAGACATTATCTCTCATAATATAAGTTAAGCGAAAAAGTCCAAAACCTATTTCATTCATCGTAAAGAATTTTCAATGTTTTATTTATGCAACATGACCAGTCGGGTGAAGATTTTTCTTGACACAAAGTTTATATTCTTCATATAATGGTTTATAGTTATGATTTGAAAAGTGAGAAAATATAAAAATTTATTGTGAAATGGCATTGTGAAATAACTTATTTTTTTAATATAATTAAAATTTTTATGTTTGATACTTTTCAAATCATAACTATAATCCATTTATACACAGAATATAAACTTTGTCTCAAGAAAAGCCTTCACCCGACTGGTCATGTTGCAAACATAAAACAATGAAATAGGTTTTGGAGCTTCTCGCTTAGCCTACATTATGAGAGATAATGTCTTTGTGACAAATTACTTGAAAATTATACTTATCTAAACTCTTGTATTGTAGTAGCCATATAGTTGGGATAGACTCAATTTCTAAAATCTGATCTGACAGTACTTAAAAAAATAAAAATAGAACTACATCTTGATCTCTGCTTTCTACTGTCAATGTATATTTTAAAATACTTATCCAAAAAGTTATTGTCTCATTGATGATGCTCGTAAATAAATTCTTTTAATCAGTTCACTTTCTGAGATCTTTGATATAATTTAAATATTAATCCGTGATAGTATATAAATATTGTGTACGTACATACTTCATAATAACATTGTTATTGTTTATTAGAGATTAGAGATGCGTGAGGTTATGTCGATACGATTACGAGTGTGTATATATATATATATATATATATATATATATATATATATAGCCCTGTAGAAAAATTTATATAGCGCCACTCTCGGATACAAGTAGAACCACTGTCTAATAGTGCCTATACGTACGTATATATGGTATAGGATTAAAATACGACGACGACGCGAAGACGACGAAGAAAATGAAAAATGAGATGAAAATTGAGAGGGCAAATTTACTATTAAAAGTATACGAAAACGAAAGAATCTTGAAACATAAAATTGTAGATATGGATAGTACATAAAAGATTCTATCTAATGGAATGCATTTAAGTATTCAAATAAAGAGAAAAGAAATGTTGTTATCAAGAATAGAAATAAGTAAGGTTGGAGCGGACTATTCCAAAGAATAAAGGGTGCGTCAACGCCCCGCTTGCTCGTTAGTCACTTCGTTCTTTTACTCGTCAAGCAGGGCGCTGCCGCACCCTTTGATAAAAGTGCCAGCAGGAATTTTTGAAATGGGGTATCGATCGCATTAATACACTATTTGTTTCTTAACTTGATTCTAAATAATTACGTGTTCTTGCACTCAATATTGCTAGTATTTCTATTGAAATTTTACTTGTGAAGTATCTAATGCATTTTTATATGGAAAATCTCATCTGTAAATCTTGATTCACCTTTCAAGTACAAAAGGTTGATAGATCTACCATACAGATTATCTAATTTTACAATTTGTTGGATTACAAATGAAGAATGATATTGAAATCCAAAAGGATTTTTTCTCACACTTGTGATAAAATAGTACATTTCGAAACTAGCGCGTGAAGGGGATTTTACCCTCGTATGGGCGTTTGCGACGTGTACAAAGTTTGATTTAGCGCATTCTTTTTTATTCAATCGTGTGCAAAATCGGGCTTTCCACACCGAGTATTTTAGGAAACTGGTGAGAAATAGTTGTTTTTACCCTGAAAACAGGTGAGAAATAGTCATTTCTATCCTCAAAACAGGTGAGAATTGCGTTTTTACGACTCGAACTGCCCAATGCCTATTCCAAAGATAATTTCACGTAATATTTCAATGAAATATTTATGGAATATAGTGATGAAATCTTTTACACAATATTCCGACTAATTTCCATAACCATTTCATATATGAGTTCCGATATAACATTTCATAAACATTCCAGAAATATTCCCGCGGAAGATTTCAAAAGGATAATTAAAAAGGGATATAACGAAATTTTCACTAAAATCCTTAATGAATATTCCAGTAATATTCTAGTGATAACTTTACATTATTTTTTAACTATATCACCGGAACATTTATGAAATATGCTAGTAATATTTTATGAATTATTTCGTGAAAGATTAAACGGTCATAGATACATATTTTTCAAATACATATCAGGAATGAATTTTTTTCAGGAATTGAGAACGAGCTTATAGAAAGGTTTCACAATACTTTAGTAACAATATCAAGTGCATTAAGTATTAATTATGCGATTTTTAATGATTTCTGCACTAAAACTGCAAAATTATACCTATAATTATATTTATGTTAACATATGCCACCTACAGTTCATAAGAATTTAATGCAAGGTCCATCTGTGATTAAAAACTGCATTTGATCTCTTGTTTGTTTTTGCACAAATCGTACCAATTATATAGACGAAGCTTTAGTTAAAAAAGTTCTAGAGCCAAAACTAATACAGATATTTTTCAAAGGTGGACCACTTTCAGAACTTGTTCCAAAAAAAGGAAAGCAAAACATTTCCAAAGATATACTAAACATGCTTTTAGATTGTAATATTTCATTCAAAATAGCATTGAGATTTTGGGAAACGACCACTGTAAAAAAAGTAACGATTGTTCGTCAGATTCTGATATGGATGAGTTATAAATACATAACTAAGCTCAGAATTAGCTGTCTGTCAATAGAAGAGATTACATAGTAGAAATTCCTCTATACGCGAAAGTAACACAGTGAAAATTCACTTCGTTACAATGTATAAACTTATCTCTATTTAATTTGTATTTTTTATAATAGTTCTGTTGCGAATATCCATAGACCAAGTTTAAGACAATTAATTATTGGCATTAAAAAACAACGCAAGGAATTAATACATTAGTTTTCGGAAGCCACGTGCCAATAATTTAGTAGCAGTTCTTTACAATAAAAAACAAATTTAATATTTTGCTATTTCCAACTGCACTTGACCCTTAATTCTCATTTTTCTGCCGCATACACTTGCAATTAAGTTACATTTTACACTCAAATAATTATTATATACCTTTATATGCAGGATGGCTTACGGCGACGAATGGATAAATTAAAGAGTTCTATTGAAGAGGCAAACCGAGCTGTTGATGCCGAGAGAGAAAAAAACGTCAGCCTACTACACCTTATTTTTCCACCAGATATAGCGAAACGACTTTGGCTTGGTATGATACAATAAAATCATATGTCTTCTTATATTATATAGATAAATGATACCATGCAGCCCCCTCACTCCCTCCTCAGCACCCCCTCGTCCCCTCCTCAGCGTCGCCTCACTCCCTCCTAGCCCCCCTCAAAATCCCTTAAACAATGTAATAAAATAGGACATTCTCATAGGTTTTATACAACATTTGTAATATTAAAAATGTAAATATTATGTAAAATTTATTATTGGGAAGCAAAAAAATTATATTTGAAACGAAAAAACAATTTTTTCCACGTCACGTCACCCTGGAGGTATTGTTAATGGATGCGTTGGATTTTTATTTAACGTGGCATCCTTTGACGATAGCCCTGCATAACCACTTTTTCTGTTAGAAAAATTTTTAGAAGCATATACATGTACGGTCAAAAGCAATTCCATTTGGAAAACTTTTAGAAGGATACAGATGTATGGTCAGAAGCAATTCCTTTAGAAAACTTTTAGAAGGATATAAATGTATAGTCAGAAGCAATTACTGTGGGAAAACTTCTAGAAGAATACAAATCTATAGACAGAGGCAATTCCTTTAGAAAAACTTTTAGAAGGATACAAATTACAGTTAGAAACAATTCGTTGAAAAAATTTTTAGAAGAATATAAATGTATAATCAGAATGTATTGAGGAGTAGAGGAATTGTATATTACAATATATAATTGTAATATAAAAATAAATTTTAATAATTCAAATAATATTCATCCATTTGGAAAGAATTCAAGTGATTTTAAATGAACTTTATTATTTACTAGCAATTATGATTCAGGATTTGAAGAAAAAAAATCGTAGTTGATACAAAAAAAACAGTTTTTTTCACGCCACATCACCCTAGAGCTACTGTTAATAGGCGCGTGGGATTTATATTTCCTTCGGCAGTAGCATTACAACCACTTTCTAAAAACTTTCAAAAAACTTTTAGAAGAACATAAATAGGCTACCGCGATCAAAAATGTGATTTCTCTAGGGCAAGGCATTTGTTAATAGTCAAAGAACCTTCCAACATTAAAACAATATGGATTTGAGCAAAATTTAAGCTTTTTACGAACATTCAACCGCTATATTGGATCAGCCATTTTGAATTTCGAAAGTGTAATAGCAAAATTGTGATCAGCGACTTCGAAACCTCTGTATTCCAATTTTGAGAAAAATCTAAGTTACCTTCGAACTTTTGACAGCCCTTTGAATTTCGGAAGTCAGCAAAATCGTGATGAGCGACTTCGAAACCTCCGTATTCCAATTTTGAGTAAAACCTAAGCATTTCTCGAACTATTAACCGACATATTGGATCCGTCATTTGGAATTTCGAAAGTCTAATAGCAAAATCGTGATCAGCGCCCTCGAAAATCCCTGTATACAAACTTTAAGCAAAATCCAAGCTTCCTTCGAACTTTTGACAGCCATATTGGATCAGCCCTTTTGTATTTCGGAAATCTGTTAGCAAAATCGTGATCATCGATTTCGAAACCTCTGCATTCTAATTTTGAGAAAAAACCTAAGCTTTTTTCGAACTATTAACCGCCATATTGGATTCGCCATTTGAATTTCGAAACTCCGAAAGCAAACTCGTGATCAGCGATTTTAGAAACCCCTGCATTCTAATTTTGAGAAATACCTATGCTTTTTTCGAATTTCTAACCATCATGTTGGATCCACAATTTAAAATTTGGAAGTCTGATAGTAAAATCGTCATCAGCGACCACGAAAACCCTCGTATACAAATTTTAAACGCAATCTAAGCTTCCTTCGAACTTTTGCCAGCCATATTGGATCCGCCATTTGGAATTTCGAAAGTCTAATAGAAAAACTATATCAGCGACCCCGAAAACCCCTGTATACCAATTTTAAACATCTAAGGTTTCTTCGAATTTTTTACCGTCATTTTAATTTTCAAATGTCTGCTAGCAAGACTGCGATCAGCGACCTCGAAACCCCCTGTATACAAACTTTAGGCAAAATCTGAGCTTCCATCGAACTTTTAACTCTAAGCACTTTTCCAACTTCCAATCGCCATATTGGATCCGCCATTTTGAATTTCCAAATTCTGATAGCAAGATCGCTATCAGCAACCTGGAAAACCCATTAATTCCAATTTTAAGCAAAATATAAGCTTCCTTCGAACTTTTGATAGCCATATTGGATCCGCAATTTTGAATTTCGAAAGTTTAATAGAAAAACTTGATCAGCAACCTCGGAAACCTCTGTATACCAATTTTAAACAAGCTCCGACAGCAAACTCGTGATCAGCGACTTTAGAAACCACTGTATTCCAATTTTGAGAAATACCTAAGCTTTTTCCTAAGTTTTAACCATCATGTTGTACCCGCCATTTTAAATTTCGAAAGTCTGATAGCAAAATCGTGACCAGCGACCATGAATATCCCCGCACACAAATTTTAAAGAAAATCTAAGCTTCCTTCAAACTTTTCACGGCCCTATTGGATTCGCCATTTTGAATTTTGAAAGTCCAATAGCAAAATCTTGATCAGTGAATCTTGATAAAATTTCTACAATTCATCTTTAATTAGATATACAATATAATATTATAGGAGGGGTCCGAGGAGGGGTAGGAGGAGCGGGGGGGGGGGGTTTGTGAGGAGGGGAGGAGGGGGAGGATAAGGAGCTGGAGGAGGGCGAGGAGGGAGGACGAGGGGTTTTGAGGAGTAAATGTAACATTAAAAGGCACCTATTTCGAATTATATTTTAACTTTATTTTGAGGAGTGGCTGAGGAGGGGCTGTGAGTAGTGGTGAAGAGGGTGGAGGAGGGGGTGGGGTTGAATCGCATGCAGGCCTCTTACAACTATATGATATAGGATGATACTAGGAGGTATCCCCCCTACTTGCTCCGTTTGTCAACCACCCATTTTTAGGCACGACCGCTTCTCGGGAGAGCCTTATATTTTCACTAGAGCGAAAATTGTTGTTACACTTCAAAAACGAACAATTTGTTGCATAAAAACTATTTTCCACCCAGAATTGGTTCATTTTAGGCGTTTTTTATGGTGTATGTGTCTATGTCCGTTCGTATGTAGTCAAGTTTATGGAATATCTCTGCGAATTTCCAATAGATCTTAACGAATTTTGGCCCAGATACTCGTCTAATTATAAGTAAGCTCCAGTCTTATACCGAGCCGAATCGATCAACAAATAAAAAACGCCAGAGCAAATAAAAATTTGAAAAAATCGATTTTTGAACATAATGTCAACAAAATTAATTTTACGTCAAAAAACAACAAATGCATCTGCTAAAACTAATTAGAACACGTCTTTTTTACATGGAAAATTTTTTTCTATGAAAAATATTTAACAATGTAATAGCGAAAAAACCGCTAAAATCATCAAAAATAGTCATTTTTTTGCTATTTCTTTACAGGATTTGATTTTACACAATAATGTTAAATGCAAAAGTTATAGATAATATTAAAACAAAGCTTTTTTCTGTTAAACATTTTTTGTACAAGCAATTCCTGATGAGTTAAACTCATAAAAACGATTTTTAACGCCTAAATATACATAAAATGGACGATTTTCGGCTATAACTTGACAAGATTTGATTTTATACAAAAATGTTAAATATAAAAGTTGTAGATAATATTTGAAAAAAACTTTTTTCTATTTAACATTTTCGTGTAAAATCAACTCCTGTCGAGTTAGACTTATAAAGACGATTTTAAACGTCAAAACATACATAAAATGGACGATTTTCGGCTAAAACTTGACAGGATTTGATTTTACACAAACATGTTCAATACAAAAGTTCTAGATAATAGTTAATCAAAACTTTTTTCCATTTAACATTTTCATATAAAATGGATTCCTGACCGCTTAGACCTATAAAAACGATTTTGAATGCCTAAATACAACTGAAATAGTCGATTTTCGCTTATCATACAAGAATTTGACGTTCAATAAAACTATTAAATACAAAGCCTATAGATATAGTTTAAACAAAACTTATTCCCAATTAACATTTTTATGTACAATAATTTCTGGATCATCTAAACGTACAAACATGATTTTTAATACCCCAATACACGTATAGAGAATTTTCGCTTATTATTTCACAGAATTAGATTTACACAGAAGTATTCGATACAATAGCTCTAAATAAGATGGAAAAAATCGACATAACATTCCAAAGATAATATAATTACAAAAACATAATAATAAGATACAAAATTACATTTGATTACAATATTCAATGGGATAAACACATTGGAAGAATAATTAAAGAAACAAAATATCTATTTCCCTGTTTTCTACAAAAAGATTTTTTAATAACAAATTTAAAAAATTTGATATAAGATTACCTAACTTAACCTACTAACTATGTTCCCAGGACCTAAGCGATTGAACTAAAAGAATCAATTGTGTAATATTATATAAGTACATGTTAAAGGAATATCATATATACAAAAAAACTTTTGTGTAATGTATGAGCTATAAATGTTGTAATATGGTAAATTTCAATGCATAAAGAATGCAATGTTCTAGCTGACTCAGTCTTACAGCATGTAGAGAACTATTAAATAGGCAAGTCTCACTGGGCAGAAGTCTGCGAAATACATAATGATGTATTTTAATACAACAGATACCCTGAAGCGAGTTCTTACACCCTGACTAAACTTAGAAATTAAATAGACGAGCTAATATTACCAGGGACAACTACCTACCCTTATCGCATTTAACAACACACACATCACTTATATAATATTTCCCAGTTCCTATTACCTATCCCCTCACACTTTAACCCATTAACGCGCAAATGCATATTTTTGTGCACACATTTTCAATTACAGAATTCTATTGGGAAAACAAAGTCATTTTTATCCAAAATCCTATATAGGGGGTTTCCGAGGGTGCTCTTTCAGAATCTGCAACTTATTTTGTAAAAAAAAAGTCAGTAAGTGTATTATTTTTGAGTTTTTTAAAAAAAAAGTCAAAAAATTTAATAAAATTTTTTTTTCAAATCAATTTTTGTTACTGTTTCTGTTTTTGGATAATCATATTACCGCCAGAAATCGCGGTCCGAATGTCTGGCGTTTCCAAAACACTGGTTGTGAATCTTTTTTCCCCTTTTAGCTTTTCCAAAATGGCGGATTTTGTGAAACAGCGTAATGTTAAACTTCATGATTTTTTTTCTCGAAATGTATGAACTTAACGAAAAAATGTTATAGAACAAAACATGCTTAGAATCACGCAAAAAATACGTATGAATTTTTTCAGAAGTTTTTGAACCAACTTTGAATTTGTTAATTTTTAACATTTTTGAAAAATCAAAAAATGTCTCAAAAACTTCTGAAAAAAATCATACTTATTCTTTGAATGATTCTTAGCACTTTTTATTCTATAAAATTTTTTCGTAAAGTGTATTTTGTATTTTTTTCGAGAACAAAAATTTTGAAATTATGCGTTACATAAACACACAAAACGTTGAATGGATTGAAGACTGTATAATCGTCATTCTGCCACTATAAATATGTAGTAAAATATAGCGTTGCCCAGTTCTCACCACGGGGAGGTAGACGATGCAAGAGAACCTTCTCCTTTTTTTTGATATATTTTTTTATGTTTTATATTTTTTATATTTTTTATATTTAATTCTATTCTTTTGAATCTATAGAGAGGAAACAGTTTTTACAAACATGTAAACCACACACCTTCGAGAGCTTTCTAGTTCTTAGAGAACATTGTTTGTTAGAACAGTTTCTTTGACTTGCGGACTGAACGGCATTACTGAATTTGTCATTACATGTTTTTTTTTCCAAATAGCATTTAGCAATTGCCATATAATCATCTTTAGTACCTATTTTTTTGCTCTTACCCGCTGTTGCAACATTGTACAAGACAGCGGCGTTGGTAATTGCTATTTGGATACCTCCGATAAAAATGACCCAAGCGACCCACTGTCTTGTACAATGTTGCAACAGCAGGTAAGAGCAAAAAAATAGGTACTAAAGATGTTTGTATGGCTATTGCTAAAAGCTATTTGGAAAAAAAACATGTAATGACAAATTCAGTAATGTCGTTCAGCCCGCAAGTCAAAGAAACTGTTCTAACAAACAATGTTCTTTAAGAACTAGAAAGCTCTCCAAGGTGTGTGGTTTACGTGTTTGTAAAAACTGTTTTCTCTCTATACATTCAAAAGAATAGAATAAAATATAAAAAATATAAAAAATATAAAAAATATAAAACATAAAAAAAATATATAAAAAAAAGAAGAAGGTTCTCTTACATCGTCTACCTCCCCATGGTTAGAACTGGGCAACGCTATATTTTACTACATATTTATAGTGGCAGAGTGATGATTATACAGTCTTCAATCCATTCAACGTTTTGTGTGTTTATGTAACGCATAATTTCAAAATTTTTTTTCTCGAAAAAAGTACACTTTACGAAAAAATTTTATAGAATAAAAAGTGCTTAGAATCATTTAAAGAACACGTATGATTTTTTTTTCAGAAGTCTTTGGGACATTTTTTGATTTTTCAAAAATGTTAAAAATTAAAAAATTCAAAATTGGTTCAAAAACTTCTGAAAAAATTCATACGTATTTTTTGAGTGATTCTAAGCATTTTTTGTTCTATAACATTTTTTCGTTAAGTTCATACATTTCGAGAAAAAAAATCATGAAATTTAACATTACGCTGTTTCACAAAATCCGCCATTTTGGAAAAGCTAAAAGGGGAAAAAAGATTCACAACCAGTGTTTTGGAAACGCCAGACATTCGGACCGCGATTTCTGGCGGTAATATGATTATCCAAAAACAGAAACAGTAACAAAAATTGATTTGAAAAAAATATTTTATTAAATTTTTTGACTTTTTTTTTAAAAAAACTCAAAAATAATACACTTACTGACTTTTTTTTACAAAATAAGTGGCAGATTCTGAAAGAGCACCCTCGAAAACCCCCTATGTAGGATTTTGGCTAAAAATGACTTTGTTTTTCCAATAGAATTCTGTACTTGAAAATGTGTGCACAAAAATGTGCATTTGCGCGTTAATGGGTTAAAGCACTAACATTCGAAGATCACTTAGAGCTGCAGAAGTTGCAAAATAGGGCTGGACGGTCTAGACTGGCACTACTCCATGGATGCCAGTCTGCTGAGAATCATCTAACAGCGATCCACTGTGTCAGTAACCACACCACCTAGGACGAAAGTACTGACAGAGACCGTCAATTGTGTTTCAATGGCAGGGACTGCCTCAGCCTAGGGATCAGCAAAGCGCATGAACAGCATACAGAAAAAAATTTGGTCCTACAGGAGTTCGAAAACGTTTTACATAATGCAATGCAACAAGCGAAATGAATGACGTAGAAATTGGTAGTGCTGCAATTCAACAAAACATTGAACTGCTGCAATCCCAACGATCGGCGTCTCAGACGCCCAAAGTCGAGTTAAGACACGTCGAAGGTGACATCTCAGACTCCCAACATTAACTTGCCACAGTTCGACGCTTTATTGAGCTATAGCTATACCAAAATCAGACTGCATTACGTACATATTGGCAATCTTGTAGTTCGAATACTTTTTGAACGCTTACATTACGAAAACTTGACGTCGGTGAGGACCATTTTTTTCCGTCGAGTTCGCTTAGGACCAAATTTCTTTCCGTGCAGACCAGTCCCTATATTGGGGGCAAGCGAGGAGAGTTGAGCGTCTAAAAACCACATATGACTAATAAATAGATGACTCAAAAAAACATACCATACAAAAGAAAAGTCTGCAGCAATGGCTGTTGTTCACTCACTGTACCAGCTTCCTGTAACAACTAGAGGGGAAGAACTGGTGGAGACCTTAAACCGTTGTTTCACTGAAGACGCTGAAGACACAAGCAGCAGCTTAACTGTACACATAGTCACTAGTGTAAGAGCCAAACAAGGAAAGTTGAGCACCTAAAATCCACATATAATTAATAAATAGATGACTCAGACAACATTTCCACACCCAAGAAACAGTCTGCAGCAGTGCCCGTCGTTTACAGTACTCTCGCTACCACAGATACCTGCAACAAGCGAAAGTACCATCAGCTCACCCATCAGAAAGGTGAGGAACGAGAAAATGCTTACTAAATCTGCTCTCGCCGCTGACACACTGCCTTCCCATCTCCGACGAATCATCGACAATCGACAAACACGATGAAAGGGCGAACACGATTTACCAGGGCGGCATACTGCAGCAGCCACAGTCATCGCTGGGGACGTCGGAAGCCAGACGATTCGATTGTTGACAACACACACCATGGACACATGTGCGCCATGGCTGATGGCACGCCGCACTACTCAGCAGTAGCAGAAAGCGCTCGCGACCATGTATATATATAGATATATCTTATACCTCGCGGTCGCACGAATCGCATGTGTTTTTCCGCTGTTCTTAGTGTGCGAATGCAGCCTAGCCGAGGCATGGTAGTATACATAGGTCCGGAAAGTTTGTACGACTGTGAGCCGAGGTACCGAGCATAGCCGTTAGGACTGCTGCAGTATAAGTATTCATGCACGCAGGTCGCAGGGCTAAGCCTGATTGCCGTTGCCGAATGCATCAGTATTGAGCATTCTCCTTCTGTTTTCTCCTTTTTGCGGTATTAGTGTATATATATGCATATGCGCGCAAGTATTTTTTTGTAATTGAGATTGTTTAGGTATATGTAGTTAGGAACACCCGTGAGTCCGTGAGTAGCTAGTTTTTTATTATTATTATATATTTAATTTTTTTTTTTTTATTGGTTTACGAAGGCACGCTGGGGGGGCGCAGCCCCCCTAGTTATAAGTCATCAAGTTGTAAATTTTGTTCTATTTTGTTTACCTTAGGAGTAAATAGAAATATGCGTTTTCTTTTAATGTAGTTCTAATCCACTGTTTATGGCACTATGAAATTTAAAAAACCATTACGATAGTATGAGTTAAAATTGAGTAACGTAAAACACATTGAATGAATTTAAAATTACCTGATGTACCTTTTGTACTATTACTTTTTCTTCTCATTTTCTTGAATATCATCAATTACGTCTAATTTTAAGTATATATTTTCAAAAGTCAAAAAAAATAATATTGACTCCAAAACCATGTATTCCACTATTTACAAGTGTACTCTTTCGAATGGTGAGGTCTAAATTGAATTTGGATAGCTCCAAAAACCAATGTGGCGTAGTTTAAGTAAAAAATTACTATAAATTTGTAACATTTTTTTTTATGATTCTTTTTCGCGTTGAAAAATTAGTGGAAACGATTCCCAATCTCAACAAAATAATTCAACTTGATGGAAGAATTTTTTTGCCGTTCAATTTTCAGCAAAATCTAAGCTTTTTTTGAACTTTCAACTGTCATATTGGATCCGCCATTTTGAACTGCGAAGCTCGATAGCAAAATCGTGATCATCGATTTCAAAACCTCTGCATTCAATTTTGAGAAAAAACCTAAGCTTTTTTCAAACTATTAACCGCCATATTGGATTCGCCATTTTGAACTTTGAAAGTCCAATAGCAAAATCTTGTACACCAATGTTCAGCAAAATTTAAGCTTTTTTTGAACTTGTCACCGCCATATTGGATCCGCTATTTTGAATTTCGAAAGACTAATAGCTAAATCTTGATCAGCAACCTCGAAAATCACTGTCGTATACCTATTTTTAGCAAAATCTAAGCTTTTTCTGACCGCCGTATCGGATCCACCGTTTTGAATTTTGAAAAGCTGATAGCGAACCATGCTCAGCGACCTCGCAAAAATCCGTGTATCACTTCTTATTAAAATTTGAAGAGTAGAATTTTATGTGTTACCAATGGTTTGTTATCATTCTGTGTTTTCCGTGAACATAATGCCATTTTGGAGAGGTTAGGATGACTTGGAATCAGAAACAAAATTGAAAAGCCCAATCATGCGAATACACACCTGTGTATGCCTCTATGGAATAGTTAAAGGAGCATAGATAATTATATAGCTATCGATTCGGATTGACACTAAACCGGAGTACATATGCATTCATATCTGATTAGAATCCAGTCCCATGAACAATCACTCAGCCGTGGCAGACAAACATCTTACTGCAAATCTGAAGAAGAAGCCTGGTTGCGGAATCATATAGAAATACATGTTGCTGGTTTAGCCCATGTACTGCTTGGAAACACTGTAAAACAAGAAACCACCACAAAGTATCTTATCCTGTCGACAAGTAAAGTCAACCTTCCATATATATATATATATATATATATATATATATATATATATATATATATATATATATATATATATATACTAGGGGGCTTCGCCCCCCTGTGCGCTTCGCGCGCCAACCCCCCCAATTTTACTTTACAGAATTTTAAAGAAACTTATCACCTAATTTCTTATTCTTATATATCTATATCTTATCTTCAAAAGTTATAATCCCGAATTAAACACTGATTATTAAAATAGTTATATTATAAAAAAATAAAGTTATTTTATTTGAGAAGTCGCATTAGTGAAAAGTAAAATGTTACTGTATATTATTTTAAAGAAACTTATTACTAAACTTTATTTCTTATTCTTATATATCTATATATAATTTTCAAAAGTGCTAACATTTTAATATTGTTTTCTATCTTTTCCACACCACCCATGAGGTAGATTGATAGGCGCGTTTTTTTTTTGTAGAGGTATCCCATCCTGTAATAAATTTTAATTTACGCTGTAATTAGATTTAATTATAAATTATTAAAAAAAAATTTAAGGCCTAATCCCCTATTAAACACTTTGAATTTTGAGAATCTATATATAAATGGATGGCAAAATAAGTAAATCGGGAATACCTAAATTTCTTCTACTAACCTATAAACCTACTTCTCTACTGAATACTATGAATTTGAGAATTATATAAAGGAATAGAAAACATATAAAATAACTAAATTGGGAATACGATTTATTTAGTAAGACCTAATTGCCTGTAAAATAAATTTGAAAATAATTAAAATAAATAATGCTAGGTACAAAGGAGGTTAATTTTGCTACACGTGCAGAAAGGAGTCAACTTGACTGTGTGTTAAAAAAGGGGTCGTCTTGTTTGCACGGCAAAAAAGGGAGGGTAACAAAGAAAAATAACCTTTTTTTTATTTTTCAACTAATGTTACTTTTCTTTTTCCGAGCAGTTAAATTAACTTCTTTCTTAACGTACAGATTAGTTAACTTCCTTCTTAATGTGCAATTTGCGTGGAATTTGAAAGGCAACGGAATAAAAATTATTATTTCAGAATTCGAATGAAGGAAGCGTATTTTAAACATAAAAATAGGGTTATGTGGACATTCGATTTACAAATTAGGACTCTTTTAAGTGTATACTTACATGAAGTTTTCTTGGAAAAATTCTACAATGTAATTTTTTTAACGAAATATCTCAAATTAAGTATTACTTACGCAAAATACTGAATAATAATATTTGGAAAAGATAATATTGTTTAATGCTGAATATTTTTCCATTGTATAATATCCTTTTTCCTCATAATCGACGAATATAATTTTTGCATCATTCAATATATTTTTCTAAATATTTTTATTCAGTATTTTACATGAACAATATCTTTCGTCGGACATGCGCGCGGGCGCTGAAGCGCCGCACAGTGGGCTAAAACCCGATTTTTTTTTTCAAAATAAAATAACTCCACACAGAAGCCACCGATTTGGATGATTGTTGTTTCTACTTATAGCAAATTAAATGTAGATTAGAGGAAAAATAAAGAAAATTGTTAAATAAATTTTTATAACCTCCAAATTCAACAAGAAACATAGGTATTTTTCTAAATTTTGTAGAAAACCGTATTTAAGTTTTAGAAAAATGATTCTTCTTGGGATAAATATTGCCTCCTCTGTATATCCATGCATAATATATAACCTCTATACCTGTGAACCATAACCTAACAACTTGAAGATGAATACTTCGCCGCAAAGTCAGGTTAATACGATAATCTGTAAAGCACTATAACTTTGTAAAGTATTTATGACGAAATAAGTGATCTGTAACATTACAAACTTTTAATGACCATAACCTAAACCTTTTTAGAGATTAGCTTATTATTTTGATTTAGAAAAAAAGTAATTCCACACAGAAACCACCGATTCGGATGATTTTTATTTGTACTTATAGCTAATTAAATGTAGATTAGGGGAAAAAAGAAGTGTATTGTCAAATCAATTATTATAACCTCCAAACTCTACAAGAAACATAGGTATTTTTCAAAATTTTGTAGGAAACCGTATTTAAGTTTTAGAAAAATGATTCTTTTTTGAAAAAATGTTGCCCCCTGAGTTCCTCCATGTATAATATATAACCCCTACACCTTTGAACCATAACCTAACAACTACGTTGAATACTTCGCCGCAAAGACATGTTAATATGATAATCTATAATGCACTATGACTTTGTAAGTTAGTTATGAAAAATTAAGGGATCTGTAATATTAAAAACTTTTAATGATCATATCCCAATACTTTTTACCGATTAGCTTATTAATTCGAGTTAGAAAAAAGTTATTCCAGACAGGAACCACCGATTCGGATGATTTTTGTTTTTACTTACAGCTAATTGAATGTAGATTAGGAGAAAAATAAAGAGTATTGTCAAATCAATTATTATAACCTCCAAACTCTACAAGAAACATACGTATTTATCAAAATTTTGTAGGAAACCGTAATTAACTTTTAGAAAAATGATTAATTTTGGGAATAATGTTGCCTCCTGCGTTCATCTATGTATAATATATAACCTCTACACCTAAGAAACATAACCTGACAGCTCTACGTGGAATACTTCGCCGCAAAGACATGTTAATATGATAATCTGTCATGCACTATGACTTTGTGAGGTAGTTATGAAAAATTAAGTGATCAGTAATATTAAAAACTTTTAATGATCATATCCTAGTACTTTTTACCGATTAGCTTATTATTTCGATTTAGAAAAAAAGTTATTCCAGACAGGAACCACTGATTCGGATGATTTTATATAACCCCTACACCTTTGAACCATAACCTAACAACTACGTTGAATACTTCGCCGCAAAGACATGTTAATATGATAATCTATAATGCACTATGACTTTGTAAGTTAGTTATGAAAAATTAAGGGATCTGTAATATTAAAAACTTTTAATGATCATATCCCAATACTTTTTACCGATTAGCTTATTAATTCGAGTTAGAAAAAAGTTATTCCAGACAGGAACCACTGATTCGGATGATTTTTGTTTGTATTTACAGCTTATTGAATGTGGATTAGGGGAAAAATAAAGAGTATTGTCAAATTAATTATTATAACCTCCAAACTCTACAAGAAACATACGTATTTATTAAAATTTGGTAGGAAACCGTATTTAAGTTTTAGAAAAATGATTCTTTTTAGGAATAATGTTGCCTCCTGCATTCATCTATGTATAATATATAATCTCTACACCTATGAAACATAACCTAACAACTTGAAGATGAATACTTCGCCGCAAAGTGAGGTTAATACGATAATCTGTAATGCACTATAACTTTGTAAGGTAGTTATGACAAAATAAGTGATCTGTAACATTAAAAAGTATTAATGACCATAACCTATAACTTTTTACAGATTAGCTTATCATTTTGATTTAGAAAAAAAGTAATTCCACACAGAAACCACCGATTCGGATGATTTTTTTTTACTTATAGCTAATTGAATGTAGATTAGAGGAAAAATAAAGACTATTGTCAAATCAATTATTATAACCTCCAAGCTCTATATAGTAGATATTGAGTTCTCTCCTATTATATGTCAAAGTTAACGGCCTGTATCGTATAACCTTTTTTACTTTTGTTCAAAGACAGACCAATCTGAACGCTAAATATCTCCGATAATCCAAACTATATACCTTCAAAATCTTAATACACAAACAGGTAAACTTTACATCTTCAATCTTCTTCAATCTTCTTCATCTTCAGCTTGGAACTTCAGGTCAAGCTTAAAGTTAATTAGCTCATAACCATTAAAGTTACTCAAAAAGTAAATACTTAAATCTCAATGCCTTATGGCTTCAATTCATTTATATACCATTGGGCTAAGATTGATATACTTTTTAAATTTATACATTATATTTTTTTAGAGACCACTGGTATTGTTATAACATGAAGTATTCTATGCCATTCGGATAATGCGATGGAGTAAATGCTATCATTCTTTTTATATGAGTGTATCTTGAAAATGTTTATAATTAGTAAATATTTGAACTCATAAATACGTAAAAAATATATGATAATGTGTTCCAAGCATTTATTTAATTTTTAGCTAGATACACTTTCGTCACTTTCACTGTCTTCAGTTCCCACATCTTCATCTCGACCACTTTCATTTCCTTCATCTTCAGGTTCACTCGTTTCAGTTTCTTTATCTTCCACATTTACTCTGGAATAAAGTCTCATATTAAAAATTTTCGTCGAAATAAAAATTACTTTGTACTTTATGTCCCTTTGTAACTATGTTGTGATTTATTTTCCATTTTTGTATACGATAATAAAATTAAATGTCAAGTGCCTATATTGAATAAGCCCAACTCATTTTTTTAAATGTAGGTATAGGTATTTAGCAGTATATAGTTTTTCAAGCGCATATATAAATGTTATCAATATATTTATAATTACCCTGGTGGAAATCAATTCCATTATTTGCATAATCATAGCTAGTTTCACCAACAATCGTAAAAATTATACACTTTTCTTGGCCATTTCTATTCATCAATGAAACAATTTTTCCGCTCATGTTCACCATTTAATAGGCAGAATATCAGAATAAGTTTTTCAGAAATTTACATTAACTTATTAATGAGTATTTTAAAGATATCAAATTTGGCCAGTTTTTTTAGTTAGAATATAACTAGTAAGAGGCTATAGCTATTTTTTAATATTTGGTTTTAAATACATAATCAAATTATAGAGAAAAGGACCACCCAGCAACCTTATTGATTTTGGTTCCCGGCCAATTCTTCTGAAAATTTAGTATTTTTGTACTGTTTAACCTTCCGATCAAATGTGTCAATAGGATCTAGATCTGCAAATCAATACATAATGGTTGTGGGGGTGGGTCCTTTTTAGTAAAAACATTTTGAGGTTACCTTGTCTCCGTTAAATAAATTAAATAAATAATTCATGACTACCCAGAACTTTCCGGCTATTTTTTATAGAGAAAATTTCCACCAGGCTTTTTTGTAGTATGAGTAAATTTACCCAATTTTTGGCATAATAAAATAACAAAATAAATGAAGGGATTTACTATTAAATAAATATAGACTGTTCCCTCATTAACTTCCCAGCAACAAAAAAAAAATGAATTACCTTCTCTCGAGAATAATATAAACGAATTAATTCCTTTCTTGTAGAATTTACTTTTTAGTATACTTATTATCATTCAGTCTCGAATAAAGCTACGTTAATTTTATATTTACTCAATGATATCTTCTTACTTACACTTCGTTTATGTACTCTAACATATCAAAAGTAATCTTGTTTTTCTTTCGTCTTTGTATTCTGTTCTTAATTGTAATTAAGGAAATTTTTGGATCACTCATATATACAGCTCGGTTAAATACATCTAAAATACGGTTTTTTCTGCTGTTCTGTCTAGCATGCAAAACCATATTTCTTCTATAGTACTTGTGGGCTGCTTCAAGGGCATCTTCCGCATAATAAGCTATAGGTAAAGGGAAGCGACTCGATATCTCACAGCCATGCCTAAGAAATTTGTGCATTGTTGGGTTCATGCGAGCCCAGGGGTATAAACTATAATGCATATCATATGTTTCCCAACAAAACTTCTCTGTTTTTTTAAACTTTAATTCTTTTTTGCACTTAAATAACTGCAATAATAAAGCAATATTGGCTACAAATAGTTTATCTAATCCTAAAGATTGTGCAAATTTTTGTGGATTGCTAAAACATTTTCGTGGTAAATTTCCAATGTTTGTGGTACCGTGACCTTGTAAAACTTGGTCTACTCTTACTCCAAATTGAGCAAAAAGTATTTTTTGTACAGTAGTTTTTGTTCATTGTATTTTTCTGAAAACGTAGTTATAATTTAACATGAAGTATGAAATACTAATCATTTTTTTCAATCAGGAAGAGTAATAGATTACATTGAAATTTTTATGAACTAGAGACTCGAGACGCGGATTGCACGTTCTTGATGTTATATTTTCTCAATTTTTACTTTTGAAGTTAGGAATTCATGCATATGTAGAGATCGCGCGCAAAAACGAACAGCCATCCAGGGGTCTGAGTTAGATCTCTTATTCGTTGGCCGAACGATTAATAAGAGAACGAATATAGAAGGATTACCATCTCTTTTTTAAAGTACGATTTATGAAATTACTACTTTTAATAGATACAGTTATTTTGGAGAGAGAAAAAATAGCAGCTTGTAAATTGCTTATGTAACAATTTTTATTTAATTTTATTAAACATATGTTATAATGTAGGTAGATGTTTAATATTAAGCCAAAATTTTGTTTTAATCTATTTTTATTTTCACTATACCCTCTCTTTACGTATTCAATTACAAATTTAATATTAAAATTTGAGTCTATATTTATAGAGGTTGTAGGAGCAAGCATACCAAGCTGTATTTCTCATTATTTATTTAAAAAATAGTTCATATCATCAAAAATAATATTGATAATAATACATTTTTATATAGGAAATCATTAAACTCAGAACATTAGTTAATCCAAGAATCACACAATTTTTTAAATCGAAATCTGAGGTGGTCTACGAAAGAAAGGAAGGCACGCAGTCGTACAACCGTAAGCGAGACGATTATTTAAAAAGTTTCTATACTCAAATAGTCGGAGGACGTAAGGTCAACGTAGAAGAACAAGGTACACTGACGTGAAATACTAAGCAAGTTGATTATTAGAAAGTCTTAAACCCAAATAGCAGGGAGAAGTGATTTCCACGCACAATTATTTTAAAAAATCTCAAATCCAAATAGCTGGAGGCACTAATGTAAGTTTACGTTACAAAAGGAGTTACATAGACATTCGACAGTTAGCGAGTCAATTATAATTCTTATACCCAAATAGCCAGAAGACGCGAGGCTCACGTAGAAGAGGAAGGCATGCAGACGTGCGACTGTCTGAGAGACGATTATTTAAAAAATCTTTATACCAAAATACTCAGAGGATGCAAGGTCCACGTGAAATTGGAGTTACGCAGACGTGCGACATGACAGTAAGCGAATCAATCATTTAAAAAAGTCTCAAACCCAAATAGGAAGGGGAAATGAGGTCTACAAAAAAATGTGAGTTTTTGCAGATGTGCGACAGTAAGGGAGTTTATTTAAAAAAGTCTCGAACCCAAATAGCAGGAGGAGGCGTGATCCACGCAAAAAAGGAAGTTACACGTACTGTAATTCGTACTGCGACAGTAAGTGAGGCGATTATTTCAGAAGTGTCAAATATAAATGGCCATGGGCGCGATGTCTATGTAAAAAAGGGAATTACATAGACGTGCAACAGTAAGCAAGTCAATTATTTCAAAAATTCAACCCAAATAGCAAAGAGACGCAAGGTCAACACAAAATAAAAGGGCGTTATGCATACGTGCAGCAATAAGTGAGTCAGTCATTCAACAAAGTCACAAACCTAATTAATCGGAGAACGCAAGGTCTACGAAAAAATATAAGCTGGTCAATTATTTTGAAAAGGTTTTAAACCTTTGAAAAGGTTTTAAACCTTTGAAAAGGTTTTAAACCAAGTAGCTGTAATGAGTTACTTTTTTTAAGTAACTTCTCGAACACTTCAACGTATTTAGTTTACATGATCAAATTCAATTTTCAAAGTTACAAAAGGTAGAAAATATCAATCAATCCTCATAGCCCCAACATCCCCTTAATTTAAAATATTAACTAACGTACCTTTCCGTGGTTCAGTAACATCCCACTCTTTGATTGTTAATCTATAAGCCAAATGCAAAAGATGTTCAAATGTTTTGATTTCAACATGTAATAATCCTAATCCATACTGCAAATTTTCCTCTTTAGGAGTGAATGGATCTTGTAGCTTAAACTTGTACGTGGTTCGTAAACACATAGTGCATTTGCAAGTCGCCCTATTCCCTGTGATTGTATTTACACATTTTCCATCAAACATGGTTTTAGACACTTGAAACTTTGCGGTCACTTCTTTATTATTTAACATCTGAAACTTGTGGGTGGTAAGCGAATTTATCTCATTAGTTAAACGCTGAAATTCCCGAATAGTTGCTGTTTCATCTTCTTTTTCAAGGGCGATTCGCAACGCTCGACAAAACCGAACACTTTGTGGTGTGGGATTAATTCAGCTATATTCTTCAGCACTTCATATAAGAATATATTAATTTAATATTTTACTGTATTATATGTCCAATATGTAATGTTAAAATATTTTTTGATTCAGTGTGCGTAAACTATCAATTTTATGCTCCTTAAATTAAATATCGTTCGATAAATTTACTATTAAAATCTTCATAGAAATAAATAATACTTTACATTTTGCTAAATATTTATCACCAACATGCTTTGGGGTGCAGGTGTTTAGATTCAAAGCTGAGCTTGCCTATGTATAAAGTTCTGTATTTTATATAGTTGATTTTATCACGTAAGGGCAAAAAGCTTTAGCCACAGAGGTCTTTATCAATTTAAGTATTACTTTAAAGTATAAAGGAACAGTAAAAGTAATACTTGACTTCAGTGTTATAATTTTAATTTTAAGTGTGTACTCTTAACTGATGAGTATCATCTCCAAAATTTGAGTGTATACTCTTTATAATTGAGCGTGTATACCCAAATTTGAGTGCATAATCCTTACAGTCGAACTTCAACACTCAAATTTGGATGTAAACCCCCAAAAAGTGATTTTTTTTTCCGTAAGATACCTTATAGACAGATAAGAATACAGAAAGTAGCAAATTCAGTTCCACGAATTATTATATTGAATACAATATATCATGGAATTATAAATTTTTCATGGAATATATCATGGAATTTCAAATTCTATAATATATCATGGAATTATAAATTTTTCTATCGAAATATAAAAAAAAAAATTATTACCTAATTAACTCATAACGTGGATAGATCTTGGATTTCTTTGAATGAGTATCGGTTACTAAAGCTTTATACCGATTCTTGCTATAGTCATTTTCCATATAGAAAGCTAAGGCTGATTCATTCGAGTGCCCTGATGAAAAATGTAATTAGAATTTATCAATCATTTCAAAATGGAGTAAGAAGGTTCTATTAGTAAACATTCACTATTCGAAATTAGTGCTCTTATTTCTTGTTTTATTGCTATATGCATACTTCTTAACTAAAGTGGCATCAATTAACGTACAGTAAACATATTACTTTATCTAATAATTAATAAAAATTCTTCAATAAAAGATAATTTGGTTAATTTTTTGAGATTACATATATTATTTTTGTTTCAATGTATTTTTAATAATTTAGAGGTAGTGAAAAATAATTATAAAAGCCAATTATTTTTTATTATAATTTCAGTTTAAAGCACAAACATTCTCAACAGATTCTAAATTGTGATTGCCGATGGATATGAAGTCGCGAATTTAGTAAGAACTTATATTAGTTAAAAAAAAGCTAAAACTTCGATTTTAGAGTAGGATTATTTTATTAATTGCCTTAATTTTTTTGATTAAGGTTCTTTTTTTTATAGGACTTACTTAGTTCATCATCAGTTTGGGTTTGATCTTCATAAGCAATGTGATTGTTTCCATCAATACTTTGTCTCTTTGATTTTAGAGTCAGTTTCAGAGCTAATTCTAGTAAATTTATATCATGATTTGCGAATTCAGCAACTTCATGGGCTCTTCTATAAATTGTGATTTGACATCCTAATAACAAAGCGTCAAACGTTTGTTTCGGTAGTATATATATATATATATATATATATATATATATATATATATATATATATATCGAACAAAAGTAATAAAAGGGCTTTTCCGAGCGGATACCCTTTCCCCCCTATATATATATATATATATATATATAGATATATTAAATAGCAGGACATTGCAATTATTGGTTTCATTTATGATGACATTATTTTTTACCGGGATCAGAATCCGTTGTCACTATTCGTTTTCTTCCTCCGTTAAAACTGCTACGAGTTTTCTTTTTCGGCCGACCTCGTTGAATATTTTCACTTTTTCTCTTTTTTGTTTTGGGTTTGAGCATGCTATAGTTAAATGCATATTTTTATTTTAAATGATATATTATTTACTGTAGAAGGTGAGAGGGAGGGGTGATACAACAATTGAAGGAAAATCCATTATAAAAAGTGTATATATATATTGATGTTAACCAAACTTTGCTATTTATAAAGATCGGGTTTTGCTACAATATCAATCAAAAATAATTATGAAACACTATTTTATTTACGAAAACATTAATTTCTTACACGTATGACATCGGATAATATAAAATCGGATAATTATCGAATAATAAAAATTAATTCTTGATTCTTCAAACCCTAGGTGTACGATACCCGGTCAAAAATATCCAGCTAGGAAATCCAGATGGATTCCCTAGCTGGATCCAGATAGATTTCCTAGCTGGATCGGGTGGATTCACGTAGATTTCAATGGATTTTTTAGCTGGATTTCTACTCTGGTCCATGTTGCGTAGATTTCCTACTTAATTTTTACTGAAAATGGGTAAGAAATCCACGCAACATGGATAAGAGTAGGAATCCAGCTAAAAATCCATCGAAATCTACGTGAATCCACCCGATCCTGCTAGGAAATCCACCTGAATCCAGCTGGAAATCCATCTGGATTTCCTAGCTGGATATTTTTGACCGGTTACTACTCGCCCTAAAGTAATATGCCACTTTACAAAAATAAATAATAACTAAATATAATCCTCAGAAGTATTATTTGACATATTTATATTTTGTATATAGCATTTGCCTCTAAAAATAAAAAAAATTATCTTCTTAATTATATAAAAAATATTTTTGAGAGTATTTATATAACAACAATCGAATAACTAAAATAAAGATGCAACCCTTTTTTAAAACTTGCCGTTGATTAATTTTAAACACCTCGGTAATTGTTGAATACATCCACGCATTAAGGAGGGTCTTTCGCAAAATCCAACCAAATATTTTCAAATAAAATTTAAATACGTGATAAATAATGATTATTCCAATCTCTCTGCATAATTTTAATGTACCTTGATGAAGAATAAATTGATCACGACATTAATAAAAATTGAGTTTTCAGGTTACATTGCTACATAGCCTTGTGGGATAGCACGATTTTTGTATGTTTGCATAATTTTTATACTTCCAGCCTATTTTAGCTAATAAAAAAACGCATATGTATTCAAGCAACCACCAGAAAAATGAAACAATGAAAAATATATGGGCCAACGAATGACCAGCAAAAAGAATCAATGAAAAAATATTTGTCCAAGTTATTTAATATTAGTCACGAAAATTTAAACAAAATGCGTGACATACTGATTTTAAATTTCATAAAATTTGTGAATTGATTGTGTAAGCAAATTTTATATATTTTTTACCTATAAAATCTATTGTTTCATTATTAATTTTGACTATAGATTACTTTGCAAGCAATAATATTAATATTATGGGCTAAAAATATTGGAGGTCCAAGGAAGTACTCGTTAAATATGCTCCTTAGCGAAATACCCCCCTTAAGATATACGTTATATGACATTTTACCTGCACTGGCATCTTTGACCCTGTACTCTACATTATTTGCATCACCTATTTATTTATGATTTAATTATTATTCTATAACATATTCAAATAATTAACCCATAATTTAATTCGAATCAGGCTGAAACAATAGTCTGGCATTAACCTCACCTTATCTTAACGATGCAATGTTTGATGGACACGAATCAAATTATACTAAACTAAAGTATTTTCTTTTTTCTTCGTGTTTTGAAAATCTGTGCATTTGGCTGTTGTTGATGCGGTTGCTGTGATATGATTATACCTATTTAACATAATTGTTTATACGGTTGCTATGCTATAATTTGATTATTTATTGTACTGCAGATAATAAGATACTTATAGATTATAGGTATAGTTAATAATTATATTCCAAATTGATAGTATAATTTTTAAATTTTATATTTTACAGAATATTGCTTTATTTCTGTAAGACAACATAAATGCTAATTTCGACTCGAATTGGTATATATACATACT
Organism: Torymus aiolomorphi; assembly: GCA_036365515.1. NCBI lineage: Eukaryota > Metazoa > Arthropoda > Insecta > Hymenoptera > Torymidae > Torymus > Torymus aiolomorphi. The sequence goes on along the minus strand of CM070875.1, from coordinate 49,795,913 downwards.
TATCTTATCTTATAATTTAGATAAAATTATATTTAATAACTTATTAAGAAATTTATAAAGTAATAAAGAAATTCTACGCTTATTTATGCTTATTAGTTAACCGAGTATTAATTTTTTCGAACCGAATTTGCAAAAATTATATATAAAAATTTAATGTTAATATAATTTACGGCTTAAGTATTTCATTAGGGTGTACATTAGAACTTTTCCTTTAAATGATAACAATACAAACCAGGAACACTGGACAGTCTAAAATTTGTATTAAGCAATCCGATACATGTAGTTAAAAATACTTACCTCAGATAACCGATGCAATGTATAGTACAAACGAAAAATAAACATTCATTTATTTATTCTCTTATTGTATTATAAATGTTATTAAATGTATACGTAACTGTATATAAACAAAACAGAAAAATTCGAGTCGAGTTACCTGGGGTAACAAATATAAAAAATCAATGCCTGTGGATGATTTAGCTTCAAGCCAAGCTAGCCTATTGAGTTTAAAGCTTTATTCTATTTATATAAAAGAGTTTTGAGGCTATCGGATATTTTCCTTTCAACCTGGTATTTCAATCTACAAGGTTCATAAGATTACAGATTATTTCGATTCAAGCTCTGCCTGTCCATTGTATGAGTAATTTCAAATTATAAGATAATTCAATTTAAGCTTTTTTTTGCTTTCTCCTAGAGGAAGCTTTGTGATAGTGATTTTTTGAGTTGTTGTAAAAACATGTTATAATTGTTTTCTGAGGTGTATTGGCGCCCAAATATAATATGTTTGAATTTTCAAGAATGAATTCTTGAGTTTAATTATTCAAAACTGACGAATAATTAAAATAATATAAGAAAAATTTCTTTTTTTTCATTTATCCAACTTCCATTATTATCGTAAAATTTGAAGACAAAAATTTTCATCGCAAACTTCGTTTGGCTGCTCTGAGAGAGACACAAATGCAGGTATAGTAGAGCGTCTACAACCTGCTATCCAGCCTCAGGATTTCGATTTTTGGTCGAGCAAAAATAGACAAAACATCACTAGAGCGGTACGGGGCCTTGATAAGCTTACGTCCGTCGCACCCAACTGTTTTTCCTTCTAAAGAATCTCTCTGATTGGGCTAAAACTCTCGTCTTGTATCTATCGCACCGAGATAGAGTTAGAGAATCAGGCCCCGAGAGGGGTTTCCGAAACCAAAAACCAGACGCTGGGTGGCACGTTGTAGACGTACTCTCTCTACACATAGCAGGCCTTTGAGGCCCGCATGGCAGTTTGAGGCCGTGTGCTATCATTCAACAGCTGATGGTTTCTAGACTCTGGTTAAATTTCCATTCTAGTTCCTCTATAGTTGTAGTTACTTACATCATGCACTGACAGAAAAACAAAAATATGAAAAATTTGTATGTTGTCTGGTAAACTGACAATAACTGACCATGTACTATAAACCCAAACTTTTAATTTTTCAATAATAAATTTAATTATAATAATGTAATAAATTGTTGCAAAAATAATAAATTTTGTTATTAAAAATGAATTAAAGGGATCATCAAATTAATTTTCAGAAAGCTACGGGCCAATGAATTGGCAGCGGTTTTTTTAATATGAAAGAGCCCGAAGGTTATACTGCATTTAGCTTCACCAAAGATTGTATATATCGAATTGTTTACAAATCACTAATCCAGTGATAATTATATTCAAAAGATATACTGAATAAAGTATTAACCTGTCATTGCGGCAAAGTATTTTACTTATAGTTGTAAGGTTAAAACTGCAAACCGGATGCCGGAAAAAAAAGACTAAAATTCTGAAAGGAAAACGGACATAAAAAAATTCAGTTGTCTATATCTTTTAAACAAGATAATCTTATTAAATAAAATCTTTTGATTTGAGTAGAGCAATGAAATAGCTTTCGATTAATAGTAATATGTTATATAGTTAAAACTAACGTAATAGGTATATAGGCGCATTGAATTTCTCACACACCAATTTCAATGTATATGTAGTGCGGGTCGTTCCTTCAAGCTTCTTCTATACTTGCCTTCGGAGCGCGCCCGCGCTCCTTGATGTTCACAGGTCTAATGGTAATATATTATATATGGACGAACTCAGAAGTAAACATTTTTATCACTAAGAATCATTTTTCTAAAACATAAATACAGTTTTCAACCAAATTTAGAAAAATTTAGAAAAAATGTTTCTCGTACAGTTTGGAGATTATAAAAATTGATTTGACAATACTCTTCATTTTTCCCCTAATCTACATTCAATTAGATGTAAGTACAAACAAAAATCATCCGAATCGGTGGTTTCTGTCTGGAGTAACTTTTTTTCTAAATCCAAATAATAAGCTAATCGGTAAAAAGTTTTAGGTTATGGTCATTAAAAGTTTTTAATGTTGGTTAAATGTAGCCAATGGTAGGTTTTGGTATAGTTATAGAATTTGTAGCTAATGGCCGTACTACCAAGGTGTTTTTTATAAGTAAAACAATTATTTACAACGTTTCGGACATTTTATTACGTCCCTCTTCAGGTTCTAAATACAACAAATATACAATTATTTTTTACAATTCACAATAACTTAATTTCGCATTAATAAATAAAACTTACATTTAAAACGTATTGTCAAATTCTTTTACGGAAAGTGATCCGTTCGTCACTGATCCGAATTGTAAGCAGTGACGAAAGGATTACTTTCCGTAAAAGAATTTGACAATACGTTTTAAATGTAAGTTTTATTTATTAATGCGAAATTAAGTTATTGTGAATTGTAAAAAATAATTGTATATTTGTTGTATTTAGAACCTGAAGAGGGACGTAATAAAATGTCCGAAACGTTGTAAATAATTGTTTTACTTATAAAAAAAACACCTTGGTAGTACGGCCATTAGCTACAAATTCTATAAAAGTTTTTAATGTTACAGATCACTTATTTTGTCATAAATACCTTACAAAGTCATAGTGCATTACAGATTATCGTATTAACCTGAGTTTGCGGCGAAGTATTCCACATAGAGTTGTTAGGTTATGTTTCTTAGGTGTAGAGGTTATATATTATACATAGATGAACGCAGGAGGCAACATTATTCCCAAAATGAATCATTTTTCTAAAACTTAAATACGGTTTCCTACAAAATTTTGATAAATACGTATGTTTCTTGTAGAGTTTGGAGGTTATAATAATTGATTTGACAATACTCTTTATTTTTCCCCTAATCTACATTCAATTAGCTGTAAGTAAAAACAAAAATCATCCGAATCGGTGGTTCCTGTCTGGAATAATTTTTTTCTAAATCGAATTAATAAGCTAATCGGTAAAAAGTATTAGGTTATGGTAATTAAAAGTTATTAATGTTACAGATCACTTAATTTTTCATAACTACCTCACAAAGTCATACTGCATGACAGATTATCATATTAACATGTCTTTGCAGCGAAGTATTCCACGTAGAGCTGTTAGGTTATGTTTCTTAGGTGTAGAGGATATATATTATACATAGATGAACGCAGCAGGCAACATTATTCCCAAAATGAATCATTTTTCTAAAACTTAAATACGGTTTCCTACAAAATTTTGATAAATACGTATGTTTCTTGTAGAGTTTGGAGGTTATAATAATTGATTTGACAATACTCTTTATTTTTCCCCTAATCTACATTCAATTAGCTGTAAGTAAAAACAAAAATCATCCGAATCGGTGGTTCCTGTCTGGAATAACTTTTTTCTAAATCGAATTAATAAGCTAATCCGTAAAAAGTATTGGGATATGATCATTAAAAGTTTTTAATATTACAGATCACTTAATTTTTCATAACTAACTTAAAAGTCATAGTGCATTATAGATTATCATATTAACATGTCTTTGCGGCGAAGTATTCAACGTAGTTGTTAGGTTATGGTACAAAGGTGTAGGCGTTATATATTATACATGGAGGAACTCAGGGGGCAACATTTTTTCAAAAAAAAATCATTTTTCTAAAACTTAAATACGGTTTCCTATAAAATTTTGAAAAATACCTATGTTTCTTGTAGAGTTTGGAGGTTATAATAATTGATTTAACAATACTCTTTATTTTTCCCCTAATCTACATTCAATTAGCTATAAGTACAAACAAACATCATCCGAATCGGTGGTTTCTGTGTGGAATTACTTTTTTTCTAAATAAAAATAATAAGCTAATTTGTAAAATGGTTTAGGTTATGGTCATTATAAGTTTTTAATGTTACAGATCACTGATTTTGTCATAAATACCTTACAAAGTCATAGTTCATTACAGATTATCGTATTAACCTGACTTTGCGGCGAAGTATTCATCTGCAAGGTGTTTAGGTTATGGTTCACAGGTGTAGGGGTTATATATTATACTTAGATGAACTCAGGAGGCAACATATTTCCCAAAAAGAAACATTTTTCTGAAACTTAAATACGGTTTCCTACCAAATTTTGAAAAATACCTATGTTTCTTGTTGAATTTGAAGGTTATAAAAATTTATTTAACAATTTTCTTTATTTTTCCTCTAATCTACATTTAATTTGCTATAAGTAGAAACAAAAATCATCCAAATTGGTGGCTTCTGTGTGGAGTTATTTTATTTTGAAAAAAAAAATCGGGTTTTAGCCCACTGTGCGGCGGCTGCAGTTATCCCCGTCTTTGATGGGAAAGATATTCCCCTAAAGGATTTTATACAATATGTAAGAAATGCTGCTTCTGATGTTACAGGCGATCAATTTGATGCATTTTTGAAAAACGTCTTGAGTAAACTACGAGGATCGGCTCATAATTGTACATATGGGTTTGCTTTCAATTCTGTCGGCGCATTAATTAAACACCTAAAACAACGATTCGCTCCTTGAAAAAAGTTCGCATATTATAGTTTACAACTTAATGAACTGCGAATTATGAAAGATGACACCGTTGGAGATTTCAGAGATAAATTAAATATTTTACTCATGGGGGCGGAGAGTTCTTTGAAGGAAGAAAAGGGAAATGGATATCAAGATGCCATGATGGTTCCAATGCAGGAAGGGGCTATAGATATTTTTATTAGAGGACTTCCTGCCCACATAAGTTCTGCCGTTGACTTGTCTCATCCCAAAACATTAGATGAAGCCTATCAGGAAGCGGTTCGCATTGAGTCCCGGATTCGATCTCGAATTCTTCCGGATGGACGGGGGTATGTTGAATATGGTACTTGATTCAATGAAAGCAGCGAGACGTCCCATGATATACGACCTAAACTAAAACCAAGTTATGGAAATTTCACTATCAGAATCCTCATCCTGCGTATGTGGGATATTTTGATGGAGTACATAATGGGCAGTGTCCTTAGCAGTCCTAGGAGTTTTCAGTTGCTCAGGATTATCCGCAGTCGTCCCAAGAACAACGCGGTCCCCCGTTTGTGGGATATTTTGCAGCTGGAACCCCAGAAAAGAATCAAGGAAATGGACAAAATTCGTATTCACCCTACAGTCACCAAGGATACCAGTCTCAAGATAATTACAACTTTCAAAGGTCAAATGGATATAATCAAAATCGAGGAGGATTTTTCCGACGAGGCAGAGGAGGAGGACGCGGAAACTTCCAACAAAGCTTTTCTCGATTGCCGGGGTTCTCAGCCCCTCGATTATTTAATCCCAATAACCCCTCTTTACAGTCGGGTTTTATGAGTGGCCCTCCGACATCGCCTGGCTCTCCGACCTCGTCCCCGTCGCAGCAGGCGTGTTCTAACTCCCCGGAAAATCGTCCATCGAATCCTCCGACGAATCTGACCCAAACTCCCAATCCAATGTCCACTCCAGAGAATAAGCAATCGACTCCCAATTCTCAACTCTCCACCAGCCAACAATAACAACTGGCGAATCCACGAGTATATCTAACCCGCACGATGGAACCAAATTTGTCCGGATTGGTGCCTGTGAGCCAGCTAGAAGAGAAGATGAGAAAAAGAATGATCCCACGGTAGTGCGTTTTCGGATTCGAGAAGGCCGTCAACCATACCTTAATTTTATGATTGATAATGGCGCAGCTGTTAATCTAATAAAAATAGGGTCCCTTCAGCCGAATATTCTAGTCGACACTAATAATACCATTCCCCTTGTTGGCATTAGTGACCATATCGTACCGACTTTAGGTGTGGTTGAAATTACGATAAAGGGTAGTCCAATTACATTTCTCGTAACGCACAATGATTTTCCTATCTCTCATGATCGTGTTCTCGGACGGAATTACTTGAAACAAGAACAGGCAATAATTTCATATCATTATAACACCCTGATGATAAAGAGGGATGTTATGAATCCAATTCCTTTCATTGACACCACTACTGATCAACTGATGATGAGTTCAACTGCTATTCATCTTTGTGAAACCGCCGATAATGTAGATAGATTAACGCAGGAAGAGGAAAACCCGAGCTTGGAGCAAAACAAGGATTCAAAGTCGTTAGTAGGGCTTGAACCGTATACAGAGACTATTAGGCCAGAATCAATACGATACGTCATAACAAAAAGGTCGCGACAAGTGGTTAGAGTCAATATAATCAATAAAGGGACTCAGGAAGGATATCTACCTCGCATGGATGTCGGATATGAAGATGTATATGTGCGTCTTAAAGACGATGCTTGTGATGTGTTTGCCATCAACACTAGAGATGAAGACGTCAGCATAGATATAGACCCTTGTGAGATAATTCCCTGTGAATATGCTACTCTTGACTTCGAACCCGGTTCTGAGGATGAAGTTGATGTTAGCCCCAATAATCCCATAACTGATAAAAAAAGTCGGGTAGCATGACTTAAAGAGAGCATTCTTTTGAATCATCTGAACGAAGAAGAACAAGCAAGTGTCCAAAATCTTATTCAAGATTTTGAGCATATCTTCCTGTTACCAGGGGATCCATTGCCTTGTACTGACTTAGTGGAACATTACATTCCAATGGAAAATAATTTGCCCGTTAATGCAAAACAATATCGTCATCTAATGATTCATAAAGAGTTCATTAATAAAGACATTGAAAAGAAACTGAAGGATGGTATTATAGAACCCTCCAGTAGTCCGAGTAATTCCCCTATCTGGATAGTTCCAAAACGACCCGATGCTGGCGGAAAACCAAGATGGCGGATGGCCGTTGATTTTCGCGACTTAAATCAGAGGACTGTTGGAGATGCATACCCACTCCCTAACATTGCAGACATCCTGGATCAATTGGGAGGAGCTATGTATTTTTCAGTTTTTGATCTTGCATCTGGATTCCACCAGATCAAAATGGCCCCCGAAGACAACTGGAAGACCGCTTTTTCTACTCCAGGGGGACATTACGAATTTAACAGAATGCCCATGGGACTGAGAAATGTTCCCTCAACTTTTCAACGCATGATGGATCAAATTAAGAGAGGCCTTAATTGTGAAGAAATGTTAGTCTACATGGACGATGTAATCATTCACGCAAATTCGTTACGAGAACATGACCGACGGGTTCGGAAGTTCTTTTCTCGCCTTTCGGATACCAAATTGGTTTTGCAGCCTGCAAAGGTTCATTTTCTCCGCAAGGAAGTTGCCTTCCTGGGGCATATTGTCAGTGAACGCGGAGTCGAACCTAACCCGGAAAAGGTTAAAGCAATAAGAGATTTTCCGCGCCCTAGAGAAGTTAAGAATGTTCGTGAATTTTTGGGACTAACCGGTTACTATCGGCGATTTATTAAAGACTTCTCAAAAATTGCGAAGCCCTTATTTGATTTACAGCGAAAAGATCGCGAATTTAATTGGGAAGAAGCTCAAGAGAACGCATTCTCTGAGCTCAAGGAATGCCTGTGTAATTACCTAATCCTATTATTCCCCGATTTTGAAAAACCATTTACATTGACAACAGATGCTTCTGACGGTGCCATAGGAGCTGTATTAAGCCAAGAAAAAGACGGTTTTGATGATCCGGCATCCTACATCTCGCGAACTCTCAATAAGGCTGAGGGTAATTATAGCACCACCGAGAAAGAGTGTCTGGCTGTCCTTTATGCGCTGAGTCACTTTCGCCCTTATCTTTTAAGTCGAAAGTTTACTCTGGTAGCGGATCATGAACCGCTTAACTGGATGCATAGTCGTAAGGACCCTGGCCAGCGACTCATGAGGTGGATGTTCAAATTCACCGGATATGAGTATACCTTTAGGTACAAACCAGGAAAATTAAACAGCAATGCTGATGCTTTATCGAGAAACCCAACGGATCAACCGCCAGAAGAGGACATCAATCTTAATCTTCATAAATTAAAAGTTATGATGATGACTGGAAACCGGAACAAACCTCCTTTAAAGGACGGTCCTAGACCTATCACCTCGAGCCTTAGTCAAATAAAAGCTGGGGCGTCTGGTGTTCAAAGGAATCCACAACCAACCTCCATCAAAAAAAGAAGTCGTGGACGGCCAATTGGGGCCACTACCAGGAAAACCGCTCCACCTTTAGACCACAGTGTAATAGCCCAAATAACCCGTCAACAAACTAGGATTAGATCTGAGGGAGATAATGAATCTGATAAATATTCTCCAAGGCGTCCCATAATCACTGGATCATCAAGCCTTAAGAGAGCTTCCACCCCTAAACTTGCCCCGGCAATATCTAAGGAAGGTCGTCGGTCGACCATAGATGTCTCTTTAGGATCTCAATTCAGGCAAACTTCGGTCATTATGTCAGCTTCAATTACCGATAATGCGGACGACGTAGAAACCACCAGTATCGAGGCAACGAACGATAATCCAAAACCTCCGATGTACAACCCCCGTTACAGTAGAATACGGATTGATGATACTGATGAAGAGAAAGGTAAAGGTGAGTCCCCTTGTCAGGAGACAGATCAGAAAGAATTGTCGACCGAAAATATAGAGGAAGTGGAGATTCAAGTCACTCCAGTCCCTAGTAGCTCTGAAGGGGAAGAGGAAATGGGAACTTTTCCATCAGCAGGGATGAAGTACTTGAATCCGCACGGAAATTCGAAGAGAGCCTCAGAATTCATAACGAAAAGACGAAGATAGAGGAGAAAGAACTGGAAAATGTGCCTTTTGAACTTCCCTCTCACTTTTCAGAAGGAAATACCGTCCATGAAGACATCCGTAATACTCTGATTGAGATGGATCCTTATGATGAAGAAGGATGTTCTGATGCAGTTTTAACACAAAGAATCCAAGAAATGGTCGAACGGGCTGCTCAAGCCATCCAAACTGAAGCCGAAAAAACTAACGCATCTAACATAGCCAGTGAGGAAGAGGACTCCGAAGATGCGGCTGATGGTGATACTTCGGTTATTGTTCACCCTCCACATCGGGCTATCTCTACAACACCTCAGATCAAGACAGGTGCGCCCATGAGACAGAGTACCCCTTTTGCTGCCGAATCTCGTCCTAACCCACGTTTTCCCCAAATAGAAAATATTCAAGAAGAGCAAGAAGGCCAGAACGCACCCTTGCAGTTAACTCAACCCCCCACAGACGCCTTGACACTTTTTATGTCCATGTTAGGACAACACTCACCCTTGAATCAATATGTTGACCCGCAGACTCAACAGGAGACAAAATCTTGTCAATCGGAGTCATGCGATGAAAAACAGAAAAGAAATATAGTAATGCCATTGCCATTACGAAATAATGTCATTATATCGCGACAATGTCTCACTTATAAGCGGGACGATTATGTATATTTCTTATCGAGAGACTGTGAAAGCAGTAATTCAATCACTCAATTACTTAATGTTATTGGAGCCTTAGACATTAGAAGCTTGAAATCTAAAAGCGCTAAGATAGGACAAATCCTGACCACTCCATATAAAAACCACAATATTTTTTCGCTCATAATACGGGACAAGCATTATGATCCCATTAATGTGAGTGGACTTAGACAATGTTTAAGAAACCTACGGAATCTATTACTCCGTAAAAATTTGCTTAGCATACGAATCTTCCGGAGAGGAGACGCCACGGACTCTCTAGATCCCGGCCTTCTCACGGAAATCCTCATCAAGATCTTTGGCGGAACCCCGATCAAGGTTGTGTTGTGTTATGGTAAAGTGGAACTACCAAATAAACAAGAAAGACAACAAATCCTGGAAGCTCTACATAACAGCTTGATTGGAGGACATAAGGGAGTCAACCAAACCTATCACAAAATTCGAGAACGGTACTATTGGCCTGGTATGCATAACGATGTTCTAGATTATGTGCGACGTTGTTCCTCTTGCCAAGAAAAGAAAATCGAACGAATCAAAACGAGAGAGCCAATGATCATTACTGATATCCCAATCGAAGCCTTCGATAAGATTTCCATCGATACAGTAGGTAAATTAAATACAATGCCTCGAGGAAACTGTCATCTCCTCACCATCCAATGCAATCTTACAAAATACCTGATAGTAATACCTTTACCCAACATTAAGGCCCTTACTATTGCCGATGCTTTCACAAAACATCGTATTTGTCGGTTTGGGGCCCCGCGCGCAATACTCTCGGACCGAGGCACCAGTTTTCTATCTGAGATATTTGAGAATATGATGAAAATATTTAAGATTCATCACCTTACAACATCAGGTTACCGCCCACAAACTAATGGTTCATTGGAGCGGAGCCACGCGCCCCCTTGTTGACTTCATCCGCACCTATTCGGAAAAGTATGACGATTGGGACAATCTTACCCCATTTGCCACCTTTACCTACAACACCAGTGTGCACGCGGCAACCAATTTTACTCCTTTTGAACTGGTTTTTGGTAAGCTTACCCGGTTCCCAATGCGCATACCTAAGGATGAAGAATTAAGAACCTACAACTTGTATTTACAAGACCTAATAACCAGGCTAGATGAATTATGGTATGGTGAAATTATCCACTGAAAAAACCCATATTTTATCAGCAGGATTAGAAGAATTATGTAATGTCACAGCGGCTCATAGTACAATGTTGAAAGCATTAGAAGCCTTGATACAAGACAAAGTCAACTCCTTGGTTCACGATACTGAAAGAAATTATCTTTTATGGGAATATAATAGCTTTTCTAGGCAGACTGAAGCACAACTAAATCACCTTATCCGTTGTAACCAAGAGGTTTTAGATATTCTTAATGAGTTAATTGCCCGAAGACTTCATCCGAAACTTCTTCGGAAAAATACTCTTGATCAAATCACGAATGACATCAAGCAGCTCGAGGATAATCTAGATCTCCCTATACCCGCGCATCACGTCAGAGCTGAAGAAAACGCTAAAATCTCTCAATTAGACACCACATATCATGAGGTGAGAATTCTTATCAGATTATTCCTTCCCCTTGTCTTTAAGATGATATATGATTTACACAAGTTACACCCTATAGGCGTCCCTCAAACGTTGCACGATCAGGCTATGGGATTAGCATATATTGCCCCTATGTTTACTCTGAATCGCGTTCAATCGCGTTCATGTGCGATCTTCGCGTTGTTTTCGGGATTCCAGGAGCAGATCCCCGGGCAAGTCATTTTAGTCTGACACCCGCGGTACCGTGTTCTAGGGCATCGCTGGCCTGTGGCTTGTTGGGATTTTCCCCCACTAGCCATCCCATTACAACAGGTTAATTAAACCTGTTTTGGCTCTAAGCACGTCAACTAAAATCATAGACACAAGATAGACAAGATAGATAGACTGGATGTACAGGTTAGTGAAAGTAGCATCCGTAAAGGTATTTACTTTCGTTAGCCTGCACCACAGTCTATCTCTATTATGTCTATGATTAATAGAAATAAGTTTATTTGTGATTTAGACCAAAAATTATTTTTTTATTAGTAATCGTGACGCTGTGAACAAGTAATTTTGTAAAAATCATCTATAAAAAAAATAAATATTTTATTTTATGATAGTAAATATATAATTATAAATTACAAATAAAGATGAGTTTGTACGATTTTGTTGTTATTTATTTAATTGTAGATTTCAAAAATATTACATTGATAATAAACATTAAATAAAATACATTTAATGTAAGTAGCGTATACTGCACCAGTGCTAGAGCCCTCTCCGTTATCGGTTCTTTCAAATCTATGCTTTATACTTTTTATGCTTTCTCTCACTCCTATATCGGGTGTATTCGAGTATTTGTCTTTATTTATATGTTATAAAAAAATTAGAGTACAGCTTGTCGTAGCATGTTGCCAAAATTTTCAACATCTCTGTCCTAAATTGTAATGTTAATAACAGTTAATAACTGTTAAAAATTACTTAAAATTATTTGAAACTATTTTAAATTGTTTATAAATGTTACAAAATGTAGGATTTTGAACACATCTTCAAATAGTTTTTAGGAGTTTTAAACAGTTTGAAACAGTTTCAAATAATTTTGAATCATATTTAAAATGAATGCCTAATTTCCTTAGCAAAAATCGAAAATGTATCAAATTGTTTAAAATGTAATAAAATTGATGCTGTATTTCAGACAATTATTGCTTCCTCATAGAGGAAGCTTTGTAATGGTGAAAAAATTTTCGAGACAAAAAATGTTTAAAAAGATGTTTCAAGGCGATATGTGTCGATATTTGTTGATTTTGAGAAAATTTCTTTTCGTGGATGTGTGTGTGTGTGTGTGTGTGTATGTGTGTGTCCGTGCGTGCGTGCGTGCGTGTGTGTGTGAGTGTATGTGTGTGTGTGCGTGTGTGTGTGTGCGTGCGCGTGCGTGCGTGCGTGCGTGCGTGCGTGCGTGCGTGCGTGGGTAGATGGGTGTGCCTGTGCGTGTGTGTGTGCGTGTGCGTGTGCGTGTGCATGTGCGTGTACGTGTGTAATACGAATTCGTCGAGTCGACTCGAATTTAAAACTCGAACTCTCCGGTTTACTCGAATGTATCGAGTTACTCGAATTTTCGAAATACTTGAATTTTTGAGCTACTCGAACTTTCGAACTACTCGAATTTTCGAACTACTCGAACTTTCGAACTACTCGAACTTTCGAACTACTCGAATTTTCGAACTACTCTAATTACATTTATTTATATTCTGGAACTATCTTTAATACTCAATCACTGCACACAAATTTTATCTGCTGGATGCCAAGGATAAGAGGGACACGTTGACAGCTAAACATAGAGATCCAATATATCTATTCTGTAAGCTTTGAACATCTATCATATTTGATGTTTATGCGGGAGATAGAGTTGTTTTCCTGCTACAAGAATATAATAATTAATTCGATTCAAATATAAAAATCATATAATTAAGATAGATTTTGAAATAAGAAAATTTTTATGATAGCTATAAAAATACATACACATACATTTATTCACAATTATATAAAATTTACATTATACTTATTGTAAGGTTTATACTTACATATGTTACCAATTTTTGTCGTTGAGTTAGAATTGATTTCAATAATCTCGAATAAACCTTAATTGATATAAATACCCTATGCATTCCCTTTATTGAGATTAAAAGCGTTGTGGCCCTGGACAGAAAAGCACAATAATTAAATTATATGTTGATAATAATAATAATAATAATAATAGATTTTATTACTTAAAATTTTAAAAGTATCAGAAGGTTAGATATTTTTTTTACTTGGTAACAATTGTAGGTTAAATGGAAAGATATTATTCATTGATACATACACGATTAAGAAGTGTCGCTTGATTAAATCTACGTTGATTTCTCTCTCTTTCTCTGGTGCGACTCAAGTTTGTACGATCCGAAAATGATTCATAGGTGCTTGCTATAATTAATTTACATCAATTATTTATTCATATAATTTAATTTAAATACTAATTAAGCTAAGCGCATGAATTATAAAAGATCTATTATGTTATTTGAATTATCATTAAGTTGCATTTTTAAGTTATTTATCTAAATTGGATCTTTACATACAAGGTAGCGATAATTCAAGATAAATCAGTGCATAATCTCAGATTATATTCTTTACTTGATAGTATGGTTGACAAAGTTATAATTCATCTTTGTAAATTAAAATAAGAAAGCGGCAAAAGTGGGATTAACCAAGGAATATATATACTAGGGGGCTGCGCCCCCTAATCGCTCCACTCGTCAACCCCCCCCCCAACTTTGAAAAATAAGACCTTGAAGACTTCGAACCTATTTATTTTCAAGGTAGTGATTTTTTTGAATATATAAGAGTACATTTACGCTATCAATTTTGATTTAAAAATCTTTTGTTGTATTTTATTTTTATTATTTTATGTATAAACTGAAACTTAAATAAATTTCGTATACCGATTTCATTTAGCTATTGATTTAGAACTCTTATAATATCGTTTAAACAATTTCTCATTTATTTTATACTATTATTGCGTATATTTTATATTGTGAAATTTGTTTTTTGAAAATATAAGAGCATAATCACTTTAAAAAGTTTGATTTAAAAATCTTTTTTTTTATTTTATTTGTATTTTTATATGGATCAAATCGAAACTTAATTAAATTTTATACACAATTTTCATTTAGCTAATTATTAAAATCTCTTAACATTCAAATAATTTCTCCTTTATTTTATACTTTTATTGCGTATATTTTATATTGAGAAATTTGGTTTTTGAATATATATGAACATATTTTTTAATAAATATATGCAATAAATATATATACATATTTACTTATATAACTAATTGTTTTTTTTTAATTATCAAGAATTTCTTCCCAAACAATATTTTCAATTTCTAATGAATTTTCTAAATTATTTTGTATATATGCGACGTTTCACGTCAAAGCGATTAAGGCTCTCGCCAAAATTTGGGGACACTTCCAAACCTGATTTTTTGCTAAAAAAATTTGTCTTTCCAAGTACTTTAAGATGCTATATGGCAGAATTCATAAATCCAATATGGCGGCCCGATATGGCGCCTGGAAGTGTAAAAAAAATCAAGATTCATCCAGTAAACTACCCCCAGTGAACATATTATTGGTGAATCCCCCTCCAAATGACCTTAATAGGGCTTTCGAGATCGCTGTTCATAAATCTTGTTATTTTCAGACGATTCAAGATTTTTATATAACTGCTTAGTAAACCATAAATCACAAAATTTTTATGCAAACAAAGATCAATGGTCGATTTTACAGACAAAACAAGTTAGGGTAGTCATTTCGTATGTTTTTAAAGTCAATTAATCATAAATTTAAGTCAGTTCGACAGTACCGTATCACTTTGTGATCCTAACCTCAAAAGATATTGAGAAATCAGGACTTATATTCATATCGCGAATTAAATCTACTTACGATAAGACTACTTATTTCTCATATTTTTAGGATTGCTAAATCGTAATTTAAAGTAGGTTCGATAGTAACATGCCACGTTCTGATACTAACCTCAAAAAGATTTTTTTAATCCTCGTAATGCTCGACATTCTTAATGGTTAATTGGACTGCGCACTGATTAAATCAATTAAATTGTTACACGATTTAGTAGGAAAAATAGCTACTGTCACGTCTTTTTGGTGTTTAGGTTAAGAATGTCGGGCATTACGAGGATTAAAAAAATCTTTTTGAGGTTACCCTACTGAAAAATCTCAGGTGACTTCTCAGGTGAAATCGCAGGTGAGATCTCATGTAAAATCTCACGCCAAAATCTCATGTGACTATTAGAAAAAAATTACTTTAGATGAGATCTCAGGTGAGATCTCATTCAGTTAAAAAGAGTTACAATAGTTATTTTCGATACAAGTGCGTGTGCGAAATCGTTTGCTCATGGAGTATTAAAAAATTATTTTACACAAAATCTCATGTGACCTATGTCAAAGTTTTTTGGTGAGAACTCAGGTGAGATTCTCACCTGAGTTTCCACCAAAAATTTAATTTTTCTTTTTCATGAGATTTTGTATGTCTTATGAAAACTTTCCATAAAACTCAGTTGAGAATCTCACGTGAGTTCTCACGAAAATATTTATTTTTTTTTTATTTTCTGCCACAAAATTTTGTTAACGAAAATAAATTCTATTTAACATTCTCAGCTGAGTTTTTACAAATAATTGAATTTCTTCTACGAGATTTTGCATATCATGAAAATGTTTTGCCCTATTGAAAATTTATGGCGAAAACGCAGCTGAGAATCTCACCTGAGTTCTCATGTAAAATTTAATTCTTTAATTTATTTCCACTATGTATTTATAATTAGAAAATTGGTCAACCCATATCTCGTGTTTGTCACCCCCGCCTTAGGCTTGTGTGGCAATTTAGACGAGATATTGCCTGCCCAAGTTTTTTCCTCCCTAGTTCCGTAATATAGTATTTTTGCCTAGCGGACCGGAAGTACCACTTTCGCTCCCGGCGGCCGATCGTGAAGGTTGTATTTTCTGCCTCGCCAGGTAAGAAAATCGTATACACAACGTTTATAATCAAATTAAAGAGAGAAAGACAGAGAGAGAGAGAGAGAGAGAGAGAGAGAGAGAGAGAGAGAGAAGGCGCCGAGCTTACAGGACGAAAGTGCGCGACGAAAATCCAGCCGAAGCGAAGGTGAGCGTCATCACCCAGGGAGCGACGAGAGTACCCACTCCGTCGGCGACAGCGGGATGACTGGCACGACCTGGCAGCCGGCGAGCCGCCAATTGCCTTCACTAAGGACCAACTTGGTAGCGGACTCGTAATTTCCCACCTTAGAGCAGAGCTGCACAGAATGGGAATACCGGTGATTTCAATATCTGAAAAAGACGAATTGAAATATCACAAAGTATTTGTCCGAAAATCACGTTATTTGAACTGCTTTTGAGCACGTATAGTTTTATCATGTAAAAACGATGAAAGTAAAAGGTGAAATAAGTAGAATGATTAGAAGGTTAAGTTCATGTACTTATTTTTAAGTAAGAAGAAAAACTTATCTGAAACGAATACCAGTGACTCCGCAAATCAGCAATGTTAACATTTTTAATGAAGACGATTTTTATTAATTCAGCTGATTCTTTCATACTAATGAACTCCACTATTTAACAACGAGAAAATTTTATTGTAAACAAACATCAAGATTCTATATCTATAGAAAGACTATCAATCAATAGTCGTTGTTATGGTAACGAACGCGTATATTGCTGAGCAGTTTCAAATGACAACATTATTTGTTTGACTGTATTTTCGATCTAGTTGTAATTTTTACACTTTAACTCCATCATTATAGCAGCCAAAGTCAATAACATTGGTAGTACAACAAAGATTGGAGATTTCTGGAGCCGCAGACATCCTTTTCAGATAAGTCTCTCTTCTTAGGTACTTAAAAATACGTACATGAAACTTAACCTTCTAACCATTTTACTTTTTTTACCTTTTACTCTCATCGTTTTCACATGATAAAAACTATACGTACTCAAAAGCAGTTCAAATAACGTGATTTTCCGACAAATACTTTGTGATTTTTCAATTCATCCCCTGTTGAAAATATCCATGTGGATTTTACATTGATTTCCACATGGAATCCATATGGGATCCATATGGAATCTATACGGATTCCATATGGATTCCACGTCGATTCCATGTGGAAATCAGTCCCAAATCGTCCTGTGGATTTCCACATGGAATTCCATATAGATTTCTATATGAATTTTTCTACAAACATTTGTAAAACAAAATCCGTATGGATTTCCATGTAGATTTCCGTGGAGAAATCCAGATAAAAACGATATGATCCATATAGATTTTCATATGGATTTCCATATGGTAATTTAAATGTTTATAAAAATGTTTATTTATAAAATTTTTAAATTTTGTTACTAGGGATACGTTTTTTACCATATCAGTAAAGCATAAAAGATTATAAACTATAATTTCCTCTTATGTAATTCTTCGAAAAGATTCTACAGTACTTGTTGTCAAAAATATGTATCCTAGTAAAAAAAAATATAACAATTTTATAAATAAACATTTTTATAAACATTAAAATTATCATATGGAAATCCATGTGGAAATCTATATGGATCATGTCGTTTTTACCTGGATTTCCCCATGGAAATCTACATGGAAATCCATACTGATTTGGTTTTACAAATGTTTGTAGAAAAATTCATATAGAAATCTATATGGAATTTCATGTGGAAATCCACAGGACGATTTGGGACTGATTTCCACATGGAATCGACATGGAATCCATATGGAATCCGTATAGATTCCATATGGATCCCATATCGATTCCATGTGGAAATCAGTGTAAAATCCACATGGATATTTTCAACAGGGTCTTTTTCAGATATTGAAATAACCGGTATTCCCGATCTATGCAGCTCTGCTCTGAGGTGGAGTATTACGAGTCCGCTGCCGAGTTGGTCCTTGGTAGAGGCGATTGGAGGCTCGCCGGCTGCCAGGTCGCGCCGGTCATCCCGCTGTCACCGACGGAGTGAGTACTCTCGTCGCTCCCTGGGTGATAACACTCGCCTTCGCTTTCGTCCTGTAAGCTCGGTGCCTCGGCTCTCTCTCTCTCTCTCTCTCTCTTTCTCTCTCTCTCTCTCTCTCTTTCTCTTTCTCCCTCTTTCTCTCTTTGATTTGATTATAAACGTTCCGTATACGATTTTTTTTAAATATAAACTTTTAGGCAAGTTCAAATAATACAAGTTCCTAAAACTCAGGTGAGATTCTCACCTGAGATCTTATCTTAATTTTGAATATTGATGTTACATACAATTTTTTTTCTAATTATTAAAACTTAGTGGAAATAAATTAAAGAATTAAATTTTACATGAGAACTCAGGTGAGATTCTCAGTTGCGTTTTCGCCATAAATTTTCAATAGGGCAAAACATTTCCATGACATGCAAAATCTCGTAGAAGAAATTCAATTTTTTGTGAAAACTCAGCTGAGATTCTCACATAAGTTCTCATCTGAATTTATAGTCTGAATGTTAAATAGAATTTATTTTCGTTGAAAAAATTTTGTGGCAAAAAATAAAATTAAATATTTTCGTGAAAACTCACGTGAGATTCCCAACTGAGCTTTATGGAATGTTTTCATAAGACACATACAAAATCTCATGAAAAAGAAAAATTAAATTGTTCGTGAAAACTCAGGTGAGATTCTTACCTGAGATCTCATCTTAATTTTGAATATTGATGTTACATACAATTTCTTTTCTAATTATAAAAACTTAGTAAAACAAATTAAAGAATTAAATTTTACATGAGAACTCAGGTGAGATTCTCAGCTGAGTTTTCGCCATAAATTTTCATTAGGGCATATAACATTTTCATAACGTGCAAAATCTCGTAGAAGAAATTCAATTTTTAGTGAGAACTCCGCTGAGATTCTCACATAAGTTCTCATCTGAATTTATAGTCTGAATGTTAAATACCATTTATTTTCGTTGAAAAAATTTTGTGGCAAAAAATAAAATTAAATATTTTCGTGAAAACTCACGTGAGATTCCCAACTGAGCTTTATGGAATGTTTTCATAAGACACATACAAAATCTCATGAAAAAGAAAAATTAGATTTTTGGTGAAAACTCAGGTGAGATTCTCACCTGAGTTCTCACTAAAAAATCTTGGTATTGGTCACATTAGATTTTGACATGAGATCTCACCTGAGATTTTTTAGTAGGGAAACGCGAATGTAGTATTTTCGGTCAGGGTATGTCGAAAAATAGTATACGCTCCACTCTTCGGCTCGGGTGTCAATTTACACGACCTGTGGACTGTCCAATTTTACTTCCGTGGAGCGTACACTATTTTTCGTCATACCCGGACCGAAAATACCACATTCGCGTTTTTGAGCCGGGAGCGAAAGTGGTACTTTCGGCCAGGGTATGGCGAAAAAGTACTTCATTTCCGATTCACTTGTCTACGCAGAAAAAGGGCCTTTTTCATGCATGTGTCGAAAAAATCTGTTTTTTAGATGAGATCTCACCTGAGATCTTATCAAACAATTTATTTTTGCAACAATATTATCTGAATGAAATTTCAGGTAATTTTATTTCTTCGCTACAATATTATCTGGATGAGATCTCACCTGAGATTTTGTGTAAAATAATTTTTCAACACTCCGTAAGCAAAGCTTGATTTCGCACACGCACTGTATCGAAAATAACTATTGTAACTCTTTTCAACTGAATGAGATCTCACCTGAGATCTCGACTAAAGTAATTTTTTTCTAATAGTCACATGAGATTTTGGCGTGAGATTTCACATGAGATCTCACGTGAGATTTCACCTGAGAAGTCACCTGAGATTTTTCAGTAGGGTAGTATCAGAACGTGGCTTGTTACTATCGAACCTACGGGGAGGGGGTCCAGAGTTTCGACGATTCACTATAAAATTGAAGCCAACTATAGATGTTTTTCAGTTCCACAAATGATAATGCAGATTGTTCTTAATTTCGAAATTCTAAATTACGAAAATCATATTTACAAATGTAACACTTCACCTACTGTCCAAAATATCGAATTTCATTAATACGACCTCAAAGCAAATATAAGCTGTTTCTAATGATTTATTTCGAAGTATCTATATTGTACCTCTATTAAAATTCTATTAATAAAATTCGATGTTTTGGACAGTAGGTGAAGTGTTACATTTGTAAATATGATTTTCGTAATTTAGAATTTCGAAATTAAGAACAATCTGCATTATCATTTGTGGAACTGAAAAACATCTATAGTTGACTTCAATTTTATAGTGAATCGTCGAAACTCTGGACCCCCCGCGAACCTACTTTAAATTACGATTTATAGCAGTCCCAAAAATATGAGAAATAAGTAGTCTCTAATGATTTAATTCACGATATGAATATAAAGTCCTGATTTCTCAATATCTTTTGAGGTTAGGATCATAAAGTGATACGATACTATCGAACTGACTTAAATTTATGATTAGTTGACTTTAAAAACATAAGAAATGACTTCTCTAACTTGTTTTGTCTGTAAAATCGACCATTGATCTTTGTTTGCATAAAAATTTTGTGATTTATGGTTTACTAAGCAGTTATATAAAAATCTTGAATCGTCTGAAAATAACAAGATTTATGAACAGCGATCTCGAAAGCCCTATTAAGGTCATTTGGAGGGGGATTCACCAATAATATGTTCACTGGGGGTAGTTTATTGGATGAATCTTGATTTTTTTTACACTTTCAGGCACCATATTGGGCCGCCATATTGGATTTATGAATTCTGCTATATAACATCTTAAAGTACTTGGAAAAACAAATTTTTTCAGCAAAAAATCAGTTTTGTAAGTGTCCCCAAATTTTGGCGAGAGCCTTGATCGATTTGACGTGAAACGTCCCATATATATGTTTTCTGGATTTCTACATCGTGATAAAGCAACACATAATTGACCGTGTGAGAATAATTGCCTTTTGATGTAACACTACATAATCAAAACTTTGTTCCTGAGATTTATTAATGGTCATGCAAAATGCTAATGTTAATGGAAACTGTTTTTTTATATAGAATAAACGGTAATGAAGAAGATTCTCCTATATTTAATGTAATTCTAGGAATAAAAAATCTATTACCTATTTTTTCTCCTGTTAATATTTCTGCTTCAATATTATATCTAAATAATTTGGTTATTTTAAGTCTAGTACCGTTACACAAACCTTCGTGTATACTCAAATTTCTAATTAACATAACAATAGCATTAACTTTTAAATCTAATTTATGAGGTGGCAAACCTTCATAAATATTGTTTAATATTTCTATTGGAAAAAGTAGATGAATGTTGTCATCACTTTGATCAACACCTTTATGAGTCGCATAATCTGTACTATAATAAGTCTTCTTATCACCATTTAATAACATTAAAATTTTTTTATTCAAAAATTTAATGACTTCATTATGAGGTGCTAAAATAACACGATCATAATCATTTATTTTATTAATATTTTTACTAATTTGTAAGAAAACATCGTTAGTTCTCCAATTATTAGGTATTATAAAAGGATTTATATTACCGTCTCCAATTTGTAATAATAATTTTGAGAATTCATTATCCTGAGAACGAATATTGTGTTTTAATTTGAAAATTTTAAATAAATACCAAAGTTCAGAATATTTAATAGTGTCTTCAATTATAGCACTTCTAAATCCGTTTTTCATTACTGGGAGTATTTGTCGAAAATCACCTCCTAAAATTATTAATTTTCCCCCAAAAGGTAAATCGTTTGTACATAAATCTCTTAAAGTTCTGTCAATAATTTCTAAAGGTTTTTTGGGTATCTTAGTTGTAGAAGCTGATGGTAGAGTTGTTTTATAATAAGCGTAGTTGATCCTAATGGCCGTATCTACCAAGTGGTGTGTTGTTTATTATGTCAAAGGTTGTAATAAAACACAACACATATATATATTTTCTTTCATCGACGTTTCGGACATTTTATTGTATGTCCCTCTTCAGGAGCTAATTTTTACAAAATTATTATCAATGCTTTATAATTAAAAATTTTTGGCCTTATATACTGAGTGTATATGTTTGTGTAAGTCAAGAGTATATAACAGACAATACCGATACAAAGTGACTATAGTACTGGTGGGGGACGCAATTTTCAGCGGTAGCGCCAGGCGCGAGGAGTAGGAAGACATGTGCTCGTAGAGGTGGGAATTCGGCCAATGCTGGTCCTAGATATGCGTAAGCCGACAGGCAGCTTAATGAACCTCTCACACATGCGATCCTAATACTTTCTCAACGCAGAGAGAAGTTACAAATTACAAGTTTTTATAAAGGAATTATATTCGTTAGGTAGTCTATTTATCTCATATTGTTTATTCATATAATTTTTCTGTGTATGTATAAACAAAGATTCAGAAAATAGTCTCTTTCCATTATTTTTTTCAATGTCTATTATCTTTATGTTATTAAAATCAATAGAATGATTATTTTCAATCGTATGTGAAAATAATCCGGAATTAAGATCCTTATCTCTATGTTTTTTTGCGTGTTCTTTGGTTCTGACAATCAACCGCCTATTTGTCTGTCCAACATTCGACGCATTACAATCTTTACATTTTATTTGGTATACTACATTCGCACTATTACATTTTTCATTGTTGTCCTTTCCAAGTTTAATAATATTATTCAATTTATTTTTCGCACTATATACTACTTGTGTACTATATTTTTAAAAAAAATTTTTTGTGACACATTCTAATTCTTTGACATAAGGTAGACTAATAAAACCTTTATTATTAACTATGTTGGTTTGTGCTGATGTTTTTGTGCATCTTATCTTTTTTATGCGTTTTCTTACATGAAAATCTATTAATTCAAGGGGATAATCATTTTTTTGTAAAACCTGTTTTATGAAGTAGATATTTTTTTCATGGAATCTTTTGTGCGATAATTTTATGGCTCTGTCTACAAGGCAGTAAATGATGGCTATTTTATTACTAAGAGGGTGGTGTGAATTGAAATTTAAATAACGTCCTGAAAAAGTTGGTTTTCGATGCCAATTTGTTATTATATGTCTCTGATTATTTATTATAATTTTTAAGTCTAAAAAACTAATGCTTTTATTTTGAACCAATTCAACTGTAAATTGTAAATGTTTATCATATTCATTAAAAGTTTTTAACATATAATCTATGGAAATTTTCGGTATACATAATATAATATCATCAACGTAACGAAAATAAAACAATGGTTTTACATTCAACTTATCAATACATTCTGTCTCCAAATCCTCCATGACAATGTCTGATAAAATCGGACTTATTGGATTGCCCATAGCTGAGCCAAATATTTGCCTATATTCTTCCGGAGGCAGTCGAAAACCGACTGCCTCCGGAAGATACATAAACTATTTCTCTCATCACCCTACCCACCAAAAAATTGCAGTTATCTATGGTTTAGTCGACAAAGCAATTAAAATTTCACATATCTCTTTCCATAAAGATAATTTGTAAATAATAAAATCCTTTCTTATTCAAAACGACTATCCTCCTACATTCATTGAAAAATATATTAAAAAACGTCTGCACTCTTATAATAATAGTCAATTCTTAAATTATAATAAACAAGATTACCGCAATAAGACCTTAGTCATTCCATACATAAAAGACTTAAATAAAAAATTATGCAGCACTATGAAAGATGTCAAAAACCTGCAAACAATCAGTAGAAACATAAATAAGCTTAAATTTACTAGACTCGGAAAAGATAAACTAGATCCGCTCGAAACTGCATCTGTCGTTTATAAAATAAACTGCAAAGATTGCGATGCCTCTTACGTAGGCACCTCAAAAAGGAAGTTAAACAGACGTGTATACGGACACAAATACGCGGTCTCAAAATCGTTAACGACCTCCGCACTCTCAGAGCACGTTCAAAAAACTGGACATGAAATAGATTTTGAGAATACACACATAATAGACACCGAAACAAACTTCCGTAAACGCACTTTTTCAGAAATGTTGCACATACACTCGCAAAATAACAACCTAAATCGAATGGACGACACTAAGAATCTCAAGTACATTTATAAAAAATCCGTTGAAACAACCAATAGACACTTCTGCAATAACGAAAATAACAATAAACGCTGTTAGTCGTACGATCTCCAGTACGCTACTTGTTGGCGCGCTCCCTCTCCTCTCACTCTCAGAATTTGAATTTGCGAAAATTAACGTCCCCCCTGTAGGTATATAAACCCCGGAAATTTCGCATTTCTCTCAATGTCGAAAAATGGGACTCCAGAGTGCAGGATGGGTAAGAGCTCTAGCTGTTTATTGTTATATTCGTATAGAATTTTAATTTTCGTTAATTTAAAATCAAATTTTCAAACTCGAATTCTTTTCAAAATGTTCTAGTTAAATAAAATCCGCTCACAGACGTTGCACTATGTGCTATATCATTACTTAATCGACGTCACCTATGTTTGTCTACGAACCATGGTGTAAACTTTCGTTAATTTATTAGGTCAGTAAAATGCCAAAAAAAAGTGTTAATGGGTTCTTTTGCTTAAAATATTCTGTATATATGTTTTAACTATGTATTTTTTTCCCTTCTTAGCCCTGATGAAGGTATTAATATAAACTTCGACCAATAAACGAAGTTTTAAATGAATTTTTCTTGGTTCCTCGTTGATCGTTTTATTGCAACCTCCTTCAGCTTTACAAACTAAATATTCCGGTACATTTGTAAAAAGACTGACCACGTCGAAACTAATGATGTCATGGTCATGGGGGATTTTTATATCTTTGATTTTTTCTTTTAATTTTAAACTATTATCAATATGTGAAGCTGGAAGTTTTAAATTATTCTGAAGAAATTTTGCAAAAAACTTTGAGACGTTGTATACGGGAGAATTAACAGTAGATATTATAGGTCTAATAGGGAAACCATTTTTATGAATTTTTATTAAGCCATAGACTTTTGAAATGCTAAATTTTTGCAAGACCGAAGGCAACTTTGTACGGTTTCCAGTAAAATCTATTTTATTAAGCCATTTTATTAATTCATTAGTTTTTCGTTCTAAACTTAGTAATGGATTTGTTTTTGTTTCTATATAATATTTTGTGTCTTTAAATAAATTTTCTGTTTTCTCTATGTAAGTGGACTTATTTATTATGACTGTGGCGTTACCTTTATCCGCCCTTGTAATAAGAATGTTAGGATTGTTGTTTATAAAAGCTTTCGTTTTTTCTAGATCTATTTTGAATTTTTTGTCAGTATGTGTAAGATTGGATAATTCTTTATTATAATATTTTTTTACTATGTTCAAAAAAGAACATCTTACTTTTGGCGCTATTTCATCATCGATATAATTATTCGTGAACGTCTCAAAGTTCTTTAAATGTTATAAAGTTAGCTGTTTGTCAAATGTATTATTAAAGTTGAATTTTTCACCAAGTTTTAGAGTGTCAATGACATATGTCGGGAGTTGAACGTCCGACACGTTTACAAGCCACTTTTCATATTTATTTTCTATCGTTTGGGGTTCATTACCCGGCTGTATGTTATGATTCAGGTGGTTGACCCTAAACTTGTTATTCGTGTGTATTTCCATACATCTATCTTTTTCGATCGATTTCTTATATTTTTTTACGTAGATATTATTCAATTTCCTTTCCAATTTTTTGCGTAGTGGAATAATAATAAAGGTCAATTTTATGCTATAATATTCTACAAACAATGAAATAATCCTTTTTTCTACTAAATTTTCAAGTATATTAATCATCTTATTTATATCTTTTTTTTTTAAACTCCGTGCGAGAAGTTCGATTTCTCGCACGCTGCGTTAAACGATGCGTGCAAAAATTTCACTTCTCGCACGTCGTGTCAAAAAATACGGTACGACACTTGTGTGAGAAGTTGATTTTCTCCTCGTGTGACCTTTTCACCCTCGCTTCGCTCGGGTGCAAACAGTCACACGAGGGGAAAATCAAATCCTCGCACTAGTATCGAAATGTACTATTATATGTAATAGACGAGTGTGTAAATCGATAATTTCAATATTCAATAATTGCGACATTAGTATTTTGATCAGACCATTTTGTTTTGTTTTACAATTTTTTGAGAACATGTGATTTTGTTTTACATTATTTGTTATAAATTTAAGGTGGTTAGGAAACACTCGATAAAATCTGCACTTTGTTAAAAATTTTTTTCATTCATTATAGCATTTTTCTTTATATAATAAGTTTGTTAATTTTTGGAATTGTTTTTTTGTGTCATAACCGAAGTTTCTAAATATTAAATATAATGCTAAACCTAAGTTTATTTCTTTTCTATATTCTAAATAATAGCACAATAATTGTTTTTCATTATTGTGTTGGTATAACATACGTGTATGAGTATTTTGTCGTGATGTAAAATTCCATGTAGAAGCCATGGTGCAGTAGATAAAGATGCTCTTCGGAAGTGATGTTCTTGAACTGGGAAGATGATCTTTTTGATTTACAACGTATAATTCGGCCAAACGTTGTGTTAATTAACTTAGTTGTAGAAGCTGATGGTAGAGTTGTTTTATTATAAGTGTAGTTGATCCTAATGGCCGTATCTACCAAGTGGTGTGTTGTTTATTATGTCAAAGGTTGTAATAAAACACAACACATATATATATATTTTCTTTCATCGACGTTTCGGACATTTTATTGTATGTCCCTCTTCAACTTTAATAATACATTTGACAAACATCTAATTATATCGATGATGAAATAGCGCCAAAAGTAAGATGTTCTTTTTTGAACATAGTAAAAAAATATTATAATAAAGAATTATCCAATCTTACACATACTGACAAAAAATTCAAAATAGATCTAGAAAAAACGAAAGCTTTTATAAAAAAACAATCCTGACATTCTTATTATAAGGGCGGATAAAGGTAACGCCACAGTCATAATAAATAAGTCCACTTACATAGAGAAAACAGAAAATTTATTTAAAGACACAAAATATTATATAGAAACAAAAACAAATCCATTACCAGGTTTAGAATGAAAAACTAATGAATTAATAAAATGGCTTAATAAAATAGATTTACTGGAAACCGTACAAAGTTGCATCCGGTCTTGCAAAAATTTAGCGTTTCAAAAGCCTATGGCTTAATAAAAATTCATAAAAATGTTTTCCCTATTAGACCTATAATATCTACTGTTAATTCTCCCGTATACAACGTCTCAAAGTTTTTTGCAAAATTCCTTCAGAATAATTTAAAACTTCCAGCTTCACATATTGATAATAGTTTAAAATTAAAAGAAAAAATCAAAGATATAAAAATCCCCCATGACCATGACATCATTAGTTTCGACGTGGTCAGTCTTTTTACAAATGTACCGGAATATTTAGTTTGTAAAGCTATAGAAAAAAGATGGACCCAGTTACATAACAAAATTAACATAAGTTGTACTGAATTTTTAAAAGTTATCAAATTTATTCTAAATAATAATTATTTCCAATTTATTAAAAAGGTCTATAGGCAAATATTTGGTTCAGCTATGGGCAATCCAATAAGCCCGATTTTATCAGACATTGTCATGGAGGATTTGGAGACAGAATGTATTGATAAGTTGAATGTAAAACCATTGTTTTATTTTCGTTACGTTGATGATATTATATTATGTATACCGAAAATTTCCATAGATTATATGTTAAAAACTTTTAATGAATATGATAAACATTTACAATTTACAGTTGAATTGGCTCAAAATAAAAGCATTAGTTTTTTAGACTTAAAATTATAATAAATAATCAGAGACATATAATAACAAATTGGCATCGAAAACCAACTTTTTCAGGACGTTATTTAAATTTCAATTCACACCACCCTCTTAGTAATAAAATAGCCATCATTTACTGCCTTGTAGACAGAGCCATAAAATTATCGCACAAAAGATTCCATGAAAAAAATATCTACTTCATAAAACAGGTTTTACAAAAAAATGATTATCCCCGTGAATTAATAGATTTTCATGTAAGAAAACGCATAAAAAAGATAAGATGCTCAAAAACATCAGCACAAACCAACATAGTTAATAATAAAGGTTTTATTAGTCTACCTTATGTCAAAGAATTAGAATGTGTCACAAAAAATTTTTTTTTTAAATATAGTACACAAGTAGTATATAGTGCGAAAAATAAATTGAATAATATTATTAAACTTGGAAAGGACAAAAATGAAAAATGTAATAGTGCGAATGTAGTATACCAAATAAAATGTAAAGATTGTAATGCGTCGTATGTTGGACAGACAAGTAGGCGGTTGATTATCAGAACCAAAGAACACGCAAAAAAATATAGAGATAAGGATCTTAATTCCGGATTATTTTCACATACGATTGAAAATAATCATTCTATTGATTTTAATAACATAAAGATATTAGACATTGAAAAAAATAATGGAAAGAGACTATTTTCTGAAGCTTTGTTTATAAATACACAGAAAAATTATATGAATAAACAATATGAGATAAATAGACTACCTAACGAATATAATTCCTTCATAAAAACTTGTAATTTGTAACTTTCTGATTTCTAAACGATATTATTACTGTGTCTCTGCGTTGAGAAAGTATTAGGATCGCATGTGTGAGAGGTTCATTAAGCTGCCTGTAGGCTTACGTATATCTAGGACCAGCATTGGCCGAATTCCCACCTCTACGAGCACATGTCTTCCTACTACCTCGCGCCTGGCGCTACCACTGAAAATTGCGTCCCCCACCAGTACTATAGTCACTTTGTATCGGTATTGTCTGTTATATACTCTTGACTTACACAAACATATACACTCAGTATATAAGGCCAAAAATTTTTAATTATAAAGCATTGACAAGTGGGGTCTCTCCCTGTGATATTCATTCGTTGACTAAGTTTTTATGTAAGTTGTATATTGTAATTTGTTGTAATCGAAGTTATTGTTAAAAAAGCATACGTGTGTATTAATTTGTATAATAATTTTGTAAAAATTAGCTCCTGAAGAGAGGGACATACAATAAAATGTCCGAAACGTCGATGAAAGAAAATATATATATATATGTGTTGTGTTTTATTACAACCTTTGACATGATAAACAACACACCACTTGGTAGATACGGCCATTAGGATCAACTACACTTTTTTGGGTATCATAGATGCTTCATCCCAGATTATGACTTCTGTTTCTTTTAACTTCTTTTTATCTGATTCTAATTTTAAAAAAGGATTTTCAATACTATATAAATCTAATAGTAATCTAAAGGTCCTATGAGTAGTCATTACTTTGGGTAATAGAATAGACGCTATACCAGTCCAAGCCATTGATACAATATTTTTTCCTTTTGATAGAAAATAATAAATTAAAGTTTTATATAAAAATGTTTTACCCTAACCTCCAGGACCGTCTATAAAATTTATTTTATTTATATTTTTTATAAGTTGTTTGAAAATAAATTTTTGATCTTCATTTAATTTTGTAAACATATCTTGGAATATTTCCTTACTAATTGAAATTATTTTACTATCGTATTTTATATCATTTATGATGGGATCAGGTTCAGGTAATCCAAAATCTGTACAAGATAAATCTTCCAACAATAATAATTTATTTATATGATCTAAAGCTAAGCTATCTTTATTTTCATGAAAATCTTCACTAAAGTATTTTTTAAAATTTTCCCAAATAATATTGGCTTGAATATTTTCTGTTAGTAGAAACGAAGTAAAAAATTTACGTAATTGAAAAGGTAACGTGATACGACATGCTTCTTCAAAAATTTTTTAAATTTATAAATCGTTTTCTATTAAATCCATTGCAGTCGCACCTTCTTTATGAGTATTATACGTTACATTTTTATATGTACGTAAATCTTTAAAAGATGTAGCGCCTTTTATACGACTTAATATTAATTTTAAAGCGAATTTTTTAGAATCTTTTGGAGATACTATATTTAAACGTCCAATAGCATAATGTTTTTATTCACGTTTTTCCCAAACTTTTTTTGCGTTAAATATATAATAATGCGGTATATTAACGTATTTTATATTATTTGCAAATTTATCATTTTTATTCAAGTCAAACCACGCTGTTAAAGTTGTTTTCCAATTATCAAGAGCATCTATTTCATAATTTTCTTCAAAAACAATTTTTCGTTGATTTTCTGTATGAACTGCTAAACGGATAACAGTATGACTCCTTCCACATAAGGGAAATTTTTGTAACAGCCATGCTGCTTCCATTGGGCTCAAGTACCAGCCATCAATATATTCAGTAATTTCATCATACATTCCATTTCTTTTGTCATCATTTTTGTTAATGTACAAAAAGCTCTATCACTACCTTTATGTATATAATCAAAAATATATTTGATGCTTTGAATTGAAGCACAATATTCAACATTAATATGATATTTATATTTTTCTAATAAAAATTTATTGTATGGAACTACCATTGAATTATCTACTGGAATAATTTTTTTACTTCTTTTAAGTCGATATGTGTAATTATCAGAAGAATTATTTGTTCGTTTATATTGAGGATAATCATTTTTTTTAAATATTGTTGACGATTGAATAGGTTTAGGAAAATTTTTTTTACGAACGTCTTTACATTTATCGTAACACGGAGAATTTTCACTATGTGGTCCATGTAACATATGTTTTATAATTAATTTTTGTAATTTATCATTATTAGAAAGTATCTCAGCAGAAATGTGTTTATTAATAGCTTCTGGTGTCATTAATTTATTTTTATGATCTAATGTTACTACAAGATGTGCATGCGGTAATCCTCTTTTCTGAAATTCAATAGTATACACAAAAGCTAAAGCATTTCCAAAAATTTGATGGTTTTCTATATCGTTAAGTAAACACTTAAATTTTGTATAAAATAATCTAACTGTAATATTTGGTATATCATTGGGCGTAGTTCCGATAGGAAATGTCGTTAATACATTTTTTAATTCTTTCCACTTAGGATTATACGTCATAGTTATAAATAAATCAGGTCGACCAATATTTCTTACTATTGCCATTACATCTTGATAATGTTGCTGCATATGGGCATATCTCCAGAACTTTTTAATTCCAACACATGGACAAACATTTTTAAAAATTTAGCGGCACATCCTCGTAACCAATATGATATGTTTTTTTCTGTTTTAATACATACGATAAAACTATGGTGACTCATTTTCAAAGCTCGTTAAAGCGTGGGGATAGAAAAAATGATAAATTCTATAGTTTCTCAAAGTAAACAATGGAAAATCGTTTTGAAAGAATAAAAAATGTACTTTCATTCAATAATAGTATACACTCCGTGCGTAAAGTGCCACTTTTATGCACGCCTACATTTACAAGCATGCGCAAAAATAGCACTTTATGCACGAAGTTTCAAAATAAAAATGTTCGATAACGCAATAATAATGATTCTCACACAAGAATGATTGTCGTGCAAGAGTCATTTTTATTGAATTAGTATCGAAAAATACTATACTAGTGCCTTAAGTGTCCCATTATTGCATGGTGTGAAATTACCACCCAAGCGTAGCGAGGGTTCCCGACCAGCAAGCGCAAAGTGTCGAAGCGCGCGCAACAGTGCTGTAGCAGGAATCACCTCGTGTGGTTGCAATATTCGTCTTCGGCTCATGCTAGCTCGCCTTTGACTCATACTGTACCACACTCGGTCTAAAAATGCCCACTTTACGACCTTGGTACACAATATACTATTTTGCCTGCGTTAAAATTAGTTACTTCATAGCTAACTCTCCTCTTGCAGGTGCGAAAAACTATACAAAGATCCAAACACGTCTTACAAAAAATACGGTGTACACCAAGGAATAATGGGCTTTTTTGAAAATTTCACTACTCAGTCTAAAAAAGACGCCCTTGACACACAATATACTATTAAACTTACTTTATGCATGCTAATACGTATAAAAAATATTTTTGAAGATTTTTCGAGAGAAGTCAAAATCGAAGATGATTAAAATAAAAAATTGTTCGTCTACTATCCTCCTTGGAAATACATCTGTACTGTTAACGGATTGACAGTTACATTACTTATACTAATTAATATAGTTCACCATTATACAGAATCTGGTAGTCATTAATCAATAAGTGTGCCAGTTGAAATAGTGATTTTTTTGCTTGAGTTTCTTTTCAGCAATCAAATTTCAAGACCTTATAATCGTTTTTTTATTAAAGGCACACATCCCATTCTTGGGTTATTTTATAGATTACGATGTGTAGAATGTATGTTTCCATGATAAACTTGATTAACAGATCGTTAAAAAAGTTGTATCGAAAAAAGTAAAATCAAGATGAATTTCAAAATTCATGCGATCTCTGTTTTGATAATTTTTTGTGTTCCTACTGTACATGGCACACTTACCTATATGAGCTTCGTTCAAAAAGTTACAGTAACTAGAAGAACAAAAATAATCTCATCATCACATTGGCTTACCGGGTTTTCACGAGGTTTGGTAGTCAAAAGAAGCAGGTATAGGTTTTAATCGATTAAAACACTATAGTAACTTTCGAAAAATAATATTATTTAATGAATTATAGCCTTGAATTATTAAATTTTTAATTTTGAATATGTGAAACCATA
Source organism: Torymus aiolomorphi (assembly GCA_036365515.1). Classification (NCBI taxonomy): domain Eukaryota; kingdom Metazoa; phylum Arthropoda; class Insecta; order Hymenoptera; family Torymidae; genus Torymus; species Torymus aiolomorphi. Next base: position 49,762,993 of record CM070875.1, on the reverse strand, counting down.
CATCATCATCAAAATGAAAAGTTCTGGAGATATGCCCATATATCTAGGACTACCTATATAAGTTGCTGGTAATACAAAAATATTTCCTAGTCTTTCTTTTTTTTCAAAATTTTCTGATATATTTAATACACTATTTATAACATGATCCCTTAAACCTTGATAACATTCAGAACGTAATTTTTTTTGTTTCTGCCTAAAATAATTCATTCTATTATTTTCTATTAATATAGGCATGTAAAAAGAATTGTTGGGTTAGTCTCCCTCCAAATAAAAGTGGATTGAAATTTTCTGAATTTGGTCTGTAAGCTAATGTATAAGAATAGTGCTGTAATATTGTTAGAAGGTTTTCTTTTGAATCATATGGTTTTTTAGTATAACCAATACTCCAGCCTAAATCTCCTGAAGGAATAAATAATGGAAATACCATTCGGTCAACATGATGTGATAATTTACTTAAATATGTGTATTCTTTTTCATTAGAACTATTTTTTGGATAAACGCATAGATCATAATTATGAAGGATTCCTGATTTGGAAATAATTATAGCTGCACATTCCGACGTTAATGGTTTAGTATAATTATGTTTTTGATTATTATTGTTACAAACAAAATATAATTTATAATTTATAAATATAAACTTGTCTTTGAATTTTTAAATTATAAATAGCTTTTTTCTTTTCGTATTTTACGTTTGCACTAAATGTAGCAAAGCAAAATAAGTTATTATAATATCTGATTAATGTTCGAAAATTATTATCATATAATAATAGATTCTTTAGTGTTTTATTATATATACTTAGCGGAGACAAAATTATTTTACCCTTACTACAACAAATTGATTTATGATTTTCTTCTTTCCAATATACTGCCGAACAAAATTTACAAACATAACTCATATTACCAAAATATGATTCATACTCTAAATTTTTATTTTTACTACATTTCTGTTTATTTACTTTTAACGTAGAAAAGGATGATGACGCGAGATGTTCGAGGACGAGCTCGGCAACGCCTCTCCTACACTATATGTATATAAGAGAAAGAGAGAGAAGAAGAGAGAGATAGAGAGAGGGGGAGAGAAAGAACTAACGAAGGCACTCAATCCGTCTCTCGCCGTTTTCTCATGCTCTGTTTGCAGTTGCTGCACTTTTCTTTGGAAAGAAAAAATACGGACAGCGTTCGACTTGTAATTGAACTGTCAAATGAATGCGCATACGCCGCGGCCCGCGCTGCGGTCGCGTGAGTTTGGCGTTATCCTTGATTTGAATAATTAAGAAGTTTCCTTTCAAAAAGTTGCTCTGTAATTAATTGGTCTCGTTAATTGCGGAGAAAAGGCGCGCATTATAATAAATGCGCGAACGCGCTTCTTGCGCTGATGGCAGGAGGGTGGCATAGTTTGTTTTCAGAAAGCAGCCTGTTATTTGTGTATCGAGGTGAAGAACTGACAACGGAGCGATACAAAAGTTGTCGACAGAAGTGTCTTCTGCATCACAGAGAGTTGTCATTAGAGCGACAATGCGGAGGGACAATGCGGAGTGACGCGGAGGGACGCGGAGAGACGCGGAGGGATGCGGAGGGATGCGGAGGGATGCGGAGGGACGCGGAGGTTCGCGGACGGGGAGGGACGCGGAGGGATGCGGAGGGACGCGGAGAGACGCGGAGGGACATGTGGAGGGACAATGCAGACCCCAAATAACGCAAAAAAACAGTGAATTTTACGTTATTTTGTGGAGGGCACTTTGCGGAGGGACGCGGAGGGACGCGGAGTGACGCGGAGGGACGCGGAGTGACGCGGAGGGACGCGGAGGGACGTGGTAGTTAAAGGAGCATAGATAATTATATAGCTATCGATTCGGATTGGCATTAAACCGGAGTACATATGCATTCATATCTGACTTGGAATCCAGTCCCATGAACAATCACTCAACCGTGGCAGACGAACATCTTACTGCAAATCTGAAGAAGAAGCATGGTTGCGGAATCATATAGAAATACATGTTGCTGGTTTAGCCCATGTACTGCTTGGAAACACTGTAAAAGAGGAAACCATCACAAACTATCTTATACTGTCGACAAGTAAAGTCAACCTTCCATATACATATATATGTATATTCCATATACATATATATATATATGAAATATGTATTTGTACAAGTGATTAGAATTAGATGGAAATATATACAAGTACATGCATGAAGAGGATACTTATCTGATAGTCAATAAATCCTTGAAAGAACTGTACTGTATACAGTCTCTCCCCCGGTGCTGTTTATACATCGAGACGCGACCCTCTGACTCTCCGCCGGACGCCAATGGGTATATAGAGAAGACTGATGCATATGTACCGTATTGATAAGGTCACTCTACAACGCAACGCCCAACACAGTATAGATTCGCGATTATTCCTACGACAGTCTTAAGGGCATAAATCCAGTAGTGTATGAGCATGAGGTGTATGATTGTTTATAACTATTAAAGTGGAATAAGGAACAACCTATCGGGGTTTTGTTAATCGGATCTATTTATAGTAGAAAGGATCATTAAAAATTAAATTAAGAAAATTATATTTAAATACAGGATAATTTAATTAAATTAAATTAGATAATGATCTATATATATTTTTAATAACAAATAATCGAATATTTGTTAATAATATTATAACTAATAAATTAAATTTTTGTTCTATCGATACTAACGGTCGTGCTGTCCAAGGAATCAGGATGGTAAATGACAAGCCGAGTGTTTAGCTTAATGTCGACGATTCGGACTCTTTTTTTATTGAGTCCCTTCTCAAGACTCTAATACAAAAATCATATATTATAAACTTTTGATACAAAAATGATAGAAAAATTTACATACAAATTACACATAATTACTTATAAGAAACAATAGTCTAACAAATTTTTAGGTGGTCACAGCGATACCACCAATCAATTGAAAGTAAATTCGCAACATTTTGGCCTTTATATACAGTGGAGAATTACATATGTATTTGTTACATTAATACAAGAAGCCAATCATACATTGTATAAGGCGGTGCTTATTAGTTGTACAGAGAGAGAGTATTAGACAAATATATGTCAAGGAGGTGTCAAAGAGACGGGGAGGGCCCAAGATGACTGTGATTTTATATTTTGGGCGTGGCCATCTCTTTGTCTAACATACTCTCCTAATACCTTCTATCTTCTGTGATTGTGTTTGTAGGATATTGCTGTTGTAGAAAATGATTTTTATTGATAAAAGATTTATATTCGAACCTGAGTGTTTTTGTGTCTTGTTGATTATTAATATATTGTTTTTGCGCATGTATGAAAAGCATCTCAGCTAACTTTCGTTTAAACAAAAAACGTTCATTATGTAAAATTTTCACTTTTTCAAAATTGAACTTATGTTCCGTTTCTTCCATATGAGTATAAATAGCAGACCCTCGATCATTATTTTCGCATTTTTTGAAATGTTCGTTAATTCTAATACCTAAGCGTCTTTCCGTTTGACCTACATATGATGCGTCACAATCGTTACATTTGATTTGGTAGACAACATTAGTTTTTTCCTCTTTCGTACTCACATCTTTACCTAATTTAATAAAGCAGTTTAATTTATTTATAGTGCTGTTAATGACCTGTGTGTTATATTTTCTAAAAAATCTTAAAATAATTGAATTGAGTTCATTCACGTATGGAATGACTATGTGAAATCTATTTTGTTCCAACTGTGGTATAGTTTTATTGGCGTAATTTATGCTTCTGAGTCTTATTTTTATATAGTTATTAATAAATTCTATAGGATAGTCATTCATAGTTAAAAACTGCTTAATTAATTTTAGGTTTACATTATGGAATGATGTGTGTGAAAGATTGATTGCTCTGTCTACAAGTGAGTAAATAATCGCTATTTTGTTTTTAATAGGATGTTGCGAGTTAAAATTTAGAAATCTACCCGAAAACGTTGGTTTTCTATACCAATTAGTTATTATTTTTTTGTTTTTTATTATAACTTCGATATCTAAAAAACTGATTTTATTATTACACGATGTTTCAGTCGTAAACTGTAAGTTTTTGTCATAACTATTAAAAACGTCTCGTGTATAATTAATTAGGTTTCTTGGCACACATAACAAAATATCATCTACATAACGAAAATAAAATATACTATCGAAACAAAGTTTATTTAATGCATAAGATTCCAAATCTTGCATTACGATATCAGCTAGAATGGGGCTAATAGGATTTCCCATCGCTGAACCAAACTTTTGTTTGTAAAATTGGTCGTTAAATTGAAAGTAGTTATTTTGTAGTATAAACTTTATTTCAAATTCTGGTTTCAAAAAACTAAAAATTAACTTACTGAAGGAGAAATTTAAAATTCTGAATTTGGAAATTTATGACATTAATATCCATATCCAACACAAAAAATTAGAAGTTGAGAGATTAAATAATAAATTAGTCACAGCGGGATATGATAATCTCATTTTGCCATTCGAATCCTTTTATCTGGACAAACTTAAACTAATTACTAATGAGTATGAAAAAAATCATGACAAAAAATTGGAAACACTATACCAAAATTAGTACAATAAACCGTTGGTCAAAAATACATACATAATCGAAAATAAGAAAAAGAACACTTGTAATAACTTAGACACATCACAGGTAAACAGTAGTGAGAATAACACACAGTACAATGAACTTATGAACTTACAAAATAGATGGATCATTAACCTTTCTGACGTGACATTACTGCAATATGTAAGAAACGTATTAAGGCTAGGCGAAAAGTTTAATTTTAACGAGAAGTTAGACAATAAGGTGATCTTGGAAATGATTAAAAATTTAGAGGTATATTTAAATAAATATAAAGATTTAAAACAGACTAACAAAATACGTTCCCATTTCCTGTCAATTATTAGTAAATTTCAGAATAGAGATCTTTCAAAAAATTCAACCTTTGAAAAACAGATTAGAATTGATATCAATTTAACAAAAACCTTTATAAAACAAAATAAAGATCTATTAATTACAAAAGCAGATAAAGCTAATGCAACGGTCATTATCAAGAAAACCGATTATTTAGAAAAATGACTACTCTATTCAATGATAAAAAATACTATGAGAAAGTAAAAAGAAATCCGCTATCTACATTAGAATGAAATACCAGATTACACATTAATAAATTAAATGATAAGAATTTTTTGTTGAATGATACAACTATACCGCGCGTAGCACAAAAATGTAATATTTCTAAAGGTTATGGCCTTATCAAAATACACAAAGAAAATAATCCAGTGCGGCCGATCATTTCTGCTATAAACTCTCCTACCTACAATATTTCCAAGATTGTTTCTAACTTCTTATATAAACATCTTAAAAAACCGTCTTCACATGTCAGTAACAGCCTCGAATTAAAAAAGAAAATAGAAGTTATTACTATTCTCGATGGCTTTGAAATTATTAGTTTGGATGTGGTCAGTCTATTTACAAATGTACCCGAATATTTGATTTGTGTAGCTATTGAAAAACGTTGGACACAATTATATAATTATACAAATTTAACTTGCAGTGAATTTATAGGATCAATAAAGTTTATACTACAAAATAACTACTTTCAATTTAACGACCAATTTTACAAACAAAAGTTTGGTTCAGCGATGGGAAATCCTATTAGCTCCATTCTAGCTGATATCGTAATGCAAGATTTGGAATCTTATGCATTAAATAAACTTTGTTTCGATAGTATATTTTATTTTCATTATGTAGATGATATTTTGTTATGTGTGCCAAGAAACCTAATTAATTATACACGAGACGTTTTTAACCTTTAGAGGACGGGATGGCCCCTATACGGGCCATGCCCATGATCGACCCTTTACATGTGTTAGTTTTGAGATGTGAGACATCACAAAAACTCGATTTCTATAGAAAAGTGAGAGAAAACAATAAACCCAAATCCCCGTCCTCTAAAGGTTAATAGTTATGACAAAAACTTACAGTTTACGACTGAAACATCGTGTAATAATAAAATCAGTTTTTTAGATATCGAAGTTATAATAAAAAACAAAAAAATAATAACTAATTGGTATAGAAAACCAACGTTTTCGGGTAGATTTCTAAATTTTAACTCGCAACATCCTATTAAAAACAAAATAGCGATTATTTACTCACTTGTAGACAGAGCAATCAATCTTTCACACACATCATTCCATAATGTAAACCTAAAATTAATTAAGCAGTTTTTAACTATGAATGACTATCCTATAGAATTTATTAATAACTATATAAAAATAAGACTCAGAAGCATAAATTACGCCAATAAAACTATACCACAGTTGGAACAAAATAGATTTCACATAGTCATTCCATACGTGAATGAACTCAATTCAATTATTTTAAGATTTTTTAGAAAATATAACACACAGGTCATTACCAGCACTATAAATAAATTAAACTGCTTTATTAAATTAGGTAAAGATGTGAGTACGAAAGAGGAAAAAACTAATGTTGTCTACCAAATCAAATGTAACGATTGTGACGCATCATATGTAGGTCAAACGGAAAGACGCTTAGGTATTAGAATTAACGAACATTTCAAAAAATGCGAAAATAATGATCGAGGGTCTGCTATTTATACTCATATGGAAGAAACGGAACATAAGTTCAATTTTGAAAAAGTGAAAATTTTACATAATGAACGTTTTTTGTTTAAACGAAAGTTAGCTGAGATGCTTTTCATACATGCGCAAAAACAATATATTAATAATCAACAAGACACAAAAACACTCAGGTTCGAATATAAATCTTTTATCAATAAAAATCATTTTCTACAACAGCAATATCCTACAAACACAATCACAGAAGATAGAAGGTATTAGGAGAGTATGTTAGACAAAGAGATGGCCACGCCCAAAATATAAAATCACAGTCATCTTGGGCCCTCCCCGTCTCTTTGACACCTCCTTGACATATATTTGTCTAATACTCTCTCTCTGTACAACTAATAAGCACCGCCTTATACAATGTATGATTGGCTTCTTGTATTAATGTAACAAATACATATGTAATTCTCCACTGTATATAAAGGCCAAAATGTTGCGAATTTACTTTCAATTGACTGGTGGTATCGCTGTGACCACCTAAAAATTTGTTAGACTATTGTTTCTTATAAGTAATTATGTGTAATTTGTATGTAAATTTTTCTATCATTTTTGTATCAAAAGTTTATAATATATGATTTTTGTATTAGAGTCTTGAGAAGGGACTCAATAAAAAAAGAGTCCGAATCGTCGACATTAAGCTAAACACTCGGCTTGTCATTTACCATCCTGATTCCTTGGACAGCACGACCGTTAGTATCGATAGAACAAAGAACTCTTGAAGCAGCTGTCGTTAGAATCATCATCTCAATCAATAAATTAAATTATTGTGACTCTACTCATCGTTCGTGTTTCAATAAGGTATCATTAAGCCTAGTTGTTATAAACCTTTATTCCCAATAATCCTTTCAATATATATATTTACTCAGTTAAATTAATTAGATTGAGGCGTCGCTATATCCGTATGGGAGGATATAGGGGACAAAGGTAAATGAGAGTTCCCATTTTTAGCAGGAATGAAAAGAAAATATTCCTGAGGTCGGCGTCCAAAATTTTATTCTTGCCCGTGAGATCCTAACGGATTGTCACGTGACATTCTTATTTTATTTTTAAGAACTAATTTTTGAAAACTTTATTCTAATAAAACTAATTCTTTTATATTCATAGTACTTTTTTCGCACTTTCTGTGCAACAATACTCTCTAAAACATCTTAGTTGTAGCTTAATGTCACTACTTAATGTCACTATTGTTAAAATTCTCGGTCATTCTTAGACGCATTGTAATAATGTATTAAAGAATACTTGAGCACGACGCACTTTTAATAATCTGAGAAAATTTTATCTAACTTAAACTACTAACATTAAAGTTATTTATGAAAATAAGATACAATCTAAACAGGTTGCTAATATCTTTGCGTGTTATTTTTTCAAAATAATGAACCATCACTTAATGTCACTACTTAATTTCACTATTATTAAAATACGTGGTAATCCATTTTTTGACGCATTGTTGATATGCAATGGACTTCAGCAATTTTTAGTGTGTTTTTATGTTAATATCTTTTTCAAGCAGTATTTGAACTTGAAGCAAAAAATGAAATGAGGCCTGAACCTGAAAGAATTAATGTAATGTAAAATAAAAAATACTTGAGCATGATGCACTTTTAATAATAATCTAAGAAAATCTTATATATCACTATTTCCGGGTTTTAATAATGCTAGTTTACCTTTAGAAATCGTAGGGCCAGTAAAGCATCCATAATTAAAACACCATAAAGTAGAACGAGGCTCTGCTAGAGGAATATTATCTGTAACAGTATTTCTTTTTTTTCTACTACAGGAGGTTGCGTTCTTTGACAGACTTGAACATAATCTTTTGGTGGCCTTAATGCATAATGCATAATAATAATGATTTTGAACTCTTCTATATATTGCAAATTATTTAATCATAATCTACTTGTCAATTATCCTTGTTCTGATATAATCTGTAACAAAAAAAAAAAGATTTCACAAAGTAACAATACTTATATTAATAACATTATTTTTTTTATTTTACAATAAAAGTTTGCTACTTAACTGAAAATATATCTGAATATATATATAAGTCAATTCAAAATCGAATTTCAATGATGTACACGGAAAGAAATGTGGACAGTCTACACCTCGGAGAGAGCCGGGACCGCCCAATACAAGCTATAGCGCGATTAAAGTCTAAATTGGATATGCAGAACTTCCAACTTGCAGATTTAGTTGCTTTCCCGTCCAGCGCGCGCGTTCGCCCGGCAGCCAATCACCGTCCGCGCTTCGGATCGCCAACTCCGCCCCTTTAGACCTATCTCTAAGTTGGAGCTCTCAGACTTCCAACGTCGAGTTACGATATATCCGAGAAATTTGAGGTTCTGTACGTCCAGCTCGAGGTGCGGGCATTCCAATTCGGCACTAAGTAAATGCAAAACTTAATATTTACAAACACCGAGCCTGTTTGACGTTAGCGCCGTACAATACTGGAGTTATTTCCATACTACTTTTCTTTCCGTGTAAAAACTCTTGAATAGCTCCTTGATAACTTCTAAATGATGATTGTATATAACCTGTAAATGATGATTATATATGGACTAATGCGTATATTGAATATATATAAATAACAAGGTTAGGTTGACCAGATATATAAGTATATACCATACTCATAGATAAAAATTATTTTAATCAGTCGACTTCCTGAGATCTTTGATTATTCAAATAATATAAATACACTGGTGCAGTTTCGTTAACTCTGGTTCTGGTTTAGCCAAAGTTGAAATTGGACACAAAGGGATAAACCTTGTCTGAACCTGGTAGTTTTAACACTACCATGACGATTGAAGTGTCTATCTTCCATGCATTTGGGAAGGCCTGTTACACCTTATGCCATAATATTTTTTATTTTTAATCCTATTTTCTTCCTCTATGAAGACTGATGGAATTTTAGTTTTTAATCCTATTTTCTTCCTCTATGAAGACTGATGGAATACGTCCAATAGTAGTATATTCCAAAATTGGGTGGTGATAAAAAAATTTCTGGGAATGTCAATCATCAATACAATTTGAGTCTCCATATATAGTAATTCTCCATGCTAAACTCAATTTTGACTCAGTTTTTTTTATTTCATTATTTTCAATACCATTAGTTTTCACCAAAGACTGAGTATTGCATAATTTGAAAATGAAAAAGATTACACAAAGTATCGATTTTTTATTGTATTATATTTTACATGATATTACATGATATAGCTTCTGGTATAAAAAAAAAATAATACTTATGTATATATATAAAAGTACATGATGCCATGCCATCAGCTGATTTGAATAAAAATAAATAACCACCATACCATATTTCGAGGTTGTTTAGAATTACAGTTGTTGTTCGTTTTATCATGATATCTTTTCTCTCTCTTTTCGATTCGAGTATATATAAGAGATAAAAATACCACACGATATTTTGAGGTTATATTGTAGATCACAATTATGTTATAGATATATAACAAAATTGGTTATTTATTTTTATTCAAATCAGCTGATGGCATGGCATCATATACTTTTATATATATAGATAAGTATTATTTTTTTTTATACTAGAAGATATATCATGTAATATCATGTAAAATATAATACAATAAAAAATCGATACTTTGTGTAATCTTTTTCATTTATATATATATATATATATATATATATATATATATATATATATATATATATGTGTATATATATATATATACTAGGGGGTATCCCCCCTACTCGCTCCGCTCGTCAACCCGCCAACTTCGACTTAAGACTTAAATAGTCTATTTGTTGTATGCAAAGAGAGGACAAAAGTATATAACATCATATATTTTGTATTTATTATTCATATAAACATAAGTTTTATTCTATTTTTTCGACGTCAACTTAGAGGTAAGTAAAGAGATGCTTTTTATTTTTAAATGGTATCCCCAGTAGACACAATCCACTTTCTACAGTCACTATAAAGGATAAAAATGAAATCATATTAATAGATAGCATAAATATTGAAATAAATACAGATTTATGCCAAACAATGCTATTTGGAAAACAATATATTTATTATTCTATTTTTTCCACATCACCTTGGAGGTAAATAGAAAGATGCGTTTTATTTTTAAGTGGTATCCCCAGTAGGCCTAATCCACTGTCTATGTTACTATAAAATTTAGAAAAACATCAAAGTGAAAACATGAAATTCTATTAAGTAAATTTTTTTACTGATGATTTGAAACTTACCTGATTTAATTTTATTCTTCTTTTTTCACAGCTTTTAATTTTTTTGTCCATTTTCCGTTTTGCGTTTATTTCATTTCATTACTAATAATTTTGATGTATTTAAAACTTAAAATTTTGTCTTCAGCCCAATATTAAAATGAATTGAAAATTACGTATCCAATTGTCTAATTATTGGTCTTCATTGTCTTTAGTCTGAAAATATGAAATGTACATAAATCACCTTTTTTTCTTACATTTTTTTTTATTTATTACTTACTTCATTTATTATAATTTCCGAACCATTCATAAGGTTTTCTAGTTCCATTATAGTATCAGAAATGATTTTAATATGGTTGATACTCAAAATTTTGAGAATATAAGTAATACCTTTAATTGAAACATATTCAACAGTGTATTTTAAGAAACGTAAATTATTAATTTTTTTATATAACTAAAATAAATTTACCATTTTCTTGAACGTTTCCGTTATTATTTCCCATGGTGTTTCCGTTATTATTTCCATCTGGAGATTTAGGTTGGAGTATTGGATATTTAAAAAACCAAAATTAACTGAAAATCTTACTGCATTACAATACTATTTATACCGATTAGCATATAGACCAAACTGTAAGATTTTTAATCCATTATTATATGGCAGCCGATTAACTCAACAATTTTTTTTACATGCTTACATTATTGTAGAAAATAACAGAATGAATTATTTTAGAAGTGATCAAAAAAATTTACGCGTAGAGTGTTATCAAGGCTTATTAGACCATGTAATGAATAGTACTACTAATATCTCATCGAATTTTAAGAGTAAATAAAAACTCGGAAATCTTTTTATATTACCAGCTACTTATATAGGTAGTCCAAGATATATGCAGCAACACTATCAGGATGCTATGGCTATAATGAGAAACACAGGAAGACCTGATTTATTTATAACGGATACATGTAATCCTAAATGGAAGGAACTTAAAGAAATTTAAAAACATTTTCCGCGAAATACTACCCCAAATGATATTCCTAATATAACTGTTAGGTTGTTTCGTACAAAATTAAAGTTATTAATAGATGATATATATGAACGTAACATATTTGGTAATGTTATATCATATATTTATACCATAGAATTTCAAAAACGAGGTCTTCCTCATGCACATATTCTTGTAACATTAAATCCAAAAAATAAATTATTATCACCTGAAAAAATTGATAAGTATATATCTGCAGAAATTCCATCTAAAAATGATGATGAAGAATTGCATAAATTAGTTATTAAACATATGCTTCATGGCCCTCATAATAATCATTCACCATGTTATGTTGAAAATAAGCCAATTTGTAAAAAAAATTTTCCAAAACCATTTACTGATTTCACAACATTTCAAAAAAATGGTTATCCACAGTATAGAAGAAAAAATAATGTTTCGGAAAATTTAACATATAAAATTATAAATAACCAAAATCCAGTTCCTGTAAACAATTCAATGGTTGTACCATATAACAGTTTTTTATTAAAAAAATATCAATGTCACATAAATGTTGAGTATTGTGCTTCGATTCAAAGCATAAAGTATATTTTTAATTATATTCATAAAGGTTGTGATAAAGCCTTTTGTAAATTAAAAAAAAATAAATACAGATACTGAAAAAGATGTACATGATGAAATTACTCAATTTATAGATGGGAGGTATTTGAGTCCAATGGAAGCTGCATGGAGATTACAAGAGTTTCCTTTATGTGGTAGGAGGCACACTGTAGTAGGTTTAGCAGTTCATACTGAAAATAAACAGAATATAATTTTTGAAGAAAATAAAGAGGAAAAAGCTTTAGATAAATGGAAAACCACACTAACTTTATGGTTTGAATTAAATAAAAACGATGATAATGCAAAAAATATTAAATACGTTAATATACCTAAGTATTATATATTCAAAAATAAAACTTGGATTGAACGTCAAAGAAAATTGAAACATTTTGCCATAGGACGTTTGAACGTAGTATCTCCAAAGGATAGTGAAAGATTTCATTTGAAATTAATTCTTAATAGTGTTAAAGGTGTAACATCTTTTAAAGAATTGCGTACATTTGAAAATAAAACTTATAATACTTACAAAGAAACAGCAATACAGATGGGTCTTGTTGAAAATGATTTACAGATTGAAAAAATTTTTGAAGAAGCTTGTAGTATAATGTTACCTGTTCAATTGCGTAAATTTTTTACTTGATTCTTAATAACAGACAATATTAATGGTAATACTATTTGGATAAAATTTAATAAATACTTTACAGAAGATTTTAATAACAATAAAGATAACCGAGCTCTTCATCACATAAATGAAATTTAAAAAAATGAAGAAATGTCTTGTAAAGATTTTGGCTTACCTGAACCTGATGAAATTTTGGACATCAATAATGAAAATAATGAAGAAAATACGTTATTCTGTAAACAAATGTTTAATAATTTCTATAAACAATTAAACGAAGATCAAAAAATAATTTTTACACATAAAATAATTTTTAAATAATGAACATAAAATTTTCTTTATTGATGGTCCTGGAGGTTTAGGTAAAACGTTTTTATATAAAACGTTAATTTATTATTTTTTGTCTGTAGAAAAAAAAGTTTTGTCAATGGCTTGGACTGGTATTGCATCTATACTTTTACCGAAAGGAATGACCAGTCATAAAACTTTTAGACTACCTTTAGATTTAAACAATATTGAAAGTGCGTTTTTAAAATTTGAATCAGATAAAAAAAATTCCGTGAAGTAACTGCAATTATTTGGGATGAAGCGTCAATGATTCCACATAAAGCTTTAGAAATTGTCGATAAAACGTTACAAGATGTTTGTAATAATAATTTGCCATTTGGAGGAAAGTTATTAGTTTTAGGAGGTGACTTTAGACAAATTCTTCCAGTTGTTAAAAATGGTTGTAGAAGCACAATAATTTAAGAAACGATAAAATATTCAAATCTTTGGTCATTATTTTATATTATGTATTTAAAAAAAAATATTCGTTCAAAAGACAACACGTTTGCTTCATTTTTATTAGATATTGGAGAAAGTAAATTTACCTCATTTGTTATACCTGATAGTTTTAAAACAAACGATGTTTGTTTTAAAATATATGAACATATAAATTATAATGTATCGATAAATAGTGTAATTTTAACATCCCATAATGAAGATGCGAATATTTTAAATAATAAAATTTTGCGAATATTAAGTACTGAAGCAAAAACGTATTACAGTTTAGATTATGCTACACATAAGGATGTAGATTTATCTGATGAAGACATCCATATTAATTACCCGATTGAAGCTTTAAATAATATCCGTGAAGGAATTCCACCACATAAATTGAAACTGAAAATAAATAGTATTGTAATGTTAATAAGAAATTTAAGTATTACTGATGGATTATGTAATGGGACACGGCTCAAAATTACTAAATTATTCAAATACAACATAGAAGCAGAAATAATAACTGGTGAAAAATGTGGAAATAAAGTTTTTATCCCTAGAATTACATTGAACACTGGAAATTCTTCATCATTACCGTTTGTTTTATATAGGAAACAATTCTTTTTAATATTAGCATTTATTATGACTATAAATAAATCGCAAGGTCAAAGTTTTGATAGTGTTGGAATATATATTAGAAGACCTTTATTTTCTCATGGCCAATTATATGTAGCACTATCAAGATGTAGAAACGCAGATAAAATTTTTATTGAAAACAATTCAGAAAATAAAGAAGAAATTGTAAATATCGTTTGGAAAGAAATTTTTGATAATTAAACATTTTTTTTTTATTTTTATTTTCGTAAATTATATATTATTATTATTTATTATAAACTGTATAATTAATAGAAAAGAATTCTCAAAAGTATTTAGTTTATATAAACTATTTTCATTTTAGAACATGTCGGATGCACACAATGAAAGTAAATTATAAATTATAAAAATATATTTTTTCATTGCTAAATAATGTTAAATAAATAATACATTATCAGTTTTAGACTATTTAAAATATGAACAAAATTTTATGGAATATATGATAAATTTAGAGTCGGATCAAGTTATTGAAAAAGATAAATTAAGAAAATTAAATCATCAATCAAAACGAAAAAAAAAAAAATCATACGAAAGAAAAGAAAATTAATATTGGAAAAACTAAAGTTGAAAAAATATTAGAAGAATTTAAAAATCTTTCTTTATAATGATTGAATTTTCTTTTTCAGGTAATTTTTTAAAATTGATTATAATAATGTAGTATAACTTTTTATCAATTTATGCTATACATTATTTACTTTCATTTTTACCCTTTGCTCCGAAGTGTCAAAATTTTATAATCACATTTCATATTGGGCAGAAGAAAAATTTCAAGTTTTGAATATGTCAAAATTATTTATGATAAAATGAAATGAGCGCAAATAAAGAAAAAAATTTTAATCTTTTGAAAAAAGAAGATAATATTAAATCAGGTAATTTTCAAATTATTAATAAATTATCTAATAGTATTTCATATTTACCCTTTTGTTGTTTTTCTAAATTTTATAGTAACGTAGACAGTGGATTAGGCCTAATGGGGATACCACTTAAAAATAAAACGCATCTTTCTATTTACCTCCAAGGTGATGTGGAAAAAATAGAATAATAAATATATTGTTTTCCAAATAGCATTGTTTGGCATTTATTTCAATATTATATTTCAATCTGTATTTATTTCAATAATATGTTTCAATATTTATGCTATCTATTAATATGATTTCATTTTTATCCTTTACAGTGACTGTAGAAAGTGGATTGTGTCTACTGGGGATACCATTTAAAAATAAAAAGCATCTCTTTACTTACCTCTAAGTTGACGTGGAAAAAATAGAATAAAACTTATGTTTATCGATGTATATTAAGCTGGAGTAGCCACTTCATAAGCCCGGGTTGAAAATAATCCCTTATTTTGTCGCTAATTTGTCGCTAATTTGTTACGCCAATCCCGATTTTGTCGCTCCAGCCGATTCCGAGAAACAATGGCTACTGCAACTTAAGTCATAAGCTGGAAAAGCCACTATTGTATCTTCTCAGCAATTGACAATAGCGACACCGGGTTAGGCCTAGATTTTGTCGCTAATTTGTCGCTCAAAGATGCCGTAGATCCCATGTCCCAAAAATGGACCGCTGTCCCAAAAAACGATACAAGGTCACGAGCATATAAGCAAAAATGACGAAAATTAAAAATAACAATTAACTTATAATTGCATATTTTGTCGCTAATTTGTCGCTGATTTTTCCCGCAAAATCCGATTTTAACGCTCCAGCCGATTCCGAGAAACAATGGCTACTGCAACGTAAGTCTTAAGCTGGAAAAGCCACTATTGTATCTTCTCAGCAATTGACAATAGCGACACCGGGTTAGGCCTAGATTTTGTCGCTAATTTGTCGCTCAAAGATGCCGTAGATCCCATGTCCCAAAAATGGACCGCTGTCCGAAAAAACGATACAAGGTCACGAGCATATAAGCAAAAATTATGAAAATTAAAAATATTCATTAACTTATAATTGCATATTTTGTCGCTAATTTGTCGCTGATTTTTCCCGCAAAACCCGATTTTAACGCTCTAGCTGTTTTCGAGAAACAATGGCTATTCTAGCGTAATATTAAGATAGGAAAGCCATTACGTTCTATTGTCTCACCAATTGACGATAGCGACATCGGGTTAGGCCTAGATTTTGTCGCTAATTTGTCGCTCAAAGATGCCGTAGATTCCATGTCCCAAAAATGGACCGCTGTCCCAAAAAACGATACAAGGTCACGAGCATATAAGCAAAAATGACGAAAATTAAAAATAACAATTAACTTATAATTACATATTTTGTCGCTAATTTGTCGCTGATTTTTCCCGCAAAATCCGATTTTAACGCTCCAGCCGATTCCGAGAAACAATGGCTACTGCAACGTAAGTCTTAAGCTGGAAAAGCCACTATTGTATCTTCTCAGCAATTGACAATAGCGACACCGGGTTAGGCCTAGATTTTGTCGCTAATTTGTCGCTCAAAGATGCCGTAGATCCCATGTCCCAAAAATGGACCGCTGTCCCAAAAGTGGAACGCATGCACGGAGATGAACAACGTCGGGTCATGCATATAAACGAAAATGATAAAACTAAAAAAAATTAATTCAGCTAATGTGCATGCAGGCAACACTACTTTCACAAATGTCGTTTCTTAATTAAAAACCCTAATCAAGCGAGAAGTCAAAGATTAAAAGATAGGCAGGATGCAAAAGTCGAAAGTCGATCGAAAACGCAAACGAAATCGTTTGGGACTCTGAAGAGGTTTTTTTTTAGTAAAACCGTAAGCAACAAATTCATAACTGTACGGAATGTAGTCTTAAATATATTACTAAGTTGTTACAGCACTCCTGATTTTGTTGCTTCAAGAGAAGCGAGATCTTGAGTCGAAAGTCGACCAAAGACGCAGAAAAACGTGCTTGTGATGCTGACAATCGATATTTACATACAAAAACGGTAAGCGACGAATTCATTATCGTGCACAATGTTTTCTCTAGTATATTGTTAAGTTGTAACGGTATTCCTGAATTTGTTGCTTCAAGACAGATAGATCCCCGAAAACAAAATCGATGAAAACTGGAAAATAACGCGTTTGGGACGCTGAAATCGGGGTTTTCCTTAGCAAAACCGTAAGCAACAAATTCGCAAATGTGCAGAATCTCGTCTCTAATATGTTGCTACGTTGTTACAGCACTCCTGATTTTGTTGCTTCAAGATAGCCGAGATCTCAAAGTCGAAAATCGATCGAAAACGCAAGAAAACGTGTTTTTGATGCTGACAATCGATTTTTACATACAAAATCGGTGAGCGACAAATTCATTAACGTGCACCATGTTATCTCTAGTATGTTCTCAAGTTGTAACGGTATTCCTGATTTTGTCGCTTCTAGACAGTTAGTTCCCGGACACAAAAATCGATCGAAACCGGAAAATAACGCGTTTGGGACGCTGAAATCGGGGTTTTCTTTAGCAAAACCTTAAGCAACAAATTTACAAATGCGCAGACTCTTGTCTCTAATATGTTACTAAGTTGTTACAGCACTCCTGATTTTGTTGCTTCAAGATAGCCGAGATTTCGAAGTCGAAAATCGATCGAAAACGCAAAAAACGTGTTTTTGATGCTGACAATCGATATTTACATACAGAAACGGTGAGCGACAAATTCTTTAACGTGCTAAATCTTTTCTCTAGTATGTTCTCAAGTTGTAACGGTATTCCTGAATTTATCGCTTCTAGACAGTTAGTTCCCGGACACAAAAATCGATCGAAACCGGAAAATAACGCGTTTGGGACGCTGAAATCGGGGTTTTCTTTATCAAAACCGTAAGCAACAAATTTACAAATGCGCAGACTCTTGTCTCTAATATGTTACTAAGTTGTTAGAGTATTCCTGAATTTGTTGCTTTGCAGTAGATTATATCCCGGAGTCTAAAGTCGATCGAAAACGGTAAAAACCCGTTTGAGATTAGGTAAATGGGGTTTTCGTTAGAAAACCGTAAGCAACAAATTCACAAATATGCAGACTCTTGTCTCTAATATGTCACTAAGTTGTTACAGCATTCCTGATTTTGTTGCTTCAAAATAGCCGAGATCTCGAAGTCGAAAATCGATTGAAAAGGCAAATAAACGTGTTTGTGATGCTGACAATCGATTTTTACATACCAAAACGGTAAGCGACAAATTCTTAACCGTGCACAATCTTTTCTCTAGTATGTTCTCAAGTTGTAACGGTATTCCTGATTTTGTCGCTTCTAGACAGTTAGTTCCCGGACACAAAAATCGATCGAAACCGGAAAATAACGCGTTTGGGACGTGAAATCGGGGTTTTCTTTAACAAAACCGAAGCAACAAATTTACAAATGCGCAGACTCTTGTCTCTAATATGTTACTAAGTTGTTACAGCACTCCTGATTTTGTTGCTTCAAGATAGCCAAGATCTCGAAGTCGGAAATCGATCGAAACGCAATAAAACGCGTTTTTCATGCTGACAATCGATTTTTACATACAAAAACGGTAGGCGACAAATTCTTTAACGTGCAAAATCTTTTTTCTAGTATGTTCTCAAGTTGTAACGGTACTCCTGAATATGTCGCTTCTAGACAGTTAGTTCCCGGACACAAAAGTCGATCGAAAACGGTGAAAACCGACAGGCTATATACCAGAGTCGAACGTCGATCGAAAATACAGAAAAACGCGTTTTGGACGCTGTAAATTATGTTTTATTTAGTAAATGGTATGACGAAAAATTATTCCTCATCATGTCCCCCTCTCCCCGTCTAATGAATGTACTAACTACTCTAAGATGTTACATGTGCAGAGAGAGAGAGAAAGCGAGAGAGAGGGAGTGAGAGAGAGAAAGAGCGAGAGGGAGAGAGAGAGAGAAGAAAGAGTGAGAGGGGGTGGGGAGGGGAGTGGCGCGCGAGGAGACAGACAATTAAGGTGGTTCTATTAAAAGTCTGAAGTCAATTGTCTGTTAATATAAATATTATTTTCATTCTTCAATATTTAAGAAATATTTTCAAACAATAAATTAATTAATTATAATTGTTCAATTTTTGTTATAATTCTGCAGTGTTTATGTACTTCAATTTAAATACTTTTCCAATCCTACAGCATGACTCCCATATTTTCCCATTTTAAAATATTAATTTTTTAACAATATTATGTCAAGTATTGGTCGGCAACTTGCATTTAAAACTATACTAATTTGTTTACGAAGACCTGAACAATAACAGCCTTCAATAATATTTTCATATGCAGACTTTACGATTTTATTTGAACCTGCTTAATCTCATTTTGGATAGCGCCCGCGCTCCTCGCTCTATTAGAGAGTGCGATATAGTCCAAGTGGAGAGTTTTTGCCGTGTGACGCCGTGCGAAAGAGTGTGTAAGTGCGATTGTGCGCCTCTTGCCAATGTTACGTTGACCGAATCTCGGTAAGCAACTGTGAGCGACGCATCAGGTGCTGGTGCGGAAGGACGGCCGACGACAGCGAGTATCCGTAGAATTTGTAAGTGCTGGCTCCACACTTTTCTCTCCCGCGTAATAGTATATTATGTACCAAGGGCGCAAAGTGGGCTTTTTTAGACCGAGTGTGGAGTTTGCAGTACGAGTCGAAGGCGAGCAAGCACGAACCGAAGGCGAGTACGTTTTGCGAGCCGAAGACGAGTACTGCAACCTCACGAGGTCAAAAAGACCACTTAGCCCTTGGTGCACACCATATTTTTTGTAACACAAGTATTCTTTTTCGCGTTTTTTTTTTAACGAAGCTTATGGGCAGCGGTTAGAAAAATATTTTTTTTGCCCGCCGGTCTATAAACGATCACTTTCAGCTCGCATAATAGGTAAAAAAAAGCGAAAAAAGTGGTTGTGTGACATAAAATGGTGTGCACCAAGAGCTTAGTGGGTTTTTTGACCTCGTGTGGCTGCAGTACTCGTCTTCGGTTCGCAAACGCACTATTGCTAAGTTGAAATGGTATTTCTGAATTTGTTGCTATAAGGCAAGCTAGATCTCGGAGACGAAAATTGATCGAAAATGCACAAAATCTGGTAAATCTGGTTTTATGAACTAAAACGGTAAGCAATAAATTCGAAAACACGTTTGGAACGCTGAAAATGGTGTTTTCTTTAATAAAACAGTAAGCAACAAATTCATAACTAGGCCGAATCTAGTTTTTAATATGTTGCTAAGTTGCAACGGTATTCCTGAATTTGTTGCTGTAGGACAGGCGAAATCTGAAAATCAAAAGTCTATCGAAAACACTAGTATATTAAGCTAGCAGATCACTTTAATGACCGCCCTTTCTACATAATACCATAATATATTGCTAATTTACTGTTAATTTCTTATGCCAATCCGGATTTTGATGTTCCAGACGTTTCCAAGAAACAGGTGATCTGCTAGCTTAATATTAATCTAGCAGATCGTGTTCGGATATGTTTGCGAGTTTTCCCTCTATCAAAACGAGACAAGGGACATATGTGTTGCTAATTCGTTGCTGTAAGACAGCCGGAGCCAAAAATCATACAAGTCTTTGCGGGTCCCTGAGCTCGACACAGGACCAAATGTATATGACTTGATATTAAGCTAGCAGATTTTAGCGTACGGGGATAAGGAGACTAAATCAAAACACCCCGTGAACTTATATTGACGGATACTTTATTTGTTCTCAGACTCTGCTTACAACAGTCCTTACGAGCCGCTCTCTATCACTACGCACACACAAGTCTTTATTATAACTCGACGGCGATATCGGGCCCAACGCGACCGCATGATCGCGGGTCTCACGCGTGTCTATCTGGTGCACAAGCGCCGTTCGTCATCTCCCCCCTGGGGGCGCTACTGTTCTACCGCTATAGTGCTAATTTCCGTTTCGCACTTTAGAAGCCGTATTATACGCATGTACGCGACACAGCTCATATTTGTCCAACTTTGCAAATTCTTGTTCTAGTGAACTGAGACAGAGGTTATTTTTGTTGCAAATTTGTTGCTCGTTTGTTACGCCAATCCCAAATTTGTTGCTTCAACCGTTTCCGAGATATCGTCGCGGTGCTACCATGAAAACTGGGCCAGCATCGCCACTACTGGAACTACTGTCCGGCGACACATTTTATGCCGGCGCAAGTGACATTTCTTGCTAATTTGTTGCTTTAACTTAGTTAAGCGATCAGCAACAAATTCAAAACTGTGATAAACGTTGTTGCTAATATTTTACTAAGCTATATTAGACTACAACGCATATTAGAGACGACATTCTGCACAGTTATGAATTTTTTCCTTATCTATTTACTAATAAAACCCACTCGCCAGCGTCCAAAATGCATCTTTTTCTGTTTTCGATCGACTTTCGACTCCGGAATATAAACTACTGCAAACCAAAAAATTTAGGAATAATTTAGCAAAATATTTGAGACAAGATTCTGCACATTTGCGAATTTCTTGCTTACGGTTTGGCTAAGGAAAATTCAGAATTCAACGTTCCAAACGCGTTATTTTGCAGTTTCGATCAATTGTTGTCTCCGGGATCTAGCTGTCTTGAAGCTAAAGATTCAGGAATACCGTTACAATTTAACAACATACTAGAGAAAACATTCGGTACAGTTATGAATTTGTTGCTTACGGTTTTACTAAAGACAACCCCATTTACGTAATACCAAACCTCTTCTGACAATTTTCGATCGACTTTCGACTCCGGGATATAATCTACTGCTAAGCAACAAATTCAGGAATACTGTAACAACGTAGCAATATATTGCAGACAAGATTCTGCACATTTGTGAATTTGATACTTACTGTTTTGCTAAAGAAGACCCCGATATGAGCGTCCCAAACGCGTTATTTTCCGGTTTCGATCGATTTTTGTGTCCCGGATCTAACTGTCTAGCAGCAACAAATTCAGGAATACCGTTACAACTTGAGAACATACTAGAGAAAACATTGTACACGTTAAAGAATTTGTCGCTTACCGTTTTTGTATGTAAAAATCGATTGTCAGCAACACAAACCCGTTTTTTTGCGTTTACGATCGATTTTCGACTTCGATATGTCGGCTATCTTGAAGCAACAAAATCAGGAGTGCTGTAACAACTTAGTAACATATTAGAGACAAGAGTCTGCGCATTTGTAAAATTGATGCTTACTGTTTTGCTAAAGAAGACCCCGATATGAGCGTCCCAAACGCGTTATTTTCCGGCTTCGATCGATTTTTGTGTCCGGGATCTAACTGTCTAGCAGCAACAAATTCAGGAATACCGTTACAACTTGAGAACATACTAGAGATAACATGGTACACGTTAATAAATTTGTCGCTTACCGTTTTTGTATGTAAAAATCGATTGTCAGCATCACAAACACGTTTTTTTTGCGTTTTCGATCGATTTTCGACTTCGAGATCTCGGCTATTTTGAAGCAACAAAATCAGGAATGCTGTAACAACTTAGTAACATATTAGAGACAAGAGTCTGCATATTTGTGAATTTGTTGCTTACGGTTTTTCTAACGAAAACCCCATTTACCTAATCTCAAACGCGTTTTTACCGTTTTCGATCGACTTTATACTCCGGGATATAATCTACTGCAAAGCAACAAATTCAGGAATACTCTAACAACGTAGCAACATATTAGAGACAAGAGTCTGCGCATTTGTGAATTTGTTGCTTACGGTTTTGCTAAAGAAAATCCCGATTTCAGCGTCCCAAACGCGTTATTTTCCGGTTTCGATCGATTTTTGTGTGCGGGAACTAACTGTCTAGAAGCGACATATTCAGAAATACCGTTACAACTTGAGAACATACTAGAAAAAAGATTTTGCACGTTAACGAATTTGTCGCCTACCGTTTTTGTATGTAAAAATCGATTGTCAGCATGAAAAACACGTTTTTTTGCGTTTTCGATCGATTTTCGACTTCGAGATCTTGGCTATCTTGAAGTAACAAAATCAGGAGTGCTGTAACAACTTAGTAACATATTAGAGACAAGAGTCTGCGTATTTGTAAATTTGTTGCTTACGGTTTTGATAAAGAAAACCCCGATTTCAGCGTCCCAAACGCGTTATTTTCCGGCTTCGATCGATTTTTGTGCCCGGGAACTAACTGTCTAGAAGCGACAAAATAAGGAATACCGTTACAACTTGAGAACATACTAGAGAAAACATTGTGCACATTAAAGAAATTGTCGCTCACCGTTTCTGTATGTAAATATCGATTGTCAGCATCAAAAACACGTTTTTTTGCGTTTTCGATCGATTTTCGACTTCGAAATCTCGGCTATCTTGAAGCAACAAAATCAGGAGTGCTGTAACAACTTAGTAACATATTAGAGAGAAGAGTCTGCGCATTTGTAAATTTGTTGCTTACGGTTTTGCTAAAGAAAACCCCGATTTCAGCGTCCCAAACGCGTCATTTTCCGGTTTCGATCGATTTTTGTGTCCGAGAACTAACTGTCTAGAAGCGACAAATTCAGGAATACCGTTACAATTTGAGAACATACTAGAGAAAAGATTTAGCACGTTAAAGAATTTGTCGCTCACCGTTTCTGTATGTAAATATCGATTGTCAGCATCAAAAACACGTTTTTTTGCGTTTTCGATCGATTTTCGACTTCGAAATCTCGGCTATCTTGAAGCAACAAAATCAGGAGTGCTGTAACAACTTAGTTACATATTAGAGACAAGAGTCTGCGCATTTGTAAATTTGTTGCTTACGGTTTTGCTAAAGAAAACCCCGATTTCAGCGTCCCAAACGCGTTATTTTCCGGTTTCGATGGATTTTTGTGTCCGGGAACTAACTGTCTAGAAGCGACAAATTCAGGAATACCGTTACAACTTGAGAACATACTAGAGAAAAGATTGTGCACGGTTAAGAATTTGTCGCTTACCGTTTTTGTATGTAAAAATCGATTGTCAGCATCACAAACACGTTTTTTTTGCGTTTTCGATCGATTTTCGACTTCGAGATCTCGGCTATTTTGAAGCAACAAAATCAGAAATGCTGTAACAACTTAGTAACATATTAGAGACAAGAGTCTGCATATTTGGGAATTTGTTGCTTACGGTTTTTCTAACGAAAACCCCATTTACCTAATCTCAAACGCGTTTTTACCGTTTTCGATCGACTTTATACTCCGGGATATAATCTACTGCAAAGCAACGAATTCAGGAATACTCTAACAACGTAGCAACATATTAGAGACAAGAGTCTGCGCATTTGTGAATTTGTTGCTTACGGTTTTGCTAAAGAAAATCCCGATTTCAGCGTCCCAAACGCGTTATTTTCCGGTTTCGATCGATTTTTGTGTCCGGGAACTAACTGTCTAGAAGCGACAAATTCAGGAATACCGTTACAACTTGAGAACATAGTAGAGAAAAGATTTAGCACGTTAAAGAATTTGTCGCTCACCGTTTCTGTATGTTAATATCGATTGTCAGCATCAAAAACACGTTTTTTTGCGTTTTCGATCGATTTTCGACTTCGAAATCTCGGCTATCATGAAGCAACAAAATCAGGAGTGCTGTAACAACTTAGTAACATATTAGAGACAAGAGTCTGCGCATTTGTAAATTTGTTGCTTACGGTTTTGCTAAAAAAAAACCCCGATTTCAGCGTCCCAAACGCGTTATTTTCCGGTTTCGATCGATTTTTGTGTCCGGGAAATAACTGTCTAGAAGCGACAAATTCAGGAATACCGTTACAACTTGAGAACATACTAGAGATAATATGGTGCACTTTAATAAATTTGTCGCTCACCGTTTTGGTACGTAAAAATCGATTGTCAGCATCACAACCACGTTTTTTGAGTTTTCGATCAATTTTCGACTTCGAGATCTCGCCTATCCTGAAGCAACAAAATCAGGAGTGCTGCAACAACTTAGTAACATATTAGAGACAAAGTCTGCGCATTTGTGAATTTGTTGCTGACGGTTTTTCTAAAGAAAACCCCATTTACCTAATCCCAAACGGGTTTTTACCGTTTTCGATCGACTTTCGATTCCGAGATATAATCTACTGCTAAGCAACAAATTCAGGAATACTCTAACAACGTAGCAACATATTAGAGTCGAGATTCTGCACATTTGTGAATTTGTTGCTAACGGTTTTGCTAAAGAAAACCCCGATTTCAACGTCCCAATCGTGTTATTTTCCGGTTTCGATCGATTTCTGTGTCCGGGATATAACTGTCTAGAAGCGACAAATTCCGGAATACCGTTACAACTTGAGAACATACTAGAGATAACATGGTGCACGTTAATGAATTTGTCGCTCACCGTTTCTGTATGTAAATATCGATTGTCAGCATCAAAAATACGTTTTTTTGCGTTTTCGATTGATTTTCGACTTCGGAATCTCGGTTATCTTGAAGCAACAAAATCAGGAGTTCTCTAACAACGTAGCAACATATTAGAGACAAGAGTCTGCGCATTTGTGAATTTGTTGCTTACGGTTTTTCTAACGAAAACCCCATTTACCTAATCTCAAACGGGTTTTTACCGTTTTCGATCGACTTTAGACTCCGGGATATAATCTACTGCAAAGCAATAAATTCAGGAATACTCTAACAACGTAGCAACATATTAGAGACAAGAGTCTGCGCATTTGTGAATTTGTAGCTTACGGTTTTCCTACAGAAAATCCCGATTTCAGCGTCCCAAACGCGTTATGTTCCGGTTTCGATCGATTTTTGTGTCCGGGAACTAACTGTCTAGAAGCAACAAATTCAGGAATACCGTTACAACTTGAGAACATTCTAGAGAAAAGAATTAGCTCGTTAAAGAATTTGTCGCTCACCGTTTCTGTATGTAAATATCGATTGTCAGCATCAAAAACACGTTTTTTGCGTTTTCGATCGATTTTCGACTTCGAAATCTCGGCTATCTTGAAGCAACAAAATCAGAAGTGCTCTAACAACGTAGCAACATATCAGAGACAAGAGTCTGCGCATTTGTGAATTTGTTGCTTACGGTTTTTCTAAAGAAAACCCCATTTACCTAATCCCAAACGGGTTTTTACCGTTTTCGATCGACTTTCGATTCCGAGATATAATCTACTGCTAAGCAACAAATTCAGGAATACTCTAACAACGTAGCAACATATTAGAGTCGAGATTCTGAACATTTGTGAATTTGTTGCTAACGGTTTTGCTAAAGAAAACCCCGATTTCAACGTCCCAATCGTGTTATTTTCCGGTTTCGATCGATTTCTGTGTCCGGGATATAACTGTCTAGAAGCGACAAATTCCGGAATACCATTACAACTTGAGAGCATACTAGAGATAACATGGTGCACGTTAATGAATTTGTCGCTCACCGTTTCTGTATGTAAATATCGATTGTCAGCATCAAAAACACGTTTTTTTGCGTTTTCGATTGATTTTCGACTTCGGAATCTCGGTTATCTTGAAGTAACAAAATCAGGAGTGCTCTAACAACGTAGCAACATATTAGAGACAAAAGTCTGCGCATTTGTGAATTTGTTGCTTACGGTTTGGCTAAAAAAAACCCCGATTTCAGCGTCCCAAACGCGTTATTTTCCGGTTTCGATCGATTTTTGTGTCCGGGAACTAACTGTCTTGAAGCGACAAATTCAGGAATACCGTTACAACTTGAGAACATACTAGAGATAATATGGCGCACTTTAATGAATTTGTCGCTCACCGTTTTGGTACGTAAAAATCGATTGTCAGCATCACAACTACGTTTTTTGAGTTTTCGATCAATTTTCGACTTCGAGATCTCGCCTATCCTGAAGCAACAAAATCAGGAGTGCTGTAACAACTTAGTAACATATTAGAGACAAGAGTCTGCGCATTTGTAAATTTGTTGCTTAAGGTTTTGCTAAAGATAACCCCGATTTCAGCGTCCCAAACGCGTTATTTTCCGGTTTCGATCGATTTTTGTGTCCGGGAACTAACTGTCTAGAAGCGACAAAATCAGGAATACCGTTACAACTTGCGAACATACTAGAGAAAAGATTGTGCACATTAAAGAACTTGTTGCTCACCGTTTCTGTATGTAAATATTGATTGTCAGCATCAAAAACACGTTTTTTTGCGTTTTCGATTGATTTTCGACTTCGGAATCTCGGTTATCTTGGAGCAACAAAATCAGGAGTGCTCTAACAACGTAGCAACATATTAGAGACAAGAGTCTGCGCATTTGTGAATTTGTTGCTTACGGTTTTTCTAACGAAAACCCCATTTACCTAATCTCAAACGGGTTTTTACCGTTTTCGATCGACTTTAGACTCCGGGATATAATCTACTGCAAAGCAATAAATTCAGGAATACTCTAACAACGTAGCAACATATTAGAGACAAGAGTCTGCGCATTTGTGAATTTGTTGCTTACGGTTTTGCTAAAGAAAATCCCGATTTCAGCGTCCCAAACGCGTTATTTTCCGGTTTCGATCGATTTTTGTGTCCGGGAACTAACTGTCTAGAAGCAACAAATTCAGGAATACCGTTACAACTTGAGAACATACTAGAGAAAAGATTTAGCTGGTTAAAGAATTTGTCGCTCACCGTTTCTGTATGTAAATATCGATTGTCAGCATCAAAAACACGTTTTTTGCGTTTTCGATCGATTTTCGACTTCGAAATCTCGGCTATCTTGAAGCAACAAAATCAGGAGTGCTGTAACAACTTAGTAACATATTAGGGACAAGAGTCTGCGCATTTGTAAATTTGTTGCTTACGGTTTTGCTAAAGAAAACCCCGATTTCAGCGTCCCAAACGCGTTATTTTCCGGTTTCGATCGATTTTTGTGGCCGGGAACTAACTGTCTAGAAGCGACAAATTCAGGAATACCGTTACAATTTGAGAACATACTAGAGAAAAGATTTAGCACGTTAAAGAATTTGCCGCTCACCGTTTCTGTATGTAAATATCTATTGTCAGCATCAAAAACACGTTTTTTTGCGTCTTCGATCGATTTTCGACTTCGAGATCTCGCCTATCCTGAAGCAACAAAATCAGGAGTGCTGTAACAACTTAGTAACATATTAGAGACAAGAGTCTGCGCATTTGTGAATTTGTTGCTTACGGTTTTTCTAAAGAAAACCCCATTTACCTAATCCCAAACGGGTTTTTACCGTTTTCGATCGACTTTCGATTCCGAGATATAATCTACTGCTAAGCAACAAATTCAGGAATACTCTAACAACGTAGCAACATATTAGAGTCGAGATTCTGCACATTTGTGAATTTGTTGCTAACGGTTTTGCTAAAGAAAACCCCGATTTCAACGTCCCAATCGTGTTATTTTCCGGTTTCGATCGATTTCTGTGTCCGGGATATAACTGTCTAGAAGCGACAAATTCCGGAATACCGTTACAACTTGAGAACATACTAGAGATAACATGGTGCACGTTAATGAATTTGTCGCTCACCGTTTCTGTATGTAAATATCGATTGTCAGCATCAAAAATACGTTTTTTTGCGTTTTCGATTGATTTTCGACTTCGGAATCTCGGTTATCTTGAAGCAACAAAATCAGGAGTTCTCTAACAACGTAGCAACATATTAGAGACAAGAGTCTGCGCATTTGTGAATTTGTTGCTTACGGTTTTTCTAACGAAAACCCCATTTACCTAATCTCAAACGGGTTTTTACCGTTTTCGATCGACTTTAGACTCCGGGATATAATCTACTGCAAAGCAATAAATTCAGGAATACTCTAACAACGTAGCAACATATTAGAGACAAGAGTCTGCGCATTTGTGAATTTGTAGCTTACGGTTTTCCTACAGAAAATCCCGATTTCAGCGTCCCAAACGCGTTATGTTCCGGTTTCGATCGATTTTTGTGTCCGGGAACTAACTGTCTAGAAGCAACAAATTCAGGAATACCGTTACAACTTGAGAACATTCTAGAGAAAAGAATTAGCTCGTTAAAGAATTTGTCGCTCACCGTTTCTGTATGTAAATATCGATTGTCAGCATCAAAAACACGTTTTTTTGCGTTTTCGATCGATTTTCGACTTCGAAATCTCGGCTATCTTGAAGCAACAAAATCAGGAGTGCTCTAACAACGTAGCAACATATTAGAGACAAGAGTCTGCGCATTTGTGAATTTGTTGCTTACGGTTTTTCTAAAGAAAACCCCATTTACCTAATCCCAAACGGGTTTTTACCGTTTTCGATCGACTTTCGATTCCGAGATATAATCTACTGCTAAGCAACAAATTCAGGAATACTCTAACAACGTAGCAACATATTAGAGTCGAGATTCTGAACATTTGTGAATTTGTTGCTAACGGTTTTGCTAAAGAAAACCCCGATTTCAACGTCCCAATCGTGTTATTTTCCGGTTTCGATCGATTTCTGTGTCCGGGATATAACTGTCTAGAAGCGACAAATTCCGGAATACCATTACAACTTGAGAGCATACTAGAGATAACATGGTGCATGTTAATGAATTTGTCGCTCACCGTTTCTGTATGTAAATATCGATTGTCAGCATCAAAAACACGTTTTTTTGCGTTTTCGATTGATTTTCGACTTCGGAATCTCGGTTATCTTGAAGCAACAAAATCAGGAGTGCTCTAACAACGTAGCAACATATTAGAGACAAAAGTCTGCGCATTTGTGAATTTGTTGCTTACGGTTTGGCTAAAAAAAACCCCGATTTCAGTGTCCCAAACGCGTTATTTTCCGGTTTCGATCGATTTTTGTGTCCGGGAACTAACTGTCTTGAAGCGACAAATTCAGGAATACCGTTACAACTTGAGAACATACTAGAGATAATATGGCGCACTTTAATGAATTTGTCGCTCACCGTTTTGGTACGTAAAAATCGATTGTCAGCATCACAACTACGTTTTTTGAGTTTTCGATCCATTTTCGACTTCGAGATCTCGCCTATCCTGAAGCAACAAAATCAGGAGTGCTGTAACAACTTAGTAACATATTAGAGACAAGAGTCTGCGCATTTGTAAATTTGTTGCTTAAGGTTTTGCTAAAGATAACCCCGATTTCAGCGTCCCAAACGCGTTATTTTCCGGTTTCGATCGATTTTTGTGTCCGGGAACTAACTGTCTAGAAGCGACAAAATCAGGAATACCGTTACAACTTGCGAACATACTAGAGAAAAGATTGTGCACATTAAAGAACTTGTTGCTCACCGTTTCTGTATGTAAATATTGATTGTCAGCATCAAAAACACGTTTTTTTGCGTTTTCGATTGATTTTCGACTTCGGAATCTCGGTTATCTTGGAGCAACAAAATCAGGAGTGCTCTAACAACGTAGCAACATATTAGAGACAAGAGTCTGCGCATTTGTGAATTTGTTGCTTACGGTTTTTCTAACGAAAACCCCATTTACCTAATCTCAAACGGGTTTTTACCGTTTTCGATCGACTTTAGACTCCGGGATATAATCTACTGCAAAGCAATAAATTCAGGAATACTCTAACAACGTAGCAACATATTAGAGACAAGAGTCTGCGCATTTGTGAATTTGTTGCTTACGGTTTTGCTAAAGAAAATCCCGATTTCAGCGTCCCAAACGCGTTATTTTCCGGTTTCGATCGATTTTTGTGTCCGGGAACTAACTGTCTAGAAGCAACAAATTCAGGAATACCGTTACAACTTGAGAACATACTAGAGAAAAGATTTAGCTGGTTAAAGAATTTGTCGCTCACCGTTTCTGTATGTAAATATCGATTGTCAGCATCAAAAACACGTTTTTTGCGTTTTCGATCGATTTTCGACTTCGAAATCTCGGCTATCTTGAAGCAACAAAATCAGGAGTGCTGTAACAACTTAGTAACATATTAGGGACAAGAGTCTGCGCATTTGTAAATTTGTTGCTTACGGTTTTGCTAAAGAAAACCCCGATTTCAGCGTCCCAAACGCGTTATTTTCCGGTTTCGATCGATTTTTGTGGCCGGGAACTAACTGTCTAGAAGCGACAAATTCAGGAATACCGTTACAATTTGAGAACATACTAGAGAAAAGATTTAGCACGTTAAAGAATTTGCCGCTCACCGTTTCTGTATGTAAATATCTATTGTCAGCATCAAAAACACGTTTTTTGCGTCTTCGATCGATTTTCGACTTCGAGATCTCGCCTATCCTGAAGCAACAAAATCAGGAGTGCTGTAACAACTTAGTAACATATTAGAGACAAGAGTCTGCGCATTTGTGAATTTGTTGCTTACGGTTTTTCTAAAGAAAACCCCATTTACCTAATCCCAAACGGGTTTTTACCGTTTTCGATCGACTTTCGATTCCGAGATATAATCTACTGCTAAGCAACAAATTCAGGAATACTCTAACAACGTAGCAACATATTAGAGTCGAGATTCTGCACATTTGTGAATTTGTTGCTAACGGTTTTGCTAAAGAAAACCCCGATTTCAACGTCCCAATCGTGTTATTTTCCGGTTTCGATCGATTTTTGTGTCCGGGATCTAACTGTCTAGAAGCGACAAATTCCGGAATACCGTTACAACTTGAGAACATACTAGAGATAACATGGTGCACGTTAATGAATTTGTCGCTCACCGTTTCTGTATGAAAATATCGATTGTCAGCATCAAAAACACGTTTTTTTGCGTGTTCGATCGATTTTCGACTTCGAAATCTCGGCTATCTTGAAGCAACAAAATCAGGAGTGCTGTAACAACTTAGTAACATATTAGAGACAAGAGTCTGCGCATTTGTAAATTTGTTGCTTAAGGTTTTGCTAAAGAAAACTCCGATTTCAGCGTCCCAAACGCGTTATTTTCCGGTTTCGATCGATTTTTGTGTCCGGGAACTAACTGTCTAGAAGCGACAAAATCAGGAATACCGTTACAACTTGAGAACATACTAGAGATAACATGGTGCACGTTAATGAATTTGTCGCTCACCGATTTTGTATGTAAAAATCGATTGTCAGCATCAAAAACAGGTTTTCTTGCGTTTTCGATCGATTTTCGACTTTGAGATCTCGGCTATCTTGAAGCAACAAAATCAGGAGTGCTGTAACAACGTAGCAACATATTAGAGACGAGATTCTGCACATTTGCGAATTTGTTGCTTACGGTTTTGCTAAGGAAAACCCCGATTTCAGCGTCCCAAACGCGTTATTTTCCAGTTTTCATCGATTTTGTTTTCGGGGATCTATCTGTCTTGAGGCAACAAATTCAGGAATACCGTTACAACTTAACAATATACTAGAGAAAACATTGTGCAGGATAATGAATTCGTCGCTTACCGTTTTTGTATGTAAATATCGATTGTCAGCATCACAAGCACGTTTTTCTGCGTCTTCGGTCGACTTTCGACTCAAGATCTCGCTTCTCTTGAAGCAACAAAATCAGGAGTGCTGTAACAACTTAGTAATATATTTAAGACTACATTCCGTACAGTTATGAATTTGTTGCTTACGGTTTTACTAAAAAAAAACCCCTCTTCAGAGTCCCAAACGATTTCGTTTGCGTTTTCGATCGACTTTCGACTTTTGCATCCTGCCTATCTTTTAATCTTTGACTTCTCGCTTGATTAGGGTTTTTAATTAAGAAACGACATTTGTGAAAGTAGTGTTGCCTGCATGCACATTAGCTGAATTAATTTTTTTTTAGTTTTATCATTTTCGTTTATATGCATGACCCGACGTTGTTCATCTCCGTGCATGCGTTCCACTTTTGGGACAGTGGTCAACTTTTGAGACATGGGATCTACGGCATCATCAAGCGACAAATTAGCGACAAAAAGTAGGCCAAACCCCGTGTCGTTATTGTTAATTGCTGAGAAGATACAACGTAATGACTTTTCCAGCTTAAGACTCACGCCACCGTAGCCACTGTTTCTCGGAAACGGCTAGAGCGTTAAAATCGGGGAAAAATCAGCGACAAATTAGCGACAAAATATGCAATTATAAGTTAATGGATATTTTTAATTTTTATCATTTTTGCTTATATGCTTGTGACCTTGTATCGTTTTCTGGGACAGCGGTCCATTTTTGGGACATGGGATCTACGGCATCTTTGAGCGACAAATTAGCGACAAAATCTAGGCCTAACCCGGTGTCGCTATCGTCAATTGGTGAGACAATAGAACGTAATGGCTTTCCTATCTTAATATTACGCTAGAATAGCCATTGTTTCTCGAAAACGGCTAGAGCGTTAAAATCGGGTTTTGCGGGAAAAATCAGCGACAAATTAGCGACAAAATATGCAATTATAAGTTAATGAATATTTTTAATTTTCATAATTTTTGCTTATATGCTCGTGACCTTGTATCGTTTTTTGGGACAGCGGTCCATTTTTGGGACATGGGATCTACGGCATCTTTGAGCGACAAATTAGCGACAAAATCTAGGCCTAACCCGGTGTCGCTATTGTCAATTGCTGAGAAGATACAATAGTGGCTTTTCCAGCTTAAGACTTACGTTGCAGTAGCCATTGTTTCTCGGAATCGGCTGGAGCGTTAAAATCGGATTTTGCGGGAAAAATCAGCGACAAATTAGCGACAAAATATGCAATTATAAGTTAATTGTTATTTTTAATTTTCGTCATTTTTGCTTATATGCTCGTGACCTTGTATCGTTTTTTGGGACAGCGGTCCATTTTTGGGACATGGGATCTACGGCATCTTTGAGCGACAAATTAGCGACAAAATCTAGGCCTAACCCGGTGTCGCTATCGTCAATTGGTGAGACAATAGAACGTAATGGCTTTCCTATCTTAATATTACGCTAGAATAGCCATTGTTTCTCGAAAACAGCTAGAGCGTTAAAATCGGGTTTTGCGGGAAAAATCAGCGACAAATTAGCGACAAAATATGCAATTATAAGTTAATGAATATTTTTAATTTTCATAATTTTTGCTTATATGCTCGTGACCTTGTATCGTTTTTTGGGACAGCGGTCCATTTTTGGGACATGGGATCTACGGCATCTTTGAGCGACAAATTAGCGACAAAATCTAGGCCTAACCCGGTGTCGCTATTGTCAATTGCTGAGAAGATACAATAGTGGCTTTTCCAGCTTAAGACTTACGTTGCAGTAGCCATTGTTTCTCGGAATCGGCTGGAGCGTTAAAATCGGATTTTGCGGGAAAAATCAGCGACAAATTAGCGACAAAATATGCAATTATAAGTTAATTGTTATTTTTAATTTTCGTCATTTTTGCTTATATGCTCGTGACCTTGTATCGTTTTTTGGGACAGCTGTCCATTTTTGGGACATGGGATCTACGGCATCTTTGAGCGACAAATTAGCGACAAAATCTAGGCCTAACCCGGTGTCGCTATCGTCAATTGGTGAGACAATAGAACGTAATGGCTTTCCTATCTTAATATTACGCTAGAATAGCCATTGTTTCTCGAAAACAGCTAGAGCGTTAAAATCGGGTTTTGCGGGAAAAATCAGCGACAAGTTAGCGACAAAATATGCAATTATAAGTTAATGAATATTTTTAATTTTCATAATTTTTGCTTATATGCTCGTGACCTTGTATCGTTTTTTGGGACAGCGGTCCATTTTTGGGACATGGGATCTACGGCATCTTTGAGCGACAAATTAGCGACAAAATCTAGTTCTAACCCGGTGTCGCTATTGCCAATTGCTGAGAAGATACAATAGTGGCTTTTCCAGCTTAAGACTTACGTTGCAGTAGCCATTGTTTCTCGGAATCGACTGGAGCGTTAAAATCGGATTTTGCGGGAAAAATCAGCGACAAATTAGCGACAAAATATGCAATTATAAGTTAATTGTTATTTTTAATTTTCGTCATTTTTGCTTATATGCTCGTGACCTTGTATCGTTTTTTGGGACAGCGGTCCATTTTTGGGACATGGGATCTACGGCATCTTTGAGCGACAAATTAGCGACAAAATCTAGGCCTAACCCGGTGTCGCTATTGTCAATTGCTGAGAAGATACAATAGTGGCTTTTCCAGCTTATGACTTAAGTTGCAGTAGCCATTGTTTCTCGGAATCGGCTGGAGCGACAAAATCAGGATTGGCGTAACAAATTAGCGACAAATTAGCGACAAAATAAGGGATTATTTTCAACCCGGGCTTATGAAGTGGCTACTCCAGCTTAATATACATTGTTTATCGTTTGAGGGGGGTTGCGAGGGGGGTCTGAGGGGCGTGCGAGGGGTTGCTAGGGGGGCGAGGGGGTATCTACCATACTCCTAATAACGTAAAAAAAAGTCACAATTTTACGTTATTTTGAGGGGAGTCTGAGGGGGGTCTGAGGCGTGGCGAGGGGGGCGGGGGGGGGGGCGAGGGGCGGCTGCGTAACATAAATAACGCTTACGACTATATAATATAGAGAAGAAAAGTTCGGAAAGGAAACAGCACATAAAAAAATTCAGCTCTCTATATCTTTTAACGAGATAATCTTTTTAAATAAAATCTTTTGATTTGAGTAGAGCAATGAAATGGCTTTCGATTGACAGTAATATGTTATATAGTTTAAACTAATGCAGACGTGTATAGCTGCATTTAATTTTTCGCACACGCATTTCAATGTATATGTAGCACGGGTCGCTCCTTTAGGCTTCTTCTATACTTGCCTTTGGAGCGCTCTCGCGCTCCTTGATAATTAAAATATTATGAAAACATTTGATTTTTTGCTTAAAAAATGTATCTAATTATCTTACCATTTAAGGGGGTACTACAGTTAAATATTTTTTTTTTTTTATCCACCTAAGAAGTAAAAATGTGATCACTAATGATATCTCTGATAAATTTTGTATTAAAATTTGTAATTTTTGTTAGAATAGGCTCTACTAGAGGTCTGTAAACTCATTTGAGCCAAACATAATTAGATTTTAAAATTTGTATCCTGCCGCAACCTACAGGCTGAACCATTTGATATTTTTTAATGGGATATGGGCCAAAAATTTTGATTTTTATAACTCCTTCAACTGAAGCTGTTCGCATTCCTTAATCTGTGCAATTAATAATTTTAAAGTTAAAAATTTAATTTAAAATTCACCATATTTTAAAATTTCCTTCCAAATGGTGAATTGTAAATCAAATTTTTGACTTTAAAAATATTAATTGGAGAAATTATGGGATGCGAATAGCTTCAGTCGAAGGAAGTATAGAAATAGAAGATGTTGTAACTAGCAATTCGTTATAACTCTAAAATCTAGTAAACTGGATAACGCCCAAGCAAAGTATGTTTGTTAATATAGTCTCAAGGGAGTTTCAAATCACGCGTTTCGGAAAATTACTATCGTTCATTTCTTTGTAGAGACGTTTCTCTTAGCCTTCTCACGGTGCGGATCACGTAACGTTTCTTTTTAATCGTAGAATCAATTAGGTTTCAATGAGTTTAGTAAAACATCAACCAGATTATTATCGTGAAGCAGTTTTTTTATTCAATTGATTGCAGATTGTATTTTATAAGTGCTTTCCCCTGTGACTTAGCGTCACGACACATGGTCGCAACGACCCAGGGAAGAGCTATTCCAAGCTTCAGCGGAGTATGAATTATCGCTGCCACATCTGGTTGAGGACGGAGTGGAGCGCCCAGCTGTCGATATAACGTAATTTTAGATAGTTTATGCGCATGTAAAATATTCTAATTAAGTTATATTATTATCTATATTGTAATTTAGTGTAATAAAGCATTCAGATACATCTTTTCACATAAATTATTTGTTTTGCGTCTTATTATAATCTTATTTTGAAGACAAACGCATGATTCAGGCTTTCTTTTTAAGAGCACAATGTCCATTTGGTTCGGCTGATAGAGACACGCAATTGAGAGGTGTGCCGATGGCAAGGTTATACAATACACTATGATAAAGTATAATGAGCTTATTTTAAATACGAACCCAACTAAAACTTATAGAAATCCCGCTACAGCGATGATTAATAGAAATATTTCCATTAAAGTATAAAAAGTTGAAAAGGTACATAACGCTATCGCACAGGAGTCGCTAGTATAAACATTTAATACGGTTTCTACATTGCAATCTCATAAATTACATGTTTTTCAATTTATAGGTACGGCCAAAAAATTTTATTTTACAGAAGAACATTACGGAGAAGTAATAAACAAAATGGTTCCGTCTGATTGTGAAATTGTGAAATATTTTAATACAAAAATACGTTGTCCAACAATCGCATCGGCGTCCTTTCAATCGTGCGATGCGCGAGCTATGCACTAGCGGCCCACAGTGGGCAAAAACCTATGAAAATTGGGCAAAAATCAGTCTCGCCTAGGGATTTTGACAAATGGCAAAAAAAAAAAACACATGGAAATACTACACAACGGGGTAAACTTGAAGTCTAGGTACCGCTTTTTGACTCATCCATTACTCACTTTTTTAATTTTCGTATTTAAGTGAGGTGTGGCATGATTTTTTTGAAAAATTTTCACTATATTAACTCATGGCAATTAGGCAAATATTTAATTGCATAGTTTTACAACACGTATACCCATACTTTTACGTATTATAACCATAAAACGTGTTGCTTTGAATATTTTTACTTTTTATCGCATTTTTAAGGGGCAATTCTAAATTTCGATTTTTGAACTTTACTCAAAACATTATATTTCTAAGGCCATACATCTAATAACAAATTATATATTGTTACTTTTGTTCCATTTTGATCCGTTTAATCTAAATCTAGATTATACTGATCAAAATAAACATTATATAATTTATTATTTAAACAATTATTTAAATAATTGATGTTTAAACAATTTGAGAGCACTTTGTCGACGAATGACTTATAGATCTAGATTATACGGATAAAAATAAACAAGGAAGTAATTGTTTAAACGAATTTACTCAATTGTTTAAACAATTATTTTAACAATTAAAAAAAATATCATTTTTTTCATCCAAATATATTTTTTTTATGAAAATATAGACTATATTTTAAGAATAAAAGGTCTTTTGCACTGCTCTTGAAAAATGTAAATTGACGGAGTTATGATTTTCTGAAATTTTAATTTTGCGATTTTCTTACTTAAAATCTGGCAAGTTTACAAGAACATTATTTCACCATAAATATAAATCAAACTTTAAATTTATATGCGTACTTGCAACGATTACAAAAGATCATTCAGCTTCCTAAAATATTTGTTGTATAAATTTCTCAATTGATTCAGGATCTTTTTCATTTTAAGGGGGTCGGACACGTTTAGAATGACGAAAAATCAATTTTTTTTTTATTACATATTTTACTAAAAAAACACTTGTAGAATATGTCCCAATTAGTTTTAAAGCATTATCTATTTCTGTTTTAAGAATATACACAAAACACTGATAAAGCTTTTCATTTGTTTTTTGTTCAAATTACATTTTTCCCCTTGTATACATAATTATATAATCATATATTATTTCTACTAATTTTTTTTTCATTTCACTGTTCTTAATATATTTAAAATTCTCACTCTAAATATCTGTCTATATATACTTTAAAAGATCCAAAAATAATATTTTAATCATTAATACAAAGATAAAAAATAAATAATATAATTTATGGACGGTATTTTTGACAAAAATAAAAATTTGATTTTAAAACTTATATAGCAGTTAAACAACTTTTTTTCTGACGGCATACGGCATACGGCATGCAATGTGGATTCACTGTAACAGAGCTGATTTTAACCTATGTAAAAGTCCGCAAGCAATGTAAACATGAACAGCTGTCATTTCATATAAACACTGTGATATCAGCATCAGCACCTTTTCTATACAAAGTGTTGTTCTTAATTTTCATTGTTTCCAACGGATTTTGGAGTAAACATTTAGTGTATTATAATAAGTAAAAGTATTTTAAATCAGTTTTTAAAAGTTTTGAATAATACGTGTGACAGTTGAATTAATGTTTTAGAAATAGCTTTTAGTACTTCAACTTTTATTGGAAACTTTATACTTAAAATAACAGGGATTGATACTAAAGAAAAATTAAGTTTATATTGATTATTACAAAAAACATTTAGTGTACAGGTTTAAATCAACTTTTAAAGGAAGCGAAAGATATACTATTGTGCAGAAAAATGTTATGGAACCTTCGCTTCTGCCAGAAAGCTACCATTATCAGCCATTTCCTGAATCTCACTATGATATAATTGACATTTTATTTTCTGAAGTACAAACAGTTATGCACTGCAATAAATATGTATCAGTCGTATTCTCTTTATAAAGTAATAATATTATATGTGAAAAAGAATAATGAAGGACAAGTAAAGAAGTTCACCTTATCAGACATTAAAAGAAGATCAATATAGGAATGTTGCTGTTATAAACATTTTTTTCAAGCATTTGGCTATGGCGATACTGGCTTCATAACATGTATGAAGGATTTTGGATTTCTCAAT
The DNA here is from genome assembly GCA_036365515.1 of Torymus aiolomorphi. Classification (NCBI taxonomy): domain Eukaryota; kingdom Metazoa; phylum Arthropoda; class Insecta; order Hymenoptera; family Torymidae; genus Torymus; species Torymus aiolomorphi. Next base: position 49,723,287 of record CM070875.1, on the reverse strand, counting down.
ACATTCTTTATTTACCTCAGTATATGTATAAGAATCTAATATATGTGATAAAGATTATTAAAAACATATGGATTTAAAAGCACCAAAGGATCTACATATTAAACCACTTAACAAACTTGACTGGCTGATGTGGATATGACTGTTACGCGTGCTCATAGCTTACAAGTCTGATAGATCGTATACTGAGGTACCAGAATATTTGTTCTAAATGTAAAATATTTTGAGCGAAAAACAATATTTTTTGTATTTCAAGGCAGAGATGGAGTTAAGAAATAAAGAAGAAGAAATAAAGAAATATTATAGTAATTTTATCTTTAAAGCTGTTTTCTACATAATGTAAAATTTTGAGCTCTGGAGTCGACGGCAGAGCAAAAATTTTGAAATGGCCACATATTTGGTTAAAATCGATCAAAATTTTTTCTGGGGTCTCATTTTCTCATAAATTGAATATATTTTTAGGATATTACTTCTAAATATTTCTAATTATGAAAATTAATTTTTTTCAGGTCATTTTATGAAGAAAATTGTAAAGGTGTCTGACCCCCTTAGGTATTCTAAAATTTTAACCTGATATTACGCATTTTATGTGAAATTGTTTTATTATCAACTATAAAAGGGGTTTAAATAAATAGACAAATAATATTTTATTCATAGCGATTATTCTCAGCCATCGGAATAATCCTCAGTTTTATTCATTAACAATAAACGCTCCATATTTGGTGTTAACTTAATGAGTTTTTTTCTTTATTTTCATTTGTAACAAAATAAGTGGATCAGTTGCGAAAAGTAAGCGTTTAAAAGTATCCATGTTTGTATGTGTCCTGTAAATATAAAGAATTCTTACTATTCTTTTAAATAATGTGTTGATATTTGAATGGCCTTATAAAAATTTCAGTGAGATGCTTTTACGATTTTTCATAGTGAGAAAAAAAATCATTTCATTACATTTCATCTCGAGAAATACTTAATCACTTTATTCCAAAACTTTATATGAACTATTGTTAAGAAAAATACATTTTTTGATAGAAAAAATCTAATTGTGCCACAAAAAAATAGCTCTACAAAAAGATAAAAAAACATCTACCCCTATTTTTAACTATAATAACAGTCATATTTATGAACACTCATTTTGCTATAAGCTTTTCAATGACATAGCTTTTCAATGACTATTATCTGTGCAAACTTTTCGTCTTTTTCATTTATTTAAGGTTTCTTATTTAAAAGAACAAAAGTGTAACAAGCTATAAAAAATGTTGTTTAAATAATAGGTCTTAAATATTCATAGATAATACATTGTATTTTGATTATGAGAGATCATACATAATTATATATAAGTTATGTATAATCATGTATGATCATGTATAATTAATTATATGTTACTTATGTCTCTGAATAACTATGAATATTTATCTATGAATAATAATGTGTTGATATTTGAATGGCCTTATAAAAATTTCAGTGAGATGCTTTTACGATTTTTCATAGTGAGAAAAAAAATCATTTCATTACATTTCATCTCGAGAAATACTTAATCACTTTATTCCAAAACTTTATATGAACTATTGTTAAGAAAAATACATTTTTTGATAGAAAAAATCTAATTGTGCCACAAAAAAATAGCTCTACAAAAAGATAAAAAAACATCTACCCCTATTTTTAACTATAATAACAGTCATATTTATGAACACTCATTTTGCTATAAGCTTTTCAATGACATAGCTTTTCAATGACTATTATCTATGCAAACTTTTCGTCTTTTTCATTTATTTAAGGTTTCTTATTTAAAAGAACAAAAGTGTAACAAGCTATGAAAAATGTTGTTTAAATAATAGGTCTTAAATATTCATAGATAATACATTGTATTTTGATTATGAGAGATCATACATAATTATATATAAGTTATGTATAATCATGTATGATCATGTATAATTAATTATATGTTACTTATGTCTCTGAATAACTATGAATATTTATCTATGAATAATAATGTGTTGATATTTGAATGGCCTTATAAAAATTTCAGTGAGATGCTTTTACGATTTTTCATAGTGAGAAACAAAATCATTTCATTACATTTCATCTCGAGAAATACTTAATCACTTTATTCCAAAACTTTATATGAACTATTGTTAAGAAAAATACATTTTTTGATAGAAAAAATCTAATTGTGCCACAAAAAAATAGCTCTACAAAAAGATAAAAAAACATCTACCCCTATTTTTAACTATAATAACAGTCATATTTATGAACACTCATTTTGCTATAAGCTTTTCAATGACATAGCTTTTCAATGACTATTATCTATGCAAACTTTTCGTCTTTTTCATTTATTTAAGGTTTCTTATTTAAAAGAACAAAAGTGTAACAAGCTATAAAAAATGTTGTTTAAATAATAGGTCTTAAATATTCATAGATAATACATTGTATTTTGATTATGAGAGATCATACATAATTATATATAAGTTATGTATAATCATGTATGATCATGTATAATTAATTATATGTTACTTATGTCTCTGAATAACTATGAATATTTATCAACAGATGTTTATGACCACATAAAATCATATATAATAACCATAAATAATTATATATCACTTCAAAAATTTTTACATTAGTGTATATGACTATATTGAATATGAATGATTACACACCGCGGATTACCTACCTCTGCGACCAGGCCGGTGGCGAGGGCACTGAAGGGCGCTATTTTCGAGGCGAGGGCTACGGACAGCCTAAAACTGGGGATGACATTCTCAGGCCGCCGGATAGTACAGGGGCCCGGAGCGATCTAGCCAATCTGCTCTGCCTGCTCTATCAGCCGGTGTAAAATCCCCCCTTGTGTAGCAGTGCTGGATAGCGTCCAGCTAGGGCCATGCTGCACGAGGGGGGGGGGTGCTCTGTTCGAGGCCACGCCCTCGGCCTGGATGGCGTCCGTAGGGCGCTTTCTCGCTCCCCTCATACTCGGCCGTGGATGGAGGGCTAAGCCGACCACCTACACATACAGACCCAATTCCGCCCACCCACATACTCAAATGAATAAAAAAAAAACCGTGATGTTGGGCGCCCTCAACAGGGGTACGAGGCATCGGAATATGCATCAGCCACTTGGACAAATGTAAAAGAGTGTAAATTTCTTTTCAAAAAACGTATATAAATGAATAACGTATAAAAACGCATATAATAAAACGTATAACAATGTATCGGTTTCATTGACCTTAATCAACATTCTATCTGTGTATTTCAACATAATCCTGTATAAAAATGATTTACGTATAATCTAACAAGATTTGCATATCCCTCAGTATAACTATATAACTATATAATATATACTTTTATCTCATAACGTATAACGTATAATTATTAATGACAATATATAGTCATATATGATCTTATATGGTCATATATAATCATTCATATTCATATATAGTCATATACACTAATGTAAAAATTTTTGAAGTGATATATAATTGTTTATGGTTATGTGGTCATAAATATCTGTTGATAAATATTCATAGTTATTCAGAGATACAAGTTACATATAATTATACATAATCATACACGATTGTACATAACTTATATATAATTACGTATGATCTCTCATAATCAAAATACAATGTATTATCTATGAATATTTAAGATCTATTATTTAAACAACATTTTTTATAGCTTGTTAGTCATAGTAGTCATAGTAGTAGCGGAGACGGTCAACGGCCCCTTTCGGGGACTTGTCTTCTTAGCACTCAGGCTGAGGCCCATTGTGCTTTACCCCTGGTTTATCACCCACTGCTAGACCAAGTTCCCTAAGATCGTGTGGTTCCAGGAAGAAAAGTTCCCAAACCCTCCGTTTGATTGCTACCATCACTGGACAGCGGCAAAAAAGGTGAGCTGAGGTCTCCTCCTCTTCCCCACATCTCCTACACCGATCCGTATTCACGAGACCTAACCTATATAGGTGGTGTCCGACCTCACAGTGGCCTGACAACCATTTTACCGCTGCTTTTATCCTCCTCCTGGGGAGACTTAAGATCTCCTTACACCAAGCGGTTGGAGCCTCTTCCCCCAAGAGGTGCCTCGCCTGTCTGCAGTTCGTCAAGCGCTACCATTCCTCTGCCGTCTTCGCAGTTATCCAACTGTCAAGCCCCCCTTTCAACACACTCTCTGCCACTGATACCCTGCGATACAGCGCCCGGCATCGAGTCGCGCCCCTTTTTGCCAGTCAATCGGCCTTTTCGTTGCCGATTACTCCCGCGTGCCCTGGTACCCAATACAGAGTGACTCTTGTTCACAGAGGATAGCCTATCTAATGCTACTCTGCAGCCTCACGCCTCTTTCGAGCGAAACACCGCAGCCCCCACCGCCTGAATTGCCGCTTGGCTATCCGAGCAGATGGTGATCCGCTTCCCCTCTAACCCGTCCGAGGTCATGGTTTCTGCGCATTTTCTTATTGCTCTTACCTCTGCCTGGAAAACGGTGACATGCGAGTCCAGCCAAAGGACAAGCTCAGTCGTGCTTCCCTTTAGCCATGCCGCCGCCCCAGTACCTACCTCGCTCTTAGATCCATCCGTGTACCAGACCAGGTCCTCTTGGTTGCGGGTATCCTCTACACAGTCTGTCCTTACAGGAATGGTCACCTCAAAGTTCCTACCAAAGGCAAAGTTTTTAGATGTCCCATCCCTTCCAAAAATTATCAGATCCTTTCCCACGACATCTACCAGCTCCCCATCCCAAGTTTCCATCTTCTCAGGTCACTTAGGACTCGTGTTTCTGCTCTGCAGGCCTCCGCCTTGACCATTAGTCTCAAAGGCAGAATTCCAAGCAGCCTCTCCTTGACTCTCAGGGTTACTAAAGCACGTATTCCCGTGATTCCTCTGAGCATCAGGTTCTGGATCGAGTCCAGTACCCTAGTGCCTCCCTTTCGCTCACACCTGGTTGCCCAAGCTATAGCCCCATGAAGCAACCTGGGGCGCAGCACAGCGGTAAAGAGCCACAGGATCATGTGCGGCCTAAGACCTCACGTGAAGCCAAAGACCCTCCTACGCGTCCAGTAGGAGGCTATGAATCTCCTTTTAACTGCTTCCAGGTGCTCCGCCCAATTCAGTTTCGAGTCAAAAATGAATCCCAAATACTTCGCCTGTTTTGAGATCGACAAGCTCTTCCCAAACAACCGAATTTCTTCTAGCGGCTTTACTTTATACCTACTCGTGAAGTCGACTAGCACCGTTTTTGCAGGGTTAACAGCCAGTCCAACCTCCCGGCACCAATCCTCTACTATTGACAGAGCTTGCTGCATAAGCTCCACCAATACCATTTCGTCATCTGCCGTGACCAGCAACAGCAGATCATCCGCATAGGCTTGAGTATAAAAACCAGCCTCATTTAACCGTCGTAAGAGTTCGTCCAGGGCCAGAGCTCAGAAGGTCGGAGAAAGAACCCCCCCCGCCCTTTCGGACATCCCTTACTCACGTATCCTTCCGCCTCTCTGGTCTCCCATCCTGGAACGACTCTTCGTCACGCAGCAGTGCTTGTATCCATCTGTCGATGCCACTGGATACACCATGCGCCCTTGTACCCTTGCAAATGCATTCCGTGGTTGTGAAGTTAAAAGCTCCCTCCACGTCCAAGAAAACTGCCAGGACCCTTCCCCTATTCCTAATTCCTCTGCTTATGCGCTCCGTTGCTCCGCGCAAAGCAGAGTCCACCGACTTACCCACCTGATACGCGTGCTGCGTGGTATGTAGCGACCTTTCCACCAGTGGTCCATCTCTGATGAAGCGGTCTACCAGCCTCTCCAGTGTCTTCAAGACAAAGGACATAAGACTGATAGGTCGATAATCCTTTGCCACCTGTATGTATGCCTTCCCGGTTTGGATAGGAACACCACCCGTGCCACCCTCCACGAAGCGGGAGTGTGACTCCACTTAATACTCGCCTTGAAAATGACTGTGAGAGACTTCAGAAGCTTATCCAATCCACACTGAAGAAGGGCCGGGAAAATCCCGTCCTCCCCAGGCGTCTTGAATGGTTCGAACATGTTCACCGCCCACCTGATCCTGTCCGCCTGGACTAGCTGTTCCGTATCCGTCTCGAATTCTGCACTCTCCACCTCGCTGATCCCATTCTCCAGTGGCTCTAGGGCCGTACCCGGAAAGTCTGTGGTAAGCAGTTGGTCCAGTGCCTTTTCGCTGCTCCCTGCCCATTGTCCAGATCGGAGCTTAATCAGCCCCGTCCTGTTTGCTGTTCTGGCCAGAAGTCTGCCGAGCCTCGCAGTATCCGAGATACTGCTCATCTCCTCACAGTACTTCCTCCACCCTTCCCTTTTGCCTGTTCAATGGCTTTCTTGTACTCTCTCTGAGACGACCTAAAGGCCTGGAGAGTCTCCTCATTTCTGGTTCTTCTCGAGCTGTTGAAGAGACTCCTGACCTTCTTCCGATGCTTACTGAGCAAGTCATTTCACCAGAATGTCCCTCCGGTCAATTCCTTTGCCTTCAGGTCGCAGCTGCTCTCGAAAACATGATTTATCTTTTCCTCCAAGAGCACCGTCGACCTGTCAACATCCTCAACCGAGTTGAGCTCCTTCGGGATGTTCTCTAGCCCGACCGCTAATTTCGCTTTGTACTCCGCCCAGCGAGTTCTCCTCGGATTTCTCCATTGTGTCACCTGCCGTACCATTCCACCAACTTCGAAGCAAACGAGGCTGCGGTCCGACATGGATACCTCACCCGAGGCTCTCCAGCCGTTGATCCACGCCCACACGCCTCTGGAGGCGATTGTTATATCAATCACTTCCTCCCGAATCCTATTCCTGAACGTGGGTTCCCGCCCCCTATTCAGTATGTCCAGATTCGTTCCTGAGATGAACTCTAGAAGAGCTTCTCTCCTACCATTGCAGTCCGAGCTGCCCCACACCGTATCGCATCCCAAAATGAGATGTCTGCCTTGCCGCTCGCAGGCATCTATTAACTCTCTCACTAGGACCGGATGTGGCTCCTCCCTAACATTGTAGGGAAAATACGCCGACCCCACGACCAGCTCCACCGTAGCCCCGGTATTCCTCCTAACCCAGACTACTGCCGTTGCAAGGACTTTATCGCACTACATGAGCCAGGCCTCACCGATCACGCCTTTGAGAACCATATAGGCTCTGGGTGGGTCTCCGGCTCCAAGAACAAGTTTATCACAAGTTCCAAGACCTGCTACCCTCCCCTTGCTGACCCAGGATCCGTCCTAGATCAGTGCTATGCCTATGTTCACTTCCGCCAAACGCTTGGCCAATACCGCTGTAGCGCTTCTGCAGTGTTGCAAGTTAATCTGGGTGAAGGGGATAGTGACGTTAGCCACATTTCCTGTCTCCAAGTCCCCTCCACCCCTCGCGCCCCTCTTACCCTCCTTAAATCAGGAACCGGGATGCCGTGACGTGTCCACCACCTGTCGCCCCCTCGGTATTGCTAGCCTGCCAGACGTCAGAGTGGCAGATACATATTCCGATGCCTCGTACCCCTGTTGAGGGCGCCCAACATCACGGTTTTTTTATTCATTTGAGTATGTGGGTGGGCGGAATTGGGTCTGTATGTGTAGGTGGTCGGTTTAGCCCTCCATCCACGGCCGAGTATGAGGGGAGCGAGAAAGCGCCCTACGGACGCCATCCAGGCCGAGGGCGTGGCCTCGGACAGAGCACCCCCCCCCCCCATGCAGCATGGCCCTAGCTGGACGCTATCCAGCACTGCTACACCGGCTGATAGAGCAGGCAGAGCAGATTGGCTAGATCGCTCCGGGCCCCTGTACTATCCGGCGGCCTGAGAATGTCATCCCCAGTTTTAGGCTGTACCGTAGCCCTCGCCTTGAAAATAGCGCCCTTCAGTGCCCTCGCCACCGGCCTGGTCGCAGAGGTAGGTAATCCACGGTGTGTAATCATTCATATTCATATATAGTCATATACACTAATGTAAAAATTTTTGAAGTGATATATAATTGTTTATGGTTATTATACATGATTTTATGTGGTCATAAATATCTGTTGATAAATATTCATAGTTATTCAGAGACATAAGTAACATATAATTATACATGATCATACATGATTATACATAACTTATATATAATTATGTATGATCTCTTATAATCAAAATACAATGTATTATCTATGAATATTTAAGACCTATTATTTAAACAACATTTTTTATAGCTTGATACACTTTGTTCTTTTAAATAAGAAACCTTAAATAAATGAAAAGACGAAAAGTTTGCATAGATAATAGTCATTGAAAACCTACGTCATTGAAAAGCTTATAGCAAAATGAGTGTCCATAAAATATGACTGTTATTATAGCTAAAAATAGGGGTAGATGTTTTTTTAACTTTTTGTAGAGCTAGTTTTTTTTGTGGCACAATTAGATTTTTTCTATCAAAAAACGCATCTTTCAGTACGCTTTAATGTATTTTTCTTAACAATAGTTCATATAAAGTTTTGGAATAAAGTGATTAAGTATTTCCTGAGATGAAATTTAATTAAATGATTTTGTTTCTCACTATGAAAAATCGTAAAAGCATCTCACTGAAATTTTTAATAAGGCCATTCAAATATCAACACAATATTTAAAAGAAAAGTAAGAATTCTTTATATTACAGGACACATACAAACATGAATACTTTTAAACGCTTACTCTTGACATCTGATCCACTTATTTTGTTACAAATGAAAATTAAAGAAAAAAAAGACATTAAGTTAACATCAAATCTGGAGCGTTTATTGTTAATGAATAAAAATGAGGATTATTCCGATGACTGACAAGGAAACGATTCTTGGTGTCCGCCTCCGATTTTCATGATACTTCGCATATGAGTAGAGTGTCAAAAAATATTCGACACGTCTTTTTTCTTATCTGCGGAAAAACATATCTAAGGGGTGAAAACCGCCCCTAAAGTTCATCCCCAAATACCGTTTTTTTTAATATCTCAAGATGGAATCTTTTTAATGAAACCAACACCTATTTGTTTCTTATGAAAAGTCGAGTTTTTCGGCACAGTTTTAATGTTGGTGGTTACATCCCCTATTTTTTATAAGGGTGAATATGATATTTTCCCTTGTATTTTTGACATAAGAATGTTCTAATGAGCCAAATTTGATTGAAAATTGCCATGCTATAAAGAAAATTAAAAATTATAGTTAACCTGTTTCGAGATTTATAAATAAAAACACGTTGACGGAGTGATTTACCCCTAATTTAATTAATCACCATTTTGTTAGTGTCTGCCTCCGATTTTCATGAAACTTTGCAACTGGTTAGTGTATCGAAAAATATTTGACACGTATTTTTTTTTTATCTGTGGAGAAAGACATCTGGAGGGGGGAAACCACCCTTAAAGTTCACCCCCAAAAACATTTTTTTTTATATCTCGAGATGGAATCGGAATTTTTTAATGAAACCAACACCTATTTGTTTCTTATAAAAAGACGAGTATTTGGACACAGTTTTAATGATAAGGGGTTGCACCCCCTATTTTTATGGGGGTAAATATAATTTGTTTTACACTGTTTTTGAAATAAAAAAGTTTTGACGAGCCATATTTGGTCAAAAAATGCCATGTTGTAAAGAAAATTAGCAATTATAGTTGACCTGTTTCGAGATTTAAAAAAACACATAGGAGGGGTGAGCTACCCCTACTTTAGATATTTATCTTTTAGTGATTAAAAAAAATTGATTACAACATTCGCTTTTATTTTTAATTTTGAGATGCTTATTTCAAATCATATTTTACGTGAAATACTAAAATTGACTACTAAAATTTAATACATTAAATGAAAATTTGCAAGAAAATTTTTATCGATTATTTTTTTTTTTATGAAATTAATGATGAAATTATTTATAAACAAAGAATTTTTCTGGGTAAAATTCTAATAAAAATTCATCTTTTTTACATTATATTAGGATAATATTTCATTTCCCGTATTGATACTTGTATTGTTGATGTCATAAAAATTTAAGTTTTTTTTATCAAGGAAGGTTTCATTCTTACCGAAATATATAATATAATTCTAATTATATTAAATTTACATTACAATTTTCAATATCATCATGCTCCTACGAATATTTTTTTCGCGATGACATTTATAAAAATATTGGTAAGTTAAAAATGAACTTTGAAGACGAGATAATTCTCGAGTAAACAAGAGATATTTTTATTTGACTGTGGTCAGTTTGTAGGTAGTGTTTCTTTGTATTGACTACACGCTAGTTATTAAACTGATAATATATTGTTGGTGTTTATACAATTGTTTAAATGGATATAATTATACATTTTATTACATACTCTTCAAAATAAAATTTTAAATTACGCATTGAGGATACCGAAAATATATTATTAAAAAGGGCTTGTAAGTATTGCGATTTTATTTTTAGTCATATGGGCGAAATGTTTAAACAAATGAGAACTTTCTTGAAAAAATAAAATAGTTTAAATATTAAAATGACATCTAATGTCAAATATTAACTTTGATTAAAAGAAGTGATATAATTTAAATAGGATTATAATAAATATGTAAAATAAAATAATGATTCTAATAATGTTCAATTTATTAATATAACCATGATAAGAAGAATATTTGTAAAAAAAACATCGACTTGTTTTCTTTTTTTTTCTAGAGTTAATAGAATTTATAATATTTATTATATACATAAATATCATATCATGATATATTAATAAATTTTTTGTTTGCCTTTTATTGAGTGTATGTTAAATAATTAAAGTTATCTAAAAAAATTGTGAGATTTTTCAACCCAAATATCTCACAGATACTATAACAAAAATGATCGACAAAATTTCTGAAAATTACCTCCGCACAAATCGAAGGCCTGAAGTCGAGATTATATCAAATAAATGTTTACAAATTAATTTTTTGATTAAAACACGTGATAGCCGGTAAAGTTTCTTATTCTTATTCGACATACCCTCAATAACTGTTTTAAATAAAACTAGCATAATATTTTATTGTAATGAGTATCTTGCCCATTTTATACAATTAATAAATAATATTAATGAAATCGTATAAGCGTACGTGTGTAAGCGTGTGAGCGCGTGCGCGCGCTTGAGTGTAAATACATATATTCAATTTCATTATTTATGTATTTATTATATTAAACTGGCACGATTCACTCTACCATATAATAAACAAATAAAATAAATTAAATTATTAGTGTGTGTCAGATAATATTGTAGTAAGTATAATATTTTTATTTCAGTGAAACATAACATTATTTTAAAAAGAAGACTAGATCAAACGCGCGCTGCGCACGCGGAGATGCACTATACTTTGAATACAATATTCAAAAATGGGAAAATTACCTTATAAGAAAAATATAAACAAACAACATTATGTTGCCATGCACATAGCTGCAGCATGGCAACGCTTCCGACCAATCAGATTACGAATAAAACGTGAAATAACATAGCCATCAATTTTAAAAACGTTTTGAAATCTTGGTGAAGAAAATTGATTATGGGTTAGAGATTGTAGTTTGATTATATTATTTCTCTCGTGTAATTTAGCATCATAATTCATAGGAAGTGTTATGCCTGATAATTTTCTTATAAAGTTTTTCCATAATCGTAAATCATATACATCAAGAGGCTGTATCTGACCAGTTGTGCCTTTTGGTATCGTTTTCAATATAAGATTTGACACTTTCGGTAACTTTTACAGCGTTTTCACATTGTCCACTCCATGAATCTAATAGCAGTATAGGTGAATTCCCACTGTGAATCAAAAATACATTTTGAATCCAAATTTGAAATAGTTCCTTGGATAATTTACCGGACGCTGCTGCTTCTACGTATATATTTTCTGGTTTGAATAAAGTTTTCACTACTTTAGATCCAAATTGCCCATGAGCCTCTTTCAAAACTATAAATAACGGGGACATAAGCTGTCCCTCTGCTGATATTGTTGGTTGAATAGTGTAACTATGTGTTGTAGGACATACCGACTGAATGATGTTTTCTACATTTTAATTCCCTCATAACAAAGAGTGCGACCACTATGTATCTCTAAATTGAACCAACTTTGATCAGAATTGTAAACGTTTTGAGGACCATGTACTTTAATGAGATTTTTGACATCGTTAACAAAATTTTCTTTGTGTTGTTCTACTTCTATTGCCTTCTGTGTAGATGACATAGTAATAAATTTTGTTATTTTACGTGAAATAATGTGATATTTTTTTTTTAATATTTGTATCCATCTATATGAAGCTTTAAACCACGGAATATTTAGTTCTGCTTTCTTTACGAGACCCCATCTTATTATATCAATATCATGCAGAGTCATTTTTTATTCTATCGCTTCTTTAACTTTTTGAAGTACATAAGTTGTTATTCCATATAGAATAGTTTTTCTGGTACCCCCTGCTTCAATTTGTAATTTCCACCGTCGCAATTGACGATCGGAAGTAACTTTTCTATACTCCGATTGTACACTTGTCAAGGATAATGGCTTTCTTTTTCCACTTTGCCAATACTGCCTGTTTCTTATATTCAAAGTCTACATCTCCTTCATTCGGTAAACAAGCAGGAACCTCTGCATAATCTTTATATAATTCATCCTCTTCTTCAATATCTTGTGGAAGTGTATCACTGTAGTCATCCTGAAAAAGTAAAGTATATTCTTCTTCTGTATGTAAATTGTAATTTACACTTTTCTTTATTATATTTTCTATTACATGATATAAAGTTATCTCTTGTTCGTTAGCTTGTGATTCTTCAATTTTAACATTGTTAGGATTAAAGATTATAGATAATAAAGATATTACAACCAGTGGATTAATACCCATTTTTTAATTTTATTTGAGGCAATGACGTTCAAGCAACAGCCGTAGATTATTTATTCTATAATTATTATTTTACTTAAAATAACTTTATTTTATTTTCATGAACGTCAATTGAACTTACTTTTATTTAAGATATTTCATAATTTTATCCCCTTTATTAAAATTGATGGCTATGTTATTTCACGTTTTATTCGTAATCTGATTGGTCGGAAGCGTTGCCATGCTGCAGCTATGTGCATGGCAACATAATGTTGTTTGTTTATATTTTTCTTATAAGGTAATTTTCCCATTTTTGAATATTGTATTCAAAGTATAGTGCATCTCCGCGTGCGCAGCGCGCGTTTGATCTAGTCTTCTTTTTAAAATAATGTTATGTTTCACTGAAATAAAAATATTATACTTACTACAATATTATCTGACACACACTAATAATTTAATTTATTTTATTTGTTTATTATATGGTAGAGTGAATCGTGCCAGTTTAATATAATAAATACATAAATAATGAAATTGAATATATGTATTTACACTCAAGCGCGCGCACGCGCTCACACGCTTACACACGTACGCTTATACGATTTCATTAATATTATTTATTAATTGTATAAAATGGGCAAGATACTCATTACAATAAAATATTATGCTAGTTTTATTTAAAACAGTTATTGAGGGTATGTCGAATAAGAATAAGAAACTTTACCGGCTATCACGTGTTTTAATCAAAAAATTAATTTGTAAACATTTATTTGATATAATCTCGACTTCAGGCCTTCGATTTGTGCGGAGGTAATTTTCAGAAATTTTGTCGATCATTTTTGTTATAGTATCTGTGAGATATTTGGGTTGAAAAATCTCACAATTTTTTTAGATAACTTTAATTATTTAACATACACTCAATAAAAGGCAAACAAAAAATTTATTAATATATCATGATATGATATTTATGTATATAATAAATATTATAAATTCTATTAACTCTAGAAAAAAAAGAAAACAAGTCGATTTTTTTTACAAATATTCTTCTTATCATGGTTATATTAATAAATTGAACATTATTAGAATCATTATTTTATTTTACATATTTATTATAATCCTATTTAAATTATATCACTTCTTTTAATCAAAGTTAATATTTGACATTAGATGTCATTTTAATATTTAAACTATTTTATTTTTTCAAGAAAGTTCTCATTTGTTTAAACATTTCGCCCATATGACTAAAAATAAAATCGCAATACTTACAAGCCCTTTTTAATAATATATTTTCGGTATCCTCAATGCGTAATTTAAAATTTTATTTTGAAGAGTATGTAATAAAATGTATAATTATATCCATTTAAACAATTGTATAAACACCAACAATATATTATCAGTTTAATAACTAGCGTGTAGTCAATACAAAGAAACACTACCTACAAACTGACCACAGTCAAATAAAAATATCTCTTGTTTACTCGAGAATTATCTCGTCTTCAAAGTTCATTTTTAACTTACCAATATTTTTATAAATGTCATCGCGAAAAAAATATTCGTAGGAGCATGATGATATTGAAAATTGTAATGTAAATTTAATATAATTAGAATTATATTATATATTTCGGTAAGAATGAAACCTTCCTTGATAAAAAAACTTAAATTTTTATGACATCAACAATACAAGTATCAATACGGGAAATGAAATATTATCCTAATATAATGTAAAAAAGATGAATTTTTATTAGAATTTTACCCAGAAAAATTCTTTGTTTATAAATAATTTCATCATTAATTTCATAAAAAAAAAAATAATCGATAAAAATTTTCTTGCAAATTTTCATTTAATGTATTAAATTTTAGTAGTCAATTTTAGTATTTCACGTAAAATATGATTTGAAATAAGCATCTCAAAATTAAAAATAAAAGCGAATGTTGTAATCAATTTTTTTTAATCACTAAAAGATAAATATCTAAAGTAGGGGTAGCTCACCCCTCCTATGTGTTTTTTTAAATCTCGAAACAGGTCAACTATAATTGCTAATTTTCTTTACAACATGGCATTTTTTGACCAAATATGGCTCGTCAAAACTTTTTTATTTCAAAAACAGTGTAAAACAAATTATATTTACCCCCATAAAAATAGGGGGTGCAACCCCTTATCATTAAAACTGTGTCCAAATACTCGTCTTTTTATAAGAAACAAATAGGTGTTGGTTTCATTAAAAAATTCCGATTCCATCTCGAGATATAAAAAAAAATGTTTTTTTATTTATAAATCTCGAAACAGGTTAACTATAATTTTTAATTTTCTTTATAGCATGGCAATTTTCAATCAAATTTGGCTCATTAGAACTTTTTACTACTTAGGTTTAGGTGATATGTTCGGTATTTTATAGATGGTAAAAATACCCGTAAAGTTCTTTCCAAAAATAATTTTTCTTCATTTTTTAATGAACTACACGTCTGTTTGTTTCTTATCAAAGAAATTTTATATATAAGCACATTTTTTACGCTGATAATAAAATTTTGCAATGTTCATAAAATTCGAAATTAATATTGCTGTGCCTTTAGATTTCGTAAGAAAATCACATTAATGGGGTTAGTTATCCTAAAACTTTTGCAAAAAATCATATTACTCGTCGGTATTCGGAAAAGATTTGGCAGAATTTAATGTTCAAGGACCTACTTAATATAATAATGTTAATAAAAATATAGATCACACCAAAAGGAATATGTATTAAAATTATTTTACTGCTGTCTATAAATATTTTTAAAATTTAGTATATTGAAATAAAATTTTTACTAATTTTTTTGTTGATAAAATTAATTACAAATTATTTTATAAATAAATAATTTATCTAGAATATTCTGTAAACAATATCGTTTTTTTACATCTTTAGGAGAATATTTTGCAGAATTTAATGTTAAAGGACCTAATTGAAAAATTCTCTTTTTAATAAAGATACATTTTTTCTCTATAATGCTTAAACTGAATTGTATCTACATTAATTCTTGTACTGTCAAAGTCGCAAAAATTTAATTTCACTTCAAAACAAAGATTTTATTCCTAATGAAATATGCAATATAATTGATTTTATCAGCGTTACGCTATTATTTGCAAACCATCACGGCTCTATAAATATTTTTTCTTCAACGATGTACACGAAAATATTGAAAATTAAAAAAAAAGACTTTGGATGCAAGCCAAATCCCGAGAAATCGTCAAAAGCTTTTTTATGCGAGTCTGGTCAGTTCATAATTATTCTTTATACTGGTAACATACTAAATTACATAATTTCATGTGATTATACTTTTTATTATATTCTTCAAAAAATAAAAATATAAATGTAAGTTAAATTATTTCTTTTGAAAAAACAGTATTATTTCGAGTAAAATGATAATTAAATTTAATGTTTTCTGTTACTTATATTGTGTAGAATAATCTATGTCTTAAATATAATAAAAACATGGCTATTAATCCATTGGTTGTAGTATCTTTATTATCTATAACTTTCAACCCTAATAATGTTAAAATGAAGCAATCAGAAGCTAACCAACAAGAGATATTATTATATCACGTTATAGAAACTATAATAAAAGATAATGTAAAATATAACTTACGTACAGAAGAAGAATATACTTTAATTACTGAGGAAGGAAACCGTGAGACACTTCCACAAGATATTGAAGAAGACGATGAAATAAATACAGATTATGCAGAAATTCCTGCTTATTTACCGAACGAAGAAGATTTCGATTTTGAATATAAGAAACAGGCAGTGCAGTATTGGCAAAGTGGAAAAAGAAAGCCATTGACGTTGGAAAGTGTAAAGTCGAAGTATAAAAAAGTTACATCCTATCTTCAATTGCGACGGTGGAAATTACAAATTGAAGCAGAAGGTCACAGAAAAGCTAAGCTATATGCAATAACGACTTATGTACTTAAAAAAATTAAAGAAGCGATAGAGTCAAAGATGACTCTGCATGATATTGATTTAAAAAGATAGGCTCTACAACAGAAAGCAGAAGTAAATATTCTATGGTTTAAAGTCTCACATAGATGGATAAAAATATTTAAACAAAAACACTACATTGTTTCACGTAATCTAACAAAATTCATTATTACATCGTCTACACATAAAGCAACAGAATTAGAAGGATACTAAGAAAATATTGTCAACGATGCTAAAAATCTAATTAAGGTATATGGAGCTCAAAGCGTTTATAATTTTGATCAGTGTGGATTCAATTTAGAGTTACGTAATGGTCGCACGCTCTGTTATAAAGCGACTAAAAAAGTAGAAAACATTGTTCAGTCGGTATCTTCTACAACACATAGTTATACTATCCAATACATAGTTATACCATTTACAACCTAATGTCTACGTTACTTATAGTTTTAAAAGAGACCCATGGACAGTTTGGACCTAGAGTAATGGAAACTTTATTCAGACGATCAAATGTATACGTGGAAGTATCAGTTTTCGTCAAATTATCCAAAGAACTGTTTCAAATTTGGATACAAAATGTATTTTTAATACACAGCAGGAATTCACCTTTACTGTTATTAGATTCATGGAGTGGACAATGTGAAACTGCTGTAAAGGAAGCCATCCCGAAGGAGACAAATCTTATATTGAAAACGATACCGAAAGGTACAACTGGTGATATTCAGCCTCTTGATGTATATGGTTTTCGATTTTGAAAAGACTATAAGAAAATTATCAAACATAACACTTCTTATGAATTATGATGTTAACTTACATGAGAGAAATAATATAATAAAAATACAATCGCTAACGCATAATCAATTTTCTTCACCAAGATTCCAAGATGTTTTAAATACGCATAATATAAAAATGGATACTTAACGAAAAAGTCTCCAACATATCAAAATCCAGTAGATTTCTGTTTTCATACCCAAGAAGAACCAATATGTGACATATGTGGTGTAACGGGCTAAATGCTGTCCTCGGCGCGCTTTATCTCGACGCGAACTTGCCGATGAACGGCGCAGCAATTGACAGGCGCGACCACTTACTCGTGCCAACCCTCGACGATTAGCGGCCCGTCAGCTCCGTGCTGTTGCTCGCCGTCGGCTGCTTTCAGCAGCAGCCGCGCCTTTTCGACCCGTTGCAACGCGCGACTTCGTCGTCGGGCTCTCTCTCTCTCGAGCGTGCTACCCCAGCTGCTCAGCTATCACGCGAGTACCTCGTACTCGCGTCCGCGGAGGCCGGCGGTATTCGTCACCGTACCACCGCATGAGGGATTGGAATCGGGATGTGCGAAATAATACATGAACAAGCGTAAGGAACAGACACTTGACTTTATTGCCCCTCGGGCGGTTAAGTCGCAAACATACACGCCGCCTGCTGAAGGCACGCGGAAATACGGGTCGTGCGCCCGTACACGCGAAGTACGTGAGCACTCGGCCGTGCACACGTACACGCAACAGCGGCTCGCACCGACGTTGGTCGATCGCCGCGCGCGATCGACGCTCGCGCGCGCTTCGGTGGCCTCCCTCGCTCGTCCGCGTATCGCTCTCCGAACACTCGTCGTCCGCGCGCGGGAGAGCGCGCGCGCACCTGGCCAGATCTTACCTCGCGGTTAAGCGTGCTGCAGTGCGATCGCGCGAAGTCGGTTGCAGAGCTCGTATGCTCTCGCTCTCGGCGGCGTCTCTCTCCCTCTCTCGCCGCTACGCTGGCTGCCAGCGGCGTCTCTCTCTCTCTCGCTCTCGGGATAGAAGCTATCGCGTGGCTCGCTGATTCTCTCTCTCTCTCTCTCTCTCTCTCTCACGCGGTTGCCGAGCGGCTCGCCGATTCCTCCTGTTGCTTCTCTCTCTCTCTTTCTCTCCCACTCGTCACTCGTGACTGTGCTCCTGCGCCTCGCCTGCAGTCGCGTGCACTTTTTCGGCACACTCACGCACTGCACCCGCTACTCTTTCCGCGCTCTCTCTCTCTCTCTCTCTCTCTCTCTCTCTCTCTCTCTCTCTCTCTCTCTCTCTCTCTCTCTCTCTCTCTCTCTCTCTCTCTCTCTCT
This sequence comes from Torymus aiolomorphi, assembly GCA_036365515.1. Lineage (NCBI taxonomy): Eukaryota > Metazoa > Arthropoda > Insecta > Hymenoptera > Torymidae > Torymus > Torymus aiolomorphi. The sequence goes on along the minus strand of CM070875.1, from coordinate 49,704,449 downwards.
CTCTCTCTCTCTCTCTCTCTCTCTCTCTCTCTCTCTCTCTCTCTCTCTCTCTCTCTCTCTCTCTCTCTCTCTCTCTCTCTCTCTACACTACTCTCGTGTACAGCGAAGGCTCTCTCTCTCCGCTCAAGGCTCAAGCAATACTGCCGGGCTCTGTCTCTCGCTCTCCTTCCCCCTCGCGCAAGGTTGTCGCGAGTTTTCATTTCGGGGCTTACTGTGTGTCGTAGTTGCGCTCGGTACTTTTCGCACAGCTACACGTGCGCGCAACTACACACACACACGTAAGCCCCCTGAGAAATACGAGGACAAGCCCGACTCTATTCGCGAATCCTCATGCCGAAATCGATGGCTTTGCCTTCGCCAAGGCCGCGGCATGTTTATATTTTCGAGCATCTATCCGTGTGTATATCGTGCGTTGGAGATCGGCTCAATCCGAACTCCGGGTTCGCGCACATATACACACACAGACGCGCCTGCCGTTACAGTGGAGATATTGCAGTAATACGATGTACATGGTGCAAAAAACAACTATGTTTTAAACACGTTTTCACTGATTATCATTATTGTCAGACGTATATTGCATAGACTTTGCAAATTCATCAATTAATGCATTAAATATGTGTGTGTGCGCGCGCGTGTGTGTTTCTATTACATAACTTTGGTCCATACAATTATATTAAAAGTATTAACTTTGCTGTTATCATCTCGTATATAAAAATAATTAGGGGTTTTCCACATGGCGTAAGTGTCCACATTGGGATCCTTTCCCCTATTATAAATTTTTGAAGGTATTTATTAATAAAATTAATAACCAATCATGTATTTCATTATAAAATTATAAACTGTAAAGGGCAGCTGGAGATTCGGGCAGCTCGTACTGGGATTTTAATAATTACACGATGACTTGAATGTAAAACGGCTGCCAATTCCTTGACAATTAGATTCCTTAAACTAAAGTTATTATTCTAGAACAACGATTGTTTACATCAGTATATCGGTAAGTAATAGTTATTTATCACCGTACATGTTTTACATATATTTTATTTTTTCAATCTTATTTTACAAAATATACTTAAAATTTTTTATTTTTTAAAAATATCTCGAACTCGGTGCGAAGATATAAAAAAGTTATTTGTGTGCCTAATTTCAGGACAATTGATAAATTTTGCTTTTTACTCCTGTTATTGTATGAGAATGAAAACGCACATTTTTCCTAAAATAATTTTTTTCTTGAAAAAAAAAAATAAATATAATCTCTTGAAATTTTAACACAATGTTGTACTCAATAAGTGTACACGGAAAAGTCGTTGGGCACGCTGCAGCCTCGTACAAGCGTTCGGGATAACCAATTGATAAGAGCGCGGCGCTCTCATGCTTTAGACGCACGGCTCACTCACATCGGACGCATGGCGCGCCCCGTATGAGGCTCCCGCAGCACGAAGATGCCGAGGCTGCGGCAGCTCGCTTTGTGGTGTTACAGCAAGCCGGAGCTAATGGTCGTGCCGTTTCCTTTTTTCGCGAATTTTTACGCATTACTGTTAGTTCAAGATTTTAATTATTTTCTGCAGTAAAAATCTTATATAAACGCTGCACAAATGAGTGAGCCATCGGCTCGTCGCACTGATTATGCGATCATGCAGCGCGCTTAAAATTGAGACAGCGGCGCGCCCGCGTATACCCGACTTGCAGCGCGCCAACTCTGCGGGCGCGCTGCAAGCCCAACAGTGAGCGTGATACATCACTGAGGTAATGGTGGCGCCGGGCGCTCTTCGCAGAGGCAACGGTGTGCTCAATGACTTTTCCGTTTAATAAGTGATTATAATTTTGAGTCGATAAATAAAATATTTTTTTTAGAAATTAATTAAAAAACCGCTGCTAATTCATTGGCACGTAGTTTCACAAATCGTAATTTGTTGATTCCTTTAATTAATTTTTATAACAAAATTTATAATTTTTTAAAAAATTTATTGCATAATTATAATTAAATTCATTTATGAATATTAAAAATTGTTAATTTTTAAATTTATTTATTTATAAATAAAGTTATCATTTGAAATAGAAGTAAAATATCTATATTTTATAATAAAACAAATAGGTATCACGGTTGTTTTGTTATTAACAGAAACGTGTTTTTTTTTATATTTCATAATTCATATTTTTTAAGAAAAAAAAAAATTTATAGCTATCATTGTACTTTTGTTATTAACAAAAACGTGTTTTTTTAAAAAAGTTCATAATTCACAAATAAATTATAATAATGCAGAATATAATGCATTCATAATGCATAATTCATAATTATAATAGATTATAATAGATATAATTTTTAAACATTTTAATTAATTTTGTTGGTGGATTTTTCGAAAATTAAAAAAAAATCATCGAATGCCTACTCAATGACGTTTCCTCATTCCACAAAAAAAAAAAAGTTTTTGTTTTTGATGATAACTAAAGAACCGTGATAGATAGAAAATTAATTTTTTTTAGAAAATATAGGTATTTTAATTCTCTTTCGAATGCCACCCACCCCATTCAGATACATATAGCCGTTCTCGAGAAATTACGATTTTAAAAAAATGTCAAAAAATTTTTAACCTCAAATATCTCTGAAATTTATGGACCAATCGTTTTGCCCAAAGAACTCGACCGAGAACTATAAAAAATCTACCTCTAAAAGGAATTTTGAAGCCATTAAGTCAATTTTACTCTTGTAATAGTTGGACATACAAAACTGATTTTTTTCATTTTTCAATTTTTTACTCAAAATCTAGCCCACAGAATGTATTCAAATTTTAACAGATTATAGCTATTTATATTCTGTATTAACATGATTTTTCTCAAAAAAATTGACCGTTAAGTTTAGGAGTTACAAGCTTCTAAAAAAAAACACGTTTTTGTTAATAACAAAAGAACCGTGATAGCTAGAAACTTTTTTGTTTTTAGAAAATATAGGTATTTTATTTCTCTTTCGAACGCTACCCATCAGATTCGAATAACTCGATCCTATCATTAAAAAAAAATCAAAAAACAGTTTTGAGAAAATCGAAAATTTGAAAAAAAAAAACAAAAACGCATCGCCCCAATCAAAAAACGGATTTTTGACCTGCCATCACACAAAAAAAACAAAAAAATGAGACCCGTCCGGTCAAAATCGACCGAGTAGAAGCTGAGATCCAGGCGTACACACAGACACACACAGACACACACACACACACAGACACACACACACACAGACACACACACACATAGACACACACACACACACACACACACAGCACACACACGCACGCACACACACACACACACACACACACACACACACACACACACACACACACACACACACAGACACACACACACACACACACTTTGGATTTTTGTCAAACATTGATTTAATCAAACATTTAATAAAACAAACATTTTGTATTTTAATAACTGACAACTTCAACTGACATTATAATTATCTTTATGGATATACTTCACTTCTGCAATAGCTGTATTTAATAGTCACAAATCCTTTATTTTCATAGAATAAATAGAGGTATGTGTTTATTAAAATGTTTTTAGGCACGACCGCTTCTCGGGAGAGCCTTATATTTTCGTCAAGGCGAAAATTGTGACACCTCAAATTCTGAAAATTTACAACATAAAAACTATTTTCCACCCAAAATGAGTCCATCTTAAGCGTTTTCCGAGATGTATGTAATCAAGTAACCCGATTATCTCAGCGAAATTTAGATAGATCCAGACGGGCTTTATAGCAGATACTTGTCTAATTATAAGTAACTGACATATCTCTATTGAGCCGAATCCGTGGGCAAATAAAAAAACTGCAGAGCAAATAAAAATTTGAAAAAATCGATTTTTGGACATACAGTGAACAAAATTTTTAAGTCAAAAACAACAAATGCATCTATTAAAACTAATTAAAACACGTTTTTTTTACATTGAACATTTTTTTCTACGAACAATATTTTACAATAAAATAGCGGAGAAACCGCTAAAAACATCAAAAATAGTTGTTTTTTTGCTATTACTTTACAGGATTTGATTATACACAAAAATGTTAAATACAAAAGTTGTAGATAAAATTTAAACAAAACTTTTTCCCATTTAACATTTTCGTCAAAAATCCATACCTGACGAGTTAGATCTATAAAAACAATTTTAAACGCCTAGATATACATAAAATGAACAATTATCGGCTATAACATCACAGAATTTAACTTTACACAAATATGTTAAATGTAAAAGTTGTAGATTATAATAAAATAAAACTTTTTGCTATTTAACATTTTCACGTAAAATCAATACCTGGCGAGTTAGACCTATAAAAACGATTTTAAAGGCCTAAATATATATAAAATGGATGAATGTCGGCTATAACGTCACAGGATTTAACTTTACATTAATATGTTAAATGTAAAAATTGTAGATTATAATAAAACAAAAATTTTTCCCTTTTAACATTTTCATGTAAAATCAATTCTTGGTATCTAAACCTATAAACACGATTTTTAATGCATCAATGCATCTTACATAGTCAATTTTCGCTTATTATTTAACAGAATTCGATTTGATACAGAAATATTAAATACAATAGCTGTCAATAGGATCGGAAAAATCGATATCCAAAGATAATGTAATTACAAAAATATAATAATGAGATACAGTAGTACATTTGATTACAATATTCAATCTGATAAACACATTGGTAAAAAATAATTAAAGAAACGAAGTATATATTCCTCTTTTTTCGACCAAAAAAAAAAAAAAAAAAAAAAAAATTATGCAAATTAAAACATTGTTGACATTATATTATGCTCTTTATTAATTAGTCTTAAAAATTATGGAATAATATCTTGTTCTTTATATATGAATAGTCGAAGGCCATTAAATAATTTACAAAATAAAATTTATGAAATTAAATTAAAAAATACTTTTGTGTTCGAAGGATGCCCTTTAAATATTAAATAATTATTTTGTTTTGAGTCCGTTTTCTATCATTATGAGAAACTAAATATCAGAGACAAACAATTATTAATACAAGAAATAGAACTGCACAGATACCAATTAAAAAAAACTCAAACAATAACTAACAAAAACTGTTACATAGAAGCTGTCAAAACTTATAATTTCTTGTTAAATGATGTAGAGAACTTAGAATGTAGTAGAATTAAAATTAGAAAAATGTATAAAAATTGAGTTGGCAAAAATATATAATTATGTTATCTTACTGTTTTGATAATAAATTTAAGAAATTTGATACAAGATTGCACAGTTTAACCTGTTAACTATGTTCACAGAACGTAAGCGATTGAACTAAAAGAATCAAAATTGTCTAATATTATATAAGTACATGTTAAAGTAATATCATATTTACAAACAAAACTTTTGTGTAATTTATGTGATATAAATTTTTTAATATGGTAAATTCCAATGTATAAAGAATGCAATATTTTAGCTGACTCCGTCAGTTTTACAGTGTGCTAGAAAATTATTAAATAGTTTGGATAATAAGACTCGGGTGGTGATACTATCAACTTATTTATTCACTAAAAGAAATAACGACGTTTTGGCCCGTACAGAACGACGTACGTTACAAGGCCCTCATCAGGTTCCAATTTCTAAAAGTTAAGATACATGTAAATTCAAACAAATGTTAAACAAAAATCACGTATTATTACAAACTTACAGTTATTTCTACAAAAACAACTTTCCGCGACACGCTAAATGGTAGAGCGGTGAATACAAGCTTTACTGTCGCGTTATATTCTTATATATGTTTTGTTACATACGAGTGTGTAACACTTGCAAAATGTTGCGGTTTAGTTAAAGTACACAAGACTGGACATCCTAGTCCTATTTAGATAAATTATATGTCGAAGAATTAACGGCGGAAACAATAATACGTATAGGATGTCCAGTCTTGTGTACTTTAACTAAACCGTAACATTTTGCAAGATCTGTTTTATTAATTTCCGTTGGTTTTAGATCAAATTCATAATCTTGAAAAATGCCTAAATTGTACCAACGCTTTACAAATGCTGTTGTAGTTCTAATTAATTTATTGAGGGGGTTCTTTGACAATTCTTTGTAATATTTATCATTCTGTAGTTGCTTTTCAACACTGTCAATATATGTATTTTTATCTAGAACGACTGTGGCGTTTCCCTTATCTACTTTTGTCACTAGTAAATTTTTGTGTTGTTGAAGAAAATAATTAGTATTTTCAATGTCATTTATCATCTTGCTGGCGAAGAAACTTTGTTTTTTGGTAGATTTTAAAAAACTCTCAAAGGATTTTAAAATATTATTTCTTAATTTATCAGTGTTAAATTCTAAAAAATTTAATCCAGATTCTAATGATTTAAAAAATTCAAATTTAGATCGGGTGTCAATATTACTAGTGAAATTAAAAGTTTCGCCCAATTTTAAAACGTTACCCAGGTAAAAATATTATGTAAGATCTTATGTAAGTTCTAATATCAGTTCCTACGTAGATTCTTACGTAAGATCTTACGTAAGTTCTTATGTACGTTCTAACGTAAATTCTTACGTAAGTTCTTACGTATATTCTTAGGTAAGAACTTACGTAAGAACTTACGTAAGAAATAACAAGAGAACTTACGTACCAATTTTTAATATAAAAAAATGTTAAACTTTTCATTCTTAATGTAAATTGTTTTATTTGGAAAGCACAACAATTTTAAATGAAATGAAAATCTAACTAATATTATTTTTCGTGTAAATAAGTTAATATTGTATAAGGAATCAAATATGAATTATGTTGGATTTTTTATATAAAATTTATTTATTTATTTACATAAATTTACATTTATATAAAATAAATATTTATTTATTTACATTTTCAATATAATATAAATTTAATTACTGTTACGTGTGAGCCTTTTTTGGATCAGGTACGTAAGAAGGGTTTGAGGTGTTCGTGTCGTTCCGAGTGGGTACTCGAAACGATGCAGTGAAATACAACGAGAGTTAAAGTATAACTGGTGTTATTTGTTGAAATACTTGTTCGCGAGAGAGAGATGTCCTAACACGCGTTCGCGACGCTACCGATCGACGTCTCCTTGTGGGTCGTTGGCTCTCCTCGACTCGACCTGTCCTGGCTGTCGTTCTCTCTCTTTCTGTCCTCTCAATGCGCACTCCTCTGTTTTTAAGGCCTTGCCCTGGGATTCGTAAGTGCCGGATCATTGCTCATCGATTACCTGTGCCTCCCCCTGATTCGACGTCAGAACCTCGTGCCGGTGATTCAGTACCTCGCGGATTTGTCGTTCACTGCTCTGCTGACTCGCCTTCGACATTCGACGTCCTGATCAAATTTAACCTCAAATATCTCTGAAATTTATGGACCAATTATTTTGCCCGAAGAACTAAGCCGAAAGCTATCCAAAATCTACCCATTAAAAGAATTTCAAAGCGATTAAACCAATTTTACTCCAGTTATCGTGCGACATATAAAAACTCATTTTTTTCTGTTTTCAATTTTTTACTCAAAAACTAGTCGACAGAATGGACTAAAGTTTTTGCAGCTTATAGCTATTTATATTCTGCATAATCTTAATTTTTTCAAATCATTTTACCATTTAATTTGTGAGTTAAAGCCTTTTTTTTAAAAGACACGGGTTTGAAAACAAAAGAACAGTAATAGATAATGTAAGAATTTTTTTGGAAAATATAGGTATTTTTATACCCTTTGAAAGTGAATAATCGATATAAAAAAAAAAACCGCTGCCAATTTATTGGCACGTAACTTCCTCAAACTTAGTTTACTGATTCCTTTAATTAATTTTGAATTCCAATATTTAAAATTTATTACTTTATTTTGTACAGTGAGACTATATTAAATAGTTTGTGACTTTTTATGTTTACTCTTTCTATTTTTTATCATTGAAAAGCAATTATTATCATAAAATTTTATATTTTACAAAACAAAAATTCATTGCCCACAAAAAAACACAAAAAAATGATTATCGCGACTAGATATTCGCGATTAAAAAATTTTTTTTAATGTTTTTTAATACTGATAACTCAAAGAATATTTGATGAATTTGAAATTGTTGTTATTGTGCAAAAACTCAAAGTGTACTTTTTTTTATAAAATAATTTTGTTCTCAAAAACAAATGAAGATCCGTTCTTTACAATCCGTTCAACAATTTGACTTAATACAAAAAAATATCTGTTTCTCTGCTCGTTTGTATATGCAATGTAAATGTTTCTCCATCTCAAAATGATAGAATGTATTTTTTAATAATGTCTATTTACGTGTATTTTTGTATGCTTTATCTCTATATATGTATAAACACCTATATTCGAAAATATTTAAACAAAATATTTAATCTCAAATATCTTTTTTCGTAATGGACCTATTTTATTGGGTAACGAACTCGATCTGAAGGTGTATAAAAGCTACACGGGTGCAAAATTTCAGAGCAACTGAATAATTTTTACTCTCGCTATCGTGCGACAATGAAAACGCAGATTATTTTTAGAAATTAATTTATGAAATATAAAAACGTTTTCCTTAATAACAAATGACAGAGTGAAGATAATTTAAATATTAAAAAAAGAAAATATAGATAATTTAAATGCCTTTCAAGAAAAGTTCATTATATTATGTAATAATGGTTGTAACAAAAATCAAAAAACCTAAAAATTTAAAATAATTTTTTGGTTATAAAATAAAAGAAAATCAATAAAAACTCAAATCTATCAGGGCACCAAGTTTTGCTAGCGAGATGAAAAGAATAGCCTTTGTCCGACGAAAATCGGTCGATTCGTTTCCAAGGTATAAAGAGTTTATATATACATGCGCGCACGCACGCATACACGCACACACACACACACACGGCGCAGCCGGCCCGAGTATTGGATGATCACGAGGTCGTAAAGATTTCGCCCGCGTGGCGAACAATATTTTTTCTTATAGTATAAGTAAAGCACGTCGTCGTATCGTTTGAGTGTGTAAAGTAGAATTTTACGCATAGTATGTGTAAAGCGAAGCGAAGCTTTACGCACACTATGTGTGAAATTCAACTTTACGCACTAAAAACGATGCGAATCGACGTACTTCACGCATACTATGCAAAAAAATAGTATCCGCACCTCCGAGAAAAAGTGGCACATCTGTTGGACGCTTTAGGAAACGTTCAAAGTTGTACCTTCGTCTGCTCTATGACTCTGTCTAAACAAGGATCCCTAATCTACGAAAAAAGAAAATAATACCCCATTTAAAAAAAAGACAACCACAATCAAAATCATGCATCCATAGACTGTTTTTCCACAATTATGTGGATGGGAGTATGTTTTTCCATAATTATATGGAAAAATGTTACCTGTATATACAGGCATAAATTCGTAGAGTATGAACTTGCCTCCATCTATCACGTGATGAAGGTATAAATTTGACACTCGCATGCGCGCCATCTCGCGGGGCTCGGAGGTGCAGATATTTTCACTCCAAATGACTGAAAACCTTTTTCTAACATGTTGTAAACTTGTTTTTCCACCGTCACAGAGCTTCCTCTAGGTGGAAGCAATATAATAAAAAAAAAATTTAATTTGATGTAATAACACGATATGTGTTATTGTATGAATGTATCCCTCGGTTAGTATAATAATATTGAATGTGTGGGTGTCTTTCGATCTTCCCGAGGCAGTGGAGTAAGAAATAACTTACTACGTGTGTATGTTTTTGACATTTCGGTGAACAATATCACCCTCATCAGAAATTTACAAAATTATTATAGTCACAATACGAATTTTTATCCGATTTTGTCCTCCACCGCATGATTGCGGGGAGGAGGAAATTCCAACACATAGTCCTTCTTACACATAGTAAGTTATTTCTTACACCCCTGCCTCGGGAAGATCGAAAGACACCCACACATTCAATAAAATTTTAATTTTTTTAAGTCAGGTATTGCAAATGCGTTAACTATATTCTCAAACTCTTTTAAAATTTTCTACTACAAGGAAGTCCTAAAGAAAATAATCTACGAAAGAAGTGGATTTTAGGATTGAAAGGAAGTTACAAAAATAGCAACAACATTTTTTTCGCAGCGATGAGCCGAAAGTGCCACATTCTTTCCCGGCGCAAGAACAGGAATGTCGTATTTCCGTCCCGTTGTTGTGAAAAATAGTATACGCACCACGGGGAAAAAGGGGGTCAGACCTCGCCTTCGGCTCGGGTGTCAATTTGCACGTCCTAGAGACTGGTCAACTCTTTCTCTCTCTAGGTGCATAATATACTATTTTTTTTTACTTTTGTTAATTTACAGTCGTTCTTTTATTTCACTGAGAGTAACATTTTGTCACTAGACTCCCTAGTGGAATTACCATTTATATTAAATTTTGAGTAATACTCTCTCGTAATTTGTACACTTAACTATAATAACTTCCGCAAGCTAAAATACGAGATTTTCCTCGCTTTAGAAATATTCAACAAAATATAAAAAAAAAAAGAACAAATACTTTTAAGAGCTTATTTATTTCATAAAACTCTACGTATAAAACTTAGATTCCATAAAATATATACAGCTTGTAGCATAAAATTAATAGAAATTTATTTATACTTGTTCTTATTATTTACAAGGTGAAACTATAGAGGAAAAAAACTACGCAGACGTTACAATGCTTTTTAGTGATATAGTTGGATTCACTGCTATTTGTTCTACTGCAACACCCATGATGGTCATTAACATGCTTCAAAATCTCTACGAACAGTTTGATATCTACTGCGGACAACTTGATGTTTACAAGGTAACAACAAACGCTTTTTATTATAATAAGAAACCGCTGCCAATTCATTGGCACGTGGCTTCCCCAAACTTAATTAACGGATTCCTTTAATTAATTTTTAATGCTAAAATTTAAAATTATTTCACCAATTTATGATATAATTCTAATTACATTCATTAATTATAATTAAAAAGTATTAATTTTTAAATTTTATACAAAATATGAATAAAATAACAGGTGTGATTTAATTTTCAAATTGTGTATAAAAAACGAATAAAATAATTGATTATAATATTAATTTCAAAACCTTTTAAAATTACAAAATAAACTTTACTTCAAATCATAGTTTCTTGACGAAATTTTGTACATATTTTTCCTACATATTATACAGTCTATGTCGTAAAAAACTCAGCACGTATGAAGGAATTTGAGACATTTATTGCATCCTTGTATCGGATTTTATTATATCAAAGTGCACAGTATAGTGCCTAAAAATAGATGTAAGTCACAAAGGGGAGTTTAAGGTTAAGTGAATGTTAATTTACATTGCGGAACTTCCCGTTACTTCCGGTCTCCTTAAATTAAGTTTTCGCCCTAACTTTAAGTCAACACAAGTTGTTGCTCCTGCATGTTTCTGTTTGCGTCGCGGATAAACAGATTGAGGATAAAGAGAATAATACAATAATGAGATCGGATAATTGATGCATATTATTACTATATGTTTTTCGCGGCTATGATTTACACTTCGTTAATTCATTTGTTTACAATTGACTCAGCACTACGCTAGAAAATCATGGGTGTAAGACAGAGGAAAGCGAAGTTGGTTGTATCCAAACAATAGTACTTTCACAGTATCAAGTGCGTCATAAATATTCAAATTTCAGCTCATATGAACGAAATCACGGAAGGAGAAAAGAGATTAATTACAGAGTGTAGATTCGAATTGATACAGAGATACTAAGACAACGATATTCCGCGATACCGAGAGCTTGAAGATGACTGTCAACTTGGGGTATTTTGATAAAAAAGACTAACTTTAAAAGACTTGTTGGTCTGGTTCAGAATAACAAATTTAATGGCACCGAAAGAAAATTTAAATGTTTTTTTAAGACAAATAATTTGAGAGTTGAAGAATTTAAAAGTTGCAAAAACTTATTAACAACATGCGTCATGATCGTTTACGTAGAAGCTCGTGATTTTTAATATAAAATAACGCTAAAACCTAGGGCTAAGACTGCCTTTTTGCTGTCTTATACACCAGATAAGCAAGCCGATCGATTTTGATCCTTTTGGGGAAACGTTTCATTGCTTCCAAATAAAAAGGCGTTATTTGACAATTTAGTTGAAAACCGCTACCAATTAATTGGAAAATAGCTTCCCCTATCTAAAGTAATTGTTCTATTACATTGATTATTTATATCAGTATATATTTAAACAATTGCTATTTATCAACTTGCGTGTGTTTAACATATTTTTTATGTTTTTTAAATTTCATTTTCTTAGTTTTATTTCTTTAAGTATGATTAGAATGTATATTTCGTTCGCTTTTTTAATAATTATTTCATATTTTTGTGTTATTTTTTTGAAATTATAAAAATATTTTTAAAAAATTTTCATCTGAAATATCTTTGGTCGTGATAGTCGGATTTCTTTGGGCAACGAACTCGGTTCGGAGATACAAGAAAGCTATCTCTGAGTCAATTTTAAGATGATTAGTTAATTTTTACTCCTGTCATCGTAAGAGAACGAAAATGAAATTTTTCTCTAAAATAATTTTTTTCTCGAAAACAACTTAATAACAAATGACAGACTAAAGATAATTTAAATATTAAAAAAGGAAATGTAGGTAATTTAAGGATCTTTCAATAAAAATTTATGATGTTAAGTAATACTAGCTGTAACATTATTAACTAGGTGGGCTGCGCCTCCCTGCGTGCCTTCAGCACGCCAACTCCCCCCCGCCCCCACACATACCTGCTCCACGCTTCGTTCGTCGCCTCCCCCCCTCCCTATGTAAAAACTTCGTTTTCACATAATAGGCACGACCGCAATGCTCAAGAGAACCTTATACTTTTATTATTGCAAAAATTGTAATACTTTATCGTTTTTATCATTTAAAATAAACATAAATACATCTGCAATAAAATTTAAATCATAATTATCCATTTACTTTTACACATTTATTTCTTCTTTTTTGTAGAAGGTTTGCGTTTTAATTCTACATATTTAAATATATTTCGATAACTTTTTAAATAGTCTATGATGTATATAAATTTATTAAGTATTAATTGATATGATTAAAGTGCACATAGGAATATTGAATATAAATACAATGATTGTTGTTATATTTAAAATTAAAAAAAATAGTTTTCATAATTTCTATTATAATTATAATAATTGTTTTTTATTTTTATTTATGAAAATGTTATATGGAAACAAAATTTTGTTTTAATATTATCCATAATTTTTGTATTTGATAAAAAAATCTAGTTCAATTTTATGCAATTTTAATCAAAGGTGGAGACTATAAGCTGCTCACGGACTCACGGGTGTTCCTAACTACATATACCTATACGATTTCAATTACAAAAAAATACTCGCGCCACATATACACATATACACTAATACCGCTAAAAGGAGAAAAACAGAAAGAGAAAGCTCAATACTGATCTGGCTTAGCTGGCTATATAATATATGGATCGCGCGCGCTTTCTGCTACTCTATAGTGAGTAGTGCTACTTAGTGCGCGCATGTGTCCATGGTGCATTAGTGTGTGATGTCAACAATCGCATCGTCTGGCTCCCGGCGTCTCTAGCGATGACAGCGGCTGCTGTAGTATGCTGCCCTGGTGACTGTCATCCCTTTCATTGTGTTCGCCGATTAACGATGATTGGTTGGAGATAGGAAGGTAGAGTGTCAACGTCGAGAGCAGATTTAGTAAGCTCTTTCTCGTTCCTAACCTCTCTGATGGGTAAGCTGATAGTACTTTCTCTTGTTGCAGGTATCTCATGGCAGCAAGAGTAGTGTAAATGACGGGCACTGCTGCGGACTGTTTTTTGGGTGTGGAAATGTTGTCTGGGTCATCCATTTATTAATTATATGTGGTTTTTAGGTGCTCAACTTCCCTTGTTTGGCTCTTATACTAGTGACTATGTGTACAGTTAGTCTGCTGCTTGTGTCTTCAGCGACTTTCAGGGTGGATCTGTTTCCAGCAGTAAAACAATGATTGAAGGTCTCCACCAGTTCTTCCCCTTTAGTGGTTACAAGTAGCTGATACGGCGAGTGAACAACATCCATTGATGAAGACTTTTCATTTGCATTGTATGTTTTTTGTGTCATCTATTTATTAGTCATATGTGATTTTTAGGATCTCAACTCCCCTCAGTTGTCCCCTAGAATAGGGACTGATCTGCTGTTCATGTGTTTTGTTGATCTCTAGGCTGAGACAGTT